>OY743226.1:52832915-53432915 GCA_963555765.1 Orthonevra nobilis
TAAAATAAAGAGCCTTAAAAAAGAAGTCATTTTCGTGCCTTAATATCATTTGACGACGCACCATTCACGCATAATATTCAATATAAAAAAAACGCTGGATAAATAATACAATAGGAATATTATTTGCACACACGCAAAGTTGGTTGAGGAAATAAGTAATTATAAAAATACAAATGATTGTGACCACTTTGGAGTAAAATACGTTTTTGTTTATTATTCATTAAGAACAGGGCAATAATAGAAGAAAGAAATCATATAGTATAACAACCTTCCCACCGATTTGGGTTCCGAAAGAAACACTTTCAAAGTGCAGTAAAAAATCACTGCAGAATAAATAAGGCTCATCAGACCTTTTTCTAGACGCAAAGTGTTTGTTGAATTTTGGCATCGAGGACTAGAATTCAAACTGCAAAAAGTTCTCCCCAAAAATTCTACTAGATTATAAAATTTTACATCACAGATCGTTGCTTTCAAAAAAGATGTGCACAAGTTTGACAAGAAAGAGTCTTGGAACCAATCCTTTGACTTTTATATAAATGAGACCTACCTTAGCAGAAAGAAGTTAACCTGGCTACAATTAAAACTATTGGCGCAAAGGCCATAAAATCCGTAAGTGATGGGCCGAAAAAAAAAATCAAGGATAAAGATTCATGAAACCAATTCTGTTCACGTTAACATTATTGAAAGAAAAATGAATACTGTAAAAGTTAATATTGGTGGAAAAGATGTTCCACCTTATTATTTATTAAAAACTGCTGAATAATAAGGTATGACTGTAAGCTCAACTGGAAGATGTATGTTAGAAAGAAGGTTAAATTAGTTAATTTTTATAAAACTGCTAGACAAAAAAACTTAAATTTAAATTTTGTCTTTCGACGACTTTTTATTACTAAGGAAATAAAAGTGAAAAACTTAGTAACAGGGCTTTATTTATTTGTTTTTTTTTTTATTTAAAACTAGTCATAAAATCTAATCTAACATCCAATACTAACCTTCTAAAACCTAAAAAACTTTATCTTATTTACACTTACATAAAAAAAACTACTTAATATCTACATAAACTACCTTAATTATGTGTAAGCCGGCAAAGGCTTGACAGGACTTGCGATTTTACTTGCCGACAGAGTTCTACCCTTCGTCGAGCCACCAAAAGTGTCGATGTTGCCATAAGACATCTGCTCGGTCGCTGTCTGATACCGCCCTACTAGTCTAAGGGTCTCTTCTGAGCCAATTGCGACGTCTTGGCTGTTGTTGACCAGTCCCCAGCTTTTTGAGCTTCGTGGAAGATTAATGACACCGCTAATCTACCCTAGACCAGACCTTTTCTATCTTAATAGAGCAACGCTTCAGAGGCAATATGGCCAACAATTGCAATTGCATAGATAATTGCACGTTATTCTTAGCTATCAATTGCAAGTAAACTGTTCTTGTACAAACAAGTTATGAGACTTGTATGAATATATGGGATTCAAGTAGAGAATGTTACTTAAATTGTTAAAGTGCATACGATTTTGGCATCATCACAGTCGTCATGATACGTCCTCAAACACAATGCATGATGGACAAGAAAAATTCAAAAAGATTTGGACTTAATTTCTAAGAGGTCACCTTAAGGGCTTCACACCCCAAAATCTAACGAAACATCAGAGAGAAAATACTAGAGAAGAACCTCCCCGGGAAACGCATTTGGTAGCATCGTCATTGTATGAGGTTGGAAAAAGAGAGTTCAAGTTCCACACTCTGGCTTCCGATGCTTTCCACCTTACGAACACAGAAAGTTATATTGTAAAATTCTCGTACTTCTTTTACCGCGGTGTCCTTGTGGTGTAGATTTAAATATTCCTCGTGCCGAAGCATCGACTACCATCAGGCGCAATTGTAACCGGAAATGTATTACGAACCTTTGCCTTTAATCACCTTGAGTCTTATATTTTTCGCTACGGTTGCGATACTATTTAGTTTCGTAAAGCTTTATTTGGTTGCTATACTTGCAAATGGATAAGTGACTGTTCGTTGTGCAGTAAATATCGCCTGCATATTCTATTGGCTTAACAGGTGTCTGAAATATCGTATGATCTGGTGTCGGAGAATGAGTTTGAAATCGACGGAAAACTAACTAGTAGGGCGCGATCTGTTTATTGATAAGTGCGTTTAATTGCATTCACAGTTTTGCAGAAAATATATTGTAGAAAACTGTTATCCCTTCGTACCAAAAAAAAAGCCACAACTAAACAACGAAATAGGCGATATAAACGACAGTCATTGACATTGCTATTTGAGAGCATACGAAAACCCATGCTGATTCGATTCCTAAAAAAAAGGTTAAAAAACGATTGACATTTTCAACAGAATTTTAAGAGCGATTATATTGTGGTTTGTGAATGTTTCTCTTCAAATTTACTGGAACATCTGATTCGATTGATTGGAAAAATAAACAAGGAGGCAGGAGGACTACGAATAATTAACAGAGCATTCGTGTAATCGCAGAACAACGACCGGAAGCGCTTGTGAACAAAATTTGAAGAAAGTTGAAGAAATCATATGATTGACTCTTTCCTTAATCACTTGATTAAAACCCTTCAGAACTGTTGTAGAATAAGCTTGATAGAAGGGTGGCACATTAAGAAGAATGACATGACAAACAAAAAATGCAGAAATAGCTTCTCCTCGAGAACGGGTCCAAAAAACTTAACAAGCAGCATAATAGTTAATAAAGGTATTAAATTAGTAAACTTTACCCGCGGTATTAATAAGCTGAGTTAGCCTTAACTCACGAGTTAATTGCAAAGTATTATTAACAAAATAAAAGGAACACACCCCTGACTTTGAGTTCACTATGAAAGATCATTAAAAAAAAAGTTAGCTTGCGAGGGGTTATTAAGTAGAAAAAGTTTCAGAAAAATTGTTTTAGAGAAAATAAAATTTAACCTTTCGAGTTTATTTCATTTGGTTTTTGGTTAACAAAAAAAAAAAGACCGTAAGTAGTATTGCGTGTGTTCCTAATAATCTTCAGTTAAGTACTGCAGGGAATTTCTTTATTTTTATTATGATGAAATCTTAACTTGTGTGTTATCTCCGAATCAAAGTTTTATTTGATTCTTAACTAATACTGTATACCATTGTAATTGAAAGTACTATATTACTTACAGAGTACTACCCAAACTGTCACAGTTGAGATGTTTTATTTACCCTTATTTTCGTAGACGATGCAGGAAATTGTCTATTTGTGTGAGGAGACAAAAAAAACTGTATAAGTTCTCAGTAAAAAATGTATTATTCGAAGTATATTTCTATCCAAACTTTCTGTTATTATGTCGTTTCTTTGGCTTGGCTGTAAAACTCTTCTAAGAAGGCCGGTTGAAAGTCAACATGCCATACTTCAATCTTATTTACTGTTATTTTGGGTGTGCTTGTTCAAGGTTCATTCTGTTCGGATAAAGGGTATTACGAATTTCAGTGGAATATCGACAGTTATATCTTTATCTTAGATACTAGTTATATCTCCGAATGACCTTTCTCAGGGTTCACAACCTTTTCGAAACCTGGGATCCTAATGACACATTACTCCAGAGGAGAAAACACACACTGCTTGCTGGGCCTTGTCAAAAGTCATTTTATATATCCCTCAGACTCTAAGTCAAACCGCGCAAAGTTAGCGATGATAAAACAATCAGAATTCTTTTATATGCGGACGATGTTTTAGTATTATCTGAAAAGCCGGTGGACCTTAAGGCTGAATGACAAAATTAAAAAATTCTTTAGAAAGTGGTGGAAATGGTCCACAGTTGATTAATTGATATTCGGAAACAAATCGATCGATTGAGATTGTCCCCTCGGCATAAATTTGAATGTCGATTTGGATATGAAACTACTACTTTAAAAACAAACTAAACTTGCACTAAACACATGGTGACAAGTATATTTTACGACCCGCAAAGCATCGGTTAAGGACTAAAATATAAAGTATTCTTTTTCACAATGGAAGCTATCTTGTCCAATTAAATCTCCAATCTCCACGTTTTTATAAACAAACTCAAGTTAGCAAAATGTCGAACCTCGCAACTTGACCAGTGGGATAGTCGGCTTTAGGTAGATCTAGGTGAAGCTGAACTTTTGAATGTCAGTAAAATATTTATGCAAAATATTTTGAACGACCGTTGATCTATTGTACTTCCGCTAAATTGAAGACTACTTCCGCTAAATTGAAGACCCCACATTGACAAAATTTGTATTTAACAAGCTGCTTGTTAAATCAGGGAGCAACTGAGGATGGAGATCATTTTATGTAGATTTGACCAACTCTTTTATAAATAGTCGAAATCCTGGTGAACAAGACAAAACTTATAAAAAATTATTAATGACTTGAACTAAAATCTGCTTTCAAAGTTCCAAAAAATTGAACAGGGATATCATATCCCAACAAAGTCTTTTGAACAATTTACTTTCGACAACTGAGTTTTAAAGTATATGCAGCTATACAGCTTATGTTAACGCCGTTGATATTCTGACAGAAGGCTTAAGCTTTTGTTATATTCCCTCTCAGGTCATTAAAATAAAATTCAAAGCAACAATAAATAAAGGCATGTGCCTAGAATTAACCGAGTTTGGTTAATAACCTCTTAAGAAAACCTTCTTGTTCATATTGCTTCCGATGAAATATTCATTTCTGACTTAAGAAATGAATCCACCTACGCTGCTTCTTTCATTTTATTATTTTGCCATGAAAATTTCATCCAATTTCTCGAATCAGATTTAATTTAATTTGAGTGAAACACAAAGTTGTTTAGAAAGGAACCTAATCAGATTAACTCGTTTTAAAGAGAAAAGTCCGCGATAATAAATTTACGCTAAAATTGAGCGTCTTAACCTTGGTCAGCGTTCAGCATATACAGTGGAAGTGAAAAATAATAAGGACAGCTTCAACTTAATGTTTCAAAAGCTCCTCACACGAGTAAAATAAATGAATCTAACGGTATCATAAGCTTTGTTTGACCAATTCCAGTCATAAGTTTGTCAAGAGCGATCGGTTTCAGTTGTGAAAATAAATAAGGACAAGCGGGAGATTATGTGTTAAGTTTTAAAATTAACTGATTGACTTGGGTTTTTTAAAGTAATAATAGTTCAAAAATATGAAAAAAAAATTAAGCCAAAAAGATTTCAATACAAAGCCGAAGCCCGTGGAAGAAAACCCTAAATAAACGATTCTTTGAAAAAAAAACGATTTTGAGGTATGCAAGAAAGTAATCTTTCGCTTCATCCAACAACATCAAAAAGGAATTTAATTTGGATGTCAACACCTCAACAATCCGGAAAATATTGATTGAAAACAATTTGAAAACCAGGAGCGCCAGAAAAGTACCGTTCCTGTCCAAAAAGAATATAGCCCAAAGGTTAAAATTTGCGGAAGAGCATGCAAACTGGCCGGAAAGCAAATGACGGAATATTCTTGATCGGATCAAACCAAGGTGAACTTATTCTATTCTGATAGATGCAGCCATATTGTGCGGAAACCCCTCCCCCCAACACGTCATATTGTAAAAAATATACAATACAAACCGTTAAACATGGTGGGAGAAGCATCATGGTTTGAGGATCATCCTCTTACCAAGCGGTAGGCCCCATTTTTAGAATTGAGGAAATCTTTACAGCAGTGTCATACGTTAATATATTGAATAATATAATGCTTCCCTATACTAGCGGCAATATGCCTCTTCGATGGGTGTTTCGGCAGGACAATGATCCAAAACACTCATCAAAACGGGCGAAAAATTGATTCCACGAAAATAACATTAATGTTTTGAGTTGGCCTTCTCAATCACCAGACTTAAACCCGATAGAGAACATGTGGCGTCAGGTTTAAGGCGCAATAAGTAGTCGAAACTAGTGTTTGAAAATTATCAGTTGTGTTCTTGTGTAAAAGCAGCGTGGGAGGGAATACTCCCAAGTACTTGCCAGAAGTTAGTAGATTCGATGCCGCGGCGTTGCTCGACTGTAATTCAAAATAAGGGTTATTCAACAAAGAACTAAAATATTTAAAGATTAAACATTTAGTTAATTAAAAATCGAAGATACTCCTGCGGTTTTTTTACAGGTGTCCTTTTTTTCTCCAGCAATATAAAGGAACATGATACATTTATATTTTTTTCTTTTTGTATTCTGCAAGTTGGATTTTTCTTTTATTATTTATATTGAAATTAAAACAAGTGTCTATAAAAAAACATGAAAACCAATTTCAAAAATCGATATTGAGCTATTTTTATTTATTTTTTAAAATTTGGTTGTGGCTGTCCTTATTATTTTTTATATCACGACTCAGTCTAGTGGCTCCTACTATACTTATACTTAGTGAGATAAGTATAAAAGCTTGAATAACAACGCCTTGGAAGAATATCTAAGGAGCTCGTCAAGGACGTCATCTGAGTTCTGCTGGAAAAAATTTCCACCAAAGACAAATACGCCGACTTTTTAGAATTTTTGAGGAGCTCTATTTGTCCACATTCTGCTGGTGCTGGGCTGAAAGATAAAGATTAGAAAACTGTTGCACATACTCTGGTTGTGAGATGTCAAAATCTAATCGAGATCAAAAATAATTGTGGCAAATCCGCATTATTTGAATGCTCCCCAAATACACAGCTAAGCTTGGAAAATAGTATATTAAAATTTTAATGAAATCAATCATATTTAGCATCAAACAAATTGAACATGTTTGGCATACATTTTTTATTGCTGTTTAAATGATGAACTTCTTCAGAGAGTTTTTGACAAATCATTCGGAAAATAGACAAGCAACACCCGAGATTTCGTGCCAATTCCGTCAACCTCGGACTAAAAATAATGGAGAGCCCTCAGATGGTCTTCGTTCTAGCCTATCGGTAATGCAGCACAGCTTACTGATTTAGTTCTTTTTCACTGAGCACACAAAGCCGAAGTTACAATGGCTGCCATCTAGAAAAAGGGTTTCAAATTGCTGGATTTCCCACCAAGTTCTTCAGATCTTGCCAATAGCGAGTGATCGTTCTTTGCAACTAGGGCGTTACAACTTTAAAGACAATACTGAAGAAAGGGATTTTTTATTTCTGAAATTCAATTCACGTACTTCGGAAGAGGTGGACTTAATGACGTATACGGATTATTCTACTGAAAAAAACATCGCCTTTGATTTAATTTACTGTCGCGAGTCGGAAATTATTATCGGAAGAAATTACGAAGAAGCTGCTTGTCCGTCCGTCCTTATCAGAAGAGCTTTTAACCAGAATAGTCAGCCATAGAAAAAATTTGCACGTTGCGCAGATCTTGGAAATAACATAGGGGCTCTACATCTACAGAGAAGAATTTTATAGACCCCTGAATAGTTTTGGCATCCCTGCCAAGCTCTACCATTTTCGCAGGACGATGATGGAAAACTCATGCTGTTCCATTAAGGTTGGCAAAGATCTCAACGGCCCCTTTGATGTCTAGAATAGTTTAAGACAAGGGAGTGCCATGGGGGATCATGGGATTTCCTCAGCATCATACTTGAAAGAAAAGTGCAAAACTCCCGCATCAACACTAGAGACACTATATTTTAAAGGTCTGATCAACTACATGTTTTCATTCTCCGATGATATTGACATATTTGGAAGAACGTAGCGTGATGTCATTAGTGCCTTTGTGAGCATTGAGACAGAAGCGGCAAAGATGGGTTTCGCGATTAACGTGTGCAAAACGAAGTATCAAGAAGGGAGGCCCAAAACTACCTGGTCAGAACGTCACCATGGACAAATATAACTTTGAGGTAGTTAGGGACTTTGTCTACCTAGAATCCGCTGCAAATACAGAGTAACACCGCAACTCAGGTGGTGCCCTGGTCGGTAGCGACACCTTAAGTTAGTTAAGTAATTATGTAGAAAGTCAGCAATCCCTAACTCAAGCTAACCTTTCTCTGCCCTATTCTTTACCAAACGGGTTCAAGGATTTTGTTACTCTGAAAATCTTGTAAGTAAATAAGTGGTGATATTCTATTTGAGCATAAATAATTATTTCAATTTAGCTCAAACAGGCATGTGAGAAAATGATACGCTAAAAGCCATATAGATTAAGCCATTTAATAAAATATCTTAAGTAAGAATGTGCAAAACGAATTGGGAGCAGCTGCCAGAAATCTTCATTTTCCATTGGTTTCCCATAGAAGTCGGATATAATCTAACAACCAGCATATGTATCCATTCAAAAAATCACAAGAACTTCCCCTTTCCAGATTGACTAAAAATCACCACAGTCATTCTTTCCCTCGGCATAAATCATGCTATCATTAAGTATCTGTCATCCGAAAAAATAATACACATGTTGCCATCGGTTGTGCTTACATACCCACCTTGAGAGAGAATCTAAATAATAAAATTGATGTCGCTTCTGGATGTCCTTGGGCTTTTCATTTACATAGCATAGCATAGCATGGGCCTTTTGCACAGAAATATTCATTCATTTTTGTTTTTGAGAGATTAGAAATTGTTTATTCAAAAGTTATTTGATGCGTGAATTTTTAATAATTTTTCTCGTGCTCTGAACAATAAGTCAAATAGTCTGATCCCAAAGAAGAGTCTTGAGTGGCGTATCAAGGTTTATAACGGATGATTCATATATTCAAAAATAATGTTTGCACTTTTTTTTAAAAAAAAAATGCAACTTTTTTCTGAAAAACGGCCAATTGTGAAAAACATCATATTTTTCCGCGACAAAGAATTCCAAAATGTTAACATTTTTCTAAGGCTTCATAAGCGCAGACATTGAGCCGAGACTTGAAATTCAATTCGTGGTTCGGATTTGACATTCGGATTTCAATCACAAACGCCGAAAACCAAAGGTTTGGCATTTTACAAATCTTAGTGAAATTGTAAAAGAGAAACTGGAAGACTGTTTCTGTTGTAGATGTCTCAATGCGTCAACATCAAAATGCACGGTCCAGTGTAGGAGATCATGTAGATATATCTAACTTCCTCAAGCCAGCTGACAATAGAGGAATGCGCACCTTCATATGGACCTTCCCGCAACCAAAGTTGTAACAAAATTAATTTTTCTGGAGCAACTTAAGCTTTAGATTGATGCAATTAAATTTTAAAAATACTTAAATCATCATTCTTTTGAAGTCAACGGGTGATGAATTTAATTTTTAGCTATCATTGAATTGAAATCATTTTTGACAGTAGAAGTCATAATTGAATTCACTTTTAATCGGGCAAAGTCAGTGAAACCAACTTAAATGCTAGGGCGTGATCGGGACAAAAGACATCACATCACAGGCTTCCCACTCTACTGCATACATTCTGGTCCGTGTGTGGGGGTGGTTCTGTAATTAGTAAGACTACGAAAGATTAAAAATCGTCAACGAGGTTTCTTTTATGATATATACTATGATATATATTTATACATACTTAAATTCTTAAATTTAAATCTTTAGTTTGACTTCATGTTAAAATTGTTCGAGACTCAAACTCAAAACATTCATTTGGGTCTCCTTGCCAAGAAATTCATCAAGGATCAACTAGTCCGAGTTGCATTCATTCGATTCGCTAAAACATATTTATGTCTCGGCACATTATATCCTCTATAATTGCTCTACACTGTTCAAAAGAATTCAAATTGTTTCGGTTCAAAGCACTGACTTCACGGGATTTCATCTGAAATCACTACAGACTCAATTTTCAAATAACACCAAGCGAATTCAGTGATTAGATCAATCAATCATTTGATTTATTTCAACGAAAGGTTAATATTCAATTCAATTATGATAGATGATGATGATTTAGAATTTCGCATTTATATTAAGATTTGCTTTCATGCGATTAAGGTCCACTTGAAACAAGAATTAAGCCAGGAGACAATGTACAACGCACTGAGTACTGGAAATGAATGATTTTAAGCATTAAATTGTTGTGAGTGAATGTGGCTCATTTCCACTCCGCGAACCTAAGAGAAATAGTACAATAACCTCTTCACCCACAACGAGTGACAGATTGGCGCGGTTTTTGGACTCGTGGTGTCATCGGGCTATATTTTTTCGAAATAGATGCTGATGCGGCCAGCTCAATGCGTGGATTGCGTTAGCGACGTTGCCTTTATTTTAAATTGATGTGGACAATGCTTATTTTTAGCAGGACGGCGCTACAGAATAAACAGTTCGTAGAATTATCGAAATGGTGACTTCAATTGCCCGATATCTCTTTAAGGCTATGTTTATGGTCGAATAAACGCCAATGTTTGACCAATGGTTCGTGAACGAAAACAAAATATCAGAGCTGTTATTCGCGAAATATGCGAAAAAGTGATGATTTTTGTTTTGTTTTTTAAAATTTTGGGAACGTTGGGATTGAATTCTCCAGACCATTTTCAGTGCTGTACGTCGCTAGTTATTGACATGGTCGATTATAATCAAATTATTGACATATGTCATGTACGAGTATACTTTTCTGGATTTAAAGATATCATAATCACTACGTTTTTTAAATGAGTTCGCCGATACCGTAGCACTATCAAAATATTACTCAATAAAAACGTCTACACACAAATTTTGTGATTGTCCCAAATTTAAGGAATAGAATTGTTACAATGACTAGGATAGTACTAAGTTTTAGATCAAAGATTCTCAATTCGTTTTCCACTGTAGTGATTTCTGAATAGTTACGGATAAATTTGTTCCGACTATATCGCTGGGCTTTCAAGCCAACAACTAGATTTAAATTTAAGAGACTGAAGTATTGGTAGCTACCCGCAAAATAGGCGTATCACCCCCAACTGAAGCTATCATGATGTCTTCTACTCGCGAAATATCACAAGTCTTAAGTCAGTCACTCTATTGGTGAACACCAACAGAAATGCCATTATGTGGATAGAACAGTCTTTTAAGGGTTCGGTATTCAAAAGGTTCCGCTGTCTGTCCGACCTTCCATGCATCCGTCGTTCAAATAACTGTATCTATTGAACCGTAATTGGTAGACAATTGCAATTTCCACAGAATGTTTAGTATTTTGGCAGACAGAGCAACTTATAATCAAAATAAAATAAACGAGTTTTTAAAACTCAATTATACGTCAGCAGTGTATATTTAATAGTTGTATGGTACCCTTCGTATGCATGTCCAACTCGAACTCGGCCGCTTTTTTTTCTACAATTCATCATAAAATATTTACCAAAGGCTAAGGAGATGTCAAGGAAGACAGCTCAACACATATTAATGAATTGTAATCTGGGAAATTTAAAATATTCCAGAATTGGGCTATAGCCAAATTCGGTTTTCCGAAACTCCTTGAGTATTCGTCCAGTCATTAAATTGTGGTTTATTTTTAATTAATAACAAAAGTATAATTTAATATTTTTAATTTTAAATAACTTGTAAAAGTTCACAGTTAAAAATTTATTCGAATGATATAAGGTTCTGTCAAATGACTTAAAGGATTCCTCAAGATGGTCGCATGGTTGCCAAATACATCCGCTTACTCTTGATCTTGCTGAAGTTTTTTTTATGGGTGTCCCACCTTGCTTTTGGAGCTCTTCAGATATCTCGGCAAGGTAACCGTGGGTATTTATTTGTATTTCAATCAACGCAAATCACGGTCAAGATCGAAGTTTTTCAAAAAAAATTTGACGTACAATTAGCCTGTCTGCAGTTATAACGGTTCGATTTTGATTTGTTATATTACATTATATCACATGTTTTGTCTGGATTCAATCAATTCAATCTTAGTATCAGGCCTGTTCAAAACTTCCTAATTATTTTGTTTTCCGCCAGAAGTATTTCGAAGGCAATAAAACACAGACGTCTTTCCGCCTTACTTCGTAATGATACAACTATTCTGCATAATAATTTTTTTGATAGTTCGCTTCGTATTTATCAACTTATTTATTGCATATTTCTAAAGGCTGTAAGAGAGTCGAACTCCACCTACAATTTCTGCAATTATTTTGCATTTACTTCTTGTTTATTTTATTCAATTTGAAACAAGTAAACAAATATGTTTACTTATTTATCTATTATTTCGGCCGATAAAAAGTCGGAAACCTCGGTAAATCAATATGTGGAAAAAAAACAAGCCTGCGTAACAAAAAATACATTAGCATACTCGTTTCTTGTAGGCCTCTTATTTAGTGACAGTAATAGACAAACTTTTTAAGTCTAAATATATAATTATCAACCTTGTCAGACACAAGCTGACCATGGCAATGAACAAAATGTGTTTGCTTGAGTAGCCTGATGAGCAATTTATAGTTTCTTTTGCATGATTAAACTGCGTTCGACAGTTTTTACTTAACAATTGGCATATTTTGTAAGCTACAATATAAATGATTCATCGATTTTCTTGGAAGCTCTGCAAACATGTATTATAAGTGACAACAATTCGTATGAAGGCTTGTTGTTTACTAATTGAAGGCATACGCAAACACAAATTTTCTTTCACTCGCAAGCCTAAACAATCAATGAACTCGAATGTAGATAAACAAAGTAATAATCTCAATTGTCACATTGTTAAGCTGAAGGTCAGTCTAATTGAGGAGACATCGAACTTGTTTTTTTTTTTTTTTTTTTTGGTTTGGTTTGGTCAAAAGGTTTTGTTACTTCCTTGGCTATAAAAGTCTTGTCGTTTTTGTTCTTGGTAGGAACTGCGCACGAGAATTTTAACCAGTGAGAGTGTGGAATTTTTATTGAAAAAACACTGGTTACATTGTCTGCAAACAAAGACAGCAGAGGGTAAAGAGACATGGCTACTCTTCACTATTTTGACGACATTGTCACTCCGGTTGATTGTGCTGGTGCATTGCAATTGGAGTCGATCTGTATTGCCCATTTGATATCGCCAAAAAATGAATGCCGCAGATTATTATTGTTGTGCCAGAGGTGGTGGACATCTCTTTTCCACTCGAAAGTGGGTAGGTCAATTTTGAATCCCCTCAGTGGGAGATACAAAGCATATAGTATGTGTGTTGGAAAGTCGTCTAACATTTCCACTCATTAGCGCAACCTTTTTTTTCAATTTCAATGCATTTTAATTTAAGTCATAAGTTTTCCTTAAGTTCTAGACAAAATTTTCTAAAATCTGTTTCTAAAATTTGTAAGTTTCAACTAACTTATTGACCCTGTGCGGGCGTTCTAAGTTAAATAGACGCAGCTTCTGCAGACATCGCTGTGCATGATACAGGACATAGTTCCGTGGACATACGTGGCACAGCAGAGTCGCTTCTGACACGGTTTGAATAACTTTTAACTGATTAAAACTTGGAGGCTCTAGTGAATTCTCAACTTCTAAAACTGCTTGCCCTATTATCATTTATTTCGTTCCCTCAGATATTGGTATGGCTAGATACCCGAAAAAAAAATGATGTCATGTCCACCAATGGTGTTAAGATTGATATCAACAAGTTCCATAAAAAGCATTAAGTGCATTTAACAATTTCTCTTTAAACTGATTTATTAAATACTCATTCCATTTCAATGAAAGTTTTGTGCCAAAATATGTCAAGATACGTTAATTCTGACGAGAGGTTGATAGCCTTGCTTCCGAGCTAAGAAAGGGTGTAGCTCGGAATCTTGTTCTTGTTTGGTTTTTGAGGAGTTCACTCCAAGAATGTTTATGTTGACACGTTTTGATAGTTCTGTCGGGTTTAAAACAAGTTATCCGCATGTGCGACGTTTTATTTTCTTTTTCTGTAAAGACCTCTAGGATGTCATTCATGGTATGAAACCACAATAGTCATGGAAATAGTTCATCATCCGGGAATGTGATATTTTTTGGTGAATATTTTTGTCGGTACCTACTTTTAAGGGATATAGCCTGTGACGATTTTTACAGATGTGATCCCAACTTGGCGAGCACGTTTGTAGGTTTATAATGAATTAACTGCCAGTGCTACTTCATCAATTCCAATCATCCCCCTATCGAGGGATCAACGTGGTAAAAAAGAACTTGTTGTTCTGCGATCAAATTAGTTTCGTAAAGTTATTAACTAAGAAGGCAAAAATGCCTTTACTTACAATAAGCTCAATTGTATGCTATAGTGCCCAAAGTTGGGGAAGCAGAATATTTTAAGCGCTTGACTTGAGAAATTTAATACCAGAGAATCAATTTGGCAAAATTATTGACACAATGCGTATGTATGTTCTCGTCTGGTCTTTCAAGAGCTGAACAGACTCGGCATAAGCAAACCACTACTGAGCATGAAAGAGCTAGTCTCGCCAGAAAACTCTCGAGAGCAGCTCTCAGGAGGCTGTCCATTTGCGAGAAAATTTTGTTAGATTTTTTCTCGGGAGTCTTATGCGAGCATTTTGTGAGCAAACTCTCTGTGAAAGCTTTCAAACCCGTGTACACTTAGTTTATGTTTGTCATAGTGATCCTTTGGCAGTTTTATGAGTGATATTATGACATCTTACAAGCAAAAAGTTGCAGCAGCTTTTGTGGTAAGCATTATTAAAAAAAAGAAGAAACCTCAACAATTCACGAAGATTTGCCAGCTGAAAAGAAGTGAGGCGGAGTATATGTATAAATAATTCAATTCTTTGGTGCCAACATTGATCTCCAGAAATTGAAGCTGCTCTGAAGATGATGTTCAGGCATTGATAGCATCTTTGTCTACAATATGGAAAATAGCCTTACGAATCTCACGTATGAGCTTTCGATTGCAAAAATCATACTCTCAAATATGTTTATGCTCATCCGGTCCCTTGGCTAAAATTGGTATTGCAACTTTGAGAAAATTCTCCTCATCAACTTTATATATCCTTTTCTTGTTTGAAGATGGCCGAAGAATATGAAAACCGTTTGAATCCCCCTCATTGCATAGTGAAATGCAAACCACTTCTTGGTAGAAACATGCCAGTCCCGTACTATTTTGGAGCTGATGGTGCTTTTGTTTCGACTACTTTTGAATCAAAGTCTTATCCGTTTCGTAATCAACTAGAACCAAATCGTATTTTTTACAACAGTTTAAGTGGAGCACGAAGAATAGTACAAGGAGTTTGAACAACAATTTGGAAAATTCATATTTTTGTCTTGAGGCTGGAAAAGTGCACAAACACAATGCCTCCCAAGCCAATTTTATTGCTGGTTTCTAAAATTATGAATCTTTCTTTTAATTTAATTTTTCGTGCATGCAAATTCTTCTGCGAATTCTTTAAACAAAACATTTAATCAATTTATTTCTTGATTTCGTTGCATGTCCAAAGTTTCGCCATCCTACACGTTACTCGCCGAGAGCTACTTTCAAAATACGAACAAAGTTGGTATTGTGAGAGTAACTGTCCGAGAGTAGTTCACACATGTGTCCAATAGCGAGAAACTTTCATTAAGTCCGACTCTCGATAGTTTCCCGTGAACTCTCAGAGAACTGCTCTCGAGAGTAGGCTGAGAGCTACTCTCAGACATTTTACTCTCAAGTGGAAATGCACCTTTAGTGGAAAGAAAATTTTTTTTGTTTGGGAAAGGGGAGTTACCGTTTGACAAACTAAGGAAATTGATTTCAAAATCTTCTTCTTCGTGAAGACAACAATCTTAGTTCTAAGTGAACTGAGTGTTGTGTTTCTCGTTATCTTTTTTTTTCAAAAACTTGAAATCAATTTTATTGTACTGGCTTTGCACAAATAATTTGAAAAATATAGATGAACCAGATGTAGTAAATCAAATTGAATAACACCAACCTGATCTTCTTATTCAACTTCTAGCATTTCCCGACACATGATATGCGTGATCGAAAAATACTAAGCGTTGAAAAACGAAATACATTTTTTAATTTCGCAACAAGATTCATTAATCATTGTGATCGCTCAAAACAATGTAGAACCAGACTGTTCTAAATCAGACAACCGATTCGTAGTTCGACTACGTTGACCCTTGGGCGGTATAATCGATTAAAGGTCTGCCCGTCCATTTGTCCAATAGTTGATAGATCCAAGGTTTTAGTCCTGGCGTTAATCTAGAGCTTTCCGAATCTGGAGTGGTCGACCAGCGGATGTAGTCAGACCAAGAGGTCGTGTAGTAGCTGTAACTTTATAGACATGTCATACAGATGATGCCATTGACTTTGATATAAGTGATGGGACAATTTTTACAAACACAAAACATATCAGCATGTCAACAATAAACAATGACGGATAAAATACTGCGAATTATGCGAATATAAATCGTCCAATATTCAATTTTCAAAACACTACAAAAAATCTTTCTTGTCTTATGGTACCTTATGGTTCTGCTCGCTTGAAGCGTAAGAAGATAACAAGCATGTAATAGCATCTTAGAAATGTGTGCTCTAAGTTGGTTTTTGATGTGAAGACTACTCCGAACGTTACGAGTTTTTTTGATATTGCTGAGAAACGAAAAAAAAATTAACTTAAAGATCTCTAATTGGAAATGGATTATCACCCCCCTTTCCTCAACTTAATGTCGAATTCAGAATATGATTTGTTAAGTTCAACCTACATGTTTGCGCGTCTTTGAAGACTTCAAATGATTTATCGATATCTCAAGAAAGTAGACAACTATTTTTATCAACACCTTTTACAATGTCATTTCCACTACAAGAGAGATTTGCTTTGCCTTCGACCTGTCACACACATATTTATCTATGAGTCCAAGGAAAGATTAATGTTGCCTGAATATATATTTTTTAATTTCCATTGAATGTATAGTTTCTCCTTATTTTTAAAGTATATCTCGTAAGGCTCATTTAAGATAAGAAACCGTGTGACTCCTTAATTCCTATTGATTAATTGGTTAACTCATCAAAAGCTACAATGTTTATATTAATACCTATTTTTTTTACAAATCGATCAACTATTATCTAAAGTGCGTTTGAGTTTTAGTGTCAATTCTAAAGAACGAGCGTGTAGAAAAATAATTCGCCCAATACTCGTGCATTCATATAAGCCTCAAACGTAAAAACGAGTACCCACTCAATCTAGAAACGTATTTACTCGTAGGTATGTCTTTAAAGGGGGTAACTATAATACGTATGTATATCCGAAGAAGTCACTTCAAAAAGCATTGTTTCTTGTTTTTTTTTTCTGGAAAAGTTGCCGAAGCATCAATTTAGCATCAGCAACTCAGAAGAACAAGCAATTTCTTAATCACCGCAGTGTCAATATCCTTTGAAGAGGTGATGAATTCTTGTGCCCATTCAACCCCTCCTCGGGTTTTATGTTTTGTTTCGGTCTGCACATGAGCACGAACGATGGAATTTGGGTTAAGGGTGGAACACTTTCATAATTCAAAACAAGAATTGTTTTGTTCGCAAGGGTTGCCCCCTGTGGGATGATATCATTTATTAGGTTATTGCTTTTATAAAAAAAAATATATCTTGAATTTCCGTCAAAGAGGACATGGTTTCTTTTAAAAGGATGACTGCAGTTTTACGGCTACAGATCGTCTGCATTCAAGGCTTCTTTTTTGTGCAGTGTAATATTCCTAAGAGATTGGCATCTACACAAATAGTTGCCTTGTGGGCAGGGATGCAAAATTTATTAAGTTTAAACACTATGGAAACAAGATATGTAATGGATTGAGAAATGAAAAGTTTATGGATTTTATGCATGTACATTGAATTCTTATCTTTTGAATAAAGGATAAAAATGTAAGCTAAAACAGATTGACAATGCATGTTGTGAAATATACATAGACAGTGTGATTTAAACGCTATCCCACTCCTTATTAAAGAAGCGTTTAGTAACAATTACTCAGAGGGTACTCACAAGACGGTATATCAGACGGACAATCTTTTGTTAGAATGGCCAAAAATCTGTTATGATGTCGTGCTTATCGCCAAATATTCGGCTTCTTACAGACTGTTTTTTTTTAGAGTATGATTTTGGTCCTGCAAGTTAGGAGCTTTGATCCTATTTGTTCCTGATCCAAACGGCACAGTAAATCGCATTTTTCGAGTGTTGTATGAAATAACCGAGTCGGTTTTGCCGGGATCCCCAAAACTCCACATATAATAATAGTTTTTTTTCATGCAAAAATTTCTTTGAAATTGACAATGTTTCGAGAACAGTCAATTTTAAACGCTCAAATTTATAGTCTCAACGAAAAAAAAAAAAACAAAATCAAAACCAAGTGTCAGACATAGGACCAAATTTTGAAAAAAAAAATAAGGGTTCAGTCATCTCAAATGTTCACTTTTAAAATTCAGCAAAAACACATTTTTGCTCACGTTTGGAACCAAAGACATCAAAAGTATATTTGGACATGTATGGTTGTTGAAATAATACATAAATATACTTCACGCTGTCTCTGACAAGATTTAAGGGAGGATTGGAGTTTAACCTCCTTGGCAGCAAAAACATGAAATAAATCAAACGTGTGTTGTTTTCTGAGCAATAATTTATAAATTGATCCCTTACCTTCCGGTTCAAAGAAATCTTAATAACAAATATTAAAAATAATTATGCCTATTAATAGAGAAACAAAGACCTTATTCATCTAAGGCATCTGATCTCGAAATGACTTTGCAAAAGCATGTGATTTTTTTGCAAATTACTTTAAGTGGTCCTAAAGTGTAATTAGGGCTGTAATATTTAAGGGAACACAGTCGTTATTAAATACTCGCTGCTTTGCATTTTCTCAATCTTTTTAATTACTTTATTTTTTTACTCACTTATCAATGACACGAGCAAGACTACCAATCTGATCAAGCTGATAAAGCAAAAACTAAATTTGAGTACATAAAAAGCTTTAAACTGAGGCTACATCTGCAAAAACGGAAGTGCTTGTTTCTGAGTCGTTAACAATGGGCTTTGCCCACAACACACTATATGCGCACTATCTCCCTTGTAACGACAAAGAAACAAAAATTATAGTTTCTGAAAAAAAGTCTAGAAAATTCCGCTTCATCATCTCTTATGTCGAACCCTTGACAGACCCCTTGCGATCTTTAATAATGCAAGTTACGGCATTGTATAATGTGGTTCCTCCGATAGGACTTAAATGGAAACATATCGTACTCCACTTCTAATTATTAATATCAATCACGACTAGGGTTTGCCATTTGAAACGAACAAACCGATTTATTTTTATTATTTATAATATTTTGCATATAGAGAGCAGAAGGATCAGGACCAGAATTGAAATGGAAGTTTATCAAGTTGTTTGAAACTCAGATCTAGGGGACATCATCAATTTATTTGCATTCGCTTAGTTGGCTGTTTTTTATTTCTTGTTATTTGATTTACGAAAAAGTGCAGTTTTTTCATTGGTTCATCACTCTGCTATCAGACAGTACCCTCATAGCAGAACGAATGACATCATATCCACAAACCATTATTATTATTTCCACGAAATTGGAATAGAAGCATGACAAGGCAATGCAATTACTTCACTATGATCGCATTGGCCAGATTCGAACCTGCGACACATTGCCGGTGACTCATTTAAGCGACGTCTGCAACCGTGCACTGTCGATTTCTTTTCCTCGATTTATGCCTTGATTCCGCTCCTTTTTCTGTAAGTTTTTAATTGCTTTGAGATGTGTTCATTTCTCAAATTGATAAAACTATGAAGATGAAAGAATTTTCTTCATTTCAGTCGTAAAAAGATATATGAATTTACATTTTGGACTTATGGACGGCAGAGTACAAAAAAAATCCCGCAAACCTCAGATCTTTTACTACAAGAAGAGTCATTTCGAGATCAAATGCCGGAGCTGATAAAGGACAGAGTTTTGTGAGACCAATGCCATGCAGAAAATTTTCGATCTCCTTCGATCTCCGACACCGCTTCACCACTGGTATTTAAAAGAAAGTCCTGAACAACGAGAATACATCAGATCGGGTACTTTATTTATTGTTAAGAAGCCCAGGCCACACGACCATTTGCTGGGCTGTACAGAGCATTGCCCACCCTGAGTTGGATCATATAGTTTGGCCTCCCTCTACTTGCATTCTTTTTGAAAGATGTTCGTTGTTCTGGTGTTGATTCAAAGACATTTTGGGCGTTGGCAGTGTTGCCCACACGTTCTACATTCCCTATTGATCTGAGTTGTCGTACGCGTGCTCTACTAACTTAATTTATTTCGCTATATGTATTAAGTTTCCTTCGATAGATCGATGCAAAGAAAATTAAAAAAAATAATAATACTGCGCCTAGTAGCAAGACTGACACGATAAGGGTCTTGTCATATATTATTTAATTGCTTTCTGAACCGGTCAAAACATGGATTCGCAAGCTTGTTATTTTGCTTGTGAACAACTGAAAAACTCGGAATCACTCGAAGACGACCTCCTTGACTTCCTCAAAGGTATGTACAGTAAGGAGCAAAACTGTCCGAATGTTTTTCTTTAAGAAAACTTTACTTTCTTTTCTTAAAGAAAGTAAGCCAATAGCAATTTAACAAATATTTTTGGTTTATTTGTTCAATGGAAAGTTTATCTTAAAGTTAAGTTACAAAACCTAATACATAAAAGTTAATTCTTTAAAAATAAACAAAAAAGAAACCCATTCGGACACTTTTTCACATTAATGATTTTTTACTAAAAGTTGCTAAACCTGCAAAAATTTAAAATGATTACACCTTGTTCAACGTCCTCTATTTTTTAAAACACCAAAAATTTGGGCATACTCTTCACTAATTTTTGTATGGTTTCGTAGTCAATACTCAAAAGGAGTGGGTCCTTTTCCATTTCGCCCAGAGTTCGTCGAAGGTTTTCGGTAGATTTTCATACGCACCCAACTTCCTTTTAACAATAGACCACAAAATTTTCATAATTTAGGTAATTGTATCAACTGATTTTGGAGCCAACTTAGAACAACTTTGGCTGTATGCTTCGGATCTCCGTCTTTCTTCAGCTGGATACGCACACGCGTACACGAAATCAGGAAGATTGGTTTGAAGGATGTTTAAAAAATCTTCCATTTTCATTATGCTGCGGATTCTCACCAATATACCAGCTCCGCCGTATTTCTTTGACCTAATGCTTTTGGATGCGCTCGTAAGGTCGATGCCAGAAGTACTCCATGCCTTCTGATTGGTAATAGTTAACTTTCGTTTCATCGCTCCAAATAACCCCACTCCTTACAGAACTTCAAGCGTCGTTGAACTTTTTTTTTTGAACGAGTCGGCTTCTTTCTTTTTATGCTGGCGACCAAATCCACTATATTTAGTACTAGTCTAGCTACGCCCTTTATTTGAGAAATTAAGTTTGGATCCGGCCTGGATATTTCAGCAAGATAACGATTTTTAACTCACAAATCGAAAAGTTAAGGAATGGTTGTTATACAGTGCTCCAAGACAATTGAATTCTCCACCACATAGACCGGACTTTAAACCCAATAGAGCATTTATGGTACTACTTGGAAAAACAAATTTATAAACACCAAATTTCGTCAGAAGCGACGCTGAAGGAGAATGGGATCGTGTAACCAAAGATTTTACGCAAAAGCTGGTCTAAACAACAGCGTTTATACCTGCCGTATGAAGAATTATATGTTAAATTGCAATTGGCTTACTAATTTATGCAATAGAAATGCAAAACATCCGGACAGTTTTGCTGCCAACTGTATATTTGCTTATTTGCTAAAAAGGGTAATACACATTAATGATTGTTTTTGTCACAAAATATTCCCAATCAATACCAACTCAGAGAAAATCTCTTGAAAATTAAATACTCTTTGTTTGCAGTCATTGTGAATGTGTCTTCTAACAATCAAGGAATAAATACTAAGTCGCTTACCAAAGCAGCAATACAAAGGCGCCTTTGTCACCCGTAAAGGTTTTTTTTTCCTTTCGTTTTCTGTTTTTTTTAGCGGACAAAGTTCCGTCAATAAAATACGAATAAAGTGCGCATAAAGACGCATACTAATGTGTCGGAATCAAGCTTAACTCATGCAAATCATTACCAAAAACAAAATCCATGACGTAACCTGCTTTTGAAAACGTGATGAGGAGTTCTTCCCGCCAACAAAACCAGCAGCACTCAGGAAATGAATAGACAATCCACAAAACAGATAAGTTTTAGAATAGAAATCGAACTCGAATCGAATCACTTCCCCACAAGGAAACTGGGTCAAACATTTTGCAAACTTTATTACAACCTTTTACATCGCAGCATGGGCTCAGTAAAGCTAACTAGACAACTTCAACTGAACCGCAAACATCAAGCATTCGTCATTACGGCGATTATACTACACCCGACCGACAAGCCAGACGCGTCTTGAATTTGGCATTGAACTGCGCCTGCAATTGTTACATAATTTTGTGTTTCGAAACCAAGCAATCGTACGATGAGCGAAAACCCGTCCAAACGGAAAAGCTAAAACAAAGGCTAAGTAAATAGCTATGAACATACACAGATGGCAGCATAGGCAAGGCAACTAGTTTGGTGAGCCCGGTTTTTGCTATTACCCGGTCGTCGATGTGCGACGAGAATATAGCGCCACGGTTAAGGTAGTTAATGCCACGATACCCGTTTATTGCGAACTTGTTTCGCTCAGGCGGAGAATAAAGCTTCTTTCTGTGCTAATTCATTATCTACATAGTTATTTATTTATTGTCTATTAAGATATGAGTTAAAGATTCATGAGAAGACCGTACATTTAAGTGTGGACTTAAAAATTGTTTATTGACGTTGCAATATGGTGAAGTGTCATAAAAGTAGATCTGTATTTGTGGTTTAAAGGTTGGCTGGTTTTGAGGTTCCAGTGGCGCATAGCCTCACATAGACCAATTAGGGTCCATAGTTGTCAGTCAGTGTTGGCTACATACTACTACGATAAAATATCACTATCCTACGAGTCAATACAGGTTGGGGGTTGAAGAAAGAATATAAGACGCTTAGCAAGTGTTTCCAAGATCGCTATCGCTTCCTTTC
Organism: Orthonevra nobilis; assembly: GCA_963555765.1. Lineage (NCBI taxonomy): Eukaryota > Metazoa > Arthropoda > Insecta > Diptera > Syrphidae > Orthonevra > Orthonevra nobilis. The sequence goes on from OY743226.1 coordinate 52,855,735, forward strand.
TAAAAAATAAAGCCGCCAAGTGTAAGTCGAACTAGCGCCACGAAAATTCCGCGCAAATTTGTACGTAAGTAATTAGTTCGTTCATCACGGGAATCGAGTTCCGAACATTTTTCCCACTATTGTTTGTAATACAGTCGTATCTTTTAACTGCGTCGATTTAGAACTTCAAGGGGCCGCAGTCATAAGTTTTTTGTACTCATTTCAACTTGATACCTCTTTGGGTTCCTAAGAAAAAAAAGGTCGTGATAGAAAGGCAGTCGGACCACGAAGTGATCATTCCGTTCCGTTTTTTTGCCAGTAAATCATCTGGTCATGGCCCCTATTTTACAGCTTCACCAATATTGTTATTGAGTGAGTCTGTGGATTGTTCGATCTTCAAAAAAAAAAAAGTCCAACAGCTCAAAATTGCGGCTCTGGGGTTGTTGAGGCGCATCACCAAGATGACTGATTACACGATTTTTAAACTAAGTATTAGTGACCGACCGAAGATTCGTTTTCGGTTTCGGTAAAAAAATCGGCCAAAACTGAGTGTTCATGCAATGTAGAGCGTCGTTCGGCACACATCGATTTGACCCATTGTGATACTTCTGAGGGGTGAAGAAGAAGAAGGTGGAGAGAACTACTTTGTTTCTCCAATGAATCGGGCAAGGTCTTTTGGGTTTGCCTCAGCAAGTTGGGGTAAAGCTGTGAAGAAATGGGAACATAAATTTCTATATCTTGGTATAACTATGGCCGGACATTCAGGGTCACCTCAGGCAGAAATCATTTGACTGCACGCCTAGCATTTCCGCAAGTCTACCAATAAGACATTGTCCATGAGAACAGATATGAGAACGCCTAAGGAGTTGCGAAGTCAAGTAGCTTTCTGATTCTCTGTTTATTTAGGAGGCTGATGTATTTATTTTTAATGCTTAGGTTGACCGAAGCTAACGGGATGTCAATCTATAGTGAGGCGCATCTGCGAGGGTGCATTGTACCTGCACAAGCAAATTATCTGCCCTTCAGTTTCCAAGGATAACCTTGGAAAAGCCCGCTATCTCTTTAAGGGATACCCGGCGTTCTTTGACAGCTTGGCTATCGGAGAAAATGAAAATTTCCCTTGCAGAAATGCTTTCATTACATAGCAGCACTTTGGAGCCGTGGTAAACCATGGAAGGAGAGTTCCTGACTTAGATTACTCGAAAAGATTAACTCAAACTTTTCGTTCCACTTTGAAAAATGAGCCCGTTTGGCAAAGAAAAAGTCCTCATTCACCATGTTATATAATTAACTTTTAACTACACTTCAATGTGGTTCAGTGTGTATATTGGTTCAGATTTCCATTAATCCTTACGTTTCAATGTTCTAATACCGCTGGGAGAAACGTTTCTAGGCGAAAGGAGACTACGATGAAAAATAAATCGAAATGTTCTGGAAAATGTTTCTCATTCATGCTTACTTTATGCTAAAGTGGTCGTCGTTTACGGTAATTTTAGAAACATTGAATTATTTATGATTTCTGAGAACTTTGTAAAACAAAGCCAATTTCATAGAGCAGATCAAGCAAATTGTGAAAAAGCTGAAAATATGGTGATAGAATCACCGGAATTAAAAACATTAACCGCCGGAAGCCGCAAAAAAGGCTAGAAATGTTAATATAGTAATTATTTTCGTTTTCATTGACGTAATTTAAATCAATTAAAGATAATAACCACAAAATACCTGGTACATTAATTTTAAAAACTTAATTATTGCCGATAAGATCATCTAGATATCTGCATATATAATATATATGTATAAGCTCAGTCAGAAACTAATTATTGTGTTCTATCAGGCAAGAATAGAGGAGTTAAATTTCATCAAAACGATTAAAAAAATCTTAAAGGGTTACGTTACGTTATTCAAAGTTGCTGGTGAACAAAATTTTTAACAATCGAATAGATGTCGAGCAACATTTAACCAAGCTCGTTAATGCAATGGCCAGTAGCTCTTTTTGAATAAATTTATCATATTCATGATCAAAATCAGACTTTGGCAAAAAGGCTTGAGCTTTATGCATGTTGGAGTTTCTTTGAGAGCAATCCACATTAAGGCAAGACACACCAATATAAGCTTTATCTTTGTACATGGTCCAACCAAAGAAAGCTTTGATGATGCTCATAAAAACCTTCAAAGAACTCTTCGATAGGATTAAGGAGCAATGCTGCATAAATAGGAAATCCTTATGGAGACCTAGGAGCCTCTACAAGTCAAAACCCTTTTAGCTGAATTGATAACGTTACGATCAACGTAAATATCTCCTCATCGAAGAGTGAAAATTTTGGGGGCTAAAAAAAAAAACCAGAAAGTCGCCATGGAGCGATAAAGTCGCAATCGCAAGAGAACGCGAACATTGCCGAGTGACAACACACAACATAACGAAGACTGCGTAAAAGCGCATCCAGGTAAACAGAAGCGGTAAAAAACGGAGCTACAAAAAGACGAGAGCTGCTCGTGAGCCCTACGAGCAAAGATGGGAAAAAACATTGGAAGAGCACGAGTAGCGCCGGATCGGATACGTAGAGGTGCCATAACTGGAATGATTTTTGTCAATCTACCAATAGGATAAACAACCAAACCAAGGTTCAGATCAACATGATCAACAAAAATGCCACGTTGATTATATGACTAAGTCAACGCAAGACCCATACTCAAATCTAAAAAGAAACTGACGGACATCGTACACCAAATCATTTCTGAAGCGTGATCTGATGAACGTCGTGTGACTGATCGAACATTATTGTTATCCGATCTTTAAGAGAGGAGATCTTTAAGTTAAGAAACTGTGTCAACTACAGACACGGATAAGTCTTCTTAACGTCGCCTTTAAGGTACTCTGTACCAAACAGTTGGAATGATAGATGGAAAAAGTTAAAATCTTGCGAAAAATTAATCAGGTTTTTAAAGTCGACGCTTATCAACTATTCATTGATTTTAAAAGCCGCGTGTGGCAGCATATAAATAGACCAGTACTAATTTGTCCATCCCTTTCAAACCCGTCCTATTTTACAGAACGACTGAAAAAGTTTCCAAAGATCTCACCGACACCTTAAATAGTAAAAAAGGTTAAAGACAAAGAGACGCACTGAGCTATAAAGCTTTTTAAACTTTATTCTCGTGATCTGCGATCAGTTCGATCTTTTGATGTACACGATGTGTGATTGATCATAACTGACTAGACTCTTGTATCATTTATATATGGGAATATTAAGGTAGCAGATTGGAGACGATAAGGAGATTTTCCACGGCTTCTGAAGGCTTCAACTATATAGCAGGAGCTTAACCGCCAAAAGTCGAGGGAAACTTGACTCTACTTGATGTAATATTTTTCTTCTGACTTCTGACGGATAGGTTTGTAAAATTCATATGACTACACGATTTATTTTCCACAGAGAAAGTTTAAAAATCTGCTGGTCGCATGCGACTTAATTGATTGAACATTTTTTTTTTAAGGAATATGTCTGAAAAATTAAGCAAAGATTGAGACATTGTTTAGCCAATTAAATTATTGTTAAAATTTATATACACTCAGATTTCTGGAGCCCTAGCCAAAAGTCGTTTGATCGTTCCGGTATGGGTTAGAAGTTCGCCATCAACCATGTACAAAGCCCACATTAAAGTTCTTTCATGGGCAGTTATTCAATCAACCAATACTTCAACTAAACGGAAGCAATTTTTTTCTATTCAAGTCGAGGTTACGACCCATAATTTAATCAGTTATAATGATAAAAAAAAAGAATAATGTATAATTTCTGAAGCCGCAACTGGAAGTACTTTGTTTACTGTACAAATTCTTAATTAATGTGTGTCAATAGTCTTCAAAAATGCTAATCTTATCATCGCCTTTAGGCGTACAACGTAGCAATTTCATTTTATATTTCATATTTGCCGAAATTAATAAAGACATTCCTGTCCGTCTAAAAGCACATTAGCACTCTGAAACTTAACCGAGGTGATAAGAACAAGTCAGACGTTGACCCACAAACCTATAAACAAAACTTGCTATTAATTACCACCATATTAAAAATCTCTCCGTTCATTTAAAACACCGTCACTCGCGCAAATCAAATTTAGTTTATTTAGCATTGATTTGCTTCTAGACCTGCTTTAGCTTCATACTATGTTTAATTGTTTCCTTAATCGACCAAACAATCAAAAATAGCCCGAAACAAAGTTCTCAGGGTTCATTAAGGTTCAACGTTGTGCCTGATTGAGGCCTGATTAAAGACTACGCAGTCAGATTGTTCTTATATATCATGATATTTTCAGCCTCATTAGCTAGAAATCAATTTGTTTCGCATACAATTACTAGCACAGTCAAGTATCGATAAGGAACGCAAAAAAAATCAGGTGACATTCAAGCAACCAATCCCAAATCAGTGACGCCGAATATAATCAGCGCAACAATCTTGATGACAAATAGTGGGGGACGTGTCCACAAAATTAGTAAGACACCACTTAGCTTCATCATGTTTACCTTTCTGAAGATACTCTAACCAAAGCGATTATATTTTTAACTCGATTAATAGTCATTTCTATGGAAATTGATGAATGGCTAAAATTTTTAGCATATTCGTGATCGACTTGATAATAATAAAAAAAGAAAAGAAATACGTTTATGTTTTCCAAGGAATACTGTAAAGAATATTTGTCACTAAATATTTTATTTTCGGAAAAACAGATTAGCTATAAATGTAGGAAGTTGTAGATACTTTACAATTTATCGCTGAATTACCTCCTGTCATAAAGTGTCGACTTATTTGAAAAACGCGTTGCGAATTGTGAATATGTTAAGCATGCTCTGGTGCCAATAGATACATGACAAAGCTTTCACTGTTTGCCTCTATCAATAAATATAGATCGAGATATAGATACAAGTACTTTATATTGCGTTCTATCTTTAGGTGAGAACAAGCGAGTGTGGTTTCGCCGCTGAGTCACACAGGGGCGATGTACCTTAAGCTTTGTTACATTGTACCTCATTTTCATACAAGGGACTTGCCAGTTTAAACCGGGTTTTATTTCTGTAAATGATTTGACATTCAAAATACCCTGTTGTACAATCAATAGTATTCGTTTGTTTATTTATATCCTGACAGAATTCTTTTATTGCGTGTCTAAACAGTAATTTCTGACTATTGAATGTTTTTTTTTTATCTTCTTATAATTTTTTCACTCTCAAGGGATTATTATTATTCTTTTAATATATTATTTGAGCGAGCAAAAGGATTAGGAGAACAACTGAATGTATTTTGGTTTCGATTGGTTCAATATTCTGACTACGGGCAGAGAATGCAATATTGACTTTTTTTTGCATTCATTCGATTCGCAGCATTTTATTCGCCAAAAGTTGATCTAGCAAATTCGGTTGTTTGTTTTTGTAGGATCTCGTCATCAAGCTGCTGTCCGTGTTATGCCTTCACCTCAGAGCGAATGACATCATCTTCATTACTTTGACGAAACGAATTGTAGTAATTATTCTTTTGAGTCCAAGTACTCCAGTTATAACAATGTTAATTAAATTCCAAATTTTGAATGATTCGAAAACTAGTTTAAAGTTTTAGACATAATGTAGGATTCGATCATAGGGCCAGGCGCATTAGTTTGTGAACTCCTGGAGGATAATAGCAAAAGTTCACATGCTGGCAATATTTTTTTTATATTTCATAACAATTAGAGGAGAGCTTGAGAAAATAGTTATCTAAGCTCTACCACAGAAGTAAATACGTTATGCTCGATAGTTTGTGAAAAAGTTGAAAGATGATCTAATACTTTAATAAGATCCTAAAAAAAGATAAGTCTTGGTTTTATAAGTATAACCCGGAAACCAAAAAGCGGTTCAAGGTTTGGAGCTCAAAAAGTGAAAGACCTCCGTTCAATGCCAAACATTGAAAGCTGACGCCTTTTTTCGTTTCGGGGTATCGATTAAAAGTCAGATGTACCTTAGGGGAAGACCTAAGGTACGTCTGAATTTAAATTGGTCTGCAATAAAACCGATTTTTGTGCGTGTCTTCAATTTTCCTGGGATACCGACCCCGGCTTTCGCTTTGTAAAGTTGAGTGCGATTAATGCCATGGTACTCGGCAAGAAGTCGATGAATAGATGGTCTTTTCCAGGTTTCAAATAAGGTGTATTGTTCGATTTATCCGGACCGAACCACATTTGTATTTGCCGATAAGTGTAGTACAGAAATTGATCAGTCTTTCATTTAATGAACTGGATTTAGTCTTGTTAATGACATAAAATGGGGATATGCCTCGATACTAATTAAAAGTCATTCGATCACTAGTTTTGTCGATGGGACCAATAGAAGTGATATTCCAGTAGTCAGGAAAGCTTTCGTCCACCCAAGTTTAACAGACATTCTCTCTACAGAACATCTAACATATTTTAAAGATCTTAGGGTAGAAACCACTCAGCCGAAATATAAATTTGAAGATAGGGGTCGAGGATATACATATTATTAGCTGAAAGGGGACATCCTTTTTGACTACACTTATTCTTTGCTTACAAATTAGCCATCATAAGTTATGGGCACTCGATGTTTTTTTTATGACGATAAATAACGAATTCATTTATTTTTATTTTCCCTGGCACACCATAATTAAACATTGAAACAAACATTTTTACTCTACCCCAGCTTATTGCCATTCTAATCAAGTGTCGAAATATCGATCATAAATGAATTTTGCTTAAATGATGCCATTTTTTAAGGTGTCGTGTAAAAAAAAAGTTGTTTTGATGGATACACCCTTGCGGTGTTTTCATTTGAAGTTTATTATCCTTTAATTAAACATTTTTATAGCCAACGGAATGATTTTTTTTTTCGTGGAGTCGGCTTCTTTTTCAATTAAGGTCGCATTGTTATCAATTCTCCTTTGTTGAGTAAAATTGATAAGAAAGCTTTGAATTTCAATCATTATTTGAAAATTGGAATGTGTTAGTACATATGTAAATTAAAATTTAAATAAATAAAATGAATGATAAGAGTTAAAAGGGGCTTAATAAATGATAAGGAACTCATATTTTTTCTATTGAAACAATGAAATTTGGTGACATCAGATCTTTGTTTGACTTGACTTTGATTTTCGGGACTATAACATTTCCAATGGCATGTTTAAAGTGCCTAAGTCGGACCTGCCAATAATGCTTCAGAAAGCTTTTCAAGAGGCTAGGCATTGACTTAGTGAGATTAAGAACACATTATTTAACCGGTAGTGGGTTTTTGTACCTTAAGTATGCAAACAAGATCAACTTTTCATTTCAGACTAGTAAGTTTTTGATTGTTCATATTATAGACCATCGAAAGGCTCGAAATACACATTCTCAAAGGAAGAACCGGCAGATATAAGACTTCTTGAAGTCGTTGGTTATATTGAGAGGTGCCTTCACTACTGCAAATAAGGACGACGAGCATTTCTAGAAAAAGAGGGATAACACGCTCTGAAATTCCCTCTCAATACAACCTGAAACAATTCAAGAATATTGTGCATCGCTACCTCTTCTTTCTTCCGCGCTGATCTCTTTCACTCGCGTTATGCTAATAAACAGTAAAAGAGTATTGGTAGTCCCTAAAAATTTTAATCTGAACAATATAGAGATTAGAGTGAAGTGAAGTCTACGCTAGTTGAATTATTCCATCATGATGCCAGTAACTTCGCGGTACTCCTCAGCTGAATGTTCTTTCTCCCCCGTTCTCCGTGCTGCTTTTTAATCATATCAAAGGACCTACACACACGAGGTGAATTCAAAACCGGGGAAAACCGGTTTCACACTTTACTTCAAGTGCACACGAAGGAAAGCTCTATACGTGAAACTCCTTCCATTGTATTAGTTTTTTACTCAGACCTCCTCCTTCTACCATTTAGTCCAATTCATACTACACACTACAATAGTGTGGCCCAAGCTGCCGTACAAAAAAGTTTTAAGGCACCTGACATACCTAGTCAACAGGGGCAAAGTAGCAGACCCACAGGCAGTTCAATGTTTAATGACACGACAGACCATCCAGAATTGAGTAGGTAGTAGTATACTTTTGCTTTTGTTCATCATCAAGCTCTGAGATGAAATCGATAATTTAAACGTGTCCGTCAAGTAAGCGATGAATGTTAAGATCTCGGCTCGTATTTGCCCGCCTGGAGGTTCTTCGCTAAATAAAGTTGAACAACCCCTGTAGCTGAGAGTGCGACTTAAAGTCCTGATCTGTTTCTTCATAGATACCAATTTCCATCCGCAAAGAGTCACAATTTGGTTTTGTTGTTGAGCTTGCGGTGCCATAGGCCCTTATTTTGTTAAAATTCAGCACAATAAGGACAGTGATGATTGATGCACAATTCAGAGCTGCTTCGCTAAATGAAGCCACAAATACTTAAAAAAGAATACCAGATGACAACTCTTTTTATATACAGCTAAACTATTGGATTTCTTTAGAAGTAACAATTTCTAAAAAGCTGGAAAAAGTCAAATGCATAGATTGTTTGGGTATCACTGGTTCTACGAGCACCTGCCCTACGGCAGCACTATAAGCTGTCTCCTGGTAACATTTTCATTAGGAAAAAAGCAGACAGAAATGCCCTTAAGATGCAATTGGCAGTCAATAACAACCAGGTGGCCAAACAGGACATTTAAAAATAATCAATTTCACCACGGTTAAGACATGTTCTGCTCGATCCCAGATTGAATGAAGGCATAATACCACTTGGGCGTCTCTTTGTGGTAGACATTCCTAACACATGAGGTCGAGCATCACACTTGCCCCCGACCACAGAAACTTAATCTGGTATACTGATGGCTCAAAATTGGCAAATGGAGTGGGTCCCGGTGTTTTTGGACCCAAACTTAAATCGCTAAAAAACATCCAAGTGTTTTCCAGGCTGAACTACTAGTCATCGAATCCTGTGCCTTGCAAATGGCCATAAAGGGGCCAGAATTCTAATATAGTAGACAAGTAGCGCTCAAGGCATTGTCTTCCAAACTAATGGAATCCAAATGTGTCAAAAGCTGCTACGATGCCATCAGGTTTCAGGTCATCATGGAATCGAAGGCAATGAATTGCGGACGAACTAGCCAGGGTTGGTTCTAAAACCACGTTCACTGGTCCGGAACCTTTTTGTGGCGTAAACTGGTCTGACCAATAAGTGGGAATAAAAGCCACGCATTGTCCACTACCGAGACTCAGACAATTCAATCCCATCTCTTACAGAGAAATCCTTACACTCAACAAGAAGAACATTGAAAAGCTCATGAGCTTCCTTTCAGTCCATTGACGCTTGGGATCACATCTAACCAAACTAGGTCTCAGTACAACCACCGAATGCCGACTCTGTTTGGAAACGATGAAACGGCTGTACACAGCTCTGTCCAGCTCTAATTTAGCTAAAACGGCGTATCTTCCTCAAAGAGATATGCTCCCCATTGGGCATTAGACAATCCAATGCTTAAGACATTCTGACTTTCATCAAAAGGATGGAATGTCTGTTAGCCTAAATAAACTCCCCAAAGATAGAAAAGGTCTATTCTTTCAGACCGCAGTGTTCGCCACTTGGGCTGGGGCAGATATATAAAAAAAAACTTGGATTTCTAGAGCCCACACTCAAGAGGCATCATTCCAAAAACTAATAGCTAAAATGTCAATAATTGTAAAGCTGCTAAATCGAGTGTAAATGAGGTTTCTTCGATATTTTTTTCCATTCATTTAACATGACAATTATTCTCCTTAAAAAAATTCTTATTTCGATGTAAGATTTTTATTTTGTTAGCCTTAAACTCTCGGCCTCGAGGGTAAAAAGACCCAAAAGGTCGTACTTAGTTTTCTTTCTGATCCAACGTGTTGAATGTTTTAAACGCTTCGCAAAAGACGCAATTCTTCAGCTGTTTTTGTTGCTTTTTTGCTTTTTTTGAAGACGCACAAATGAGCCATTTCCACGCTTACATAAAATCTCGTTAGTCATTTATTAATAGAATTAAAAGGCAAACTTGCGTGTTAGTTATAGTTTTGAAGGAGGAGAACATTTTCATTGCAAAAACGGAAATACGTCTGGAACTATGTAAAGCCTGTAAACGCTCGAAGTGTTCCTTAATAAAAGCAACATCCTATTGTTCTCGAAACGCCACACGCACTGAAAGAATCATTGTTTGGTTCCTCATCAGAATCAACAAGAGAGTTGTGTTTTTTTTTTTAACTGGGTCGTTTGACACATGAATTTATAGTTTTATTGTTCAAAATTTAGCATTCCACTTAAGAGAACAATTCAGTTGGTTAGCAAGATAACAACTACACAATATGCATACACAGGCCGTTTGCGCCAAAAATGGTGTACTCGTTTGAAAATTGAAATTTTTCATTTAGAAATGTCGTTTGGTGAACGCACTTTAATTAAATTATTATGACCGCGGGGAGAGCAATTCTCTGCAAAGAGTCAATCTCGAAACTACAATTCAAGTGGTTCACTTAAGTTATCTTGTTTTAGCAGTCAGTTCCACTGTCTAATGGGATTAGACCTACTTTTTCTCATTTTATTACTCTTGCTGCGGTTGAACCACACAAACATTCTATTTCCATGCGAGCATGTTCACCATTTGTAGGGGTTTATGGTTCAAACAATTTTTTATACATCAATGCATTGACCATTAACAATTTGGAACGAAGCAAGTAGTGCTTGCGGTAAGGTTAGATCTACTTTGCATGCCATAAAATAAATAAACTCATTTATAAAGACTTTTTAACGCCGGATTAACGCGTTACTACTTGGAAAGGGTTATAGATCTAGACACATCAGTATATCTAGATGGCCAAAATCGTTAAGGCTGTGATCATCTCCTTCGGGTTAATAAATGTTGCTGAATGTGTAGCACATTTGTATGTTGTGTACAAATGATGTAGCACATTTGTATGTTTTCTCAACAATGTTTGCGTCGTACTTCTTTCCAACTCAATTTAATAAGTGTCAACATCATTTCTGCAGACTGGCGCGCGATCGAGGGTGTCGATAAATTAAGAAGCAGGCATGAGCTTCGAAAATAGTTAGCACAAATAACTCAGGGTTACAGACTCAGAACCTAACCCCGCCAAGTTCAAAATGGAAACACCGTAGTAGAATCGCAAACAAAGCTGACGGTATGAAAAAACCATTTGCGCAGACTGCAAAATGGCGATGATGAATCAAATTCCGCTGTCAGGCAGGCCGAACATATCGATAAAGACGATGCAGGTCAACAAACCGACGAGACGAAGAAAAGATCGCAATATCTAAGCTTATGTCTAATGAGGCTGCTGCAGTGGACGGCTTAGCTGCCGTTTTGATGAACGGAACCTCAGTTTTGTTTGCCCGATCATTAAGAAAGGAGACCCTCTAAACTGCTAACATCAAAGAGGTATCAGTCTCCTTAACTTTGCCTATACGATTTTTTCTGCCTTATTATGTGAAACTCTTTCTTTCTTCAACAACTCGATAGGTCAGTGTGGCTTTAGACCAGGAAAGTCCACCATACACCAAATATACACATTACGGCAGATCCTACCAAATGGACACACACACGATTTCAAGGCCGTCTACGACTGCATCTTCAGAGACCCGATGTTTAGAGCCATGTCTAGTTTAGCATCCCTGGCATTAATCTATTCCATTAAGGTTGGCAAAGACCTCATCGAGCCATTTGATGTATAAAAAGGTTTTAGACAAGTTAATGTACTTTCGTGCAATTTCTGCATACTTGAGTGAATAGGCATCAGTGCCTATGTGAGCATTGAGAAAGAAGCGGCAAAGAATGGGTTTCGGGAAACGTAACGTGTTGTGAATTGTCAATTTGACCACATATTAGAGAACTTTATAGTCCTACACGTGGATGACAGTTTTTTTGACCACCGGTAAGTTTCTTCAGACGTTAAGTTTCTTCAGACGATTCTTTAGAATTGGTTCTATGCACGAACAAGAACAAGATCTCAAACCTCAAAGTGTTGACTTACTATACATACCCAATTCAGCAAATTCATACAACGCCAGTATAAGGAAGGACCTTCGGAAAATAAAATCAAGGACATTTTTTGATTGAGAATATTATCAGGACAATTTGAAGGAGGCAAGAGTCAGCGGTAAACATCATTTATTGTTAAGGTGAAAAGCATTGGGCCAACAAGGCTCCCTTGGGCGACCTCTGTGGTTGCTGTAAATGGAACAGGTTTGGAAGATCTAAGGAGAACCACATATTACCGATTTTCAAGATAGGATTCGATCCAGCGGATAAAGCCCACGGGAAAAGCAAGAGCTTTTAACTTGAGAAGAATTATTTTATGCGAGACTTAATCAAATGCACAACAAATTCTGTTGAGTTGGTTGTTGGAGATCTCCCCTTTTAATAACGATGTTTGACACATTGTTTCGAGAACCTTTTATGTAAGAGTTTTCACAGAGTTTGGGAAAAAACTCCTTGCCACATGGAAAGTTTAAAGATTGCTGTGAGGGGAAATTGCGGAAACAAAGCTAAGGGTGAAGAAGAAATTTCTTCGTTATTTACAATATATAATATCTTCTGTTCTTGATAGTGAATTTTGAAAGTAAAGGTGGATAGGTGGAAGAAGTAGTCACTTTATCTAACCAACAAAAGAACTGTATCTCATTACAGAATCCGAACGGCCATGATCCAAGAAAAGTCTGGTAGTCGTATAAAATTGGCTTGGAAAATTGACAAAAGCATGTGAACGATGAAAATACGAAAAGGCTTCGATTCGATTCTTTTCGGAATCTGAGTAACACACCGCTTTATTCACACAATCACTCAAGGATTTTACCAACTACCCAGAGCAATTTAGAACATAATTTACTTTGAAGAATTCAAAAATGAACTTATTAAATATGTTAAAACAATTATCTATCTATCAATCCTTTAAAATGAAAATATTTAGTTCCGAAAACTCTTGCACTGAATCCACCTGATATAAGATTTATATATTTAATCCCCACAAAGTGCGATCAAAGCTTCGAAGGCCTAACAGAAAAAGAGCACTATAAACTGATTGCAACAGATGCATAAGCAATCCACAAGAAGTTTTTGCGAACAACCATAACTTGCGGACATTCCAATTCTATCCTTATCCTGTTTCTTTCCGTGCAGCAGCAAATCAAACTTGAAAATCTACAGACAGTCTACTCCTGATTAATACCAAAACTGGTTTCAAGCTATTAACAATAGATCAACGACTTCATTAATAAACAAAAAATTGTGCTAAGTGATAACTAAGTTGACAAAAAAATGAGCGGATAATATGCCCCCTTAGCATATGGAAATTTGTATTTGTTACAGATATGTTTACATATTTCCAAAGCCGGCAGACTATTCGGTAGCTGACTCATTTGATTCGTGTGGACATGTCTGGGGTTCAATATTTTCCACATATTCGCTCGATTTTACTGTCATACAAACCAATTGGATACGTTATCAATATGCTTGCGTAACAAATTATTGGGAGATAAAAACAACGCAGGTACTCGAGCCAATCTTACTTGCAAAAGCCATTCAACACGAGCCATATCGCGTTCAGAACATATGTATGTATGATAATTTAAATAAACAAATCTTAGTCGAAAATTCCCCAAAAATGAAACAAGAATAGCGCATAAAATGATGGAGCAGAAGCTGATCATGATGTCAGATGTTTTGGCATTGTTTATGTGTGGAATGACCTACATCGTTCCATCTCTCTCGAGAAACCAGCGCCAACACATGGCTATCTCAATCTTTGCCAAGAAATAGCCCTCAATGAGAACGACTTTCGACTTTGTTTTGTTGTCGCTTTGAGCAGAAAAATCTTACGATTCGTATTGAAACAAAGCAGCAAAAAGTGATTTTACCATGTACTGGGGTGTATAAATAAATACTTCCATAGCTTAATTGTGCCTGACATCGAAACGCCTACACCTTGGCTCTCCAGCTCTCCGCAACCAGTGGAGCTGAGAAATCAAACATGGCCGTATACACAGCAATTCAGTGCAACAACGGGAAAGAAAGACAACCATCAACTCGACTCTCGACATGCGGAGATGTGTGTCGTTTGTTGTTGGCCCTTGGGATGACAGATTCGGGTGTTGCTTCAATAACCACCCTCAGATGTATAGATAAATGCCGTCGGTAGTCGCCGCGCCGCGCCGCCACCCTGTCCGAGACCGAGTTGGGCATGGGGTCATTAAAGGAATTATTAAAATGATTTCGTCACGCGTGTTTGTATGTATCCAGAGGAGAAATCACTTACCAGATCCACGGACAGCCCACTAAGGTCAGCCAGCCATAGGAAGGCCCGGCTACCGTCGTAATAGGTCTGCTCCTCAACTAGCTGTGGAATATCCTCTAGCATTTTGTGTGTTGATCCTGGAATCTTGTGGAAGCAGTGGCTTATTCTTTTGCTATAGGCACAAACGCGCGGTCTTTCGATATATCGCTTAGCTAACTATCCTTCCCCGAGTGAAGGATATTTCGCTGGTAAACACCAATTTGCGTTTGGCTTTTTTTTTCTTTTGTGCTGTATGTTCCGCACCCCGGCCTTCGTTTTGTTTAACGCATTTAAAAATCAAATAACCACCCAAAACCTAATACGTGCCCCCTGAGAAGTTGAATTTAGTTAGAGACTTTGTGCCGAAATATATGTATGTATGTGCAAAATTTTCGCGATCGAAATGTTTGTTTTGGTTTATTTTTTTTTTTATTATCTAATTTTCCACCAACAAGTAAGTTGAAACGAGGCCACATTCACCGACAACACTCCTCGAAATAAACGACTCGACTGAACACTACCAGCACTGAAGAAGGCAGCGAACAAAAACAACTTGTGCGCTGAGGTTTGTACATTGGCACGGACCGAGTGAAAAAGAGAGATAGTTATATAACCATAAAACATTTGACGATTCGCGTTGGTGGTAATTCGATTGGCAGATAAAACGTCAGAATGGGTTGTAGAATTTGTTCTATTGTAGTAATGAAGTAAAGGTGAGTGATAAATTGCACTATTTAACTTTGAGAAAAGAAACGAAAATTAATAAATTAATAGATTATAAAATATAAAAATAGCCGTAAGCAGTGTGAAACTAATGCAACGGAAGAAGAATTTGTTCTACTTAATTTTATTTATATTTTATTTAAGTTAATTTAAATTAGTATTTACAATCTTGGCCAAAACTTAAGCAACTGATATAACCTTCATCTTTGTGTCAATAAAAGTTTTATAAATGAATCAAATCATGTTTGTCTAAATTCTAAATTCGTGAGTGCAGTTCCATATAGATAGAAATAGAAAATAGTTTTTATAATAGTTTATTTAATTTAGGAAATTAAAGTAAACGAGTTCAGTATCAAACTGGTCAAAGCATAAGTAACTTTCAACAAATTCATAACTAACTATGTGTGTTAATTATTTACAGTTATGCTAGTTATTAGAAGTGCATCCCCATTAATGATGATCTCAGTGCAATAAGTCAATGGCTTAGAATGAATCAATTAATTTTAAGCACGGTGGAGACAAATTGCATTATTATTAAAAATAGCTCTGTACATAGGCCCCACAAAAACATCTTCAAAATAGGGCTATGCGTATTATCCAAGAGTTATTGGTACACATCAATAAATTATTTGCTTAACACGCTTAGCTGGCAAAGTGTGAACCAAAATCTTAAAACTCGTGTTAAAAGTAAAATGTCCAGCGTATTTTTTATTTATTTTTTAATTTCTTGTTTATTAACACTATTTTTATAAACATTTTTTAACAAAGAAACAGGATAAACGCTTAAACAGTATTTTACATTATTGTAAATGGCCGAACTGATGTTGGCTCTCATTGCTGAATTTATTATTTAATTGGCAATAGCATAAACCTATTCGAAAAGCAATATATATTTATACTATCTATTTACAGAGAAGAAAAGATGAAGGCAAAGAAACTCCTCTGAATTAATATTATCACAAAGAAAAAGGCATTAAAACAAACCAAAAAACAAAAAAATAATTTAACCAAACTTAAATTTATTTGTTTATTTTTCATGGTTTGACCTCTCGTCATTATTTATATCTCTATCAGGTACGTTTATCTCTTAAGCAGTATCTCCAGCTTAAGGCTTCATCCCCTGAAAGTGAAGGCACAAAGACGATTCTTTTGTCTGTGATCCTTCTATCAGCATGATATATAATAGGGACGTTGCAAGAGTCTGGTAAGTAGCCACGTAAATCCAGTTATAAAAATGCCTCAGGAGGTATCCGTTCACTTTTCAATGAATTCTTTCCAAACACCACACCAGAAGCATCCAATAGTCTTTTGTTAGAGACGTAATGCCGAAAGTCGGAATTAGCTCTTTTTTATAACGGTTGACCTCAGAAAACAGAGAACGAGGAGCACAAGGGCAAACGGAACTTTGAATTATTTATGTTTTCAGAAATTTAATGATTTATCAAGTAAATTAAAAAACGAAAAAAAAGCATTTATTTAAAAAAAAAAAAACATGATAGATTATGATTAGAATTGCTTACTTTGTTATTCAATAATCTTGTTTGTGTTTTAACAAAAATCTAGAAATGAAAATCTATCATTAAGGAACAGAAATAATTAATTATTGATGTAATAATCTCATATTGTCAAAAATTGCGTCTTCAAGCTAAATAAAACCTATCTATCTTCGGGACTCTATTCAATTGTTTTTTTTATATTGTTTTGGAATTATTTTCCAAATCCGAATTTTTTTGGTAAAAGAAATGATGTTTAGTTTTGCAATTTTTCTTTAAAACCGGGCGATCTTCAATCTCCCGTAGATTGTTTATGGCGTTAAGATCGGGACGTCGATTCGGTTTTCTTGAAACCATATCCTTACCGTATTGAACGTGTCCCTTGGGTCGTTGTTCTGTTAAAAATGTGCATGCGAGAACAAACTGATACTCAGTGTGTGGCAGTATTACCTTTTCCAAAATGTCACTGTACACAAAATATTTCATTTTATCGTTTCTTTTTTATGAATCGGTCCAAGTTCAGAAAAACATCTTCACACCATTACGTTTCCTCCTCGGTGTTATGCAGTGGTGGTTATGCAGTGGTGTAACGTGGATTGAGCGCCTCTTTGGCTGACTTTCGAAAACAACGGGAACCTTTCAAATCCTAAAAATTAAATTTGGACTACGGTCCAGTTGATGTGATAATTAGCAAATTTTAATCCTTTGGATTTGGTTTTGGGCAAATAAAAGGCTTTTTGATGCGATTTGGATTGACGTTGATGGCGAAAAACTAATCTATCTATAATTCGCGGACTTTATCATTGTGATATGTTTATCATATAACAAGCTCAAACCTATGCTGATAGGACTGAGTCGTGAATACGCAAATGAATCCCTAGAAGTTAAGAAATATAGAACAAAACTTATGATTTATGCTGAAACAACCAAAAGCGAAATAGACAACACGAAAACAAAAACCAAACTTCAAGTATACCCGAGCGCAATGGTAAGGGTAAGGCTCTACTTATCAAGATGGCAAAAGATAAGAAACTTAAATGCTCATTATTTTTTGTGGGTGAAGTTGTGATTGATGAAGCAAATGTGGATTTTCACCCGACCAATAACACTTTTCTTGCTTATTGGCGAACCCATTGAGCCAAATATGAGCTTTGTCACTGTAAATGATTTTGCAATGAAATGCATCATCTTCACGACTCAGAATTTGCAGAAGTTGCTCGTTCGTGTACTTTACCGTGATGAAAATGTTGAGTTTACTGAATAAACTAAAATTGGCAGTTCGATGATAAGTGTAAGTGCCTGGCTACACGAGCATGGGATTGAATGGCATGTCGGCTGAAACGGGTAGCTTTTTAGTGAGTTGGAATGAGATAGGTTGAAAATCCGAAAATCCACCAAAGTTCAGAAGATGACTTTCTGTTTTTCGTTTTCAGATGCACAAAAAAAAAATATAGCAGCGGTTGCCCGAAGCATTCGTGTCGCTGCTAAAAAGCAAATGTTTCGTTTCAGTCAAAATTCCTTGCATTCCCATGACGCCTTTTTTGTGTGTAGCCACTTCGTTCATGGGCATGCCTTTCAATACTACGCTCGTGTAACCAGGCACTAAGAGCGCATTCACAAATTAAATTCAATGTTGTCAAATTCCCATTTCAAAACCCGATATATCTGAACATGACATAGTGACATTACCAAAACAAGAGGTTCGTCGAACGAGCCCTTAGTGATAACTTTCAACTGTCATAGCCATGTGCATGTGCGACGTTTGAAATCAAAATATACTTAAGGTTTGGGAAGGAATAAAGAAACGAAAAACAACTTTTATAGAATTTTAAAATCCGGTAAATGTCCAAAAAAGATAACAATCCGTTCTCTGTGCTTGGTCTTAAGCCATGGCTAACAAAGCAGCTTCAGAAATTGGGTAGGTTTCCTTTTAAAATATACAAAAGCTGTACGAAGCTAGAATTATTGTTATTATTTTATATGAAGGACTAAAAACTACAACACCAATCCAACAGAACTGTATTCCTCAAATTCTTGAGGGAATGGATTGCATCGGAGCAGCTAAAACTGGATCGGGCAAGACATTTGCTTTCGCCTTGCCAATACTACAGAAACTTGGCGAGGAGCCTGTAAATCACTTTGCCTTAATTCTTACGCCAACCCACGAACTGGCATATCAAGTAAACTTTTGATTCATTTCTAACAATCAATAGCCAATTTTTTTTTTTAAGATATCGGAACAATTCCAAGTTGCGGGTCAACCGCTAGGAGTGAAAGTTTGTGTAGTTGCTGGTGGAACTGATCAGATGATTGAGAGTCAGAAACTCATGGCACGACCGCACATAGTGGTGGCAATGCCAGGTCGTCTGGCGGATCATTTAACAGGCTGCGATACGTTCTCGTTTGACTCACTAAAGTTCCTCGTAGTTGACGAGGCAGATCGTATGTTGAATGGAGACTTTGACGTAAGTCTTGGGATAATCGAAAAGTGCCTTCCCAAGGAACGACAGAATTTGTTCTTTTCTGCTACTATGAAGGATTTTATTAAGGAATCAAGCATATTTCCCATTTCAAAAGAAGTGAGTTGTACGGTTTACATTTATGTAGCTCCTCAAGCAATTTTTTTTTTTCAGGCGTATGAGTGGTCGGAAGAATCAGACGTCGCAACTGTGGATACATTGGATCAGAGATACATTTTGTGCGCGGATTATGATCGCGATATGGTCCTTATTGAAGCTCTTCGAAAATACAAAGAAGAAAATGAAAACTCAAACGTTATGATATTCACAAACACCAAAAAGTAAGATAGCACAGAGATAATAATATTGTAAGTGAATTTAAGTCCTTTTCTTAAAGATATTGCCAGTTGCTTTCAATGACACTGAATAACATGGGAATCGAGAATGTCTGTCTGCATGGTTTTATGCGGCAAAAGGAGCGTGTTGGCGCTCTTAACAGATTCAAATCCAATCATGTGCGTACACTTATTGCCACGGACGTTGCTGCTAGGGGACTTGACATACCCAGCGTACAATTAGTTATAAATCATCGGTTACCAAGGACACCCAAAGAGTACATCCACAGGTTCGTTACAGAAATCTATCAATGATGGGAATTACAAATTACTTGATAAATTTCAGAGTTGGTCGAACTGCCCGTGCGGGACGGAAAGGTATGGCGATTTCCATCTTTCGATTTCCACGAGACTTGGAACTTCTGGCCGAAATTGAAGCAGCAATAAATACAAAACTTACAGAGCACCCAATAGACCGTAATTGATTCTGAATCTAGATCTTTTCATTTTGAAATATGAAATATTTTCGCAGAGAGAATGGTGGAGAGAATATTTATGCAGGTGAACGTGACACGCCGTGAACAGGAAATTACTCTTGATAACAATGATTTTGATGAAAGAGCTCAAAATTATCGTCGGAAGAAATGGATAATGGAGGGACTGGACCCAGACGAAATGGAAGAAAAGTAAGTAAATGTTAAGAGGATAAGTAACCGAAGGCGACATGGAAAAATCCTACCTTGAGTGAACCACTAAGATTTTTCATGAAAGTTTTAGTTTTGAAGAATTGCCCATCACTTGCGTGATTGAAAGAAAGCGTTGAGAAATGTCGAGACCTCATTGTGAGTTGTTCGCCGATCAGCTCCTTGGTTATTGTAGTTAAATGTGGATTTAATATCATTTAAGAAATTTTTGCCTTAATGTATTAAAAAGCTCACTTTTTACAAAGAACTCCATTGAGTCACTTATTCGATCGCTGATTTAAAGGCATAAATCAACAACCAAAAATTCCAAATTTAAGAACATCAGGTTCTTTGGTCGATAATGCGTGCACATTATGATCAATGGATAAGAACCTACGTCCCGTTAAATTCACTTTATTGAGTTGGTTTGTTGAAGCCTCCGTTTCGATATCCATTGACTTTCGAGCTTTTTATTGTTTTTGATCCTTTCCTTTTTTAGCAAAATTAATTTTAAATATTTTTGCTTTCAGATACCGGAGGAAGCAAAAGGACAAACTTCGAGAAATTCGACGAAAGCGAAAAGTTGCACAGAAAGAAATTAGCGACAAGGAACCGAGTTTAATCATGGACGATCGATTCAAGTCGGTGGATGTAGAGCGCTTTGAGAAAAAGAAACGAAAAACGGAACACAATTCCAACAACGTACAAGATCCAAAAATTGCCCTTAAATCAAAGCTTGTAAAAAAACCAACACCTCAAGATACAAGATTTGTTAAAAGCAAGTTAAAAATAAAGAAATAGTCTTTATAAGAGCACAAACGTTTTATTTTATTTCATTTTCACTCTCTTTGTTTCACAATGTTATAAAAATGTCATGGTTCTCTGGTTCTTTGGGCATGGATTGAGTTGACTGAAATGCTCAACAGTCTCTTAAGGAAGAGTTATAGCACCGCTGTAATTGGCAAACCAAGTTCTGAAAATCTTTTCAGAAAAGGAAGCAAACGTATGACTTATTTATTCTGATTGCAGATTAATTTCTACCAAACATCAATAAAATAAATGCGCTTGAATGGAACTTTCAAAATGTTTAAATGAATACGGCTTAGAAGTGAACCCATTGAAAACCGAATAATTCTTCAATTCACTAGAAAAAAAATTTTCCCGAGTTGCACTCTACCTAAGCTCGGAAAAATGACAAAACTTCTGAACTGAGTGTACTCACCTCGAATTCAAACTTTGTTGGAAAAGGAATGCAGAAAAGAAGCCTGAAAGGACTTAATATCCTCGTGTGCATATATAATAAGACCTTTGCGAAAATGTAGGAAATCAGTCCAAACCGGAGGTCTATGCAACAGAAACTGCAACATCTTAAATTGTCTTTAATTCCAAACACTGCAAACTCTTAATATCATTTATAAATGTTTGGTCAGCGAACATAATTTCAAAAGCTTGAAAAGCAGTGTATTATAAAACCACTGCTTCAAACACTAGAAGGCTGAAAGGGGCTTGAACAGTTTTTCACCAAATCTTGTATCAGGAGTTGCTTTACCTGGCCTTCTTAAGTTTTGCTAAGAGGCATTTTGGATTGTAAGTTGGTTTCAACTACTGGACCTCAACTTAATGTTTTCAAGTTTTCCAAATGAAAAAATGTACCCTAATGATAAGAATGTAGAAAAACACGCAAGACCCAGGTTAAATTTGCATTACAGTCAAAGTTGCACTGAGTTCCGGAAAAAAGACAAGGCTATTTCTGAGAAAGCTCTTGAAAAATTTTCAAACCCAACTTTTTCGGACGGCGAAAGATCAGCAGCGAGGCAGAATACAACAGAATTATAAATTATACAGCTTGATTAAAAATCATTGCCAATAATGGAACATTGAACTTTTTCAACCGCTAAAAATAAACGTGGATTTTTGTTAAAAGAAACTGCGAATCTTTTACCCGAAAATAAGAATAGTTCAATAACTTAAGGTCGTTAATGACATATCAGGTTTAAATGACCTTTAAGCAAAAGCATTATGTCCTCCAAGTAGTCAGTGAGTGCTTAAATTGTATCCTCATGTTTCAAAAGCCACTTTATGGAAATCGCTGGAATAGATTATTATTTTTATTTAATATTTATCTCATTTGTTTCAAATATAATATTTTCGTTCAAGAAAACTGTTACATGTTTCTTTCTTTAAATTATATCAAAATTCCTTTCAATACACAATATCTAACAATTTTGCCCGAATTTTCTTATTTCAACATAAATTATTAATTAATACTTCTGCTAAGTATTGACAAAAGTAATATTTTTTAATTAAATACATAAATAGTGAAAAAGGTTTAGCCGCTTGGGAGCTAGAGCTGATTTTCTTTGCAAAACAGTGAAACACGGAGATTTTTGAAAATTTGAGCGACTATCGGCTGCATTAAGCGTTATCCAATCGAGCTGATATTTTGGCTATCTGAAAATCTGCAAAGGTCACTCTACCTCATAATATAGCATTAATAGCAATAATCAGCATCGGATGGATAAATTTCAGCCGAGGCAGTGCAAAACACCTGCGATGTTCCTATTATAACAGAAAAAGAAACACTTCAATTATATAACGTTGCCTTTTATTTTTAATTTACTTATCAAAAAATCTACTTACATATACACATTCAATCATTATATTCTTATATAAATTAAGAAACATCACTACTTTATACTTAACTTAACTAAAAAGGATGTCACATTTTTAAAACCGCGTTTGAGAAAAAAAAACATTTGCATTCAATGTTTGAATGATGTTAATCTAAGCTAATGGTAAGCAAGGCATCTTCAGGATGAATTTCAAGTAAAGCTTTAGCTCCATCGTTGAACGGATAAGAAATGCTGCCATCAATCACTAGACCTGAAAGAAAAACAAATTATAAATTAATAGGCATATTCAATGTGTCACTAAAAAGGAAATAAACAAATCCAAGCTCTACAATGTTTAAATTTTTTGCGAATCTTCGTAAGGTACCGTAAATAAAACTGCTGCTTATAAAATGTCGCTTACTCGTACACCATTGATGATTTCAGCATTGGAGTGAATATCGAATCGACACCTTAGCGTTGATCATTTACAACTACTTTATCATTTTCCTTATTGCAAATAAGGATATGGAATGGACGTTTCATCCATTTAGAGGTATGTTTTGCAATTCAGTTTGCTTAAGAAATTTAAGAACGTTTCCTGTGCAAGCAGATGATGAAATCGCTGATAAATTTGGACTTCAACTACTCAAACCAGAAATTCTACCGAAATTCGGATTGCTGTTTCGGTGCCTTACAATAATTTGCAATTTATTTGGTTTGCTTCCTTTCGTTATTCCTGTGAGTAAATGGTGCTGTTCAGTAATTTACCCCTTACAGTTCAGTGCTGAGACTCCGGCTAGAAAACATGTCACTGCTTGTTTTATATCCATTTATTTTTACTTCCAGAAACGAAAGTATCAAAATTATCTTCTACCAGTCCTCATATGGAATGCGTACACAATAACTGCACTGGTAGAAAACCTTATTCAAATTTTGTATACAATAATATGCCTGCGAGTGCCGTTCAAAGTTATTTTTAGCTTGATGGTTTCTGGGGGCTTTGTGACATTATTATATTTAAAACTTATTCTACAAGTTATTAACTTCTATGAGCATCTTTTTTTAATTGATTGATAGGAAGTGTTTTTTTTTATTTAATGATTGTTTGAACTTACTTGCGTCCATGCACTTTGATCGTACAAATAAATTTTGAATGAAATTTCGAGATGGAAAATTTTTCGGAACTGGCCACACTCCAACACAAATTTGTTCTCGAATGGAGTAACACAAACGGGGATCATCTAAATAATAAAAAAATTAAAATTGATATTTTTACATCTTTTGAGGAATGTACCTGTTTAAAATTGAGTTAAATTATTTTTTTTTTTGGTTTTCAAAGTTATCTAAGAATTTTACCATTTATGTTTACTATAAAATAACTAAAGTGAGCAGCTCGAGTTACTTTCTTTACATTTCGTTAGCTGGAATGTCAGACTATGATCTACTCTTCTGCACTTATGAATTAACTTTACTTATGGCTCAGTGCCAAGCACTTTTACGTTAAAGAATCTTAGCTCAGTAGAATCACGCAGCGACCTGCTCAATTCTTTGGGTATTATGCACTAAATAGAGGATCCTAATGAAAAACTTATGTATTTCGAATCAGCTATATTCGGATTAATAAGATCAATATGTACACTTAACTATAATACGAGCTCGCTCCATCTGTTTGAGTTTAAACAAGTAACATGCTTAAGGGTCTTGCAGAGTCTGCCTGCTGTAAAATCGTATTCGGTTGGTGAAGACGGTAAACCCATTTGCTTTATTAAAATAATTATTCCAAACATAACTAACCAGATGACCCACATAACTGACGCTTGCAAGCGATACTCAATCTTCGTCCGAAACTGGAAACTTGCCAGCCCAGCTGTGCAAATGATTACATGCCGATAAGCATCTTGCCCTTCTTATCAATGGTCTTCGAAGGATTACTGGCAAATAAAGCAAATAAAAGGTCATCTTGATGATAAAAGTTTGCTTAACTCTTGTCAATCAGGCTTTAGGCTAAACCATAGTCTTCTCGAAGGCATTTGATAATGTAAATCTTCGGATGCTCTGCTCGAAACTAATTTTTTTTTTTCATTTTGGGAGGATGCATAGAGTAATTGTTGGATACTGTTTTTCTGCATTGAAACGGCTCAAACAAGGCGTTTCTCAGGGGTCAATTTGAATGCCCATCTTATTTGCATGTTTATTAACGATCTACCCCTCAGTCTGTAAGCATGCCATAATTCATTTGTATACGGCCGATTTGCAGTATCTGGACCTCGCAGTAAAGTTAATGAGTTAGTCTACAAACTTAATAAGGACCTTAAAGCTATTCACGATTGGTCTTTTAAAAATGGGTTTCTATTAAATCCTGACTACAAGTTAAGGTTTCGTAGTTTATCAGAACATTTCATGCTGCTATCATATTCATTATGTGATTGGTAGAGTTTATTGGTGCCTCAGGAAATTGAAGATAACAGCTAGATTCACACCGGTAGAAACTCGCAATATTCTACCAATAATTTCATATTCAGAATTAGAGTACAGCTGTTTTGACTCGTTGTCCAAACACAAGATGCAAGTAGCATTTAACAATACGGTGCGGCTTATTTACGGTCTTTGTAGGTTTTATCTACACGAAGAAAGTATTGTGGTGGTTTTTAAGTGACTATCTCAACGCAAGGAACTGTACATTTCTGCATAATGAGAAAGTGCAAATCAAAAGAATACGTAACACAAAAAAAACGTTCATTACTCAATCAAGAGAATACGTAACACAAAAAAAACGTTCATTACTTCAGTACGCAGCAATGAAATCCCATATTATTATTATATTCGATAACCTTATTTAAATTTAATTATAATTTATTTTAAAAATTTTCTTCAATAACGTTAATTAAAAACATCCTATGGTAGTACTTAAAAAGAACATGTCTAATTGCTCAATTTTTCCTAATGCAATAAATTAAAATTGAAAATTTAAAAATTATAAAGGCAAGAAAACTCGAATTCGTCATTATCAGTTACTATTTTTTTGCGATTTCAAGGTTTTATATTGGCTGATGGTTGTAAGCGCAACAATTCTTGCGAAAATTTTACAAATTTGCATAAGGAGCTCCTCTTTGTTCGAGGCTTGATCGCATCCTGAGGTAAAAAACTTCACTTCACAGATAGTTCAAAAAAGTGCTGCGAAACTTTCAAAATAACTTGAGTGCGTTGTTGTATGTAGTTGTTCTTCAAACAAAAGAACAGCAGAAGCCGAAGAGTTCGCAACATTGTTTTTCAAAAACGTCTATTTTATGTTTCTATAAAACGCTCATCTATTGGCTGTACCAAAATGGTCACGTTCGGTGCTATGTTGATCCTGCTTCAGGATGAAATGACTCGTTATCCAGCATCGTTAAGCTGTTTGCGGGGTGCTTTATAGACTCCAAATGTGATCTCACCAAAGGCACAAATTCATCTTAAACTCACAAATATTTTTTTTAAAATGCATCGATTTTTCCAAGCTCAAGTCCGATTGTAATTACAAATAGAAAAATGTAGGATCACTGCGTCTTTTAAAAATCTCGGGTTTTTCGACTTTTTACTTATGACTTTCGTTGTCATTGAAAGATGTGTTCAAGCTGGTAACTGGTCAAACAAAATGCAAAAACAAATACGAAAGCGCACGTAACAAGGAAATATTGTTGGCTCTGATTTGAATAATCTTGGCGTCATAAGAGTTGCAATGTTAGAGATAACAATAAAATGCAAACAAAAAATTAATAGCTCACACAAATTTCTTTGGCCAGGTTTGTCTGCCATGCAATGTTGATGCGGATTAAATAACTTTAATTTGCTATTCATCTTAACTTAAAATAAATCCTCACAAGCGTAAAGTGTGCTTTGAGCATAATATTTGTCGATAAGAGGCTGCTTGTGAACTAATCCACATCCTCTTATAAAAGTACATATCGGTAGATACTCAGTACCGTGTCGAATAGCTTTAGTTTTGTTTTTGTGCCAATTTCTCTTTTTCCCACCGTTGTGTTTTTTATCTGCAAGTATGCTGAGACTGCTTACTTGGTGCGGCTTAGCAATTTCAGGTCTATTTTTTCCCTTACAGTTAACAACGATTCCGAGTATTTCATAGCTCACAAATCTCTTGAATTCTCTGTTGTTGATATATCCTCTTTGAAGACTTTATTCTTAGTTAAATTAACCCCGATTTTCCTACTTTCTTTATTAAATTAACCCAGATTTCCCTACTTTTCGGATAGTGGGACCAATTACGGATTATTTGCTATGATAACAATGTCATCTGCATATAATAAGAAATGCAGGGAAATGGGTTAATTCTCCAGTTTTAAATTTCGGTTTTTTCTGTTTGACTCTTACACGCTTTAGCTATTTCATATAATGAACAGCAGTAGACTTAGATCATCTCCTTGTTTTAGTCCCTTGTCTATTTCGAATGCTTAAGACTTCTTGCCACAAACACTAGATAGCGTTTATCAATCTCTCCGGTACATTTTTTAGCTTTTAGTGCCATCTATTCATGTGTCTACGCTTTTAGGTCCACGAATGCTAGGAACAGGTCTTTCCCTTTAGCAAACCATTTGCATGATGGCTCTTAATGTGAAGATGTGGTCTTGTGTTTGTCTGAAAGCTACTTGCTCCTCTTCTGTCATAGATCTTATTCCAATATGCGTCCAATTCGCTTTTACTGTAAATTGGCATATACTATATATAAATTATACACTGCAAACGATTGGGTTATCGGCATATAAATGTTACAGTTGTATCGGATTGGTGTTATCAGGTTTTCTTCCCAATCTTTTTTTGTTTCCTATTGTCATCATATGCCTTTTCAAACAGTCCATTCAGATTTTTTGAATTTTTTCATCTAGTCCAACAGTTTTTCTTTCAATTTTCATTGTCTGTATGACATACTTCTGCGTAAGGTATCCAGGACTGACTTCTTTTCAACGACCAGCATGTCTTCAGTTTTATATAGTTCAAGTGCTCATATACAATAAAAAACTAATTTGGAAAAATTTAGAAATTTACGGAAGTTCTGATGACTGCTTTGTATGATAACAGAAATCAATCTAAATAAAATCGAGCGCGCAGGCCCTGTAATGTTTACAGGAGAAAATGAATCCTAAAGCAAATACAACAACACCAATTTGATAAGTCCTTAGATATAAAGTGCCACAGAGACTTTTTTATATTTTTTTAAGTCAATAACAAAATTAAATTAAGTTCTTTCGTTACCTGGAGAAAAAAGAAGATTCTTGTTGTATTCATCAGCTATTTGCTGGGCATCAAGTTTTTCCAATTCAGCCATGTCAACGGGCAATATGTTTGCCAAATCCTGAACCTGCCTTTTGGTCACGCGATTGATGCTAATTGACAAGAAATAAAACGAAAAACAACTTGTTTGAATATATTTTGAAGTGTTACACGACTTAGTTCAAGTGAAATTCCATGATACGGAAACATTATCAATCACTCGACCAACTCTTCCAACTGATAATGCAACTTCCTGATATGATAATAATTGCATAACTTCAAACTGCGTACCTTGTATGCCATGACGTTGATCCGGATCCCGTGCTTACACAAAGACCCGAACACTTTGTCTTATTTACCAAGTTTGAATGATCAATGATCAGTTGCAAATGAGATACGCGTGCTGATAGCGTTTCGCCAATGAAAACCTAGATCAAAGTGCGTAAGAGCAATATATAAATTATAAAAACAAATTTTACTTACTTCGTTCAATGCTAAATACGGTAGAACGCGTTTCATTCTTGCCTTGTATTTTTTTGCCAATTCAAGAGAAAGACGCTCAGGCACAGTCTTTCTTTGTTCCATTTTTGATATTTTATGGCCATGGAAATCGATGGACTCTGGCATGTTACCGTTATTTCCTAAAAGCGTTGTTCGTATTCTCGAACGATGAAGCCAATTGAAGTCCCCCTGCAGGAAAAGATATGCTTTTTTGGTAACCATTAAAAAAATTATTATTTCACGTTTTACATTTTTGATCCTCGCAACAGCCACTTCAGGGTTTTCGGAGTACTGTTTTGGCAGCATAAGTCTACCTTCAGAGTGCTTTGGGTCTGAATTAAAGCCAACAATTGCAGTCTTCTGCCGATTCTGCGCAAATAGCGGACTTGAACGTCCAGCTGCCAACAGAAATGTTCCATCGCCGCCGATAGGGACCAAGACATCAGCCCACTCCAATGCTAGTTTGTTCAGTGAGGTTCTAAATTCAACTCTTAGAAGTGAATTAAATACGATTGATGATTGATGGGACAACAATTGCACAGCACATTTTTTTATGTACGCTACCTGTTTGTGATTCTCACTTCGCAGCCCACATCTAAGAAGCATTTTGCTATCCTTCTTTCGAATTCCTTGTGTATACTGTGCAAATGAATTAAGGAGTCAAAATCAGTTCCTCGATTTCTGATCATTATCTCCAGCTCTTGTGGGCTGAGATTCGGATGGCGACGTTGCTCAAATTCATAGCGCGACAATTTTGTAACAATCAATGCACGCTCCAACTTAAACTTCCCGTTTTGGCGATCTTCATTGCTAAATTTCCTTGAAATTTGAAGTTCTGAAAGCAGTTAAATCGTATGTTAATATTAACGGTATATGACTTCTTCAGAAATATCAAAACAATACCAAAAAAAAAAGAAACAAACAAGATAATAGAATTGCGTACGCTTACAAAACGATAATGGTCATAAAATACGAAATTCTCGCGAATTCTTTCTTTGCAACATTTTCCGTTGCCCCCTGCGAAGAGCTGATTACTTTGATTTAATTAAGGGTAAGTCGTCATAACTCAACGTCTGTTTATTTTGCCAAAAAGATAATGAAAACAAAATCACGAGGCAAACGATTCAAAGATTTTTTTTGCGACTTTTAATATGGCTCTTTTTTAAGAAAAAACAAATCAATTGCTTGGGGAAGACCTGATTATTTGCTCATTTAAAGAGCGCAAAGAGTTGTCCTGAAAGCAAACAAAAGCCCGCAATCTGATGCAAGAACATCAGTTTTGCCGCCTAATCTGTTTCGGGATTAGAATAGCTTCGTGGCAGAATAGATTGGTGTGTCGCAGTAATTGGCACAAGGCACACTTAGGCCAGTGTTTTTACCCATTATGATTCTTCTACTACACTTTTCACGTTGTTGAATACAGGTTTTGAAGCTGTAGAGGAAGGGAAATTCTCTCCGAGGATTGTGGACTGACCGGCACAAGCTTTCTTTGTTTGCAACCCTCATCTTTTTCCCACAGCAGCAAACTGCACAAGAGGTTTCCGTACTCGTCCGATGAGGCTCGTTTTCCAATAGAGATTGGTATCTTATATCAAGCCAAAGTACTTGATTTGACTCTTAACAACAAGAGATGTACCTATTATTTTAGGGAGATTGGAAGGAGTGGTCCTGTATCTCCTGGTTAAGAGCACGAGTCCGTTTTGCTCACACAAGGATGTCACAATACCCATGGCGATGCTTAAATCGTAGGATAGGATGTTTGTGAATTTACCAGATGTGATAAAAGACTTGAAACCAACTACCTCAAAGTTATAGCTGTCTACTGAATATTGATTCTCGGATGTTTGCGTTCAAGTTTTGAGAAATTCTTTCAAGAATGATGTTAAAGAAGTCGCATGACAGCGCGTTACCTTGTCTGATTCCTTTTTTGACACCAAAGGTCTCGGTAAGGTCTTTACCGACCTTGGTCGAGCAGCGTGTATTCTCCATCGTCATCCTACAGACGGACGAGTTTGGTAGGGATGCCAAAACTAGACATTGCGCTGTAAAGCCCGTCTGTAAAGATGCTGTCATACGCGGCCTTGAAATCGATGGGTAGTGGGTATATATCTGTTGTTCCTGTTTTATTTTTTCCACGATTTGCCATTGTGTGAACTTTTGATCTATTTTGGATTTTCCTGGCGTTAAGCCACACTAGCATGGACCGACCAGGTTGTCAGAACAGCATAGAGCAGCTTTCGCTGTGCGCACAATACCGCTTTATCGCACCAATTTGCGCATAGCCTTAGGTTAAAATCTGTCTTTCAAGAGTTCTTAGAAGACAGCATCAAAGACAAATCGGCTGATAGTCTGTTAGTTGTGTGTGCGAAGTTTTACCACTTTTAGAAATGAAGACTACCTTGACCTCGTGCCATCCTTTCGCCATGTACGCGAAGTCAAGGAATTACAAACTCAATGGATTGCCGAAGACCAACAGAAATAATGCCATCAGTGCCCCGTGATTTAAATGGTGAAAAACATTAAATTGCCCATTCAATTTGGATGTTACTTATTGGGGATGCTTGAACCATTCCCAAGAGCGAAGTTTGTCGTTGTTGGTGGCATACTCTTTGGAAAGTGAGTACAAGGTGATCAAGCAGAAATAATCATAACATAACAATGCAATGAAATTCAAATTCAAGTCCAATAAAGCTGCTGAAGTCGACAGAATTCCTGTTGAATATTTCGGAAACAGCAAAAGATGAGCTCGTCAGAAATACAAAATTATTTCTAAAGTATGTCCGATGAATGAAACCTCAGCAAGAGCAGATAACTATTGATGGATCGAGCTACCCGCAGAGACTTGTTGGTTGAGGACTAGGTCAACCGCAAACTGAAGCGCCTCGGACCAAAAGAGGTCTCGAATGCCGAAAGCGTCAAGCAAGTGTATCGAATCATTTCAAGTGGTCGAAAATGAAGTTGGGGTAAAAAGCTGAGCTCGTGTGTATCTCAAAAGAAGGGGCGGGATACACCATGCACGATGTCTTCGGCGGTTTGTGACGATGGATGAAACGTGATTCCATTACCATACGCTTGAGGCAGTCTGCAGAAAGCCATGAAAGCCGACCAAAAGTCCAAATCTCGGCCCGTAAGAACAGTCACAGAAGAGTTAAATGCATCGTTATTAGACAAACTCAACGACGAAATAAAGACAAAGAGGCTTCATATGATCTATCATGATAACGCAGCCGAACACACGTCGTTGAAAGCGATGTCCAAATTGCACCAATACCATCCGAATTGGTTGCTCACACACCGAATTTCCCAAACTTGGCTCCCAACGACTATTATATGTTTCAAAACCTCAAGCGGGGGCTCCAGGAATCATCAGATCGAATGAGGAAGTCATAACGTAAGCCGAGGCGTAACATTTCGTAAAGAACATCGAATTGTTGGAAACTCGGTACAGATTGCGCAAGCATGCTCTGGAACAATTTGTTTATAGTTTGGTATTATGAATTTAAGTGCTTCATCAAAACATTGTTAATTGAGTTGAACTAAGTCTTATAATGCGTAACAACTCACTATCTACTAATCCAAAACTATAGATAAGGAAGTTTGAATGAAAAACCGCAACTTACGTTTGATGGAACAAACACTTTGCTTGTGATTCTCTTAAATAAACAATGTGTGCACCTTATTTAGTGTATTTAGGACGTTGGTATTATAATATAGCAAAGTTATTCAACAAAATTTAAAAGGAATTAAATTTGAGATAATTGTAAAGCAGAATTTTATGTGCAGTACTGTGTTGATCAATGAAAATGTGCTATATAACCAGTCTGGGGTTACACGGTAGAGACTTACTAACTTGTTTAAAGGTTTGTGGACTTGTGAACCTTATTTCTTTTTACTCAGACAAATCAGTCATGCAAACGACAGAACTGAATTACAAAAAACATAATATATAATGAAAATAAATGCTGATAAGAATAAACTACTCGCAAGATTAGTTGACCCGGTGGGTGGAAACAGTTTTGTGCCCTCTATTTTGGGAACATGTGTCGAAAAATTAGAACGAAGTGCACAGCATATTGCAAATTTGCTTGCTTTTTTGTGTTTATTAATTAGTAGGTTATGCGAACATCTCGTGCGTACGAGTATGATAACTTTGTTTTTCTTTATCGTAAAAGAATTTTAATCTTGATTGCTTTGGTATCTTCGTCTGCGAGTAAAATATTTTTGCGTTATTCAATATTCCAAAAAGGAGGTCAACTCGCAATTTGTTTAATACTATGATTAAATTTAAGTTGGCATTTAGAATTTTTATAAAATTATTGTTGAGAAAATAAGTTATTATTATACAGGCAAATAGACATGGATAAGAAATCGTAAACTAACGTGAAAAAAAGGTTCTATTTGAATTCTTACCACTTCTTTTTGACTTCTTGACTTCACCAACATTCTTAAGTAATGCGATATTTAGGCACTGCATATGGGAACTAAGTATTTTATGCAGGAAACAAAACAAAACGATTGATCTTGGAACTAATATAGCCACCACAATCGACGCACCAGTGGAGATTTTAGGTAACCTCAGCTGCTTCTGTTTGTCAAAGCAAAAAGGATTTATACTCCTTACAAGAAGGATAAAAGTACTGATTTACAAGACACTGATTTTGCCAGTCCTGTTTTATGAAGCCGACTGCTGAACGATAAGCAAAGCAGCGGAGCAAAATGTTGGGACCATTCGAAAGAAAAATCCTTCGTCGTAGAGGTAGAACGAGAAGATCAAACATTCCATTTAAGGATCAAGCTATCGCGGAGGCTTAAAAACTTGGTCTAATTAACTTGAAGCTCCTTGCTCAAAACCGTCAAGGCTGGTAGGCATCTCTACCTCAGGCTCTGATCTTTCCAGGATCATTGGCCAGATAAGTTGTTGATTTTCGAGCGTCCTTCGACACTAAAACATTAAGATACTTAGGTGTTCAAACTATGCCTTGGTATTCAAACGAAAGAAAAGAAATGTTTTGGGAATGAGTACGGTTCAGGAGAATTTGCGACAAAAGCAGTGTGAAGCAGTGATGTACATATTTCGAGTACATAATTAATTATCGTGTGCCACTCATGCGAGCGTTAGACATTCATTTCCTCTCGGATACCTCGGAAAACATTTCATAAATATATTCAATGAATCAACTTAAGTCAAAGGCGATGGTATTCAAGGCTGGCGGGGCAGAAATTATCAGAGGCGAAGTCGTACCATGTAACAGTGCAAGTTAGTCGTGAGTAGAAGTACATAGAAATGTTGGTTTCTCAATATTCTGCACAAACATCCAAAAGCCAAACGACTAATGTCTTAAGTATCGTGATGCTGCATAAATGATACATTTAATTAAAAGCCCTAAACAAAAACTCTTCTTATTAGCAGCAGCCTCACTTCTTCTATATAACGATACTCTTTAAGATAAGTTTCATTAAACAATAATTCAGTTTCTTATTCACGCCGATTTGCCTAAACAGTGTTGTTTGGTTCATCAGCAATTATATTATTGCAATGATTTTCACTAAACTTATTTTTAAGAGCGTGAATGTGGAATATTTCCTTTGCTCAGTAATCAAAAGAGCAATTGTGAGATCGACAAGATCCTGAACATCACTGTAGGTATATTTTGGACAAAATGTGGGTGACGATGAGTCTTAGAAATCACGTTGAAAGTATTTAACAACCTCGTATTCCTGTTACCCCACTTTTGTCGGGGAAAGTTTTAACTGAAGTCACTACCGACTCAGTTGGTAGAAATGACAGGTACTCACGTTCACAATGATTTATTGGATGATTTTGTTTTTCCATTCATGGTAACTATAAAAGCTAACTTCTCAAAAGCGTTACCTACTATTTAACGAAATTGGGAAAGCTTTGATTTGACTTCACGGACGACAATTGTAGATTTTAGAAAAGAGTCAAACTCGAATCATAACAAGAGTTGATGGAGGCTTTTAACCTTAATGTTACTGCAAGACGGTCGAAAGATACGATGGGGTTTGAGATGAACCTTAACATATATATACATCATTTAAAGGTTATCCAACGCGGTCTATCGAAATAAATGATGAACAACACGCGATTGAAAAGTTACATGTATTTCGTCACTTTTGTTTACTCGTGTTAAAAATACGAGTGTAGGATCCATTCTTATTCACAAATGAAAAATATTCATATGGAAAAGAATGGACATTTTCCGGTTTTATTTTTGGTTTAGTCGTGAACGTCTGAGGCATATGGCAGTTTTAGTCTCCTCTCCACTCTATTTGTACACTTAGATGTGTATTATTTACCAAAGTTAAGATGTGCATATAACATCACTCTGAATGGTGCTGTAGACAAGTTTTCATGTAAAAGATATTGAATTCGGTTTTCAACGCAATAAAATTCGCTGAAAATGTTTTTGTGAAAAGCTTGTTATCCTGGTGAACCTGGCCTCAGGGCCGCTGATGTTAGTGAAATAAAAACCCGGCTATATCATGTCTTGCTTCTTCGTACCGGTTGAAAATGTCGTTTGCATTATACTCGTTATGGCGTTTTCAGTCAAGTAAATAGTAAATAAATTTTAATAAAGTGTTTCTCAAAATTTTTAACCTGTTCAACGAGTCAATTAATTCTGTTGTTTCCTGACGCTTTACTTAGGTACGCGAAAATCAACTTTATGTGTGACCCAAAACAAAAATGTTGCTAAATATAATGCAATAGTAATTGATTCAGAATTGTGATTTATCATTTTGCTTTGGCTGACAACAATGTAATAAAAATTTATTGAAACATATTTCTAGAGATTCTTGGCACACAAACAGCTTACAAAATCTTTAATCTTGCAAGAAATAGAATGTCGTAAATATTCGATAGGGTAGGCATACGAATTTTAGGTTTTTCTCAATATTTAATAAAAAGAGAAAGGGGCCACTGCAGGTCTCTAATGTTTCACTCCTTGAACTACGATAACCAATCCACTGGATCGTAGGTGGTTGTTCAAACTGGTTCAGAATGACGTTACATTTGACTTAGTCATGAAACAACGGTAGAGTTACAAAAGGACAAGGAACCGTGACCTTGAATATTGACCTTTAGTTACTTGGAAAATAGGAAGCGCCCATAACTGCGATTATAATTCCACCAATATTTAAATTAAAATCCACAATTCATGTAACAACGTGACTGTAAACTTCTTATCCAAGTATAACGAAATGTTCAGAGACTTCAGTGGATTGAACCCAGAAGCAACCTTGTCAAGCTATTTTTAGCTGATCATTTCGTTCCTTCATAATCAGCAGGCTTATCAACAATTTTTTTTTTAATACAGCTTCAGCAAAGAACCTTTCACTGATAAGAATATTATTGCGATAACCAAAATCACAGCCCGCAGATGAAAACCGATAGAATTTCTATAACAAATAACAATTACATGGAACAAAAGTAAACAAATTCGATTGCACATAACATAAATATAAATAGATACAAAAAAACTAAAAAAACACAAAACACCGGCGTCGACGCACACTCACCTTTAATTGTCCGATTTATTAGGCTCCTTGTTTTTAACATTGAATTTAACTTTGTCGACATTAAGATGGCTCAAAATCAAGTGACAGTTTTTACATAACCCGTATTTTAACTTAATAAGAAACCAATAAAAAAAGGATTGCAATTTGTATATAAATTAATTAGACACAACAAAGTATGGTGCAAGACCCCGACAGAACAGTTGCGGTGCGAATGAACTGGACGCAGATGTCAGTGCTTGACGGCTGTAAAGTTTTCGTCTGCAAAGAAAAGTCACACTTGTTGAATTGGTCACCTTAAAGATGAAAAGAGACAACTAATTCTTACTGTTGACAAATGCAATAAGAATGACGTTCATTAGTGTACCAGAGAGGAATTGAAAGGGTGTCCCGATCGCAGAGCATACAACTTTTATATTATAATGATTTTTGTATATCTGAGTATATATGAGTTTATAATAAATTATAATAATACATTTAATTGTTGAACTTCTTTAAAGAGTTAGTAGCAGTCAGAATTTAAGTCTCGTTAAATGTTATTTTTGCTTCATAACCACTATTTTTCATGTTTCTACAAGTATATGCAGTGACGGATTTGGATTCGATGCCGCCCTAGGTCACGGCCGATGTCCCGCCCTTTTTTATAATAGGACTACCGGGTGAAAATGTCGTTATTGCAGACAACTTCATATCCATTACTCTGAGGTGAATTTTGACCATGACAGCTGTCACATCAGAAACTTCATGTCATTGTCTAATTATTTCAGTCTAGGTTATTGGACATTAGTGGAGACACACAAGTTTTTGTAAAGCCGTAAAATGTCTACATTCGTACCATAAAAGCAACATTTGCGAGAAGTTTAAAAATGCTTCTTTCATTTAAAGAAAAAAGCAACCGAAGCGCATCAATTGCTTACGAAGCTTACCCGGGCTATACTATAGACGTTAGAATGTGTCAGCGGTGGTTTAAGCGGTTCAAATATGGTGATTTCGACACCGAAGACAAAGAACGCCCGGCCAGGTGAACAAGTTTGAAGACCATGAATTGGGGGCATTGCTCGATCAAGATCCGTCACAAACGCAAGAAGAACTTGCAAAATCACTTGGCGTCGCTCAGCAAACCATTTCCGATCGTTTGAAAGCAATGGGAATGATCCGAAAGGTAGGACATTGGGTGCCGTA
The DNA here is from genome assembly GCA_963555765.1 of Orthonevra nobilis. NCBI lineage: Eukaryota > Metazoa > Arthropoda > Insecta > Diptera > Syrphidae > Orthonevra > Orthonevra nobilis. The sequence continues at coordinate 52,892,805 of OY743226.1, forward strand.
TGAATTGAAGCCCCGAGACGTCGAACGCCGATTTTGCATGTCCGAAATGCTGCTTGAACGCCACAAAAAGAAGTCTTTTTTTGCATCGAATCGTCACTGGTGATGAAAAATGGGTACATTACGATAATCCAAAGCGTCGAGCAACGTATGGATACCCCGGACATGCCTCAACATCGACGGCCGTTCAGAATATTCATGGCCTGAAGGTTATGCTTGATTTGGTGGGACCAGAGGGGTGTTGTGTATTATGAACTGCTAAAACCGAATGAAACAATCACAGGCGAGATCTACTGACGACAATTGATGCGTTTGAGCCGAGCACTGAAGGAAAAACGGCCGTACCGGTCGCAAGACACGATAAAGTTATTTTGCAACATGACAATGCTCGGCCACATGATGCAAATGTCGTCAAAATTTACCTTGAAACGCTCAAATGGGCTGTCCTACCCCACCCGCCGTATAGTCCAGACGTTGCGCCATCCGATTACTATCTCTTCCGATCGATGCAACATGGCCTGGCTGACCAGCACTTCCGTCATTTCGATGATGTCAAAATATGGATCGATTCGTGGATTTCGGCCAAACCGGTCGATTTTTTCAGAATGGGTTTCCATGAATTGTCAGAAAAATGGGAAAATGTATGGCTAGCGATGGGCAATACTTTGAATATTGAATTTATATCTTTTTTTCCTCAATAAAGCATTGATTTTTGATTTTGAAAACGACATTTTCAACCGGTAGTCCTATTATGTAAAAGTTATTCCCGGAATTATGTATCTTATCAGTTTATATTCAAATTATCAGATATTATTTTTTGTGTAACTCTTTATTTATCTCATCTTTTAGTTAGTAATTAATATACAATTTTTTGTGTGTGTATAATAGGGCTCTTGATACCCGCATACCCGGGTAAATACCCGGGTACTCGGATACCCGCATTTTCGGGTATTACCCGGGTATCAAAATACCGGGTACCCGCAAGATTGTGGGTACCCGGTATGTTACGGGTACCCGCATTATTTCTCATATTTCTCATATATTAAGACTAAACAATAAAACGATTTAACCACAACTTAAAAGCATTTTATTCTAAATCGACTTAACGATTAACACAAAACAAAAATTAATCATATTAACAATTAAATACTGCCATCAACAAAAAAATTGTGATTCATTCACAGAAAAAAAAGACTCGTTTCGTTTAGCAAAAACATTAAAACAGATATACATTATATAAACATAACATTAATTCAGACCACAAAATATATAAATGATGTACTTAATTGAGTTCACGGGTAATGTAAAAAAAAAAAACAGAGTACACATATGTTTCCCTATTATGTAATACTTGATTGTAACAATTTTTGATTGGTTTTCAAGAATGTCAACAAGTTTACATTCTCTGGCAAAAGACAACAACGTTTAGGTGTTACAATGTTTCCTGCAGCAGAGAAGCAACGTTCTGAAGATACCGATGTCGCTGGTATACATAGATATTTTTTGGCTAGCAGTGCCAGGTTTGGATATTTTTGCGCATTATTTTTCCACCATTTTAGTGGGTCAGGAACATTGTGATTCAACTGTGTTTCACACAGATACATGTCAAACTCACTAACGATTTCACCGTCTGATTTGGCTTCTAATAAAAAATCCATGGCACTGCACTTTTCACCTACAACTTCTCCGCTCTCGATGGGCATAGAGTTTTCTACTAAGTTTCGCACATGTTTTCTGACCAGATCTCTCACTTCTTCAATCTCGACTTCCAAGTTCTTATGTCTAGGATCCAAAAAAGAGGAAACTTGTTCTGTTAGAACTTCGTCAAATTCCTGCCTATCCATTTTGAATCTGCGCTGCAAGTTTTCTTTCATGAGCTGACAACATTTTCATCATTTTCGATATTTATTTTCAGGTGTTTATGAATGAGGCCATATATAATGGGTCGTAGGATGGAAATTGTTATATTTTCCTCGCAGAGTATTGTGGTTGCAACTTGGAAGGGCTTTAAGATTTTAACCATCGCTTCTACCTGTGCCCATTCCCTTTCGCTCATTTCAAGTTTTAGAGCCAAGTTAAAAGATGTTATATCTCGATCTGCTAAAACCGCAATAACAGCACCTCGATTTACTAAAAGTCTTTCACACATGAAGTAAGCTGTATTCCATCTTGTAGGGCAACTTTGAATTAGCTTTAGCTCTTGCAAGCCAAGTTGTCGCTGTTTCTTAGTTAAAGCAGAAGTTGCAATATTCGAGTGATGGAAATGACTTACTAAGGTGTTTAATTTTTTCAGTACAAGCGTGTATGATTCTACTGATTGCAAGGCATGTTTCACACAGATTTGTAACGTATGTGCTGCACAGCAAAGACTGTTCTGAACTTCATCAACACAACGAACTGAAGATACAACATTCGCAGCATTATCCGTTACAACAGCATACACTTTTCCTTGCAAATCCCACTCTGCGATGACCATTTCTAATAAGACAGCTAAATTTTCTGCAGTGTGCCGTTCCTCCATATATTCAGCACACAATGTATAATTGTTTAATTCCCAGTCACCATTAATGTAGTGCAGGGTAACTGATATATATGAATCCTGTGCTCTAGATGACCAACCGTCTGTCGTTAAAGCTACGAAGGAGACAGGACGTAGCGCATTTTGAATTTTATCATGAACCTGATTATATAATAGCTGCAGTCGGGATAAGATAGTTGAAGCCACGGGAAGTTCATAACTGGGTTCAACAACAGACATAAAATATTTAAAACCATCACTCTCAACAAATGAAATTGGTAGTCCATTTGCGGATATCATATAAGCGGTTGCCTGCGAAATTTGTTCTTGCCGGTGAGCGTTATAATTTTCGTCATTACGGCGTCTTTTTTTTCTTGGAGGTACTGCACTACTGATAACCCTTGATGTATTCGATGAAGATGAAGAAGGCACAGAACTCACAGATTCTTCACTGTAATAAATACAATAAAATAAAATATAACTTATAATGCATGTCATATACGATTTAAGAAATTCAAAGCGTTTTTAGGCATTACACCGGGGATCGTTTGGTCATAAAATGACTCGAAACATAACAAGTGTATGCAAGTATTTACTATTTAGACCGCAACTAGGACAAAATCACTTAATTTGTTCAAAAATAGGTGTGAGTTCGTGCACTGATTAAAACAGATGGGATAAAAGGTTTATGCCGAAAGTCAATAAAATGTGTAAAAACCGCAGATCTTAATATCTATCATAATTATGTATTGTAATTATGTCTTGCCTTTGTAATCCATTGTTGTCAGCAGCCGATGGTGATGGAGGATCATACTTATGGAAATATCTTAGGTGTTTATTCATCGCTGATGGTGAGTGATTATATGATATGATAGCACCACAAACTTTACAAATAATGTCTTTACTATCGGCACTTAATGTCCCAAACCGCCAGACCCAGCTTTTTGTTTTTTCACTCATTTTATTTTTAAACACTTTTAACACTTTGAACACTTTAATTTGCACACAAGACACTATCAAGTCGAGAGACTGCACGGTAGTAACACATTTACAGAATATTTACCCGCGATATTTAGAATCAAGTGTAGAAGCTTACGGTAAGCTGATAAGAACATTGCAAATCATGTAAATACGATTGTGTCGAGCTCATATTAAAGCTGTTAGTGAAGACATTTATTGCCGGTGAAGATGCGAGGGCGGGACTAGATCGCAAATGTAGACGAAATTAATCCAAACTTATGCGCAGTTTCGTACGCCCTTGTGGTATTATATATGCACCACTAAAGGTGTGTACATTACCAACTTTTTTATTAAATTAGCAAATTTGTGGCGATTGGGTACCCGTTACCCGATATTGTCGGGTACCCGATATTGTCGGGTACCCGATAGTTGACTTTACCGGGTACCCGCGAACTTGGGTATTACCCGGATTACCCGGGTACCCGAGTACCCGGGTAATTGTTACGATGGTCATTACCCGGGTAAAATCAAGAGGCTTAGTGTATAAAAGTGCACCGGTCTCATACAGACGCTAGCAACTTTTTAAGTTTGGGAAAAAATATGAGACCTTTCGCCGGTAACAAGTTTAAGCCCCTGACATAAATCGCTCTTTGCTTAGAGAAATTTAAAGACAAAAACGAACAAGCAACCAGCTTTACAAATAACATAAAAAGGGGATCTTCCGGTTGGTCGGGTCAAGCAAATTTTTGTTGATAAAAAAACCGTTAGTTAAAATCTGTTAGGATATGCTGACGACGTCAGCATCGCTTTGTTTGTTTGTTTATTCAGAGTATTTAAATAATCTTTCAATAACACAAAGTTTATAATGAAAAAATGTCAGCGTCAGCTAAACTCAGCTTGTCCGAGGGCCCTCATCCGTAATGGAAGCTATTGGGCCGACGGGTGGTGAGCCGAGTAAAGATGAAACTGACACTAGATAAATTAAGAATACATCTTTACTATAAATTTTGTCATTTGAGTATTGCATAGTTAATTAAAATACAGTGATGTTGTGTTTGCACATATAAACCTGCAACATGATCTTTTAAAACTATTCTGCTCCATTTTAATGCTGTTGGGGAGTTGGTTAAACATTTGGAAACCTCTAAAAACAATGAAATTTTGAGCTGCTGTTGATCTTACAAAGTTTATCTGTATATCTGCAGCGTTCCTTAAGGAGTACGGCTGTGTTTCGGACACTAAATAAATTTCATTTGCCAGGTAGGCGGGAGTGCTTCTATTTTTCATTCTATGTATGAATACCATAACGTTGCTTTATATTCATCCATTTAAGTGTTCCGAGCATTAAGGTTATTGGCGCGAACCGGTTGCAGCGAAGGATAATACGCATTGCTCTGTTTTGCAATTTTTGTAGATCTTCAAGTTCACTCTGTCGACACATGAATAGTATAGTAGAGCAATATTCAAAATGTGGCTTTACTATTATATTATAGATATTTATCAACGTGATTATCCAGACTTTATTCCGTATTCGTCTCAGAAATCCGATCTCGCACCCAACGTGCGGTCACTGAAGCTTCCACGACGATGAAAGAAGAATCCTGAATGATGTGTCTCCAAATAAATGAGTATTAAACAAAATAGATGCTGAGCAGTCTGTCGAGCACAAGTTGGGCTAAGAGATTTGACTGTCTCAGGAAAGGTTTCAACTCCACCAAGATCAGATAGAGCTTCTTCGGTTTGTCCAAATAACTATGATCAAAACTCCTTACTCGAAGGACAAAAATCATTCTCTTTAAACACTCATCTTGCCAGTTGTTCCAAAAAGATCAGAAGAACCGTGGTAGATTTAAGAGCGTTTGAAAGAAAAATCCTCCTGGCCTGTCTACGTACGAGGCAGAGTTAGGAGGCGAAGATTAAACCGCGAATATTAAAATTCGCCAACTACAAAGCCTCGGTAGCATTGTGCGAATGAAAAATAAAGCTCTTGCAGAGACCGAGCGTACGGTTCGAAATCAAGCATTTGCGCTTATCACGTAGCTTGGTCTAATCAACTTGAAGTAGCATGCCCGAAACCGTGAAGGATGGATGAGAGCTTTATCTTAGTAACTCTCCCCAAGGTCCTCTAAGCATCGATGATGATTTTCTTTCAGAGTTGCCTGCGTGAGTTGTTCGACTTTAATTGAATTAGTGCATTAGATCTTTAGTCTTCTAGACAAAGCCTTCATAGGAATGGAAATCCGCAAGACATATCGAAGAGAAATCATAACTCATCCTAAAGTGGGCACAAACTTTTTCAAGAGGACAATAATTGTTGCTTAAAACGGATTTCCAGTTGTCATTATTTCATTCTTGGAATACCACTAACCTATTTACTCGTACATCGATGGATTGAAATTGGTCTTATCGAAAAATTTCTCTGATCGAGTTACAAATATGATAGAAGTGGATATAGGTGATAATGATATGCCGATCATAATACATTAATTCGAAGTCTATGCACTATATGCAGACGGAGATTTTCAGACCACATCGATTACATATGCAAAAAGACTTTTTTTTTCTTAAAAAGAGTAAGTGATATAACTCTAAAAGTCTATAATACTATAGTAAAGCAGCATTTTGATATTGGTTCAATGATTATATATATATTCGCAATCAAATAGAGACTCAAATAACTGCAGAACAAAGCAGTCCAATGAAAGACGGACTTTAAAAAGTTTCTAAATTAATATTTTTTCTCAATATTTGATTCTTCCGATTTCAATTCAATTAATCTAACGTTAATTTAAATTGAAAAATTGATTGAGCAGTGAAGGACATTGAACTAGAAGAACAAAATATTTCAAGAAACAGCTTTGAACTAAACTAAGCGCTCTCTGGACAAAAGTAAAATGCACAAGCTTACATCAGACTACCAGCCTAATGTCCTCCATAAGTCCACCTGTAATAATGGGTTTTCTTTGGTCAGCTTTACTGGCTTCTTTTTTGCTGAACGGCTTTATAATTAAGAAATCTGGTTACAGTGTAGTTCGTTTTTCTTTCATACAAGTCAAATTAACCAAATATGTATCCTCTCCCTTCGTCACGACTGTGGTTGATGTTAAAACATCGCAGCCAGTCTTCCCTCCGCCTTCTCAGGATGTTTCCAAATTCACAAATAAAAATAAATTCCTAATTAGTTCACTTTCAAAGTTTGTTTTTATTAATAAAAATTATTTCCTTTAGTCAAAGTAAACGGCGCATTGTATAAAAAAAAACACATACGTTCGGAATCCCCGTTTACTTCTTGGCGGCCTGGCCAACCTTGGCCTTCTTGGTACCACGGACCTTCTTCATTCTGTTTCTGCGTTCCTTACGCTGTTTGCGGGTCTGTTTCTTCTGTTCGAAAAGTCCATGACGCGCCAACCGGTATTTGGGCTCGAACTTCTTGGCAAAGTCCAGAGTATCGTAGATCAAAGCAAATCCAGTGGAACGACCGCCACCGAAATTTGTCCTGAAACCGAAGACAAAGCAAACGTCAGGGGTCACTTTGTACATGCTGGCGAGTTTTTCACGAATATCCTTCTTGTTCACCGAAGAGAGACCTGGGTGCAGGACATCGCAAACCATTTGTTTTCTGCATAGCAGGCGGTTCGTCATGAACTTGCGGGTACGAATTGTAGCAGTTGTGCCAGACATCTTTGTGGATCTGCGAATAGATACGAATTACGAGTTTCAATCCAATTGCAAATTAAACGTGTAAAGTTTGTGATATATTTTTTATTTTAAACAGCCCAAGGAGTCCACCAGAAACGTCAAACATAACCTGAAAGACACAGGGTCACACGTGTATCATAATTTCTACGAATTCCAAGGGAAAATTCATGCACCATTCATTTTGTTATTTGGTAATGGACAAGGGCATTTGCTTGGAGTATTGTTAAATCTACTGGAACTGATTTTACCTGTTAATATACTTAAAAAAGTACCCAAACACGTCCTCAGTGCAGACAAATTTTTTTGAGAAAGAAAGATGGCTTCCGCGACATTTGATTATGCGTCAAGTTGGCCAGCCTGAGGAACGAGTATCGTTCGCAAAAAGTCAAACATAAGGTGTGTTCGGAAATTAAGCTTTCTTCAATTTTTTCATTCAAGTTTCTCATGTTGATAAATTATATATATTAAAATTTCTGTTTTCGAATAGTCATCATGGGTGACGGAGGAATTGTCACCATCTCGTAAGGGGGTTTAGCTAGTCACAGTCACTGCGAAAAATGATGTTTAACTCAAGAGCTGCATACTGCTTGGCCCCGTTTAGAATTCTAGGCACTAAAATGTCAACCGACTCTGATTGGTCGAGAACCAGTGACATTTAGGCAGTGGAATGGATTTGTATTTCACAATTTTTGACTTCTTTTGCAGTTGATTGATTTAACGTCAAGAGTCAGCTAGTTCGCCGTAAAATTAATTATTATAATAATTATCTGCGATAAAGTTGAAAGTTAACTATCATTAATGACATATGAAAATGACCACTGCGTGTCAGTTTTCCGATCAACATTTTCGGGTTTGACTGAAATCTTAGTCCCTAGAATTCTGAATGTGGGCGATCGCTTTACTTAAATTTGTCGAACTGACAGATATATACGGATATACGTGCAGAATATCTCCAGCCAGTTTAATCGTAAGCTAGTTGTTATCTTTTAAGTTGCGTCCTTGACCAATTGCGTATGTCATCAAAGGTAAGGTCTGCCAAGATTCATCCGGCCATTGTCCTTGGAAATTTTCGGCTGGATGAAAAGCGAGTTAAGCCTTCTCATTCACAAGAACTGTTTATCTTTCTTTGATAAGGTCTTCGTTTTTGCCGATTAGACGTTAAGTCCGAAGACGTAGCCATTTGCAATGATACATTGTTCAATGTCTGCCCCATAAAAATTTCAGTTTTGATTTGACATATTAAAGTTTCTCTTCGAAAACCTTGGTCGAAAGCTGTTTTTTGGGCGCGGGCTTTCTTTTGTGCATGTCCGTTTTAGCGAAGGGATAGTCTAACTTAGAATCTACCTTACTTGCAGAGACTTAGTTGGAGGATAACTGTCAACTCGCTTTATGTGACTTAGCCAGTGATGTGGACGGGTTTTTTTCTTTAAGGACAACATCTAAGTATCAATGCAGCTCTTAGAGTTCGCCGATAGGCTTTCTTCTCGCCCGCAGGTTGGCATATAAGGCTTTAAATATTTCTTTCGAAAAGTCCCACTTTTTATACAGCTGTCCCATTAATCATCTAGCAATTTGTCTTTCTTTATTAGGCCTTACCCCAAGGTTTGTTTACGGTTACATAAAATCTCCACTGTTATAAGTTCTTTTTGACATTTAGATTCCATTCGTCACTCTATGGTGAAGTACATACTGGCTCAGCGTTTATTTCTGATCGACGGTATGTACATATTTCGTTTCGTCCTACTTTTCAACTCTGAGATCAACTCGTCTTGCATGCAGGTATAGTATAGTCTTAACGTATGTATCATAGATAAAACGACTGGAAAGACCTTACGCATGTTTGCGTCCTCAATATTTTTATAGTATACTATACCTATAGGGACTGATAATCTGTGTGATTACCGATTTGCCGATTCAATGTTCTTCGTGATAAAGCCTTTGGGGGATTCCATTGAGCTAAGGATCAAAATATTCTCAAATGTCAGTGTGGAACTTCGTAATTTCTAGCAGCGGGATCAGAAGCCGGTATCTGTTGTTGTTTTATGGAGGCTAAACTTTCCGACTACACCGCCAAAGATGTTTTTTTCGTTTTAAGCATCGGAGTCCCCGTAGTCTCCGGCATAAGTCCAATGTTCGAATTCAGGAGAAAGTCTTGGACAGTTACATCGGCCTTATTCTACGTGAGAATAGCTTCCAAATTTCAATAGATCCATATTTTTTTGCCCTATTAGTGACCTGTTTGGATCCGTGGCAGCTCGCTCTTAGGACGGGTTGGTTCGCTGCATATATTAGGAACACCAAGTGTACGCTTGATCTCATGTTAAATTTCCACGGATCAGACATCTTGACTGGCTTCTGACTAGTTTCAAGCAATCACCTCGTTAGCCTGATGAACTCTTTCATGCCTTTCATTCCACTCGAAAGTGGCATAATAATGAACTTATCACAACTTCAGGGAAATATCAATAGCAGCGATACTGTGATGGAGAAAATCGAAGGATGAAGTAAAAATTAGTCTGTCGTTGTTAGCGAATTGCTAGTTATGGTAAAATAGAACACTTTGTCTTAGGACGCTTTAGAAAGTACAGAAAATTAAGTTTACCCAGAGAGGCGACCAGCAATTTGGAAAGAATCACCTCTCGCGACTGAGTGACAAACACTCCGATGAGATCAAACTGGAAATATAAATCTTAGGCAGTCAGAAATAAACTGAACTGTACGAAGAGCCCCTTTCATTTGCGAAAAACGTACACTTAAGAAACACGCCTAAAATAAGAAGCTAGGCCATTACCGTTTAAGAGCTGTTGCGCCATTAATTTTAAAGTAGGCAGGCTTATATATTGGCTGAAAGGCCACACGCGCTTAGGTCAATAAAAAGCAAAATGGAAGGGAGTACAAAATGACATCGAAAACTTCAACACAGATTGTGCCGTGTCAAACATTTTTTTTTAATTCTGTCTCTCTCAGGGAACTTTGACAATCCTTAGGAGAGAAATCAAAGGATCTTGGTACACTCCTAAGTTTTGTTATGTTAGATTGATTTCATCATCGTGCTATGAGGGTCACTTAAGTCCATTGGACGACGACTCAAGAGACAGTGTTTTGTTCCATACTTCCATGAATGTCTCTTGATCATGTTTCTTAAATGCATAAACAATTCCTGGTCTGTTCGAAAAACATGAGCGAGATTGCTTTATGACCTGTAGCTGTATTTTTGTCTTTTTAAGGTTCTATGCATCAAAAAGAAAAACGGAACCCTTACGGCATGACTTTGTTGTCCGTCTGTCTGTCACCAAGTAAATCCTCCACGTTGCGGTATGAAGTCGAGATAAATATCAAATACTCATGACTGTATTCACTTAAGGCTGTAAAAAAATCAAGCTTCTAAATGGACGCGGTTATAATACAAATAACCCGGTTGCTTAACGTCCCTTGAGAGTGCAAACGTGCTATTCTAGAATGCATAAATACATAAATACAGTGATAAACGATAACTATCGTAATGGCTACATTTATCGCCTGATTGTAAGAAATTTTATCACAGATTTTAAAACCAATGCCCAAAATTCAATTTCATTATATTTCTCCTTCAAAAGCATTTTCCCTTTAATAAGCCCAAACCATCTTTCCAACTTCGATATACAAGGCGGAACAAGTCATTCCTTTTCCGGTTACTAGTTACAGTAGAACCTCCATTATCCGAACTAATTGGGACCGAGACTAGTTCGGATAATCAAAAGTTCGGATAATCGAAATGTGGGTACTTTGGGATAAGATCAATCAAAAACAACATCTTTTCACATAAAAACAGTACATTCTATTAAAATTTGACATACTACTGTGTCCATAAAATAAGGTGACATATGAATTTAAACTGCGCGCGTCGAAGGATTTGAAAATTTTTCTTTCTTTTTAGGTTGGTAGTACTGTCAGTGACATCTATGTGAATTTTCATGTCAAAATATATTCATAGTGTTTGAGATAAGCGTCGTTTTGTGAGCCGCTAAAAGTGAGTTTTTCGTTTTTTGCGATGTCGAAATTTATTGAGCAAAGAATTTGCATTAAATTTTGTTTGCGGAATCAATTTTCTGCTGCGGATACGTTGAGGATGGTGCAGAAAGCCTTTGATGATGAGGCTATGTTTAAAAAAAATGTTTACAGGTGGTATAGTGATTTCCAAGCCGGCCGTGCAAGTGTCGAAGACGAAGAGCGTTCTGGGCGACCATCAACCTCAACCGATGAAGCTCACGTCCAACAAATCAAAGATTTGGTGTTGAAAAACCATCGATTAACGATTAGAAATCCTGCTGATGTAGTTGGCTTATCGAAAGGCTCAGTCAATATTATTTTGAAGGATGCTTTGGGCCTCAAGCGCGTCAAATCTCGACTGGTACCGAAAACATTGAATTTTTTGGAAAAAAGGCGTCGCGTTGAAGTGTGTGAAACAATGCTTTCCAACTACCAGGATGTCATGAAACGCATTCTAACTGGCCAGACTTGGATCTATGCTTACGACCCCGAAACAACCGATCAATCGAGCGAATATCGTGCCAAAGGAGAGCCGAGACCAAAAAAACCGCGCCAAAGTCGCTCAAAAATCAAGGTCATGTTGACTGTTTTCTTCGATTATCGTGGTGAATTCCTTCCAACCGGCCAAATAGTCAACAAGGAATATTATTTGAACGTTATGCGTCGTTTGCGTAACGCTATCCGCCTAAAAAGGCCGGAATTGTGGAAGGACAATTCTTGGTTTTTACACCACGATAATGCACCATCCTATACCGCACTCGTAATTCGTGATCATTTCGCCAAAAACTCAACCCATATCGTTCCGCAACCACCGTATTCACCTGATCTGGCGCCGTGCGACTTCTGGCTGTTCAACAAGCTCAAAAGACCGCTCCGGGGACACCGTTTTGATACGATAGAGGAGGTTCAAGCCGCAGCGAAGACGGAACTGAAGGCCATCCCGGAAAGTGACTACAACCAGTGTTTCAAAGATTGGAAAATCCGTTGGCATAAGTGCATTGCATCGGGAGGGGATTACTTTGAAGGGGATGAAATTGATTTGGAAGAATAAATAAAGAATTTTCAAAATAAATACAATGTCACCTTATTTTTTGGACACAGTAGTACATATTAACGTTGTAATATAAAACACCTAAAAAAAGTCAACATTTTTTTTAATTTTAAATTTTAAATTTTAATTTTATTTTTTTTTAAAAAATCGTCTTAATTGACGAACGGCTGCAATGCGTTTTCGGGCGGCCAAGTTTCGCAGCCTCTTCTTGTTTTTCGAACCATTCGAGACACGTCTCAAAAGCGGCAAATGCCTCCGCATGCGAAGTTTTGTTCGGTGCATCCACGCTTTCGTGACTACTGCTGTCGTTGTCGTGATCATCATCTTGATTTTTAATTGATGAAATTATTTCATCGTCGTTTAAAATTTGATACTCAGGATCATTAGAATCGTGGTTTAACCAATCCACAGCATCGTCTTCATCGCAGTCCTTGAATCCTGGAATACTGCCGAATAAGTCAACGAATTCGTCAAGATCGTTTTTCTCCGAGTTAACATTCACTTCTTCAACTTGCTTGGCCTAAATGCTTTGTTTTAGTTCTATTCATTAAAGGGTTACCACCATCGAAGTATGTAACTCGAGCAACAAATTTGCGCCAACGTTCGGATAATTAAGCGTTCGGATAAACTAAGTCAGCGTTTGGATAATTGAGGGTTCCGATAATCAAGGTTCGGATAATCGAGGTTCTACTGTACCATTTTTTCTTGTACGACTTTCTGTCTGTCCTTATCGTGTGGTTGGCAACAGTAAATTCGAGAATCTTAGCCCCAAGCGCACTATGTACCGTCTGGCTATCTACGAAGTGCTTAAAAATTCATTCCCATCCCTTCTTTTGGTATCCAAAGTTAAACCTACGCTTCCTTGGATTGTGATTGGATTCGAAATATGCCCGTGGGATGGAAAATCTTTGAGCAGAAAGCTTATATCTGTTATGGATCCGTGCAGGCCTTTATTTGTGACCATTGACCATTTTATTTTTATCCTGCTAAGTAAATCTGCTATCCTGCTGCAAAACGGAGTAGCAAATTTTTGGTCTGGTTTTGATTCCGCTCAAACAAAACGTGTCAACTGCACATATGTTCATTTGTTATATCTGGAATTCTTAACCCTATATCCGATTCAATGGAATCACACGTGAAGGGCTACGATTGAGTAGAGACACGCGTTCTTCCTCAAACTTATCTGCTTTACTCTATACGTCATTCCCGATAGTCACGTTTATTTGCACCATATTCAAGCGCATGTGACTTTACAAACGTGTATCCTTGATGTGCTTGTGCCGTGAATAAAGGCTTCAAGTGGAGGATTTACTTGACGCACAGTGAATAACCGCTAAATTATTCCATGTAGGAAGGTCACGTAAACACCTCTCATTGTTAAAATATTGTCACGTTGCTGAATTTCATAGATGTATTCTTGTATTATGTTCAGATGTGCTCACGTATTGTGAATCAAGGTAGCAAACCCGAATAGGGTCAATATTGACTGTTGCAATTGCAAATGTGTGTACAAATGCATAATCTGTAAAACGTGCGGCCGATTTGTTGGATACGAGGATCCGGAAACAGAAAGATGAGTTTTCCAAGGTGGAGGATGGTTCAGCAGAGCTTCTCGTAGTGAAGTGGATGCAGCCATCGATGAGACTTTTACCAGTCACAAGGTTGAATTTCCTTTCGACTTTTGTCGTTGGTTAGGGTGAGTCTCCATTCGGACCTTTTTATTCCAGAAACCTGTGGAATATTTGAAGGGTGGGTATTCAGAAAACATGCAGTCTGTTATAATTCGGTCTTCTGAGTCTTTTTGCAAATTCCATTCATCCATCGATCCCTGATAGTTTGAAGTGTGTCAAGATAAATTTTTTTGTTAAGCAGTCTTTTCATTTTTATTTAACCTTCATCGAGCCTGTATAAATGGATAATCAAGTTAATGTGAGTTTTTCATGTTTTTCCTTTTATTCTTTTCTTGCTTTAAGGGATTATGACAACCCTTTATGTTGGTTTCGATTTGCGGTTGCAGTCAGAATACAGTAAAAAAATTGTTGTTGTTGTTGAATTATTTGCATCTGCTCAATTCGCAGTATTTTATTCGACATTAGTTTATATACTAGAAAGTTGTGTTTTGGAAGATTGGTGCAAATTTATGTCTCACAGCAGAGCCAATGACATCAATCCATGTATTTTAACGATACAAACTGGTCCTGATCGTATACAATAAAGCGGTGGTAAGTGATGACTGATAAAGATATGAAAACTGGACAAAATTTCAAGTCACTCTCAGGTTTTCGATCTGTCAGTAGAACCAATTGGAAGGCAGACGCTTAACCACTTTGTCCGCATAAAATGAGTTTCGCCATTCTGAAAAAAATTTAAAAATTTCTATAAAAAAAAAATGTGCCCGGTGCATCTTCATTTTTTCATTTGTGGTTGAAAAATCCTCGAGGTCGTTCGCCTCTAACATCTTCCTTTATAACTGACTTATCAAGTTATCAATCCCTTGAGGACCTGAGCCTGAGATAAGGCTATTTTCCCTCAACGCTTTCTGGAATCCATGATCGCTTCTTTATTTTTTTTTTGGTAAACCTGGTGCCTGGGTTTCTAAGTTAGAGCGTCGTGGTTGTTACTTCTGCTCCATTCAGATGGTATCACGAAGGATTTTTTTTCCGACGATCAATTAAAGCATTTCTGCTGAAATCTTATGCTTTTTGTCACCGTTTTACTTGCATAGTTTCCGCAAAGCTTGTGAGTTAGAAGCTGTCATTTTGTTAAGGCTGCTCTTTAAGAACAGTCAGCGTAAGATTTTTTCATTATCGATTTTACAATTGAATTCCTTGAACGCTCCGTCCAAGAGTTCGTGGAATACCGCATTCATAGAGCCAATGTCAGTCATTGTAGAATTTTCCCCGAGGTGGATCATAGCCACATTTGCAATCGATAACCTTCGTTCTCAGCCTATTTTCTATGACGAATCCATTTCCTTATGTGTTGAACCTTCATGACAGATTCAATATATTTCGAATTATTTTTTCTTATCCCATTACTTCGGCACATCTTCTTTTAAGAAGCGTCGATGAGTGATCTTATATTCCAGGAGTCCACTCGTATATCAGTGCCCTACATTCGATTTCCATTTCCAAGTCTACTGGTCTTTTGTACACAAAGCCTTCTGGATCTACATCACTGTAGAACCCGTCCCATACGTCAATTTGGTCCTTCGATATTGGACATTGTAACTCTAGCACGATCGATTCTTTAATTAAGTGTCTCAAAGTTGTGACGGTATTTCTTACAGACATCCAAAATCGTGTCCTTCGTTTTGGCTACATTCACCTTGAGTTCCATTTTTGCTGTTTCGATTTCCGTGCTTTCAGCTGCACAATGCTCGAGTTCTTGAGTTTTTTGTTGTCATTTAAGCTATTGAAGGGATCGTTGAAGTCTTAGCGGAGCATCTTGCTTAAGATTAGAAACTAGTTCTAACGCTTCGTGAACAGTTGATCGACTGCGAACTTTCCTGACCAAAGGACGCACTAATATATGGACCGAGCAGAGTGTTGATAGTTATAAGAATAGCTTATAGAAGATTTATCCCCCTGTGGTAAGAGCAGCGCAGTGAGAGGCTCCCCGTGTTTAAAGGATCGGGCAAACAAATCAACTGATCGAGCATACTTCCATTCAACCATACTTAAGAAAAGATGCTTTTAAAAGTTTGGCTGGAAGTTTGTCGGGACCAGGTTCATTGCATTTGAGTTTGGGTATCACTGCTTCATTTTAGTTGGGTGTTTGGCAATCGGTTAATTGTTCAACATTGGTTGTGTCACTTCTGCAACATTTTGTTTATTTTTTTTTTTGCTTAAAGCTTCTATTCTGAGTCTTAATCTCTAGCATCTTCGTTTAAGCTCAAAAAGCTGTTGCTTGGAAGAAACCAAGTGAGAGCGTTTTCTGTGCTTCTAGTGTGTGATTGACGTTTGCTGCATAGTAAAACAATTAAAAAAAAAAACAACCACAATTTCTATCGAAGTTTGCTATATAATTTATTTGCTTCACGTTTTTTATAAAATGCACCTCCAAATTTGTACGCCATAAAGCCAACAATGAGAATGCAAACTTTGCTTAGAATTAAAAGGCTTATTACATCCAGCAAATACAGCTGATACCATGGAATGTCAGTACCCTTTGTCGCCAAATGGGGAGCGCCATTGTGCCGCAGGATGTGTTCTATCCAAAACAATGAGGTTTGTACAGATCCCAAAGGTCGGTCCCGGAATCGCGAAGATATTTCCCGCGCATTCGACACGTATGATTGGTCTGTGAGCAGTTTCTCGAGAGCCCACGTAAGAGAAGTGTCGGTGAGATTATTGAAGTCTAGTTTGATTCCAAGTCCAAGATTCTCCATATTTTGAACATTCGAATGCTGAAAAGAAATATGAATGAAGACAAACTACAAAATCAAGTTGTGATTTTAAAAACATACCTGGTCTCGAAAGACTGGGATACCTAAAATAGGTATATTGCGATTGACAGCCTCTTGCAAGCTTAGAAGTCCACCACTTGTTATGAAGTACTTAACATGTGGATGTGCCAAAACATCACTGGACGACACAATTTTTTGTATGAGGACATTTTTGGGAAGATCTTCAATTTTTTCGACATCACAATGCCATAAAACGTTTGATTTGAGTTTTTTAAGCGATATAACAAATGCATTCAATTTTTCTTTGGGCATATCCGAACATTTAAGCGTAGTTCCTAAACTTAAGTATATAGCTCCATCTCTTGCATCGTCTAAAAATCTCTTGATGTTCCATTGAATGTCTTGAGCGGGTTTGATGTGTAACCCACCAACTGCGATAATGTTTACTAGAGTTGGTCTGGGGATCAAAATGGGCGCATAGTTGTTTAACAATATTATTGAGACTTGCCCTTGAACTTGAGAAAGTGGTGGTAATAAAGCTAAAATCAAAAATGGTTTAATCAAAAGTGAAAAAAACACATTAAACTTGAACTTACGACTCAATCTTGAAAAGTGTTTCTTTGCTATTTTATCTTGGGCTAGAAGATCCTTCTTCCGCTGGCTTCTTTGTTCTGCACATTCGAAAATATTCGAAATTCTTTCAAAAAATGACGTGTCTGGGGTGTATGTCTGGAAATCTATTGGTGAACAAGCACTCGGAATACTGTAGTCCACCAAAGTAGTCATGTAGTTTTCAAAATTTGACGAGCTGATCGCAATTATAGGCTTTTTGAAAATTGCTCCAATCATAAGAAGAGCTTCGGTGTGAAATAAGTCCACAATAATAAGGTCATAATTGAATGAGTCCACGGAACTTAAAAGCTCTTTTACTTTGGTTTGTTGTAGGAAGTAATCGGTCAATGATGCTCCAGCAAGTCTGAGAGCTTTGTGTACGCTGCTTGATGGAGCACGTCCTGCTTCGAACATATTTTTGACTCCAAGCTCGTGTTGCACTGAAATTATATAAAAAAATATAGTCTTAATGGAGCTATTTCACTCCATTTCTTGCAGTCGCAATGTAGTAGGGCCACAGCTCGGTTTATTTCGGGGTACAAAAAAACAATTACTCATCGAAGTATAAAACGATGCTTGGTCCATAGAATCCTCGACAATGGATGTTTTTTTATGACGGGAAGTTTCTGTTTTAATAAATTGAAATTCCGAGACGTTCAATCGCACTGCTGAACGCACTCCACAACTTTAAGTTGTGGCCTTATTGCATTGGAAGAACGGTGCAATAAATGCAATTTTAAAATTGATTTAATTGAATAAGTTCTTTGTTGATGTGGGCCGCTTCAATTTCGTTTATGAAGACGTCCATCGAGTAGTACAGTCAGAAATCATAGATGTGAGGACGGTTGATTAAGATATCAAGAACCCGTCTTCGGTGTTGGCTTTATTGCACCTGTGAAAGCAACGCCATATGAGGCAGAGCAGATTTTGAGCTTTCTAGAGAAAAATTCTTCGTCAAATATTTGGTCGCGCATGCGAGGATGGCGAATTGAGGAATCAAGATGTCGATGTAATTCGAAAAGGTAAAATAAGATTACTACACTGGCTCAGCAATGAGGATCTTCGAATCACAGCCCCACGCTCGAAACGACAGGGTTTTAAGGTTCCAACGATCGGGTATACGAGAGTGCTAGGAGCAGCGCGCCCGGGATCGACAAGAGTGAAACGTCTTCGATCTTCACGGGTGGGGAGCAGAGCAAAAGGATAGCGTACCTTAACGTATGACCAACTGCATACATAGAAACTGCTGAATTTTTCGACATTATGTCCCTTTTAAGCTTCATGTCTAGTACGAAACCAAGACGAGAGAGTTTCACAGGGATTCCTTTCAGTCTTGTAAAATAAATGAGAAGGGGGTAAGCTCTTTTAACGCTTCATCCAGCAGCCTTCAATTTTGCGACAAGTTTTTGGCACCGCAACGTCAGCTTCCAGGTTCTACAGCTAAGTTTAAGTTAAGACGTCTTAGCTGGTCTTGTTAGGTATGTGAAGTAAGAAGTGGATAGGTTTTAGGCTAGTATGTATGACTGTATTTACCGTCGGTCCAAAAGTCGAACTGTGGTATAATTATTTCCTCATAATGATTCAATTTTTGTCCCAATCGAAAACTGCTCACAATTGTTACCTAAAAAAGAAAAAGTTTGAAAAAAGTTCAACACTTAAGTAATTCAATTAAAGTTACATTGTGCCTCTTTTCAGCGAGGGCAGTCATCAAGGATTGAACAGAATTGAAATGACTTTGACTAGGAAATGCAAACAGTCCCAAAATCCTTGCGCCATTTGCATGACACACAAATAGGCTGAGAAGAAGTCCAAAAGTGAAGATGCTCTTCATATTTATCTGGAAGAAGAAAAATAAATGTTTATTTTTTAGAAAGACAAAGGAGTTGCTTAGTCAAGGGCAGATTTAGTCTATGACTAAGATGAGAGGCGAGGGGTAATAGAGTTGATTGAGATGTAAAAAATATCAAGGCTTATCCCAGCTTTACGTAACTTACAATTTCCAATTTAGTAGATTGAATGAATCAGAAACCGGTCCAGCAAATTGACAACATATTAAATTTTCTCACTGAGCACTTTGCTGGAAAAGAGAAACTAAGCTGAAAACGATACTCACCACCTGATCCAATGGTCCATTAAAATAAAAATCTATCAACTTCTATAGCTCGGCCTTGTCTTTGTGTCTTGTGTGTTTGAACTACGTTTAGGAAAATAGGTTCACTAACAACAAACCGACTGAATACATCATCCTTCTAAGAAACGGAAAAGTTTGTAGACAGCGGAAGGTTGTAGAATAACGCTTTGAATCGAAGGTCAAACTATGTTCTGGAAATGATTTTTCCTTCACGAGTGTGAGTAATTTGAAAAGCGGCCAAGTGCGAGTTTGACTCTTAAACAAAGGGTTCTGTACCACTCTGAAGTATGCAAAACTTAATGTTTCTTCAATTTTATATTTCTCATAACATCGCACATATGAAGAAGTAAACCAATTACGATTGGTTATTTTGTCATACGACGCGACAACTTGTTGTGAGTTTCTGTAACCTATCCGACGCAAAGTAAAAGCTCGAAATGTTTCAAACGATCACTTATGAATTTAAAGGTTTTTTTGATGTAGACTTATTGAAGAAATATGCGAGAAATAAATCGCAAGGCGACTGCAAATTTATTTGGAATTTGTTGATGAATGCCAGGTTGGAGTGATGTTAGTGCGAATTTCATTATCCTACTCACAGTGCTGAAGTTTGTCTTGACTAAAGATGTTTATTTTAACGATATTTTCATGAAAATAATTTAATTTGTAATTCACGTGATTGTGGAGTGTGTTTAAATTTTAAATGTCAAAATATTCATGAAATGCCTTTAAACAAGTTTGGAAAAATGTTGATTGAAAAAAATATGTTAATGCTGAATATCCTAGTGTGTCTTTAATGTTATCAAGACACACACAACGTTAAAGTGATTTAGTGAAATGCTGAGACGATCGAAACTAAAACTTCAGAATCACTTGAAAAATATTTTCTTTAAATTTATTTTAACAAAATGATATTGTAATTATTTTTTCCAGATAAGGAAATGTTGGCACGAAAGCAAAATATAGTACGTTCACGGATGTGACCCTTCGTTTGGTTCGGACGAAAACTATTGAAAACTATTATATAGTGGGCATAGTATGTTAGAGCACCTTCTGTGAAAATTGCAAGTGTTTTCCAAGTGCGATTCAGATGATAAAGCCTTGTACCAGACGGACAGACGGACGGACAAACAGGATCGGACCTCTAAAAATTAGTAAAGAGGCATACAAATCAATTTCGGAATGAAAAGTTGTAACCTATGGACTAAAATTAATTTCTGAGAATTTATCTTTCGTCATGTCAATATTTAGTTAGGACATTGTGAAAGGTAGTAAAGTTGCAGAAATCTAATTAATCATTAACCCAAAAGAGCTGGGGTCCAGGATTGATCAGAAGAATATTTTTCTTATTTTTTTGGTTTCACATATGTTCCCCGTTCTTTGTACAAAACTATGACTCTATTTGAGAGTTTTAACGACATTAAGTCTTGTTTTTCCTTGGAGTACTATGGGCTGAAATAACTGAAAGGCATATTTTCAGATGCATACATATATAGAAATTCAGATAGGGTTCAAACCATCTGTCAGACTGAGCACGACGTTTATGTACATCATGCTATGTTGAATCGTCATGCAAAGACTTTGACCTGAACCACGTTTAAAAATCTTGACATATTTTACCAAATTTTGCGTTTTAACTTCCGATGAGTCGAGTGTGATCGAGAACCTGCATTTTTCGATTCGATGCCTTTCGCCATAGACCTAGCCTCTGCCCATCTAACGTCTATATGAAGAAGACGTTTATCTTCACCTGTTTATGATCCAACTGGTGCAGCAGCTCAAGAAGGTTCGACTAAAAGTTGAACCGAACTTCTGATTTTGAATTATCTCAATTGATGAAGCTAATTTTTGGCTTAAAGGATATCTTAACAAGTAAAATGCAATTTTTGAAGTGAACTCAACTCCCATGAGACTCTCGAGTCTGCATTGTGTTCCGAAAACGACACTGTTCAGAGGATACATGCCGGAGGCATAATTAGCGCATTTTTACAAATCCAACATTTCCGTCAATGAAGAGTACTTCAGTGCTGATTCTCGACGATGGACGAATCGTCTCAAGAAATAAAGCCGGATCGATTGGATGGCTTGAGAACGAAGTTCATCGATTTGAAGCTTATAAGCGAACGCTAAGCTGTGGACATATCCGACCGAAGAAACTGAAGATTCTACGAGAACTGAATTCTACGAAGTCTTCGACGAATCTTATGAAACGTCCTTCAGTGATAAAATCGGTAAAAGAATATTTTTGACAAAGTGCTGGGAAAGAAAAGCCTCCACAGAAAAAAAAAATAACTGTTTAAAGCTTAGTCGTCCAATACATAAAAACCTTAACCACGCAAAAATAGAGAGGCTCAACATTGGTGACGTCAGAAGGTGAATATTATGAATAGAAAAATTGCTGGTTTAGTTTACAAGCCGAACTTTTTAAGTATGGCGAAAGGTTCTGGTAAGGTGCAACATATTATCTGGCAGGTTTGAGAAGACAAAAGCAAGATTTTTTCCGACGCACTAATCGGCCAATACCAATGTGGCTTCAGGCCTGGCAAATCGAATGTGCACGGACCAAATGGTGTCGTTATTTTTGAACAACATGAATGGCAACACCATTTTGGAATAGGGAAAAGATTTTGACCTCCTTGTCAACGTGCGTTATTGAACCTTTAATGTGTTGAAGAAGAGGCCTGAAGAGTTGGTCTTTAAATAAGATGTTGGACCATAAATGGTCACTAAAATAGATAATGGAATGCATCGGGTAAACATTCTTGGCTGCGAGGAGGCAGAATCGAGAACTGACAAAGCTGTACAATGGTGTTGTGGCAATAATCTATCGCCTGAAAAGACTCGACAACAATCAGCGAACAACAATGCTTAATCTAAGAGTGACTTATACTCCCTGTCACCAGGTTACCGTAAAAAGGGAAACCTAAGCCTCCAGTTCAAACACACGGCAATCGCGGATAACAGGAACTGGAATATACACTGAACGTGGCGTGACCGGGACTATGAAGGATAAAAAGGAGTTTTAAATCAAGCTCATATCTTCTAAGGATCGACGCCGTGATAAGTTAAGCACGTAAGGTGTTATCAGTTCATCAAAAAAAAAGTTAATAATATGAGTAATATTAATATTATAATGGACAAGTACGTTCTGTTGTAAAATTACCGGCTTCTTTCGTATATATAATTAAAGTTAAAAAACCGCCACATAAACTCGTAGTATTCTTCCACATAAATTTGTCGTATGTTTGAACACATGTGTTTTAAAAATATGAAAGATTAACAATCACAATAAAATTGCGGCGACATCAAATTGATCTTTGACAAAGTGAAACGAGACAGTACAATAGACGACCGGAACTTATGTTCCAAAATAGTTTACAGTCTTATCTATTATCACTTGGTTCTCTCTGCATGAACACACTTTTCTTATTTAAAAGATTCACTAGTAATTTATTAAAAATTTAATGCATTTTTAGTGTAGGAATACAAATATTTCCGAGAAAGAAAACTCCAGCGCACGAGAATCGGAACTAGTCATCTATGTTCTTTTTGTGTGTATCACAATAATTATACTGATTACTTCTCCGGACTGTTCTAATTAAAGCACCCCCGTCACAGCCGTCCAAAATGGTACTGGTCCCTGGTGGCATATCGCATATGTTGTTCGCAATCATGCTGCTGAGACTGCACAAGAGCACAAGTCTGGAAGATCGTTCATTTGATTCTGGAATGCGAGCACATTCAATATAAAATAGGAAAAAAAATGTGCTTACAGAACGTAAACTGCATTTTCGCTGATCGTTTTTGAAAAGAATAAAATAAAATATGATAGAATTTAAATTTAAAAAAAGAGCTGTTCTCGCTTAGACATTATTTAGTTGAATTGCTTGTATAAATAATAGATTCATCTCAAATGATATTGACTGTTCTTTGTAAGACAAATATGTGTTTATTAACAAAGCCATCGAAGTGAAAATTTGTTAAATAGCTCGTATATATCCCGTTTGCAGATTTCAATTTCACTAACGAATTATCAACGATCAAAATAAGGATGCTGGAGATCACCTTGAAGGTTCTTTGGCATTAACATATGTATTGTAAAGTTTTATTTAATTTATATTTTTCCGTGATATATTACTGGGTTAATGATTTGATCATATTCTTTTGTTTTTTGAAATCGAATTATTTGCTTCTTTTAATTTGAGATATGAATATTTCTTCACACTCCATCACATTTTCAAGGTCCCAATACATCGAGGCCGAAATAAACTCATTTCGACTCGAAATTTTTGTCTTTTCCTCTTGAGCTTTACATTTTCGTCATAGACTACTAAGGGGGCTGCTGAGAGAACTCCAATGGAGAAAAAAAATCAAATCTAGGCATTTTTATGTTATGTATGCATCTTTTAGCTAGTTTTATTTGAAATACTGGAATAGTTAATTTTCGCCTTCATTTCACAATTTGTGGCGATTTCATGTTGGTTGTGAACTATCACTTGTTATGTCTACGAAAAAGTGTATTCATTTTTGGGATACATACTATATATCCATAAGATTCCGAGAAATACTAACTTCTTACATGTAGTATGTGTAGTATGAACGTGTCCAAGTATGTATCTGAGTTGTACTAAAAAAACAAAAATCATTTCCATCTTGTAAGCGTCGATATATGACATTACTGCGTCAAAGCAGTTAAAGAATTAAACAAAAAGGATCGAAATCAAGGCTCATTAGTCGACAATAAAATCCACCCAAAACTGAAATAATTTTATCAAAATTTTTCCAAAAAATTGTAATTGAAGTACATTTTGGAACAAACGGGTATTTGTATAAATATAAATGAAAGAAGTGTATTCTTTCGCCGCCAGTTAGTTTTGAAACTTTGATTGAAGATAATAAATCTATAATAAAAATTATATTGTCTTTGCTTTAATATTTAAAGTAAACTTATGACCACAAAAAAACATTTAGACGGGGAAAAACTAGGACAAAAATTACGTTGAGCATTTTGACTTAAAATTTGCGTGAAAAAGGGCTAACGGTGCTAAGTATTGCAGATAAACTTATAATATCGAAGTCAATAATGCATAATGTATCAAGGAATCGATTCTTAAGATTGCATATTAATTCTTTCGTGGTGGAGTTCCAAGATGGTGTCAAAAACTGCATTTGAATAAAAAACTGTCCATGTTTGGACTTCATCCATAGAGCAATCGAAACCGAAATACAACTGAGTGTCAAAACTACTGCACAGTCTTTAAATTCTTCTGCTTATTATTTTGCTCGCATTGCTCTATTTAATGCATTCACGCATTCTTGAGAAAAAGGGTCTTGACAGACAAAAGGATGGACGGACAACAAAGTGATCC
This sequence comes from Orthonevra nobilis, assembly GCA_963555765.1. Taxonomy (NCBI): domain Eukaryota; kingdom Metazoa; phylum Arthropoda; class Insecta; order Diptera; family Syrphidae; genus Orthonevra; species Orthonevra nobilis. The sequence continues at coordinate 52,917,579 of OY743226.1, forward strand.
TACGGTTTTTTTCAAGGTACAGAACCCTTAAAAGAACCGGAAGACTGAAGGATGAGTCAAATTTGAATTTTTACACGGCGTGCACGGGAAAAATTTCCCCCTGATAGTCAAGTGGTGGTTCCATATTGATGTCGGCTGGAGTTGGAGACCTCTCCCGATTTAATCGAATCACGAAGAAGGAGAAGCATAAGGAAGGCTGACATATATTCCCGATTATCCGATCATAAGGCAATGCAGCTTTGAGACGAACTTGGCAAAAAAGTTCGAAAACAGTGTCCAACTTCGATGTTGGCGAGGGACAGAATTTTGCAGATCTCTCTTTTAGCATGCAGCTCAATAACATCTAAAAGATTTTTCCGATGAAAAAGAGGTCTACTTTTTTATTGCCCTTCTTACAATTAAATAGATTCAATTTCAAGTTCTCCACTTGACGATCGAATCGACAAATTCACCTAAACCTTATCACTCTATTTCTTTGTCTGCTTTCTTATTGTCTAGTTATTTATAGTGGTAGGCGTATAAAGTGAAGGAACAAAAAAATGAAAAGTGCTGCCAATGTTTCCTCAATACGGAGCATGACGAGATTAGACAATAAATTTCTGGACAAAAATAAAAAAAAAGGAAATCTAAACCGCGTGCATACTGGAAGCAAACCTTTAATAGATTCAATTTTGTGAAGTTCGCACTTTGAAGAAACAGTGGAAAATTTGTATGGAAAAACTCATTGTTGAATAGTACAATCACATGTTGTAATATTAAAAATACAAATCAGATACCTGCATTTTGCACACATTTTGGAGAGATAAATAAGTAAAATGTATTTTCGGTTTCATTTGATTGTATGGCGATATTGCATTGTGTAGCATTCTACGTCAATTTTCATTCAAAGTCCTGTTTAACAAGTTTCACACACTGATTTTCGAATTGTATACAGGGTGGTTCATCCACCACGAGTTACAAAAAAACTTTTTCCTGAGTAAGTTATTAATTTAGTTTTTTTGTTTTTGATTAGCCAGACTTTTATTTAGATTTTCGAAAATGGGCACATAGGGTAATGAAACAAGAATTTCGGTACAAAGAAGAGTTTCAGCGTAAAGGACCTATATGACCACCTTGCGGTACCCCCGAAAAATAATGGTATTCCCTTGAATAAAAATTGTTACTTCACAATTTGAGTTCTATTTGAGAACAAGCTGAGAACTTAATTATTTGTCGCAAGTTTTTGAAACTGTTCCATTCATTTAAGATTATTCTTGATTTAAATGAACGGTTAAAAAAGGATGGCATATGCTTTGCCGGCAGTTTTAGGCGATTTAGAGCTTGAGGATCTTCATTTGAGTCCAAGACTAATGATTTAATGCTGACTATACTACTATGACACAAATCCAGCTATGCAGAACTTTTTGAATATACTGATTCAAAAAACGTCGCGAATAATAAGCATGAGCTTAAAGCATCATTTGATTCTGTGCCTTCAAGTTCCATAACCTCCGGGATTAAAAATATTAACTGTCCTTAATAAATTTACCTTTAAAATGCTCATCATTATTTGTATGTAAGAGAGGACGTGAAACTCTTTCCCTAAAGCACAAAAAGTTGCCATAATCAAATTCTAGAATTCTATTTTTATGCATCACCATACACTGGACAGTCAGACTCTATATCGAGCTGTAATACAAAAGATTGTCAAAGTTGCGTTCGTATATCCTGAGGGCTCGCCAAGTGTCTTGCGTCAATCATCCTGGAAATAGCCATAATGCTTTTTTTTTTAAAGCTCCTATTTCATACTATAAGTGAGTAACAAAGGCTTTGTCCGAAATTTTCAAGTACCTTTAAAAGTTCGTAGAAAAAGTCTGTTTTAAAATCTTCAGCTTTTTCAATTCGAGAATTTTCACAGTCATATAACACTGCAGTCCAGCAATCGATTATTGGCTTCAAGTTTCACATTACGTGTGCTAATCTATAATTTTTGTGGGTTTTTCTAGGAAGTCATCCGAAAATAATATCACGTTCATAGAAAAAAAATTACTATTTATATAATCTGGTAACTCAGGGTACGCCCACAACAATATCAGGGCAATCCTCTGCGAAATAAAATTGGCCCACACAATGTACTTCCCATTTGATTATAGAGAACAATTAAAACCGTAATGTTAGATAAGGTCAAGGAGGTGTGGCAGATGAGTTCACACCTCATTCCAAGGTCGAATTTGATTTAACCCAGCTAAGTAACGAAAAGTTGAATAGTCTCATCTTCATATACATATATAAGCTCAGTTTCTGCAGATATCACTAATAGTAGCCAAGTGAAGTTTGACTCTCACACGAAGGGCTCCGCACCTATGCAACACTATATTTCTTTAATTTTAGACTTCACATAGCAAGGTTGAGTCAAGCAAAGTAAAAGCTTGGCATCGACTTACTTGTAATTCCAATAAGACCAAGAACTTCTAGATGGTAAATAAAAAGGTTTAAACAAATAAGGATATAAAACGATCACAAGATTAACTGATTAATTTAGTTAATTATTAATTAAAGACAAGTGTATCATGTAATTTTGGAGCGTGTTTAATTTATTGTTGTCAATGTATTCAAGAAATTTCTCTTAAGAAGGAATTGGAAAATATTGAAAAGTAGGAAAAAATGTATTTAAACATTGAAATATCTCGTATGCCTTATATACGTAATCAACAAGCACCATGTGATTCAATGTTCATTTTACAACCCTCCTGTTTAAATGCTGGGACAATCATTACTCAAACTCACATCAAAATCACATGAAAGTCTTTTTTTTAATTTATATTTAAAAAATAATATTCTTGTACATTTTTTTCGGATTGAGAAAATTGATAGGTGACACCTCGTCTGGTTGAGTAAAAAACTATACAACATTCAATTCGCACTTACACCACTTAGTTTTGACATTCGTTTCACAAGTTCCCAACGAATAAACTTTAGTATTTTTTTTTTTATTTTTCTAATTGGAATTCGAGCTTTTACATGGTGTTGGATGCACGAAATGATTGCATACTTTAAAAAGTTGTTAAGTTGCTCCATGAAACTCATTTTCTACTGTTAGGTGTTAAGTTGAGCAGTGAATTTATAAAACACATTCTTTCGTATGGTGACCACATTAATTTTTAACTTTATATGAGATTTATTATTTGTTGATTAAGGAGCAATACAGCGGAGTCTTAGTAATGAGGCTCCTTTTGAACCTTTGAGAACGGAATCCTAAAAAACTACAACAGTGATAAAATTACTCAACCTTCAGGTGTGTCGATCTGTCTTTCCGAGCTTATTTTTATTCTACGAGTTATGCCATTTTATCCAAATACTTTTACTTTTTATTTTCCTTTGTTAACGTAATTAATCGACTCTTGGATGTTGTCCCAGGAGATTCTTTTTGCTAATTTTGCTAATATGGTTAAACAATAAAAAATCCTACATCGAGAAATAGATTAACAAATATCTTTCAAATATTCTCGACCTTAAAAATTGGTGCAGTTTTGAGTGGTACAGGAAAATGAGACCGAATCATATCAAATAACCAAAGTCTTTTTAGTTCTAAGACTAGCTTCATTTTGTCATTTGGCTTAGTTAAAATAATAATATTACTGAAGTTTTTGCCGTGAATTTTGATCTTGAAATTGCAAAAACAGAACCTTATTTGATTTTGTTTGAAAGAATATTTGGCCGGAAACATGTAAAGGTAAATGGATTTTGAACTTTTTTCATAAGAAAGCTAATTTGATTTATTTATTTTTTTACATTTGCTTTTTGTTTTGTTCAAAGCTCTCTATCACATTCAACTAAAATCGTTTCGGGTGTTCATTTTCAAAAAAAGTTTCGAATGAAATAAATTGGGATTTGAAAGCTGGAGCTATGCGAGACGAGACACAGACATCTTTCGTAAAATGAAGGAATCCAACTCTTGGGACATCAAAACGTGGAGATATTTAAAAATGTTGAATTCCGCAAATTAGACCGATTCCTTGATAACCCGAAAAGTGCCCAAGAGCTGTGATAAAGATAGAAAGCAGAAATAAGTTGACTCATAGTAACATAATATCTATCATCACTACCTAGAAGGTTGTATTCTATCCTTACCAATTAAAACACGTCAATAATTTTTAAGAAGTACGCGCCTATTAATGTCAAAAGGCTACTCCGCATTAATCCGCATTAATTATTGTATATTTAAATCATTTTAAGAGCTACACTCAATGCCATTTAATGATATTCGTGTCTCTATCAAAGTGGATAATCAAGGTCAAAAAATTTCGATTGATTTTTAAAAGAGCATCTTAACAAAAAGAGACTTGTAAGCAGCCTTGTTGTTCCTAGCTGAAACGTCCTTTAATTAATATTATTAATCGCAAAATAATTAAAAGGTATATTTTCATTTGAATGCTTAGCCAGCTTATGCAAACAAGCAAATCAAAGAATCAAAAGTGGATACTTATAAAAAATGCGCACTTGCAAGCAGAAAAGGATGCTTGAGTAAATTTAAATGACTCGCATCAGAGCGTGCAAAAAGAAGACTGTAAGTTTTCTCCAAGCAACCAGCCACGTACGACTGAATTGAAATATTGCACGCAGAAGAATGAGCCACCTTTCAGTTGCTTGAAAGTTTCAACTCTTCCAATGGCAATCAAGCATTCAAACAGAGTAAAGAGCAGATTGCTTTCAAACAGTCGCAAGCCAGTCAAGAAACCTGCGTCCTTGCCAGGGTTATAAAAGAATGCATTCTTTTGGGAATTCAAGTATAATATAATTGAAATTGCGTTATCTAAGTTGAAGTCAGCAGTGAATTCATATTTTTCCTCGAAGTCTCTAGTGAATTCACTATGGCTAGGAAGTAACAAAGATCGTAAGCGAGTTTACAGTCATTTTCCAACGGACGGTGTCTATTTTTTGCCAAAGTTTATAGTTTTGTAAAATATCTTGTACGTATGTATCTAGCCTCTCGATTTAAATTATAAATATTGCAATTTTATTTATATTATGAGTATGCATTCATTTTTTTTAGTGAAGTAGATTATGACAATTTGATGAAAGAATCTTAAGTTCTCACTTATTCTGTTTAGAAAAAGAAAGAATGTTTTGCCAATATGAATTACGTTTGAAAATATGGGTATGGAAAATTTAAAGAAATTAAAGCATGTACAATATTTTTTACTTGAATATGTATATTTATTTATTCGTTTTTTAATGCAATATCACTAATTCATCGTGGCTATCATCATCATCATCATCCTCGCCGTAGCTTTTAATGGGTCTTATGAAAATTCTTTCGGTGAAGATAACTTATAATGTTCTGTTTTAGAAATGATACACACTGGTGGGTCATTTAATGGGGTTTATTCTTCGGGCGTAAGCGTGAATGGAACGTTGCACAAAATGGTGAGAATTTTGAATGCGCAACATAATGGTCTACATATTGTGCACATTAATGCACAAAGTCTGAAGCTCAAAATCGACGAGTTTCGGCATGTCTTCTTAAACTCAAACTCAAACATCAACATGTTTTTTGCGTTTCAGAAACTTGGTTTACACCTAAGCTCTGTAATAACATATATGCTCTCGACGGTTTTCAACTTTTTCGGGCTGATAGGAGTGATCGTATAGGGGGTGGAGTTGCCGTATATGTGCGCAACGAACTAAGCTGTAGAGTTGTGCGAAAGTCAGATCTTGGTTGTCCTATGGAATACATCTTTCTTAAACTTTTGTGCTTTAACGATGAAATTTTACTCGGGACAGCATATAGACCTAACTCTAATATAAATATTGAGCCACTTGTCCATGTCCTTGAGGAGTTGTCATGCCAATCACAACATGTCGTGTTATGTGGAGACCTGAATTGCAATCTGCTTAATAAACAAAAATCTGCTACACTCCTTAATGATATGATATCCTTAAACTTAACCGCAATAAAAAAGTCAACTGCCACGCACCATTCCACCAAAGCACGCTCCTGGATCTTTGCTTTATTAGCGATATAAGTAAAGTACTCCTTTATGACCAGTTGTACGCTCCAGGCTTTTCTAAGCATGACCTACTTTATCTCACTCTGGATTTTCAAAAGCAATCAGAAAACACAATTTTTCAATTTAGAGATTTTAAAAATGTCGACTGTGAACATCAACTTCATGACTTGCGAAACTGTGAGTGGAACAGACTGTTTTATTTATCATCTTTGAATGACCAGGTAGCTTTCTTTAACCAGAATATAAACTTGCTCTTCGAAAAACATGTTCCCCTTAAGACCTCAGTTGTGAGAAGTGCATCACCTTCTTGGTTTAACCAAAATATATTGAAGCTCATGATGGAAAAAGACATTGCGTATCATCGGTGGAAGCGGTATCGAATTGAAGAGCTTCATATCATTTATCGAAATCTTCGAAATAAGGTCGTCAATGAAATCAGAGCAGCTAAGGCTAAGTTTTACGACCGCAATCTTGACCCATCAGCCAGTAAGGGAAATCTTTGGAAGAACTTACGACGGATCGGAATAAGCAAGCAACAGCTCAAGCCACGAGACGACATTGACTGTGATGCTCTAAATGCCGTTTTCTCCTCTCCTCCTGCTTGTGAGTCTCTGACGGTTGAGCCCTTAGAATACACTGGTGACTCGAACGGTTCTGGTACCCTTCAATTTTGGAGACTGACCGATGAAGATGTTGTAGAGGCGATGCTATCGATCAAGTCGAATGCAATTGGGCTCGATCAAGTTAATCCAAAATTCATAAAACTGTCACTACCAGTCATTCTCCGCTACATTACACACATTTTCAATACGATTTTGACCACTTCCGTTTTCCCAGATGAATGGAAAAAGGCGAAAATCGTTCCACTACCTAAAAAAGCAAATTGCACTTTTTCGGAATACAGGCCTATCGCAATATTACCCTTTTTATCCAAGGTATTTGAAAAGGCAATTTATGTGCAAATAAGGAAACACCTCAATGATGAACAACTTATGTCATCGTTCCAATCAGGATTTCGGGCTAAGCGCAGCTGCAAAACTGCCCTTTTATACGTTGTGGATGAAATAAGGCAATGTTTAGATAAGAGAGAACTTACTACTGTGTCCAAAAAATAAGGTGACATATGAATTTAAACTGCGCGCGTCGAAGGATTTGGAAATTTTTCTTTCTTTTTAGGTTGGTAGTACTGTCAGTGACATCTATGTGAAATTTCATGTCAAAATATATTCATAGTGTTTGAGATACGCGTCGTTTTGTGAGCTGCTAAAAGTGAGTTTTTCATTTTTTGCGATGTCGAAATTTATTGAGCAAAGAATTTGCATTAAATTTTGTTTGCGGAATCAATTTTCTGCTGCGGATACGTTGAGGATGGTGCAGAAAGCCTTTGATGATGAGGCTATGTCTAAAAAAAATGTTTACAAGTGGTATAGTGATTTCCAAGCCGGCCGTGAACGTGTCGAAGACGAAGAGCGTTCTGGGCGACCATCAACCTCAACCGATGAAGCTCACGTCCAACAAATCAAAGATTTGGTGTTGTAAAACCATCGATTAACGATTAGAGACCTTGCTGATGAAGTTGGCTTATCGAAAGCCTCAGTCAATACCATTTTGAAGGATGCTTTGGGCCTCAAGCGCGTCAAATCTCGACTGGTACCGAAAACATTGAATTTTTTGGAAAAAAGGCGTCGCGTTGAAGAGTGTGAAACAATGCTTTCCGACTACCAGGATGTCATGAAACGCATTATAACTGGCGATGAGACTTGGATCTATGCTTACGACCCCGAAACAACCGATCAATCGAGCGAATATCGTGCCTAAGGAGAGCCGAGACCAAAAAAACCGCGCCAAAGTCGCTCAAAAATCAAGGTCATGTTGACTGTTTTCTTCGATTATCGTGGTGTTGTGCTTTATGAATTCCTTCCAACCGGCCAAACAGTTAACAAGGAATATTATTTGAACGTTATGCGTCGTTTGCGTAACGCTATCTGCCTAAAAAGGCCGGAATTGTGGAAAGACAATTCTTGGTTTTTACACCACGATAATGCACCATCCCATACCGCACTCGTAATTCGTGATCATTTCGCCAAAAACTCAACCCATATCGTTCCGCAACCACCGTATTCACCTGATCTGGCGCCGTGCGACTTCTGGCTGTTCAACAAGCTCAAAAGACCGCTCCGGGGACACCGTTTTGATACGATAGAGGAGATTCAAGCCGCAGCGAAGACGGAACTGAAGGCCATCCCGGAAAGTGACTACAACCAGTGTTTCAAAGATTGGAAAATCCGTTGGCATAAAAGCATTGCATCGGGAGGGGATTACTTTGAAGGGGATGAAATTGATTTGAAAGAATAAATAAAGAATTTTCAAAATAAATACAATGTCACCTTATTTTTTGGACACAGTAGTACGTTTTTGACATTGCTTGACTTTTCGAAAGCTTTCGACACCGTTAATCATGCAGTCCTATGCCGTAAGCTCTTAAGGAATTTTAAATTCTCAAATCAGTCAATCAGGCTCATTCACTCATATTTAACTGGAAGACAGCAATCGGTGGTAGTAAACGGACGTATGTCGAATTTTCTTGCAATGAATAGTGGTGTTCCGCAGGGTTCTATACTCGGGCCTATCTTGTTCTGCATTTATGTGAATGAGCTGCCTAATTTAGTAAAGCACTGCTCCATTCACATGTATGCAGACTACGTCCAATTGTTCACAAGTTGCTTATTACACTCAAAAGAGGAATCCGCTTCTAAAATGAACGATGATCTTAACAGCATAGTGGCGTGGGCTAAAGCTCATAGTCTTTGCTTGAATCCGAGTAAATCAAAGACACTTGTCATCTATCGGGGTCTGTTGGACTTAAAGAATTTTCCTACAATCAAACTTGGGCAGTCCAGCATAGAGTATGTGGACACCGCCAGTAATCTGGGAGTAATATTTAACCGCAATCTTTCTTGGGATAATCACGTTAACGTCACAATTGGAAAAGTTTATGGGCTTCTGCGAGTCCTATGGGCAACTCAGTCCTTTACGCCTATTAAAACAAAATTAATCCTTGCAAAAACTCTGCTGTTACTAATTATGTTCTATGGCATCGAAGTTTTTTGTAATGTCGACTACAAAAGCAAAACAAAGCTCAATGTGGCTTACAATAACATCGCTCGGTACATCTTCAATCGCAAAAAGCACGAACACATATCGTTTTTCTCGAAAAGTGTATACGGATGTACTTTAGAAAACATGATTAAATGCTTCTCTTTAACCTGCATTCACGGCACCATCCAAACCCGTCAACCTGATTTCCTTTTGAATAAACTACGTTTCCCCGTATCTCAAAGGAATCTAACGCTCGTTCCACCAAGATTTAATTGTTTGACATCAGAGAGACAATTTTTCGTTCACGCGACTCGCCTGTGGAATTCCCTTCCGATTGACATAAGAAGAGTTAGAGACGCAACACTTTTCAAGCAAAAATTATTTCAGTTTATGACCGTGGACCAAGTTTAAATCATTTTGCTTTTTTTTTTCTTTTTTTTGAATTTAATTTGATGTTTTTCTTTCTTTAATGTAATTTTCTTTTTTCTGTACTTATGTATGTACTACATATTTAAACATTTTGTATTTCCAGCGATTCAAAAATTGTATAAACCTAAATTTATTAAACTTATTCTCTTTTTACTCATTATCTTATCCTATCTTACTTTATCTACTTTGTAACCCATTTATATATTTAAGAAATGTCCATTCATTGTAGTTTTACACTAACTTATAAGAAATTTTCTTACTGTGTGAGTTAATAAGCTTCTTAATAAAATTGAATTGAAATTGATAACACCAACGTTCATCTTATTCATCTTATTCATAGTTCATCTTATTATGGTAGTCACCAGACTTTGATCCAGATTTGAATATGAGAAGAGCGCCATCGAGCATGTGGAAAAATAAGCCGTGATCATTTTCCTTCCTTAATCCTTCCGTACTTCCATCAGTCCAAACAATCCTCTATGTATATATTACTCATCTGTATAAGTAACTTGGCATCAACTTTCACAGAAATTCTTGATTTGCCGGATATATCTTATCCTTTGAATTTTTATGTCCGTCCTTTCACAGAGGATTCGCCTATTGTCTCCCATCTTGCGAAAGCTGAAGCCTTTGCTCTCCAAAGTTATGTCTGGCTTGTCTCAATCATATATTTTTTGTTTAAAGCTCCTTAATGTGGTGGAAGGAGTAGATTATCCTTCTTATAGCCACTAAATCGAAATTGTCAAAATCAGTGTACCAATGCTGATGAGAAATTTTATTCTTCGGTGATCGTAGTGTTCCAGTTTGATTCTCTTCTTTGATTATTTTGAAGATGACCCTATGCGAAAGTCCGAAAAATTATAATATTTTCTTCACAGCTGCTCCTAGGTGTTGCATATATTTCTATGCTCCCTCTGCTCAGTTTTCCAGTTGCATATTAATTTGAAACGAACTGCACCATACATCTGATCGAAGTACAAACATTTTCGAGAACATATACGTTCGAAACACATACGTTTTGAAAAATATTCAATCATCGTATTTGAATGTACCTATTTATGACTTCAAATGAATGGAGAATATGGTTTTTTTTTTCATATGTACAAGTCTTTTCGGAAAAATGACTTTAAATCATTCTGAATGAAATCAATAGAATTATCTTCCCAAAAGATTTAATTCTGTTGAACTAATCTATGAAGCGAGTCAACTTGTCCAGATGGTTGTTGTGCGGTGGGTTAACAACCTCATTCCAGAGAGCCAACTGCTTCGACCCATACGATGTACAAGACGCATTGCAAAAACAGACGATGATAAGCGTTTATACTTCTGGAATATAAGAATACTTACGCCTGTGGAACCATTTAAACATTGAAAACTATCCTCCCGTAATTTAAGACATATTTACCAACGATCAGAGAGCGATTCATATCAGTTTCCTATGTTCGAGAAGTAATTTAGCCCGTAAAAAGCTACAAAACAACATACCTGGCCGTTAGATCATTTGTCAGGTTAGGGAGGACGAAAGTATGACCGGTGGTCTCTTGCAATAGCTATCGAGGCATATCACTGATAAACGTAGTTTAAAAAATTCTATACAATAGCCGGTGTGAACGCCTGAACATTCTATTTAAACGCACAGAAATTCAAACGTCTGCTTTAAAGTTTGATCAATTGGTAAATCCTGGGTTCCAATCCTTGAATAAATTGAAATTTTATCTTGCTTTCGAATTTAATCGAGGGTCCATTTCCCATTGCGATCAAATAAATTGAGCTATCACAATAGTCTCCGACCAGCAATAGTCGAAGGTGCTCGCGTTCTTCCATAGCGGCTTGTCATGTTGGAATTCCAAGTTCTTATCGTCAAAATAAAGGTTTGTTGAGATGACCTGCCATTAGCTCTGTTGTGAAGACAATAAACTTACAGCAGGATTATGAACCATCTGCCAAAAACATAGCTCTCTACTATATATGTTGATTTCGAATAAAATGCTGTGAACTAAATGAATGCAAAAAAATCGATAGTCATATTCTTCGCTCCAATTCGGTGTTCACCCTTGGAGCAATTCAAAGCAAAATACATCAGTATCAAGCCACATAATCTTTCAAATGTTTTGCAAGCCTGTTCAGCTGTTGGCCTGTAAATTTATGAGCCTTAGCTCAGGATAACATCCTCCAGGAATCGATGTCCTGAAAAGTTAGTAAGAAAGTTATCCAAAGACTGCGACTGCATTTTAGAGCTCAAAAAGTATCTTAGCTGCCCGATGACACCAAAGCGTACTACTTGTCAAAAAATGTTGTTTAACAGACAATGTTAATATCTACAGTGGTGGCCACAGAATTAGAAATTATGTCTTCATATCAGTTTGGGGCAAGATAATCTTTTCTTATAAACAATTTTGAGAACAAAAATAGGTTTTATATAAAGAAGACATAGGATAAGATATATATATATATATAAGTATTTTAACATTTCAACAATTTTAAAAGATAAATCAAAATAATTCATTTTTACCTAATATTGGAGTTCGACACAGAATTATTAATAAGAACAAAAAATTAAGAATTCTTGAATTCATTACGTTTGCTTACAAAACTAAAACAAAAAGTTGGATTGCCTTTATTTTTAAAAACAGTAGTAAATCTTTGCTGACTACTCTCCACTATTGGTGGTATATTCTTCCAGACCTCCTCAATGTTTTGGAAAAGCTCATCAGCATTTCCAGATTTTTTGGCTTAAACAAGTTTTCAATTGGGTTTAAGTCGGGACTTTGCGCAGCCTAAACCCATAAACATTTATTTTGCTATCCGTAATCCATTGCTTTACAGTCCGTGAAGTATGCCTATAATCGTTGTCGTCATATATCCTTAATTTGAACTTTTTAATGATTAATAATAATAGCAATGCAAATTCCTTATCTGATCCTCATAATAATATTACAAGCCGTATTAATTTTTCCTACTTTAACAATGATACCAAGAATTGCTTTTGTATTGATCATCCTTACATGGATGTTTATTCAGGTTTATCAGTCATTCAGATGAAGATGTTTTTTCTTGCTCATCTCGCATCCCTAGATCATTTACCTCATATCATATTCCTCTCTGAAATATGGATATATGAATTTGAAATTTCTAATTTTTGTAATATTTGCGGCAACTTGCAATGATTCTTATTCAGCTGGAGGAATGGCGGTCTTTTATAGGAGTGACATAGTGTGTGATGTATCAAAACCCAATCTTATAAGTGCTGATTTGATTTGTTTAAATCTTGAATTATTTTGTGTTCAATACAGTTTTGTTGGAGTGTACAGATTGCATTTACTATATATACTATTAATGCTTTTTTGATGGAATTTTCTGAGTTTTTGGATGCTCAAAACTGTAAAAATCAAATTCTTTTAGGTGATTTTAATATTGATCTTTTATCTAATTTATCTGATGCTGATAACTTCCGGACCGTCTTATCTTCCTTTGGCTTTTAGCTCTTTGGTGAACAAAACTACCAGAGGACTTTCTTGCTTAGACCATATATTAATAAGATTGCATAGATTTATTGCTTATAAAACATAAGTACATGATCTTAAGATAACTGATCATAGCTTAACCACCATTCAGTTTGAGAGTTTTGTTATGAGGAATAAGCCATCTTATACAAATACATTGAAAAAAATTGATTTCTCGCACTTATTTCTGCTTTGACCTTTGAGTTTTGGGAAGAAGTTTACAAAGTAAGTAATCCATCGATTGCTTTTGATATTTTTCTACAGAAGCTTCAATTCCACATTTCAAATTGTAGCACAACATGGATCAAAGCAGTTCATCCACTGCTTCTTCTTTACTCAAAAAATTAATTTAAAGAACAAATTACGTGTTTTAGTAAGGAAGCATCCTCACAACAGTAGACTTAAAAGATGTTATAATAAACTTTGTTGTGAACTAAGAACTCAAATTCCGCGTTGCAGAGATAACTATTTTAGTAAAATACTTTCGGATGATTTTGGTAACCCTAAAAAGGAATGGGAAGTCATTAACCAGATCTTAAATAGAAATAAGCCAAAGGATGACATTTCTATAAAAATTGGGAGTACTTTAGTTACTGACCATTCAGAAATACCTAATTTATTTAATGATTATTTTTCCAAAATAGTTGATAACAATAATAATACTCCCCTTCCGAGTTCATGTCGATGTTCCGATAGTATCATTAAAGATTGCTTTTCCACCGATAGCTTTTTCTTTGAAAATTTTTCATCACATGAGATTCATAATATTATAATGTCTCTCAAAACTTCTAATTTGTCATCGAATGATATGATTTCCAGTAAGATTTTGAAGAATATTTCATACTACGTTTCTGATGTCTTGAAGTATATCTTTTATCTAAGTATACAAAAAGGGGTATTTTCAGATGCACTTAAGCTAGCAATTGTTATTCCGCTGCACAAAAAGGGTGAAACTACGTGTCTCAATAAATACCGTCCTATTTCACTTTTACCAGTATTTTCTAAAATTTTTGAAAAAGGTATGAAATCAAGAATGTTGTCCTTTCTGGATAAAAGTAATTTCTTTAGTGGTTCCTAATTTGGATTCAGAAAATGTAGATCGACAGAAGAAGCCGTTTTGAAACTGTGTGGCGAACTTTATCATAGCTTAAACGAATCTGAGATTGCATCAGCCCTATTTATTGATATAACTAAGGCTTTCGATATGGTGGTATATGTTTTGTTACTCCAAAAACTGTATAGGGCAGGTTTTCGAGGGTCTGTTTATGATTGGTTTGCATCTTATCTAAAAGACCGAAAACAAAAAGTTAAAGTTCGGGATATTTTAAGTTCGGAAATATGTATAAACATAGGCGTTCCTCAAGGTTCCGTTTTGGGCGGAACCCCAATTTCCTATTCCTAATTTTTGTGAATTCACTATTCCTTCAACGTTTTAAAGGCCAAATTACAGCCTTTGCTGATGACACTTCCTTATCCTACTCTGAACAAAACTATTTTAACTTGTTTATTGCTCTCAATTATGATTTAGATATTCTGCGCAAATGGTTCTTTTTACATAAACTAATTATAAGCGAAAAAAAAAATTCATGATTTTCAATATTTCGGGTTCTGTCTGTGAAGATATTGTTTTAAGCTATCATTCACCTAATTGTCCTAAATATAGTTTAAATGATAGTATAATAAATAGTTTTGGATAGCAGGCTAAACTGGAAAGATCATATTTTATATTTGAAACAAAACTTTAATAACCTTTTGAGACAGTCCTATTACCTCAGCCTTTATTGTAGTGAACATATTTTAAAAATGGTTTATTTAAATCTAAGCTGCAATATGGATTGACTTGTTGGGGTGGTACTCCCTCTAATAAAATTGAGCCTTCGCTTACCAAACAAAAACATTCAATTCGTATCTTGTGTAGAGTTAACCGCAGAACTCATAGCTTTGAGTTATTCAGGAGCCTCAAGATTCTTCCTGTTAAGCATTTATATTTTTATAAAGTTTTGAAAATATTTTTTGAAAATTCCGGTTATTCCTCCTCAAGATTGTACGATTCCCATAATCTACGTGTAAATAGCCAGAATTTAGTAAACGTACCTAACATAAGAAAATCACACTCGAAGATCGCCTCGTTTATTCAATATTTTGCCTGTAAGTCTGAGATGCGAGAGACGTGAATTAGTTTTTTTTTAAATAAATTAAAATCTTTTCTTTTTTCGTTCAATCATGAAGAAATAGATTCATTATTAAATGTAATAATTTGATTTGTTGGACAATAATAATTCGATTTCCTTTTGCAAAATTTGTATTTAACTTGTTATTTTTTTGGATTGCACTTAACAATATTGGAAAAATATAAGTATATATTTTTTTCCCTTATTGACCCCCATCAATATTAAATGAAATATGATTTAAAATGAAATGGTTTATTCGCCTCTTGTCTTTTGACAATTGAATGTTCCTAACTATTTCATAAGAATTTAAGCTCCTTTGATATAGTTTATTCTTTTTACTTTGTTCACAAAGTAGTAATAAGAAAAATGTTAGCTTTCAATTCCTTCATGAAATAAAGTTTAAATAAATAAAAATAAAAAAATGATTCAGCTTGACTCTCATTTTCAATGCAAAATTTTGTTCTCCGTTGATTTCCATTTTGGTAAAATGGATATGTAAACAAGGAAAATTGTCGAATTTTAGAGTAGAACAAAACTCAAAAGGCTTTTTTGAGACGCCCTAACATCCGTTAAAACTCCCTGTTTGGTGTGCCTTATGTACCACACGGCACGCGGCACCATCAATTTACAGCGGGAATCATTAGCTGAGCGCGTAATTTCGCGTAATGGACCTGTGAAGTGGCCTTCACGATTCTGTGATCTCACACCTTTAGATTACCTTTAAATAACTTCCTTTGGGGGTATGTGAAGTCACTAGTCTATGCTGATAAACCAGACCCGTTATTGCTGATATGCGGCCCCAGTTGCTTGATTAAATGGTAAAAAATTAGACTTCTTGATTGCACTTAATTCGAGCTAAACGTGGCTCGCGTATGCACGAAATAATTTTTAAACAGAAATGGCATAAAATTACCTATATAATAAATTTAATATCATAGATATTAAAGTTAGCTACAAGTGTTTTATTTCATATTGAATTTGTACACCTCTAAATAAACACCTTTTATACGTTTATAAGTATTGAAGCATAGATTTACCATATTCAATCCAACCTTCGCTCCAAAAAGAGCTCACGGAGTCGTTTATGATCATACGCAAGGAGTAGGTACCCTTTTTGTTCGGTCAAAATCTATCTCCGATAAAATTTAATAAGTTGAAGCGGAGTGTTAATTAAATGTGAAATGATATATAGTACACTCGCGCAATATGTTGAAAATAGGAAAAGTGTTGCTGGAATAACAAATAATGAAATCCAATTAAAAAAAAAAATACTGAGCACAACGTATTTTTTTTAAGTGGAAACAATCGGCCATCTGGACGGTAGTCCTGTGAATTCATTAATGCGTATTCGAGAAGTCTATTCATTCGTGCTGGCATGTGTGGAGGTGTGTCTGAGTGTTCAAGCACGTCATCTTTTCATCATTTGCTGGAATAAATTCACTCAAGATCTTAAAAAATATTTAAATGCTGGACTTCAAGCTTCCAAATGAGTTCTTGCCTCGTACCTTTGCAAGAACAACGTGATTACGATTTTCCGAGCATCGGGACTGGATTTCAATTTTCCAAAGAAAATCAGCTTGAGTGACGAGGCCCGTTTTAATAAAAGTGGATACGTTGAAAAGCAAAATGTTTGCATTTGAGCTGATGATAAAAGAGAGTTTGTCCAGAAACCAATGCATCGTCAATGAGGTGGGGATTTTCGTACTGGCGTAGTTCCTGAGAAAAATTACATACAAATAGACAAAGGGTTGAATAACGGGTTGGGACTCCTTTACTAAGACGTCCACAGGAGGACTTGATACTTATTATGCACGCAAACAAGAATCTTTAGCCATGGGAAAATAATTCGTAAATTGGCAATTTTTTTTATTGATCCAATAATTTAACAAAGAAAGAGTAGGCTGTTATCGAAACAGAGTGCAGAACACCGATTAAAAAAATTGGTTTAGGTGCGGGTAGTGCTGCCCATACCATGAACTTCCCATCTCAAGATAAACTAGTTGCATGGTGACACAAATTAAATAACAAGCACGATCAAAAGCTCGGTCGCTATTCATAACTGGAACTGGATTGTATTTGGAATTAAAATTCGTCTGATTCGGTTCAACTCTGCAATTTCTTTGTAAAAAAAAACTTGACATTAAAATTTGTGCTGAGCTATCACTGAAACATCACCAACCAAATGAGCATAAGGGAAACTTGTGACCAGGCTTTTGTATTTTTGAAACTATTTCCATATAAATTTCATTAAATTAATTGCTTTTTTTTTTTAAAGATATATACCATTGCTCGGAATATTAAATGTTGTCCTTTTCGAAAGTGTTCAAAGGTACATAGTTTCAGTCAAGGGATTTCTACCATCTCTTCCCTCCGAACTAGGAACTGTTCAGCATAGTATCTTGTTCTTTTTCTTTTCTAGATGGCTCCAAGAGGATTACATTGAGTCAAGTTTTCTTTGGTGCTTATGATAGTTGTTTCCAGGCCGATTCCGAGAGATTTTTTTTATCTATTTGTCATTTTCTTGAAAGACCTCTCGATTTGGTTCATGATAAGAAATCACAATAATGGTGAATTTGTCAATTTTTTCGACAGTTCTTTCGCCATAAAATTCAAACCACCCTGTTAAATTTAACTTTAACTTTTCAGGTGATCTTAATGAACACACGCTTCGAATCAGTGGTGGATTTACAAATTTTCCAGGCATCAAGTTTTTGCCGCCCCTGCCTCTACAATTGTCATCTCCGATATTATATTTACAACCCAAGAATTTCGTTAAAATTACAAGTAAAATACTTTTTGTGTATATTTTTGAGCTAATGAAAGCTCAGTCATGTACGAGCGGGGTAATGTGTGCTACTTTCACATTAATGTACATTTGGTAAACGTGAATAAATAATCTTAATTGCACTGACAGACAAACAATTGAAAAAATCAACTCAGTTCAGCTTTAAAATCATCATTTTGAGCGACTTTTTGTTGGCAAAATCATCGATGATACCGTCGTAAGTTATTTTGTTCATTGATTCCGACTCTATGCATAAAAGAGCTAGAGCGATTAATTTTTCTTGACTCGATCTCAGATAGTTTTGCCCTCGTTTTAAAAAAGAGAAGCTTCTCTCAACCGAACAATTCGTCGCTGGTGTAATATACATAAGGCCATACGAAGGGATATGTCCAAGTTCTGCAGACTCTGTTTTTACAGAAACGAAGATAGGCACTCCAATGATAAAGAAACAGGCTTTACCAAAATATTTCGAAGATATGTGGCTTCGAAAATGTATGCATTCCTGAGTTCCGTCTCTTAATCATATGGATATATATTCTTCTAAGGACAGAGCCTTTTTTGTCAGGGTTAATGGTGACATTTTTCACTGAAATTGTTGTACGCTTACTTCCTTTTTTCTAATTGGGATACGAGTCCGTCAATAAAGACGAGAAATATATTAACCCTAACCCAATTTTTTTATTAGTTATTTATTAACATAACGAGAATACAGAATAAAATCAAAAAATAAAAAAAGTTCAAAATTTAGCAGTTGAAGAAGTGGGGGTCTCAAAAAATTGCTGCGTAACCATACCCACGATTTCAACCCTCCTAGCAATCTGAAATAAAAAAAAAGAAAAAATTATTAATCTAGAATAATGTCGCAATGTCTGGAACTACGAAAAAGTTGGAGAGATTTTTTTTCACAAAATGGCGACTGCCTGAAGAAAAAAAAACAATTTTGTACCACTTTTTTTTTACTGTTTCGAGTTTTCAAAATAAAAAGGAATAGAAATTTGGGGATGAGGATAGTTCCAGACATGGACTAGTCTATAAAGAAGACTTTTTAAAAATTTCAGGTAAATCGGTCCAGTTGAACCTGAGAAATCGTGGGTATTGTTTTGAAAAAGACAGGTTCGAGAAAGCGTTTAAAGTTTCGCGTAAAGTTTTTCGCAGTCTAAGTCATGAAATGATATTGAAGACTTACATTTATTCAATCTGTCATTCCTGCTTCATACATCGGACCTTCCTCGACTTCGAAAAAACTATTTTCCGCGTTTCTCTCTTTATATCGAGCAGTTCTGGCCCCCATTGATGCGTTGGATGCTGGTATCTCACAGCGGTCAATCCGGGCGGTGATGAGCTTCCGGACCAATTTTCATTCCCATAAGCTCCATTATTTTTGAAATAGGAATGAAGCCTTCAATAAAAATACAAACAAAAATAAATGGCTCTATTTCAATCATCTTAGTTCCGGAATGAATATGTTTTGGATCGAAAGTCCAAACTAAAGAGTTTAGAGACTCATTATAATTTTAAATTTCTGAACCTAAACATCGAGTCAATCATTCCTCTGATGATAAACTCTCTTAAATTGACTTATATAGGAATGTATATATAGTAACAATAATTAATAGAATAAACAACAGCGAGCGAACTTGCTTGAGATCTTAGATACGACTGAACTTTATTATTATAAAATTAAATTTTCAGGCGTCAAGCGCTGAGTGCATGCAGCTGCAAATAATGCAGAGTTGCATTGTCACAGTGGCATGCATCCAGTGCATGGCGTAGTTTTATCTTTAAATGATTCCTAGAACACTGAGTGCATGCAGCTGCAAATAATGCAGTGTTGCATCTTCGTAGAGACATGCATCCAATGCAAGGCATCAATAAGAAGAAGGTTAAATTACAAACAATGAGGAGAGGGTTAAATTATACATAACACCTCCCTCCTTTAAACTTTTGCAGACCCTGCAAAAGGGTCGATGTGTGTAAGAACCCTTACATCATCTTTGAGTTCCAACACATTCTTACTTTCTAATTTCTCCTCTTTTGGATTCTTAATTTTTAATTTTTTGATTAGAAAAAATGTAACAATGATTATAAGAAGTAAACTTAAAACTGTAAAACTAGAGTTAATAACATTTATTGTCTTATGTTTGTATTCCAAGTATTTAATCATTTCTCTGTTCTCTATGTTATTTAGATTTAGTTTTTCAAGTGTTACATTATTAAATATTTTTGTAAAGTTAACATGAAATGTTGGAACAATAAATTTATTGGTATAATTTTTTCTTTTATTTGTAAAGGTGTGATCCATTATTTTTATCTTACAATTACTAAATTTAATTAAGTTATTACCCTTTACAATCCTTTTTTGCTTTATGCAATTGCTTTTTAATTCAGTAGTATTAACATTTTTAGTTATTACGAGATCATCAAAAATTTGTTTAATCGAAGTTACATTATTGTTTCTCAATTTACATGCATTATTCTTTTGTAAAATGTTTCTTATACATGTGTTACTATGTTGTTTTAAATCTTTCTTTGTTACAACTTCGTCTTCACCGTTATAGACGTTGTTTCTTTGTATAATTACTCTTTTAATGTCTACATCTAGTTCTTCAAACTCGTTGTTTGGGAATGGAATTATTAAAGCATTAAAATATTTTTCTTTTGTAAAATTTGGTATCATTATTACGAATATTAAAGAATTATCATTGTACATAAAACTAAGACGGATATACGGTAAGATTGTTGGCGATATTTTGTATTCAGTAATTTCACTGTCAGTTAAAACGTTGTGAGCTAAGATGTTCAATTTACTCATAAGTAATATGTCTACAATCCTCTCTACTTGTCTATTAATAATGCCTATATCTGCGTAAATTTGAAATACCATTTCTGATTTAAATGCTTGCTGGGGGTTATTATTTCTACTATTTAGTTTTGCGTTTAACTGCTCTTGCTGTACATTTACATGTTCTATTACCTGATTAAGATTTTTAATTAGATCGTTGTTAATGATTA
This sequence comes from Orthonevra nobilis, assembly GCA_963555765.1. Classification (NCBI taxonomy): domain Eukaryota; kingdom Metazoa; phylum Arthropoda; class Insecta; order Diptera; family Syrphidae; genus Orthonevra; species Orthonevra nobilis. Next base: position 52,938,568 of record OY743226.1, read on the forward strand.
CTTGTTTGTTTAGTTGATTTATTGTTTGTTCGGCATTTCGGTCTAAGTTGTTAAGGTGATTGTATATATCAGTGGCATCTTCATCATCCATTGTTCCCGCTAGAAATTTTAGTCCTGAGCCTAATAAGTTCATTAACCCACGTTTTTTGCGTTTATTGATGTTGTGCGTTTGTAACACTAAGGAGTTTATTTCATGTTTTAGCCAATTCAGTTCTCTTTCCAGTAATTTGTATTGATCGCTGCTTGAATTCAAGTTGAGTATCTTTATGTTGTTTTCTATGGAGTTGACTGCTTGTTCGTATTCGCTTAAATTTATGATGTGGAGGATTTTTGTCCATTTGAAACAGAGAATACCCATTTTCACTCCTTATGTTTATTACTTCTATAGACTGTCCTGAGATGTAGGTGAGTTGCAATATGAGTATTAGAAAATACATCCTGTAAAGAGATGAGTTCATTCTTGATATTTGAATTTTCGTTTTTGTTGGGTTGCGTTATATCTAATATCACGTTTCCTACTGGTGTCAAATATGTAATTATTTTGTTTTCTATAATTACTAAGCCTTTTATATTTTGGACTGTTTTTTGCTATATTTCTGTTAGATACTACATTTTCATTCAGTTCATACTTACATGTGCGATTTCTATTTAAATGATTAATTTTACTTATTTTGTTTTCATCGAATTTCGCCGCCAATTCTTTAACTTCATTTCTGTCATAATTTTTTGTTATAAATTCTATTGGACGTAATTTTGTCGTTGTGTGAATAGTATTATTGTAACAAGTTATTGCTTTAAAAATATTGGTATCGAGGTCGTCCTTATTTTCATTATCTGATTTCATTATACGTAGATGCTCGTTTAGAGTACCATGCAATCGCTCTATATCAGCGTTGCCCGTTTTGTTGCCTGCTGTGGTAACATGTGATTGTATTTCGTTTTCTTTAAGGAAAAGTTCCACCGCATTATGCAGAATACATCTTTCGTTATCATAGACTAACTTCTTCATTTTGCCTAGAAATTGTATTCTTTCTTTTATGGCTTTCAGAATTGAGACCCATGTTCTATCGCCTAATCTATGTATAGTTGCGTATTTACTAAATTTGTCGATTGTTGTCAAATACATGATATTTCGGCAAGGAAACCAAATGTCTATGTGCACGATACTATTAAATTCATGCGGCGTCTCTGTTATTTTATAAGGAATTTTTATCGGTTGTCGATCATGTTTAGCCAGTATGCATATTTCGCAATTATTTATGTATTTTGTAATAATTTTTAACAAATTTGGGTGGTAGTACGTTTGCTTTAATTCATAAAATATTTCTTGGATACCTCTATGATTGTTTCTTAAATGTTCGTTTTTAATTATGGTGAGCATTTGCTCCTCATCTGTTATGTTTTTTAGTATAATGCTGGACTTAAAAAGTTTTAAATTTTTATTATTTGCAAAATTTTGTATAAAAATATCTTGGAATTTGATGAACAATTGATTACTATCGCAATAAATGCACATTATTCCTTTATTGATCAGTATTCCCTTCATAATTTCTAATAGGTTACTATTGTTGTCTATGATAATGTGGTTCTGAATTTTTCCATTTACAATTTTTTTATAAATTCTTTCTCGGTTGCCTATTTGTAAGTAAATTTGGTTTTTATAGAGGTTAATGGCTCTCTCGGTGACGTATATGTACTGGGTTTCGTCTTCTATTCCACTGTGGATAGTAGCGTCAGTAGACTTGACGTCGTCATTCGGTTCACTAGCACTGCTTGTCACATTATTGAAAATGTTAGGCAGCGAAGTTTCTTTTTCTATTTCGTAATTTTGATCTTCGCGATTAACATATCTGCTTAAACCGTCGGCAACATGATTTTCTTTTCCTTTCAAAAATTCCATTGTGAAGTCATACTCATTTAATTGAATTTTCCACCGTTGTAGCTTCATATTAGGTTCTTTGAGATTATTGAGCCAAACAAGAGGTTTGTGGTCTGTACGTAAAATAAATGTTCGTCCGTAAATGTATGTCCTGAAATATTTGACCGCCCAGATAATCGCGAGTAACTCTTTTTCTATCGTGGAATATTTTGTTTCGTGGTTATTTAATGTACGTGAAGCGTAACCTATAGGGTGATGGTTTTGACTGAGTACTGCACCGATGGCATAATTAGATGCATCGGTAGTCAGCGTAAAAGGTTTATTAAAGTTGGGGCTTTTGAGTACGGGGTCGCTGGTGAGCAATAATTTTAATTTATTGAAGGCATTGATGTAGTCAGGATCAAATTTATTTATTTTCATGTCCTTTTTTAGGTATTTGATAATGGGGTAAGCGACCTTCGCATAGTCCTTGATGAACTTACGGTAATAGCCACTGATGCCAAGAAATTGTTTTATTTCTTTGACTGTAGTTGGAAGTTTCATTTTCTGAATAGCTTCTACTTTTTCGTTATTGGGCTTTATACCACCATTAGTTATTGTGTGACCAAGATAATTAGTAGACTCGTCGGCAAAGTGACATTTATCAATTTGAATTTTTAAATTTGTTTCTCTTAATCGTTGCAATATTTTTCTTATTGAAAGTAAATGTTCTTCAAAGCTGGTAGAAAATATCAGAATGTCGTCCAGATAGACAACACAAATTTTGTTGATAAATTCTTTCAGAACACTATTCATAAGGCGCTGAAAAGTCGCTGGCGCGTTTTTCGGACCAAATGGCATACGAATAAACTCGTAGTGGCCACTTTTAGTAGAGAATGCCGTTTTAGGACGGTCTCTGGGTAACACCTCAATTTGGTGAAACCCTTTAGCCAGGTCTATACTGGAAAAATAGGTACATTTTCCGAGTTTATCAAATAACTCATCGATGTTTGGCATTGGGAATCGATCGTCAACTGTTTGTTCGTTGAGCTTACGATAGTCAACGACGATTCGCCATTTTTGTTTCCCAGAGCTGTCAATTTTTTTGGGTACTACCCAAATGGGGGAATTGTATGGGCTGTTACTATGTTTTATTATCTTTTGTTGAAGCATGTCCCGTATTTGTTTGTCGACTTCATTTTGATGAACCTCAGGGTAACGGTATAATTTACTGTAGATGGGAATATTACTCTTTGTTTCAATTCTATGTTGTATTTCATTAGTAAATGAAAGGCTATCCCCTTCCTTAAAAAATACATCTCTAAAAGAGAGTAATATCGATTTTAATTTATCTACGTCTTTTTTATTTAAATGGCTGGCAAAACTTTCAACTGGAACATGGTTCGTGTGGAACTCGTGACTAAAAACTTCAGCTGAATTATCCGTATATCTACTTTTGACATATAATTCTTCCTCTTCGTTTAGATAGAATGGTATTGTGGCTGACCGTGTGCGTAGTAATCGTTCTTTATAATCGATTATCGCATCTAAATCAACCAGAATATTATTGCCGATTATGCCATCAAATTTTGTATGGAATTTGTATTCCGTAAATTGGACATAATAATTATCTTTTTCGTTGAATTCATTAAATAAAGGAAAACTATACTGAGTATTAATTCTAATGGAATGGTCTAAAACCTTTAAAAAACTGTTTGTTGGAGTAACTTTCCATTTAGGATTACAGATGAGAGGGTTTATTATGCTGTGCTCCGCACCGCTATCGATAATAAACTTCATGTCACCTATTTTATTTTTTATTACTATATACGGAAGTTGTTTTCGGTGTCCATCTGAAAATTTTGGTGTAATTCGTGGCTTTGATCTGTATTTTCATTTATGGAAACATCCATTGGTTCTAACACGTTATTCCGTGGAACATAATTTTGCTGCCTATTGTTGTAGGAGAAATTATGTCGGTTATGGTCATTATTATTGTTATAGTGACGTTGATTAGTTTGGCGCGTTTGCGCACTGGAATTATTTTGAGATCTATTCGTTTGACGAGTTTGACTACTTTGTGCTTGTTGCCCTTGAATTTGTGTTGCATTGCGTACGTAAACATTTGGATTAAAAGCTGTGTTATTAATATTTCTAGTAAAGTTATTGTTATTAATATTTGATGCTAGGCCTGTATTGTTACTATCCCTATTAAAATTATTATTGTAACTAGATGGGCTTCTGTAATCATTATTTCTAATATTATTGTTTCTGTGATAAAAATTCGACTTGTTATTGAAATGTTGACTTTTTCCAGCCTGTATTCCAGTAAAATGCAGGTAATTATTGGATGCTATAATTTGGTACGCCTCATGTAGAGTTTCGGGGTTTCTATTAATTATTATGCCTCGTACAGGTTCGGGCAAATTTTCTTTAAATACATTAAGAGCGATTCTGTTGTTTGATATGGCCTGTTCTGAATTCATAGTATTACTAAGTATGTATTTATTGTTTAGCCTACCTAACAAACTATTTATCTCATTAAAGAATTGCTCTATAGTAGAATTGCATCGACATAATGCGATTTTATCTAATAAAGATTCTATTGGTGCCGTTTCACCATGTTTACTAATTAAAATTGCCTTAAGATCCGGCCATGTCTCTATATGTCCCTGTGTTAATACGGTTGCACGGGCCTTACCAACTATTTTTTCCATAATGAGCCCTAATACCATTCTTTTAAATTCTACGCTTAAAGTTTCTACGATCGGTACTATTGATTCGATCCTCTCTATGAAATTGCCTAGATTTGACCTATCGCCGTTGAATGGAGATATATTACTTATGCATTTCATTGCAAGATTAAATTTTTCAACTTGGTTCAAATTTTCCATTTTAAAAAAAAATTCTTCAATGCTTTAGTAATTTTCACAAAAATAAAAAAATTAAATTCACTTTTACTAAAATATTAATAATAATAAATTTCACAAAATAAAAAAATATAATGCACTTTTATTAAAATATTAATAATAATGTAAAAAAAAATTTAGTACTACTTGCTTCGTAGATACCTTCCAGGTGAGTCGTCCAAGCAAAGTCTGCCTTTGTGCTGCTGTGTACGTTCTATGAACAGTCTCTTCATCTGCGACGTCCTCGTTTTCTGTTCTTTCCACGCTTCGGTAGTCTTTTTTTTCTATTTTTTATGTTGATCTATGTTTATGTATGTCATAGAAATGTTTTATTTCTCACAACTGTTTTGTTCTTTAATACAAAATTTGAGATTTTTTCACAATTTTGCACATTTGTGGGGGGTAAATGACCGTAAAAATTAAGAATTTAAACTTCTTATTTTTTTTTTTTTTTCACAGATTTTGCGTATTTGGGAGCAAATAATCATAAAAATTAAGAATTTAAACTTCTTGTATTTTTTTTTTTTGTTCGACAATCGACTGCGCCAGTAACAATAATTAATAGAATAAACAACAGCGAGCGAACTTGCTTGAGATCTTAGATACGACTGAACTTTATTATTATAAAATTAAATTTTCAGGCGTCAAGCGCTGAGTGCATGCAGCTGCAAATAATGCAGAGTTGCATTGTCACAGTGGCATGCATCCAGTGCATGGCGTAGTTTTATCTTTAAATGATTCCTAGAACACTGAGTGCATGCAGCTGCAAATAATGCAGTGTTGCATCTTCGTAGAGACATGCATCCAATGCAAGGCATCAATAAGAAGAAGGTTAAATTACAAACAATGAGGAGAGGGTTAAATTATACATAACAATATACAAGGGACAAAAAGTTTTACTGAGAAATATGGTTTCAGGTAGACGGAACCAGTTTGAATGCCGGGTCAGCAAAATACCGTTATCTCGGAAAATAATTTGAATTTTGAAAAATTCTCTTGTAGATTCATAAAGATCGGCTACAGTAATCAAATCTACAGTAGAAGCCTAGATTTAAACATTTACTTTGTTCATTCTTTCCATAAAAAAAACTAAACACAACAACTATTAACGCCGTTTTCAGTTTTTTTTTTCAATTTTGAAAGAATTCCTCTTCGTTTCGTAAAACAAGCTTTTCGGCGAAATCATTCCTGATTTCCAAATTTTTCATTACTTCGTGCCACGAATGAGGTGTGAGGTTCACTTGAGTGTTTCAAATTATCCGACTTCAGTCATCAATGTCTTCCAGCGCTGTGTCGAACTTGAAAAAAAAGTATATTTCTTCAAACAATATGAAGAATCGACAAGCTTCTGTGCAAGATTCAGCAGTCGCAGTTGCTAAGAGTGGGCAGAGCACGGTGCTTGATTTTGGATTTTAGCCTGTAAATCATTGTCTATGCCAGATATATTTGCGGCATTAACATACGTAAGCAAAATTTGTTGCAGACTATCTCTGAGACATCAGAAAACTGTCATGCAAAAATCTTTTTGATTTGTATAAGGTAACAAAAAATAAAAAAATTGGTCCCCAAATTTGACGCCCCAAAAATGTACCTACTCTTGATTTTCTATCGAGTAAGGCTGTACGAAAGAATCGGGAAAAACGTACACACAGACATCTTTCGAAAAACAATGGAATCCGACTACTGGGACCTCGAAACATGGAGATATGTAAAAATTTTGAATTTCGAAAATCGGGCCGATTACAAGAACTTCCTGATGAGAAGTTAAAAATACACAATAAATATTATATTTGAAAAACAATTCCTTTTAAAGAAAAAATTTAGAAAACGAATATAAAAGGCTTATGGCCCTTACCCCGAAAATTACACAAATTTTTTCAAAAAATAAAAAATATGAATTTTTGTCACTAGAAAAAAAAATATTTTTATTTAACTACGAATTTAAATCAGGTTATTTGAAGAATTCAACTAAAACAGGACATGAGAGGTTTCAAGAATGTAATTTCTTAGGGTTCCGTGAGCTTGTGTAGCGAGAACAACGTAGGACATGGAGTGAGGGCATATAAAAAGCATGTGAAGGCAATCATGCTAAAGGACTTCGCGGATGCTAGGGTAAGCTACAGAAGGGAGCAGCAAAGCAACACAAACGGATGGATGACATCAAAAAGCAAACAATGGACAGAACGATCCCAAAGTCCGAACTGACTGATGATGTCAATATTTACCGCAACGCTACGATCGACGCTCTACACCGACGAAAGAGTAGGCTATTGACAATTACTATTGTACAGATGTTTTACTGACCCACAAAACTCGGAGGTTAGGACACTGAAGTCACAGCTTAAAAACCTTCAGCAATTAATTCAGCAAAATTACCATACCGCAATTAATTCGCACTAATTCGAATACCAAAATTCGGGCTGCTAAAGCTAGCTATCCTAGTATGTGACCGAAAATTAATAACAACAACAAGTACCTGTGACAGCAGGCATAAATCCGGTAGAAGCGATGTAAGATGACAACTTCTTTGTGATCGAAGATCCTCGGGAGAAAGTTGAAGTAATAGGTGCGACCTTTCAAGATGTGTATAAGGTGAATGTTAGCATTCGCCCGAACCATGTCTTGGAAGATCGCGTCCTCGTACACAACTCCGACCTTCAAAATGATATTGAGAACTGGCGATCGGAGAACACTGGTTTTATCATATTCAATGACGATAATCTGGCAAATGATGTCATGAAGGGTTTCATCCTCCGTTCATCTCAAAGGAAGATCTCCTGGTTATCTTCGGTACACTGAGAAGTAAGAAATCTGTGGGAATCGACGAAATACCAAACATTGTTCTTAAATACCTTCCTCTAGAAGCGGTAATAGGGCCCTGACCGAGTGGGTTGAGAACAAAAATATTATTCCGGATAACCAATTCGGTTTCAGAGCGGGGCATGATTGCATACATGCCGCGTCTTTACTGGTATCGGATATCCAATGGAGCAAAGGTAAGAAACAATGCACGGGTGCCTTGTTGATTGACCTGGAGAAGGCCTTTGACACTGTATGGTTGCAGGGGCTCTTTTTCAAGCTTGACCAGCTCGGCATAAGCAAACCTGTACATAATCTTATATATGCTCACCAGCAGACAGTTTATTGTTAAAAATGGCAGTTTGACGTCTGCTGGGACTTTTGAAATTAACAACGGTCTTCAACAGGGTGTAGTTATTTCGCCAATTTTATTTACGATCTTCACAAGTGATCTTGTAGGATCTATCCACCCCTCCTTAGCTTACGCAGATGACTTGATCGCGTACAGGTCAAGTCCGAAGATCGAGGTCATCGTAAGTCTTTTGCAACGTGACTTCGAAAAGGTTCAGGGATATTGCGATGATTGGAAGTTGAAGATCAATTAGCAAAAGTGCGAAACCATTCTGTTCAGGACTCTGTTATCTAGGGCATCTAGAAACACTAAAAAGAAGTGGCAAATGTTCTCTATCATTGGACAAAACCGGCAGCCACTGGCGAATCGAAGTTTTGTCAGATACCTTGGGATCTGGCTAGATGAGGATCTATATTTCAACTCTGGCCAGAGCCAAAGCGCCCTTTGCCTTGACAAAGAGAATGTTTCACAGCAGTCAACTCGATGCCAAGGTAAATGTGATCTGCTACACAGCCCTCATTCGGCCTGTTCTTGTCTATCGATGCCTCGTTTAGTTCAACATCGCAACAAGCTTAATGGAAAGGATTTGGGTTTTCGAGAGACGATGTCTTCGGGCTTGTCTCCACTTAGAACTCCAGAGTCTGAGTACAGAAAATTCTATAATAATGAGATCCCATACAACGGGGCAATCCTGATCAGAGTGGATAACTTCCTGAATAAACTTATTCGAAATCACATTGCAAGAGCAATGACTTCGAACAACAACTTGGTGGGTGGGCGGGCGAGACAACTATGACCAAGACATCGCAAGTAGCTCACTGGAGACTCTCAGGTTTAGTAGGGCGGTATCAGACCGCGACAGATTGGATGTCGAAAGGCAACATAAAAAAATTTGATGGTTGGACGAAGACTAAAACTCTGTCGTAATTTTCAGTGCCCTTAAGGCAATGTGATAGCATGTCCTGTCAGCCTTGGCTGGCTTACATAAGTTTAAGTTAGTGTAAGCCATAATTACATTTTTTTATTATTAGTTAATTGTTAAGTAGTTTTAATGTTATTTTAAGATAGATAAAGTTTTTTAGGTTTCAGAGTAGATTTTAGTTTAGTCTTAGGTTAAGTTTAAGCAACATATAAAAAGTCCATATTCTAAGTTTTTTCGTTTTTGAATGATTTGATTTTTCTTAGTTTTATAATAAGTTAGTATAATTTAAATATAATAAATAGACATAAGTCGAAAGACATTATTCTAATTTGTTAGGTTTAAATTAGCGCGCTGGCAGTGGGCCAGTAGGTTAGGTTATACTTAGTTAAGTTAATTAAGCTAGCTTTAAGTATTTTTGTCTCGCATGTAAGAAAACGAACTGAGTTATAAAAATGCTTTAAAATGAAAATGAAATGAAGCAGAGCAACACAACAACTTGACTTTGGAAAAAAGATTTAAAGTGTAAATTTTTTGTTATAGTAAAAGTGCAAGTGAAGAATAATTTTCCCCTTATCTTTATGAATTACTTATATCCTGATTTTTAGCTTACTTACTCAATTCCTATAGAGACGATTTTTCTTGTGCGTTGGAGGTTTTCTTTAAGGGTTAACCATACCCGAGTGCATGTGAGCATCTGGTGCCAAGGGTCCAAAGAAGCGGATTGCCGAACGCTGAACATCTTCGAGAGCCGGACACCATTTTACGCATCGAGGATAAAGATCGATCTACGGTAATCCGGTAACTTATTTATAAGGATGGCGAAAAAAAAGGTCTTTGTGAATATTTGTATGTATGTATATACTGTGGCTCACACGACTAATCGGACACTAAAAAGTAAAATATTTGATGCCCATTCTCTCCAACATATATACAAGGATTTTAACAGTTTTTATTTATCTATTTTCAGTTAAATAATTAAAAAAAAGGATGCGGTTTACAAATTTTCTTTCTTTTTCAACTTGTCATTTCGAACAATTTATGACATACAAATTACGCGTGGTTCAAAAGCAACCACCTTTATTTCAAAGAAAAAGTTTTTCAACCAAAAAATAATTAGTATCTAACAATACGAGCATATTCATCAAATCAAAGATAAAATTTAAATAAAAAAACATGTCTAAGAAGTCATTGAAACTTGCCAACCTCTAGTGACAGTCGTAGTCTTTGTTCAGTGGGAAAGAAATAGATAAAGAAGGAAATATATAAACTTGATTAACCTTTAACAAAAGGATAATATTTCGCAACCACTAAGAAGGAATAAAGACTGATTCGCATACAGATTCTGCTGCGATTTGGGATACACAGAAAGTTGTATTATCTCTGTGCGTCATAAAAAAATTGAAAACGTGCAAGGCATACACTATGAAGGGTGCCCTGGGCTTACCATATCTAACCGTCATTAACAAAGGGTTGAACGGTTGAGTACGGTAAAAAAAAAAGAAAACACTGCGTTCTCTGGAATCATTTAAAGTGCATAAAAAGTTGTCGCAATTCCTTCTTTTCAATCTGTCTTTTACCTGCTTGGTTCCTTCCGATGGGAAATCTTCTAAAGTTCCTCATTGACAGGGAAACTTTGCCTTTTGAGGGATTCTCAGTTGAAATTCCCGACAAACTGGACTTAACACTTAGGAAATAAGGTTTCTTGGTTAACCATGGTCGTTGACTTACGTAAAGTGCACGGAGAGGAACTTGTGGTTTAATTGCGAAAGACAATAAATAATTTTATTAGACTTCAACTCGTATATATTTTTGCATATTTTTAAAGCGTTTTATGATATTTCCTTATTTTTATTGAAAAACTAAAACTAAATAAATATTCAAGTAAAAAAAAAGTCCTTTGAAATTAAGAAAATGATCAAAATGCATCAAAAATACTAAATAAATATGGGCCATTAACACCTTGTCATTAACACCTTGTCGCACTATAAATCGACAGGAACAAATGATATACCAGCAGCCTTTCTGCATTGTAAAAAGATACTCTGAAACATTCGCTAAAAAACCTTTTCGGTGGATGTCTGTTCTGCAGGTACAGGGAAACAAGGAAAATATTTAACAAGAACAAAAGGCCATAGAACTATTAGTTTAAAATCTTTTGTATTGAAAACACTAAAAAGGATCTGTGACAACGATATCAGAACACAGATAAGAAACCCACAACCGCATATCTCAAAGGCAAATCTAACGAAACCACACTACACACAGTAGTATCAACAATTAAGGATGATTTTGCGTACAAAGAGTCAGTTGCAGGAGTGTTTCTTGTTATCGATATCGTTCAATAACATCAAAATACCGAATATGGTAAATGCCCAATCGATGTACAGCAACAACACACAAATCGCCAAGTGATTGGAACTTATGCTATCGAATCGCATCATCACAGCCTCCAAAGAAGATGAAATAAGGAGAGGAGAGGCTCCCTTAAAAAAACTAGAAGGGACATGAGGCATAATCAACACCGTTACAATATGGATGATTGAAAACGGACTAAATGTTAACATTGGTTATCATATGAATACGATAAAAAGAGCGATACTTTGTTAGCACCCGCTAATTACATTCAATTAATAATGGCCCGGGGAATTTTCGAAAACTAGAAACAACCTGTTTACTGCAATTATGACTCCAGTTTGAAAAACTTTAAAAATCTGTATCCAATGGAATATAGTTTGAGATCTGGCAAGTAGCAACCGAGTACTATGGAGAAAATTAGGCATAAGCCAAAACCACCCTTTTTTCTATCCTAGTGAAAAACAGAAACGGATTTATGGCTTTTGGCGAAACAATCGAGCCTTGATTTAAAAATATCGATTCGTCTAAAAGAAACTCATTTGGCGGTGAAATGGCAAAGAGGCAGAAAGTCAACTACGCAACGCAGCTATTTTCTCATACGAACTCGTGCGCTTTGTACCGGGTTGGAACCTTGAGCTTATGCAGATCTAAATATTAACGCTATCAGTACTGCTTATAAAACAAGCATTGTAAGTGACAGTATTACTCAGAGAGTAATACCCATCTTGTCACAGTCATCATTTAGCGTGGTGTTAGTTGTTAGTAAACATAAACAAATAAAGCCTAACACCATACACAAATACAAAGTTTAACAAATATTAAAAAAAGAATATATATTTTAATTACAATTGTTAATTATAAAATAAATACAAATAAAAACAAGAGTACTGAAGAAATACGTAGCATGCACATTAAGAGTTGACACGTCCATAAAGTTTTTGTTTGAGTGCCAGTTTACTGGATGCAAAATCGAACATATGACAGCTTGCATTCGCTTCCATTGACATCCGAGTAACAGGTTCGTTGCATCCGTAATTCGTACGGTGGTATTTTATGTCAAAAATGTGTAAGTTTCTAAAATTGAAAGACTTTACACTAAAATTGACTTGGTTAAGAAGTGGTGGTGCGTCAATATTACCAGCAATAAGCTGATGTAAAAACACAATATCACAGACTTCCCGACGTTTTTGTAATGAATCAAGGCCGATAAGTAGAAGACGGTCCTTATAAGGTGGAAGACGCAGAGGATCAGTCCATGATAAATGCCGAAGTGCGAAACGAACAAATTTGCGTTGAACAGACTCGATACGGTCAATTTGTGTTAAGTAATACGGTGACCACACATTGGATGCATACTCAAGCTGTGGCCTTACAAATGTAGTGTACAGGGTACTCGTGATTAATGGACATGAAAATTCTTTACTCCACCGTTTGATGAAGCCGAGAAGGGTGTTGCTTTTGTTGACTATTTGCTCAATATGCATTGAGAAGTCAAGATTTGGGGCGAATTGTACACCTAAGTCCTTTGTCAGTTTTACTTTAGCCAGCGGAGAACTATTTATGGTGTACACAGAGGAGAGAGGATTAAGTCTTCTCGAAAAGGACATGCTAAAACATTTAGATATGTTTAATGATAAGCAATTATTGAAGCACCATTTTGCAAAAGAATTAAGGTCATCCTGTAAAGCGCTGCAGTCGGATAGATAGTGGATACACTTAAATATTTTTATATCGTCGGCATAAATTAGAGCATTTGAGTTCCTGATCACACTAACAACATCGTTAATGGCTAGAATGAATAAAAGTGGACCAAGGTGGCTACCTTGAGGCACACCTGAGGTAGCGTTTATTGTTTTAGAGGTCGATCCCCTAAACTAAACTTGATACGTTCTCCCGTCAAGATACGAGCATATCCACTCCACGAAAGATAAAGGGAAACCAAGGGATTTCATTTTAAAAGTAATTAGCTTATGGGAAAGCTTATCAAAGGCCTTACTGAAGTCAGTGTACACGCAGTCGACTTGATTTCCTACTTCTAGGGTTTTATTTGTGAATGAAGTAAACTCTAACAAATTTGTAACTGTGGATTTGTTTTTAACAAAGCCATGCTGTTTATCAGTTAGGAAAGGTTTACAACTAAAATAAACGCTGTCGAAAATGATAGCCTCAAAAAGTTTCGGCAAGCAAGATAGCTTAGCTATGGGCCTGTAATTAGTAACATCTCCCCGGAAGCCCTTTTTGTGCACCGGGATTATGAAACCATTTTTCCAAAATTTCGGAAAAACTTTTTGGTTAATAGAGGCTTGAAATAAAAAAGCCAGAGGAGCTGCAAGAGAGCTACAGCAATTCTTAAAGATTATTGGAGGTATCCCATCTGGTCCGCAGGTGGTGTCCGTTCCAAGGCGAGCAAGATGGTATTCCACGTCACTAGGAGTTATTGATAGTTGACCCATTGAACTAGGGCAAAAGGTCTCTAAGTGAGCGAATTGTCAATATTGTTAAAAGACATAAGTGATTATTCTTTTTGAGATGCCTTTTAACATCGTAATACCGTTTTATTTGAGACTCTTGGGCTCCATGGATTGATTCACGTCCAAGAATGACAGCTTTTGGTCTCGAATTAGAACAACAAGAATTAAATGGAGACAATCATCAACAGTATGCGAATCGCAACAATCTCAGCAAAGAATACTTACCAACATTAACGCGCTCAGAATGATGACTACAGATTTACGACAACAATTCGACATAAAATATTTTCTGACTTACAAGCTGAATCAAGATCCTTTTGAAATGTTCTTCAGTGTAATGCGAGCGAAGGGAGCTCTATGATCATCCTTCTGAGTTACAATTCAAATACCGATTATGGAAAAACACATTAAGAAGAAAAGAAGGGATTATCTCGCAATCTGCAATCGTCGAGCCTGATAAGGCTGAGCAGCTATACATGGATGTGAGTCACAGAAAATCATCTGAGGCTGAGGAAATTTCCGACAGCATCATAATATGGAGCATGCTGGCGGATTTGGTTGAAGAAGATTTTTAAATCGACGAATCTTCAGAGGTTATGAGCGAGCTGGAATATGATGCCTTGGGGAACCTGGGATGTTATATTCTCTACCATCTGAAAGCCAAAATTCCAGATTTGTTACAAATCATGTTTTGAAAAATATGTCTGTATGCTTAGACCGATCAAGTGATAGAAGGAGGATTGCAAAAAACCCAACGATAAATTTCTGCAAATCCTTAAGCAACTTGAAATCGTTTTCAATTCGTTTAAAAGAAAGACATTACTTGTGGGTCGCGAATGTACAAATGTGGTGTTTGAAAAGGCCGTATATGTATATAATTATAAATATAATTATTTTTCAGGTGCAAGATGTAGGTATTCGAATTCTTAACCTAGAGTTATCGGAAGAAAGTAGTTCGAAGAAAATGAAATTCAACAAAACTCTTAACTAAGATTATTTGGAGTTTTTTTATTTGTGTTCGAGTAAAATTTCACTCACAGTTTTTTATTAAATTAACTTTTATTCTTTAACTATTTTCAAAATCTTAAGAGAATTTGGCAACATAAAACACAATTTTTTTTCTACCAAACTGAAACTGTTTTTAATAGTCAATAAATGTACGTTGAGTTATTTCGTTCCACGAAAAAATTGTATTTTTTTTCCAAAAAAATCCGCAATTACTTAGTTGCCAACCTGATACTACGATCGGGGAATCGGGCTTAAAATTATGCAAGATTGTCGTACTGGTGCACGCCTTATTTATCGTCTTCAAATTATCGTATTTGGGTCAAAGGCAAAAGTAGGAATTCAAGCGAATGAGTCAGATGAATTTTACATCAACAATGGCGTAAGACAAGGAGACGCTTTGTCCGCGTTGCTCTTCAAGACGGCTCTGCAGCATGCCAAAGGTCACTTGGAAAATGGTGGAAGCAAAATGATTAACAAGTCATACCAAGTCATAGGATGATTTAGCGATATTAGGACTCAAAGTGAATTAAAATAAAACAAAATATATGTGAGAATGTCTATGTTTAGAGCAATAAGTCTTCAAAAAATAACAATCGCCGACCACAACTTCGAAGGAGTTGAACGTTTGAAATCTCTTGGAATTCTATTAAGAAACGACGATGGTATGCAGAATACGAGCAGGCAACGCTTATTACAATACTTTGTACATAAAAAGCTCCTACAATTTCTATCCCAAAATCTGATAACTACACTAAAAACCGATACGTCTTATAGCAACGTACGGATGCCAAGTTTGGTCATTGACCTAAGAGAAATGGAAAACGAAATATACACAGGGTGTCCTTTATTTTGTCAAGAAATATTTAAGAGGTGATTCATAAGTATATTCCAAGAAAAAAATTGTTCTGCAGTAAGGGTTTATCTCCGAAGTTTATAACACTTATCAATTATTTTGGTAAACCTTTACCCATGTTAACGATAATTTTTCTGCATATTTACTTATGATCGAAACTTCGTCCGGAGATTTATATTTAGAAGAAATACTACGCTTTGTGATTGCGTTTAAATAATGTTGATATCTTGTTTGGCTGTTCTTACATTACTTTCTACATGGTGTTCTATTTTTCTTGCATTTGCATATATTTGCTTTCGAGATCAACTTTTTCCCCCAAAAAATGTGTAAAAAATTATTATTTATTATTATGATATTTTTCGGAAGAAAGTGTACCAACAAAGTGAAAAAAAAATTCGAAAAACCCTTCCATTATTACCAAGGGAAAACTATTAACTAACGAATGATTTTTGATTTCAGATGATCCAGCACCAAGCTATGAAGAAATTCTACTTTTTCCCGAGACACATCCGAATAATTGCTGCCATTTCCGTGTTTTTTTAATATTTCTGTCATACTTTGATGATGAATGAATTTTAGCTGCACTCCTTTTTTCGTCCCACAAGGTCAGGTCAGGAGATTTTACATGTCAATGGACTGGTCCATTTCTTCATATTCAACGGATATCGCACTCTTGATCTAGCCAGATCTTAACTTCACGTTCGTAGTGGGCTAGAGCCCGATCTTATATATCTTTTAATGGATCTATTCAGTCAAACTCCATATAGTTCGTAGATTTCAGCCTGGGTGGCAATGAAAAGAGTCCGATCAACGTGTTTCTGACTACATTTGCACAGTGCCAACATATGAACGCTAAATCTGTGTTGAAATGGTCTATAGTATGTCTTCTCGAATGTGGTATAATTACCCAGAAATAATTTATTTTTGCAAAACGACTCTTATTGTAAAGTGATGAGAGAAACTTTAGTAAAAATAATTGGGCTTGTTTATGTTAAGAAGTCGGCGAATGACAATAAAAGTTTTCTCATTTTCAACTTCTTCCTTCCCCTTTGTGTTGTTGCATGCGCTAATAGTATTAAAAGAAGCTTCTCTCCTATGCCTTTTTACATTATTATTTCAAAATGACTCGCTAACTTTTCAAATGAAAAATTTGGTTTCTTCTGTGGGGGTGGAAACAGTAAATATTGATAACCCTACACGTTTTTCAAAAAATAACTCTTCCAGTCTACTTGGTCTTATTGCGGTCTCCAATCCGTTGCTTGTACTGCTCTTTGTACAACTAACATTTTATGTTTCTGACCATGACCTACTGACTACTTATAAATTGCTGCCCCCGATACTTTCACATATAAAGACTTCAACTCTATTGATCCAAGTGTCCTTCAAATCGCTACTCTCTCTACTCCCTGGGAGTAATGTGAACTTATTTCAATCGATTCTGTTGCAGTTATACCGTCTATATGTACCAGTCAAAACAGTTAAAATACAGACCAAGGCTTGTCCCTGGTTTTCTCCTGATCTAGTTAGAGCCATAAAATGCGAAAAAGATTGTATAGCAATTGTAAGCAAAGGCATACTGACGCTGGAATGCTTATAAAGAAGCACGTAACTATTCCAATTCAATTATACGCTTGTCAAAGAACCACTATTATACCTCTAAAGTAAATACATCCCTCCCAGCAAAGAAACTTTCGAGTAACCTAAACGGAATCGGTCTATCTGGCGGTAGCAGCAAAAATTGTGCTCTTGATACTGACGAGTTAAACAATTTCTTTTTGTGTGAGGTATCAAATTTAAACTTTCCTTCTTGCATTAGCACCGGAGACCCTATAAGCTCTATTCGAAGACTAGATGACTTTGAAGTAGCAACAGAAGGTGAAATATTGGATGGCATTCCAATACGCTTCATTAAACTCATTTTACCACTCATTGTCTTTCACTGACCCATGTTATAAACTGGTGCATAATAGCGTCAACATTTCCTTAGTTCTGGAAAGCTGCAAGAAATTTTCAAATAGCTTTAAATTATAAACGCTCATCTCCTTCTGATTTCAGCCTGATAAGCATTTTACCTTGCCTGTCAAAGGTCCTCGAAAAAATTATCGCAAAGCAAATAGCCACGGACTTATCGTTAAAGAATAATTTGTTGTACGCTCAACAATCTGGTTTAAGAGCTTACCACAGATGTTCCACAACTATCGCTCATCTATTTGAAGGATTAAGACAAGATAACTATAACGAAGATAACGAGAATCGCAACATAACCCTTATGTTGCGATTCTTTGCTTGCTTGATTTCTCGAAGGCTTTCGACAAGCAAACCTCATGCTGGAAACTTAAGCACAACTTTGGTCTCAGCGAGCTCAGTGAGAGGGCAGTTGAGTTAATAAACAGGTTTTTATCTGATAGATGGCAAAGAGTTTTTTCGGCTGGACGCTCTTCATACTTTGAGAAAGCAAAGCAAGATGTATCGCAGGATTCAATACTGGGACCGATACTCTTTTGTATGTTCATAAATGACCTCCCTTCGGTTTGTAAACATTCTTCGGTATATTTATACGCAGATGAAGTCCAATTCTACTTAGCTTAACCTTTCGGTGATTATGATTAATCCGAGATTAAGTTCGTGTGAACAGTCTGTTAAGCAAGAAGGGTACAATGATATTATATTAACCACTACATCACCCTCCTTCAAGTTAGCTCCTCTGAAGGAATATAGGATTTTGTTTTTGCTGTTTTTTATGTTCGTTTACGTTCGTTCAGGTTCGAGCACGATATTGTAAAGGCAGGTTTTAGTCTACCTATTGAAATTGTAGTGTTTTCTTCATTTGTTTCAATTACAAAATATTTCCTCATGCACCGTGTGACTTTAGAGGGGCCTTCATAAGGAAGACTAAGACCAGTTCGATCTGTGTTGGAGTTCCGAACTTAGAGACACAATTTTCGATGAATTTCTTCGCTACTGTGACTGCTGTTATGTCTTTTAACGGATACGCTTCGAGCCACCTAGTGAATCTATCTACCGCTATTAAGATGAAGGTGAAGCCGTTAGATTCCGGAAGCGAGCTAACTATGATATATTGAGGTGGATGTGTTCGAAGCGACTTGAGGGGATATCGAATCTTCCAAAACTGACTTTGTGTGCCTGTGAACTTTTCTTTTTTGACAGACCACACACGTTCTTCTTCATTTCCGGCCAAAAATAACGTTCGGAGACTAACTTCCTACTGGCTCGTATGCTAGGGTGCGAAAGGTTAAGAAGCTTATTTACGGAGTGGAAAAGGCACGTTCAGGTTTTGTTGAAATTTCGCATATTATTTTGAAATTCGGGAATGTGAACTCTTCAAGAATGTATTGAGAAAGATGTTTTTTATCAGTCATTAAAAGTTTGCCTAGTTCACCATCTAAACTATTCACTTTGGCTATGGAATTAAGATCAGAAGTGCTCTTTTTCGTAAATTGACCCCAAACACCATTGAAAAATTAATGTTATAACATTATTTAAACATAATTATCATACAAAGCGTGGCATTTCTTCTAAAAACAAAACGCCGAACGAAGTTTCTATCAAGAGAGTTTATCATCAACAAGGGTAAAGGTATACCAAAATAAGCATTTTCTTAAATCATCGGTAAAGGATATAAACTTTGCGAAAAGACAGTTACTGTAGAAGTGTGACGCACGATATACGAAAACTAAACGTTCCAAAGTGGAGAAATGTAGCACTAGATAGAGCAGAATGGAGGCATGTCTCCCAAAATTCTAAATCCTATCCAAGGTGAGGACAACATTGTGAAATTATTTAAACTCGATACTGAAGAAGGATGTCAACGGAACCATATTTTTAAGCGTCCTCTGTCCGTCCATCCATCATACGGTTCTATCTTCTGAGCTATTACAGTTGGAACTTGCAATTTTCTTTTAATGGCTGCTATAACAATAAATGCTATAAAGTTAAAAATAAAGTAGGATCGCCATGTATATATGTGTGGGTGTGGTCGCCTCGTATTGTTTCACCCCTAACTGTACATTACAATTACCTTCCAGATAAAATATTTTAACATCCAACACGATTTTTGTGGAATTAATGCACTAAACAAAAATAAAAACCTTCCTGACAACGAACTCTAAGAGCATTTAAACTTTCATTGGAAATCAGAAATATAATTACCTTCACATAAATAGATATTCGTACTTCGCAGAAATACAACTTCTTTCAAAAGTAATGAACTGAAACCAAAGCAATAAAAAGACCTTACCCAGCATAAAAGCGGAATATCCCTAAGGTCGGATACAATTCAGAAATTGTGAGAAAACATCTTCAATTGCCAAGAAACATATTTCAATCATACTCAAATATCTGGTCAGAAGGGAAAACTTTCGACAGGAATGAAAGGAAAGAAAGCCGTACATTTCACGCACAACAAAAAGGTACAATGGCCGGCATTCAGACGATAAATACAGGTTAGATTGAGGTCGTTGAATCGGGCGTCAAGGAGCGTTCACCGCAACAGTGATTCGCCTTCATGCATTCTCGCATTATATATTCCGGGACATAAAGGAAACATTTCATCACACCCCAGAGAATTTGCCAAAGCTCATAGTTGGATGCCTCCCATTGTTATCCTATTTGGACAGAAATTCCATGGCTAGGCGATGACTTCCGAACACAGCAGTTACCGAACAATTAAGCGCAATGAACTGAAGGATGCACTCCATTTAATATGAATCTAAGATTATATACATACTAATGTGATAAAGAGACCTGCCTGCTGTGGGTCATATTGATGTTGATGATATCCCGAACGAATTCAAGTTGACTGCACTCAGTTGGTCTCGGCTATTGTTCTTCCAGCAACAAAAGGAGAAAGTATTGCGATGTACCTCTTTTGTGTGAAAGTTTTCCCATTCAGAAGCGATCTAAATGGGATTTACTACGAGACCGGCAAACTAAAAACATATGCTTGCTTGCATGTACACTTGAAGTGGTTGCCTCTCTGAGACAAGGTATCTGGAACTTTGTCCTGTCTGATTCTGATTATGCAAACATTTGACTTCGACAAGGGAAAAATTGTAAAATGATTTCACATTTTTCGTCTGCAGAGTATGCAGACATGAAAACTAGTGGTGTGGAACACAATGGCGGAAGGCACTTGGAGGATAGGATTACATTTAATGGTTATGGGGTTGTTGCCGCTTAAAAGTTCAAATTCTTCCCGAAAGTCCTTTTTATTTTAATCAAAGAGAAAACGATATGAAATCAGGAAGTATCTTTTTTTTGAAAGATGGAATCCCTTTGAAATAAGACAGAAGGGTCTATTGCGCGCTGCCAATATACATATTTTTTTTCTGTTTTCTTCCCTTAGGCAGTGTCGGGACGCGAATGATCCTAGTGCAAAAAAAAACTGTTATACGAGAAGGGTCAATTTCAAGGATTCTTATCCTAAAAACAATTTCTTTGATTTCTTAACAGCGACAGTTGTAAGAGTATGTGCAGTAATTCAGTTGTCACAAAAGGCTGCAAATATTTGGGTATGGATTCGTCGATGGAAATAAGCTAAGAGCGAAGGTCATCGACTTTAAGCCAATAAGTGATCGCTTGGCTGTGATCCGCAGCTCCATTTGTGCAAACGCCCCTACACAAAAAAAAGTTTGTTGAGACTGTGCAAATTTACGCTGCTGTCATATTCAGTTTGGAGACATTTAATCGATTATTCATTCGGTTACCTTAAAGGAAGACCACTTAAATGTCACAAAACAAAAATAGTAATTTTCAATTTTCTCAAAAACTGAAAGACATAAGACCATTCGGTTTTTTGTGTTCTATTCAGAATTGATACAAGCATTGACTAAAAAAAGCAAATTTAGCACTTCATTTCACAATTTTGAAAAAAATGGTCTAAACTTGTTTTTTTTGATTTTTTTTTATCAAAATTCTGAGTTTGCATGCGAATTTTTCAAAAACTATTAAAGTTTACTATTCAATTAAGCCCAGGATTAAGGAAAATGTTTCTGGCTTTCAAAGCCGGTATAGTACTTTATTGTAAGTGTTGCCTTTGTTGTAGTTGTTTTTTTCATTTTAAGTAATTTTTTTTAAATTGCCCCCCCCCCTCCCGTAGTAAAAATGCTTGTTTTTGGCCCCTCTACAAGAAATCGTTATCAATTTTACCTCGTTATCAATTTTACCATCGTACTCTCCCCGTTAAACTATTAAATCGCGTCGAATGAAGCTGTGAAACATAATGCTGTCTAGGTACTAAGTTAAGCATTAGGACACTGTTTCCTGATATTTTGGAGTTCAATATTTGCAACAAAATTATGTAAAAAGAGATGATGTAAGAAAAAAAAATCAAAGTTTGATTTTCTCCTATTAATTAAGCGAAATGTTTGTTTAAACGAGCAAGAAGCACGATTTTGAAGCTGGCGTTTCATTAAAAGTATTATTAGAGAACGTCTGAATCAAATTATAAGCATTTTGGGGAAATCAGAAGATATTTATGAGCATTCAGCATTAAGAGCATTAAGAACATTCAGTTTAGTTTTCTTTGGATATATTGACAACTGTTTCCAGGCCGATTTTAAGAGATTGTTTATCTCTATGTCATTTTCTTCAAAGACCTCTAGATTTTGGTTCCACAATAGTAAGAAACAAAATAAATCTTTGAATTTTATGATCTTCGTTGTAACGCTTTTTAATATATGAGTAATGCAATTTGATCCATGTGCTTTAACTTTGTCATTAAGCTATTGATGCTTTTTTTTTACAAAATCAGTTGCCTCATCTTAATTTTCCAAGCACTTCCATGGGAACGTGGATCAAGAAATATAGAAAGGGGCACATCAAAATTGGAAATGGACTCAACTTTACATCTTTGAAGTCTTTTAGTTAGTCCCTATAGTTTATAACTAACTTAATTTAGTCAATTGGCTAATTGATGAAACTTTTGGAATTAAAATTGAACAAAAATAAAACTTATATGAATTTGTCCGAAAACTTATGAACGGCAGTGTATATATTTATATAATTTTTTTATCTGATAAGATAGTTGTAAACTATAAATTTAATTGATTTTGAATTTTTTTAATTGGAACACTAAATTGATTTTAATTGAAGAAGTGAAATCGTTCCTTTTTTGACAGTTTTTTCGTTATAAAATTTAAACCACCCTGTCAAATTTAACTTTTCAGGTGATCTTTACATCTTTGAAGTCTTTTAGTTAGTCCCTATAGTTTATAACTAACTTAATTTAGTCAATTGGCTAATTGATGAAACTTTTGGAATTAAAATTGAACAAAAATAAAATTTATATGAATTTGTCCGAAAACTTATGAACGGCAGTGTATATATTTATATAATTTTTTTATCTGATAAGATAGTTGTAAACTATAAATTTAATTGATTTTGAATTTTTTTAATTGGAACACTAAATTGATTTTAATTGAAGAAGTGAAATCGTTCCTTTTTTGACAGTTTTTTCGTTATAAAATTTAAACCACCCTGTCAAATTTAACTTTTCAGGTGATCTTTATGCACACACGCTTGGAATGAAACCAATTTGGATTCGAAGGCTTGTTTTTTTCTAGAGTTATGCTGTACGAAAGATTTCGAAACGTGGAGATAAACGTGTTGGAACTATTGATGGAAATAATCCTGTTGAAACCACATGTCGTCCAAGTCTATATCTCCAATTCGCGCCAAAAATACTCAATTATCGTGGCCCAATAACGTCGCCGGTGATTCCTGAAGCAAATGTTTCACCAATAACGCATATTTTGCTTATTGACGAGCACATTAAGCCAAAAATTAGCTTCGACAATGCAGATAATTTAGCGATGAAATTCAACATCTTGGCGCATCTTCTACAGAGCCCAATCGGGGAACGTACGTCGCTTCAAATGGTCCATCGGCTTCAATTATTGAGTCAGCTTGATCGTGATTGGGTGTTAACCAAGTCACGCACAATACGTTTGCTACGGACGCCTGAACGGCAGCGATATTTTCGACACTTCGACCAACCCATTGTCTCACTGACATGGCAACATCACACAACGAATATGCAGACTAAAATTTTTGCACTTAACTTTTGATTGTCTAATAGGGCGAGAATAACAACCACAAATTGGAGTAAACGCTGTTAAAATTATGGTCACCGACTCCGAATTTTGGTAGCAAATTTTTATAATTTGCAGACGTTGCTCGTTCGTGTACTTTACCATTATGAAAATGTTGAGTTTACTGAATACATTAGTAGTGACAGTTCGATGATTAGTGAAAGGAGGCGTTCACAACATAAATTCAAAGTTGTCAAGTCATTATTGGAAAACCCTTTTTCCACATGTATACACACAAATGTGAAAACATTCTATTTTCCTTATACAGATAGTGTTATACATTTTTCACTGACGTATCATCATACAGAATCCAAGAATTTCCTGTCGGAATAAATGACATATAATGGCCAGTTGATCATACTTAAAAGTTACCTTTATATGCGGCGACGCCGTCTTATTGATTATGCTTCTGTTGGTTGTAAAACTCGCGGAATTGTGTCTATAGATGTTTGATTCTCTTTCTCTTTACAGCACTTAAATTTGTGGCCTGTAATCAATGTTCTGTTCCATGGTTCCTCTGCATCATTCTTAAGGAGTGGGAAAAGTATTTTTAATTGCCTCTTGCCTCATTTAAAATAGTTAATTCAACATCAGATCCTTCGCAGGAATTGTTGAATGATTTCTTGGAGAAATTCGCTTATTTCACTGTTAACTTTTCATTTTTCTTAGAAGACGCTTTAACAAATTGATGACATATGAATCATAGTAGCATACTCTTTCTTCACAGATTCTCCCGAACTCTCGTGTAAGAATCTGGCTGATGATGGATTCTTAAGCAATTCCATATATCATTTTGCTACTGGTACACACGATACTATTCTAAGTTTTGTCGAGTATCCGATAATTTTAAATTCATTGATTATGTGAAGTTTTCAAATTTTTCAAGTTACATAAATTGGGATGATTTATTGTAAACCATTGATATTAAAAGTGCTTCTGAGATTTCTTAAGAAAATCTTCATTATTACATTAACTTCAGCGTACCGAAATAAAAATTTAGAGTCTACCCTGTTTTTACGGCAATACAAAAAAACGACTAAGAAATAAAAAAAATCATGCTGGCCAAAAGTTTTAAAGTACTTATAACAATAATGACTACCTTCCGAAAATCTCTAAACGAGGTTAAAAAGCGTTAGCTAGCATCGTATCCCTGCATTTTGTCGTATGAGGGGAAAGGTTACTCCGACAAAAAAGACAAATAATTCATTCGAGAAGTTTTTCCAAGGTGCTTACACTCAGTCTGATCCTGTATCGCATTTTAATGTCTGACTTGGTCATAGCTGAAGATAGTTTGGTCAATTCGAGTGCCGCAAGGTCACCTTCAAATCCTTGAAATCATCCCGCGGAGTTGGCATCCTTTCTGCCCTTCTGCATATGGTCATGGACCCTATCCCACCGGTTCTCGTCGTTTCGCTGGAGACAGGTAAACGTTGTATTTATACCAAAACCTAAAGGCAGTCCTCCGGAGCTACCAAAATCCTATATACCTATCAGTCTATCTTCCTTCATCCTTAAGACAATGGAAAGACTTAAAGACTCAGGGGACACTTGCAAACTCACTCTCCCCTGAACCCCAAACAATATTCACACTGGAACGGAAAGTCAACTGAGGTTGGCCTTTTACCATCCGGTCATCCTTGTTGAAAAGGTATTTCACTGCGAAGAGATGTTGTCCTCAGGGAGGCATTCTGTCGCCTCTCCTTAGACAATAAGAGGCTACGCTGAATGTCTGGATATTGTCATAAGAGCCAAATATGATACTACGGTCACTAACGTTATGCATGCAACAATAATGCAAGTCTAAGAATGGTGTAATTATGAGGGACTCTCTCTGAATACTAGTAAATCCATTCTGGTCCCCCTTACAATGAGGAGACAACTGATGCTGCTTGAAGTAAACGATCCTTACCGGACGAAGTCTGGTTCTAAAACTTCGTTCACAGGTCGGGAACCTTTCTGTGGCGTAAACTTGAAAAGGGTCAATAATTGGGAAAACCAACTTCGTATCGCCCAGTGGAGAAATTTACCCTTTCTTACAGAAAAATCCTAAACCTAAATACACTATTGCCGCTTGAGGTCACATCTAACCAAGTACAGTCAGCGAGTGCCGAGTGATTTTAGAGGACGACGAAAGCGCTGTGCACATTCTTAATGAATGGCTTAGAAGGCGCATTTTCCTCAAAGAGATATTTTCCACAGTCTAATGCTAAAGACCTTCTGACCTTCATCAAAAGGGTTGGAATGTCTGTTAGCCAAATCTTGACCTCGAAAAAAGGACCTCTTCAAAAATATTATATTTTCTAAGTATTTTTTTTTTAAATGCAATGAAATGTTGGTGTCAACTTAATATTTCAGTAAAATGTTTGTTTAACTTTATGTTTGTACACAAGAGAAAAAATCGCAAGAATAACCCAAATCTAGGAAAGGACTTAAATAAATGTTAAATGTTTGATTATTCTTAAAGGAACCCCAAACATCTTGGAAAATAATAAAGTTATATTGATATAACAACATTGCTTCTAGGACAGATATACTTTTGTATTTTGAGTGCTTTCACGAGTCATGAAAAGAACTCCCCACTTTCAGAAATGTGTGTTATTTAGTTTGGGACTTCTTTGAATTTATAATAATTCATTTAAGAGTTATTCCAAAGTTAACATCAGTTTTCTAGAAATTGAATACATCGACAATCTTATTCAAAGATTAAACAAATACTATACGCATCGACCCACTTAAACCCAATTCTAGATGACCCTTCTTTCAGTTAAATTAAAAATTAATCCTCGCTGCTTAACAAAATCAAATTGTTGGATTTGCCTTCTCGTAATTAACCTTTCCATTGTGATTTCTTTGAGTTTGAAATTTTCACTCTAATTAAAAAAACAAGCGCGACAGCGATCAAAGTGGACTCATAATAATATTAATGCATAAATTTGAAGCTATTTCCTATACTTTTTTTTTTAACTAATCATGATTTTTTTTATGTAAATAAATATTTCAAGTATCTTTGTTGTTGCCGGCCCAACTGAACCCATTCAATCCAATAGATGATGGATTCATCACACTCCAGCTTTCACTTCTTCTTCACAAAGATTTTGCTAAAAGTTTTAATACACAAAAAAAAAGAATCAGAAATCACACTCCCGAAAGGAATCAAGTCCTTGTCGCGTTACCCTCCGACTATCGGTGGAGTCTTGCCACGCGCATGTGAAGTATCTGGGGATATCATAAAAAGTTCACCAAGTGCGGATATCTTCAG
The DNA here is from genome assembly GCA_963555765.1 of Orthonevra nobilis. Classification (NCBI taxonomy): domain Eukaryota; kingdom Metazoa; phylum Arthropoda; class Insecta; order Diptera; family Syrphidae; genus Orthonevra; species Orthonevra nobilis. The sequence continues at coordinate 52,965,465 of OY743226.1, forward strand.
CATTCGGTTGAAAACATTCGTTTCGAACGGTCGTCAGATACAGATACTGTGGTTTCAGTCAGTGCTGGGTGTTTCGTAAAATTACGATCGAATTCGATTGTTTCGATTTAGTTAAGGGATTTAAAATTGCGGGTTAACGGATTTGTGGGCGAAAAAATTAATAAATTAAAAACTAGTGAATTTATCAGTGTCTGGAAAAAGTTTGAAATATAAAGGCTACTCATCCTGTTTATGTGATCTTTGGTTTAGCGAGCATATGGCGATGTGTATTTAAAAACAGTGAGTATAGAGTCTCTTGAACACCCTCTGACAACAATTTTTTGTTTAATAAGTGATAAATGGATTGCTTTTCCTTTAATCCTATTATGGACATAAGGAAAAGCTTAAAGGGATACCAAAAGTCATACGCGAGAAAATCGTTTTCCCATTATTTGTTGATTTTTTTTTATGACTGTTACTGTCGCTTTAATGAGGAGCATCAGACGCTTTAAATTTATTTTATGGCGCAAGGGTGATAACGGTCAGGAAAACAATACATTTGCGGCGCCAGTGGGGGGAGGGGATGGTACGGGACACTGATTTCGAATTTAATTATGAAGTATAGAACGTTTATGTACTTATCGCATCCTCGAGACAAGTTTATTGCTATTCTTGTGTGGAGTGGCAATGTGAATGGGGCAAAGAAGCTAATATGAGAGAGTTACCATGGTTAACATTGAAAGGCTTCATTTTTTGGCCAATATCGAAGCTAGCATATGCGTGTTTTTTTTTTATTTTCTTTGTTGAAAAGTTTGTCAGGCGGTTGGGGTTCATTTTAGAGCTACGCTCTTTGTTTGTTTTCTTTGCTAATTAGATCGTCATCATATGCGTATATTTATTGCCAGCCTCATAATAATTTGGTAATGAGAAGCGTTCTTGGCATAATTTGATGTATGCAAAGAAAAGCGATGTCAAGGAGGGGAGGCGATGTGGTAGCCAAGGGTAAGACCGACACTGGTGCTTAAAATTGAATTTGATTATTCTCATTAATATGCAAACAGATGTTGGTGAAAATCATTTTAAATATTATTACCTTTCAAATTTAAAGTTGTAAACCGAATTCCCATCTTGGCTTTCTTCTGCGGATGAACGTGCGTGTCACAGCGTTTGTCCTTATTACGTGTTAAGTAATGAGTTTGTGAGCCACAAACATTGTCTTTGTAAAACAGCATGTCCTGGTAAAGTGTTTTTAATTGGGAACTTCAGAGCATTGGAATTACTTTTGCAATTAAGTTGGGCATGGTAAACTGGGATTGTAAGGAATTTTTAAACATATTTTTGTCAAGAAGAATTTCAATAACCTTGATATGCCTTTTTTTAGACGTACTATTTGGATGTTCTTGTAACGGGTCGAATTTCCGAAATCAAAAATTTTGATGTTTTACCGTGTTCCGAGGTCCGAAAAGTTAGTTACCATTGTTTGTATAAAGAAGACTGCGTACGTGAACATATACTAAACGTGGTAATAAACCAAGCTAACAACTTTTAACAGACATTATAAAGTCAAGAAACATTGTTGGTAAAATCCCCCTCGGTGGTTAAAATTTTATTACCAAAACACGAGTAACACAAAAAAAAAACCAATACTCCCTGTTCTTCAATTTTCTTTTTCGAAATTTGACATTAAAAGTAAAATAAGGTGGTCTGCATTTCTTTCGAAATGGTAACAGAAAATTCGTTTTTCGAACATGGAACATGTATGGTAATCTTAATAATTTTAAGAAGTGAAGTGTGATTTTGCATTTCTTGAGAAAGAGGTTTGACTTTTTTGTAGGGTTAAGCACAAAAATCAAAGGCAAAAAAAATCCTCCATTTGAGTTAACAATTTTCAAAATGAATTAAAATCATTTAAATAAAATTTCGTTCTTTTTTTCGTTAAATTTGAGTTGTTTTTTTCGTTCAACACGTTTCAAAACTGCAATAGTTCTCTCAAGAACGTTTCGAGTTGCTGAATGCTTTCCGTTAAAATTGTTCCTGATTGTTATGATTTGTAGGGAGTTACGTAAATGGTCCTAGGCTGAAGCCTATTTCTCTAAGTAGCCATGCACCGCGTTAACCTTTTTCCAATTTTTCAACGAAACAATAATGGACATTGCTCATTTGCCATATTAGCTTCGGCAACTATTTTTTTTAAGATTTCACTAATATATTAAAATTCTAAAGCGGCTTACATGTGCGAATATCTGGTACATCTCCCTCTACCGGTATGTCCTGCAGCATAATCCACTTTGTTCATAATTTAAGTTGCGATGTTTAAACGTCTTGCTTATCATCTTGCAGACTTTCGATGTACCAGGCCCTATGTCAAAATATTACCCCATTGAGCTTTGGCGGATTTCTTTAGCCAGAAATTGGAGCATTCTGCAAGTTGGTGGGTCAGAAGAATAGACAAAAATTGTCAACACGAATTGTTCTTTTTACCCTTAGTTTGTTTTTGCAAACAATCGTAACCCTTATTATTTTGTCATGCAAAATATTCAATCCAAAATCCAAAGAAACTTTTTTACTTAACAAAAATCGAATTCACTTGGATTACAAAACATTTAAAATCACTTTCAGTGAAATGGAAATGCGATTTTACTTCACGTGAAAACAACATCACAAGTCAGTGAACACCAGTTGAGATTCAGATTTTGCTGAAAACGCTTTACTGAAACTACATATGTGGCGAGATCTATAACAGTTTTGATGAGTCGAAAAATTCGTGGAAATCAATTGATACCAGTAAAGCGTTCGTGGTTAACCAGATTCGGATTCAAAGGTTTTATTTACAAAAGAGTTTTACATTTTCATTCGTTTACCCGCAAAGCATAGTGCCTTACTTGCGGATGGTTGGACGTAAATTTAGTTATTTTGGAGGGATTTAAGATTTTGAAGGTTTTTCACTTTACAAATCAATTTTGGTCTATCGTTTGATAATTAGTTTAGCATTTTTAATCTCAACTTTACAAAAAAAAATTGAACCAGATAATTTTAAAGCCCTTTATTTCTCTTCTTGAAGTTTGGAATGTTTGTCAAGAATTGAGGAAGTTTATTTATCAATTTTGGGACAGTAAATTGTGGTTCTTTTTTATTTGTTTCTTTATTTATTTTAAGCTGAACATTCACGTAGTGTAGGACTGCTGTCATCTGGAAGATAGCTTTGGCATCTTAAACTTAACTACTTTCAATCAAACGATGCTGTGATTAGATATCTTATCCACATGGGCTTAAGCTGCATTTCCTCAAGCCAGAATTTCGCATCTAATGCGTAACACAGCTAGTGAGTAGAATACCTGCTTTTGGACTTCTTAATTTGAGCATCGTTTAAGATACACCATTGCAAAAACGCTCTTTAGTTGAGGACGAAAAACACAGAAAATGCCCGTCGATGGTTTCTCCAAGTTATTTAGTACTTCTGACTACCTCAATTGCGTTGTTTTTAGTTGAAGATGTACAGCAGTAGTTCCGATGATAGATTGGTAGATCTTCAGCTTGCTTGGGTGGAGGACGAATGCTTTCAAATTTATCCAAAAAACCAAGAGCGAAAAAAGTACTAATATTTTGAGTTCAGTAAGTTACATTTAGCTTGGTGTTCCACATAGCTCTTTTCTAGGGCCCATTTTATTCGTCGTGCAAGAATTTAAACATAAAACAATTGCATTTGTTGATGGCACAGCTTTATCTATCCGTATGCAATCATGATTTAGATTTTCTGCGCATATGGTTGCATTTGTCTCAGTTGCCAACGCTTTGGAATGGGAAAACACGATGAAAGTAAATATTTTGAATATGAGAACCATTCTGAGGGATGCTTCAATATTGACCATGTTGACCATGTTTTTGTTTTAGGCTATTTGATATACACTGCGTCTCACTTGATTACGAACAAGTAGGTCTTTTTTTAATTTCCCAGAGAGAATTCACCTGTAAGTTTTGTCCTACTTGATTACGAATAGTGGCTTAATCTACCCACCATAGTTTAATTCAAATAAAAGGATACTTTAAATGTAAGGGAGCTCAGTTCAAGAACTAACTTCATGCAATCCATAACTATGGCTAGTGTCCACCAAGGAGGGAATAAGCCAAATTCGAGCTTTCTAGGAACAATGGTAATCCATCCATTTCATAGCCAGCAAGATTGGAATGACCCATAGAAGAATGGAAAAAATTTAAAAGTAAGAGTCAGCAAAACAATAACACTACAGGGAAGGCGGTCGATTATGAGAGGTTCTTCAAATTGAAGACTCTCCGCAAGTAAAATTAAGTTAGAAACTGAAGGTACAGTTAGCAAATCGACTGTTCACCTCCTGATACTGAAGGCCGGTCATATCTGCTATGGCACATTAAATGGAATCGAGAGTTGCATACCGTCGACTTTTTTGATGAAAAACAAAATTCAATTCGGACGGAACTGACGGATACAGCTGTTATATCCATGACTTGAGAAAAGAAGAAATACATCTTCAAAGGAGGCGCAGCAAAAGAGGTTGCGTAATGGTACGGGGAGCTTTAGGCTATTACGGAACTGTGGAGCTGGATTTAAAAAGCTCCAAAAAGACTGCAAACACCTCCAAATCATTACTGGAAAAAGCTTTTCCGCAGTTTTCGGAGATATTTGGTGAATAGCGATGGACTTCTAACAAGACAATGCACCGATACATATCGTATAAACAACAAAAGCCTGGCTTCAGAACCCAAATGTAATCCTACTTGCACGACTACCATATTCACCCGACCTGAACCTCATGGTAAAACGTGTGGGGTTGGCTTTCAAGAAAAGACTTCGAAGGAGGAAGGCAATATGATGAAACAGAGGAGATTATTTAACCTGGTTCGAAATTTGATAGCACTCTATGAATTTCGTCGTTCCAAACACGAAGTGGCGAATATCAGTGATAAGCAATTTAAATGTCGTTTTGCCATTGTTAACTTCTAATTGTCTATATATCAAATTTTACCACCGATACTTATTTGTTACCTGAACTATTAAAAAATCTACCGCACACGTGAAAAACCAATAGTCACTGACGACGGTACGCATAAATATAATATGTAAAGCCCAATGAGTAAATTCGCAGAAAAAATCGAATTACTGTCGAAATATGTCTTGGAGTAGTTCGAGTTATAGAAATATTCGAGTTACAGAAATTTGAGCTAGGGAAAAAAATATATGAAACATGCAACAAAAAATCAGTGTTCACGATAAAAGTTCGAGTAACAGAAGTTCGAGTAAGCGAATTTCCACTGTGCAATTCGCCTTTCCCAGATTAGCGAAGGGTTTGAGAAATAACGTAAAATTAAAGAAAGCCTACATGTTCGCAATCAATTGAGACGGAGTGTATTACTTAGGTTAAATGGCAAAACCGTGGCTAAAAAAATCGACATAAAAAAAGCTTATACTGAAAAATATGGCTTGGAAGCAATCCGTTTAGTATTTGGGAATTTATCTTGACACCAAATTGACATTTAAAGAGCACATTACAAGAACAGTGAACAAAGTCAAAATAGCAACTTATTTAATGTACCCCTTTATTAATCGGAAGTCAAAATTAACGAATGAAAATAAAATAATAATTCTTAAGGTGATCTTCCAGGCATTAATGTTATATGGTTGTCCAGTCTGGGGTATTATCGCAAAATCTCTGATAAAACGTTCACAAGTGTCACAAAACAAAACACTTAAAGTGATGCTTAACCTCTATACGATGGATCTCCACAAAAGAGCGAATGTTGAATTGGTTTCTGAAAGAATTGAATTTTTTTCGAGCTGTATTATGGCTTATAATAACCTTGTAAACGAATTGAATAGTTAATTGCACAGCAAATAAACAAAACCATAAACAAAAGTTCTTTGTATTGTATCTTACTTAAATATTTTTGCAGTTTTTTTTTCATTATACGTTACATTCATATACATTCATATATCTAATTACTTATTTATTTATTTATTTTTATTTATTTATTTATATATTTATATATATATTTATTTATTTATGGTTGGAACAAATTATTTAACATAAATTGGAGGTTATGATCCCAACTAAGGGATAGGTCTTCTTGCAGGTGTTTTGAGGATCTTACATTTGAACATGTTATTATCAAATGTTTGAAACCTTTAATTCGATCTGAAAATTATTCGTTTATTCGTTTATTATTATTCGGATAGGCCTTAAGGCATCCATTTACAAAAATGCAAATCTCAAAATTACTCATTTACAGTCTCGGATGATACTACGGTTTGAAGTGTCTGGTTGAAACAGGGATTTTCGAACCACAAATTCGATGACCCTCTATATACTTATATCGATGAAAATGTATTGCAAATAAGACAATAGAATTAAAAAAAAATTAGATCTTCAAGATTAATTTAAAAGCATCCGCAGTTCAAGCCTCAGTACTCAAAGTTACACAAATTACATGACAACATTTGGTTGTTGTTGAGTTTATAGCCTGTTTCACTAATTAGGCAGCAAGGATTCGAAGCGATTCACAAGCGTCCTTAATTGAAAACCCTTTATTATCTGTGTTTCAAACACATCCTTAATAGTAGTGTTTGAATTGATGACTGTACGAGTACATGTTGATGGCGTTGTCGTTAGGCAAGAGATAAAAGAATCTTAGCACTTGCGAAATAAGCACATTCAATTGAGTGAGTTTCGGAAAAGCCCTCAAGCATCTTTCAAAGAAAATGTAATTCAAATTTCCACGTTTTCCACTTCACTAAGCAGCAATAGAGTATAGTCGAAAAGTATCAGACCAAACGTAAGATGGAATTTTGTTACGAAGGGGTCAATTACATTTTGCCAACTTCCTTTACATGAAAACATTTATAAATTCTTTGTTACATCCTCGTACAGTAGGAGCTTAAGTTGTTCGAATATAAGATTAATCAATTAAATGTCGTTCATGTTAAAAATGTTATAGTTACTTGTTGGAATGAATGTGATAGTTTTTCGATGAACGAAGTCTTCGTTAGCAACATTCTCTGCTCTTGTCTGCTGTATAAACGAGAGTTCATCAAAGTTTTTGATGAATTAATTATTTGTTAATTTTATTTTATTTTTTTTATGATCTTTTGATTAAATTCAAGCCGAACTGGACCGCTCACATGTTTCAGTCTTATGCACTCGTAATTGAAATTTAAAGATAAAGTCAGTTCAGCTACTTAACTTTCTACCAATTTTTTTCAATAATTTAAAAAATTCGTGCATGTTTTGTGATTTTTTTTCTTGTATGACACAAGGCACCGATTATTCACTCATGCTTATGCAATATAACTAAATTTTTGAAATGTGCGCCATTCAGGCTGAAGAGGGCGGGAGTGGTTTCAATCTATAGGCGTGGATCTAAAGTTTGGTTGCATTTCAATTCAGTTGAATCATAATGAATTGGAAAAGTGAAAAGCGTGTGTTTGCCATCGGGGTCTACTTTTTAAAGGCATTACAATGCTCTTAATTAGGCTCCTTGGCCATGTCCTGGATCGGAATGAAATTGTTATACGGATTAAGACGGAGAACGAAATTCTCTTGGCACATCAGATAACCTGAAAATATCGAGGCGTAAAAGCGTTAAACTTGTTAATTCCACGATCACGATTTTTTGCACGCAAACTGATATCTACCATTGAACTTTCCGATCATTCGGTATTGGTTTTTTTCAGCCCGCAATTTCATCAGTTATTATTTGAAAACCTCTTACCGTCCAATATCGATACTATCTTGGACAACAGTGGGTCCAAGATATTCGAAAAATTATGTTGAAAGTCTGCAAAAATTAGTTCTAGTCCTAACATCAATTTGGCTTAGAAGTAAGCACTCCACAATTGGTAACGTGCATAAAATCACAGTTAGAAGCGAAAAAGCATTCGTAGAGAAATATATATCCTCTACTATATTTCAGAACAAAGCACATGCTTTTGATAAAGTCTGGCACAAAAGACTGATCCACAAACTACAAAAACACCTGCCGAAGTAAATTCGCTATAATTCTGGAGTCAATTATATCAAATCGATTCTTTAGAGTTAGTAACTGAGTCAGAGTTCTCAACACTAATACAAATTAAAGTTTGTGTACCACATGGCAGTGTGCTAGGTCCAGTGCTATTACGCTAATTCACTAGCGGTTCACTGCTGTGGGAGCAGCTGTGAAAAAAAACAACAAAAAAGCTCCAAATGGCAATTAACAGTATGTCATAATGGTAGAAAAATGACAGATTAGTTTAAATACTATAAATACGTAACATATAGAGTCCAAAAGATTGGATGGTAATGCCTTAAGCGCTGTCTGGCTATCTGAAAAGATTTTTATCATAGCGCCCTTAATACTCACGAGGAGATTGTGTCTGGCGCAGATCTCAATGACAAAGATTTCAGCTTGAAACACTGTAGGACTTAATTCAATAGGGACATGAGTTCTTGTGTAGCGTCAAAGGACTCCAGCTCCAATTCCAGAATCCATTTCCATTCAATTGTCTAGTGAGCCGTTAAATGTTTTGATTTTACGGGGTGATATGAACACCGATATTTTGTGAAATTCCAAATACTTATTCTTGCTGTCATCTTATGGCCTAGAGCCAAGTATAAACAAACCTTCTCTCATTACAGACTCTACAATCTCCTGCATAGACCACCTATTTGTACGATTTTGTAATTCTCAATTCAATGTTCTGTCAATGAATTACACCTGACCGAAATTGACCAATGAAATTTTGCATTGAGCTTATAGCACCGTACATTCGTTGAAAGAAAACAATCAAGTGATAACTGATCCTTAAAACTTAGCTGACAGGCTCAACATTTTGTTTACCTCTGTAGGCAGTAGTGTCACATAGTAATGCTGACTCAATGTAACTATTTGGCGACAGATTTGTTAGCTCCTCAAAGTTTCGAAATATACAAAATCATAATGTCCCTGAAAAATTCCAATTCTTCCTCATCTGATTGCTTTTTAAAATTTCTTTAAATATTTCGTGTGGTATCTTTGCTGAAGACTTGAAGCTAGCTGAAGTGTTACTTTTGTTCAAGAAGGGTGATAGAACATGTTTAACCCTTTGTCGTCCGACGGTACTTATAAGTACCACCATTTTAAAGTTCAAATAAAACCTTTCGACGAAAATATTTTGTTACTTGCGACCATCGGTACTTTTAAGTGCCATATTATCTTCATGTTTTTGTTGAATGTTTTCCTGGAATGGTCTTTTTTAACGGTATTCTTTCGACAGCGCGTTCGTCTTTGAAGAGATCTATTTTAGTTGATTCTGGTTTTTACCGTAATAAAGAACTGTCGTAAATTTCTCTAACTTTTTTCGGTTTTTAGTTGATTGGCATATTTCACTATTGAAAAAACACGAAATTACCAGAAGTAATAAACATTTTTCATATATTTTCATTAAAAAACTCAAGAGGACTGGTAAGTACCGTTGGGCTCTGGGGTCATCGAATTTTTTTTTTACTGTGGGTGTTCGGACACTGATTTTCTCTTTTGGTTCTTTGAATATATAGTACATTATGTCGGCTGTTAGGAACATTTTATTAAAGGACGATGAGATTTTGGCGATGCTTGAGGATTTACCTTTGGACAATAAAGAAGACACCGATATTGAATCTGATGATGAATTCGATTTGCTTACATTACGTTCAAAAATAGGAGTTACAGCCCAGATGAATCAGGAGCCAGATGAAGCTTTACTTCAAACGGAGCTTGACGAGTTGTTGATCAATAATGGAAATGTTTCGTATGATCGTCCAACATGCAGTGTGTCGAAGAAAAACATTCCCGAAGAAGAACCAAATCGCCACTGGAAAGCAAAGGATCATAGTTCATTTATTCCTGAATTTTTGTTACCTGAGGGACCTGTTGAGGAGTTGTTTGAAGGTTGTGTCAGTCCAACCGATTTTTTTCTAAATTTTCTTGAAAGTGTGGTCAATAACATTGTATATCAATCTAATCTTTACGCTACTCAGAAAAATAAGGTGCTGGATTTGAAGAAGGGTGAATTCCTGGCGTTTATAGGAATCAACTTTCTTATGGGATAGCATAAATTACCCAGCTGGAGACACTTTTGGAGTGAAAGTGAGGATTTGGGAGTTCCGTTAGTGGGAAAAACTATGAGCCGTTATAGATTTGACGTTATTTTGAGCAGCCTTCACATAAACGACAACAGCCTTATACCAAGCAATAATCACGATCGACTCTTCAAGCTTCGTCCAATGATCAATTGTTTGAATGAGAAATTCAGCTCTTCCTACCATGGGACAAGACAGCTTTCTGTTGATGAATCCATGATTCTTTTTAAAGGCAGAAAATCAATGAAACAGTATAACCCAATGAAGCCCATTAAAATGGGCTATAAACTGTGGTGCTTAGCTGATCAACACGGTTATATTAAGAAATTTTCAATTTATCAAGGAAAGGATGAGCAGCTTGAAACCAAATATGAAAAAGAGTGGGGTAAACAAAAAATTATCTTTTTCGACAACTACTTTTCATCGGTGAGACTGCTCGAGAAATTGAAAACAGAGAAAACTTTAGCTTGTGGAACAATAAGAGGAAATAGAAAAGGCAATCCGAAGAACTTAAAAGATGATAAAAAAATGAATAGAGGCGATTTTGACTATCGATCTTCGAAGGATGGGATCAGTTTCTTCAAATGGAAAGATACAAGAACTGTGCTTTTGTCTTCAAATTACCATGGCAACGAGGCATCAACTGTCTCCAGAAGAGATAAGTCAGGAGTGCAACACGATGTCAATTGTCCTACAGTTGTTAAAGACTATAACGCATTTATGGGAGGAGTAGATCATGCTGATCAACTAAGGTCCGCATATGGCCTAGATTGTAGGTCAAAAAAGTGGTGGCATCGGCTTTTTTGGGGAATGATAGAAATATTATTTGTCAATTAGTTCATCGTTTACACCCAAATGCATGAAAAGATACCACTTCTTGAGTATAAAAGACGTGTAACTTTAGGACTTTTATCTCAGAAGTGTTTGGCTGTTGACAGATCAAACCTCAAAAGGACATCACTTAGTGAATCCCCACAATGCAGCAAAAAAAAGAAGGGGAAAAGGAGAGTCAATTTCAAAGGATGTTCGACTGGGAAACTTGGGAGTTCACTGGCCAAAATTTGTTGAGTCACGCGGAAGGTGCGAACAATGCAGCATCAACAAAATCCAATCGAAGCCATATTCAAAATGCAGTCATTGCAATGTATACCTCTGTTGCAATGACAAAAAAAACTGCTTTTCCTTGTATCACGGAATACATTTTTAATGCGATCACATGAGCACACTACAATTTTGTATCTTGAATTTTGATCCTTATATTTTCATTATATTTTTAATATTATAAGTTCCATATATAAATAAAGAAATCACTTGAATTTGTTAACTTTTAATTTTGCTTTTGATCCTAAGATGTGCTTTGAAAATCTTCAATTAGTTTTCATTCATAAGACCGGAAAATTAAACATAGTCAACAAATAAAACTATTTCTTATTTAATTTATAATAACATCGTCAGCAATAGAATGTAAATATATTTTCTAAAACAAATGTGTTCCGACAGCCCAACGGTACTTTTGAGTACCACCATCAGTATTCGACCTTGAGAGTCCTTGAGAAATCAAAACATGAATTTTCCTTCTAATTACACTCTTAAATCAAAAATTATCAAAAAAATTGCTTGGTCAATTTCAGACCTTTTTCTTTAATCTCAGGTTCCTCGAAAATTACTTTAAAAAAAAAATCATTAAATTCCTAGAAAAGAACAAATTTTTCTGTTAATGTGAAATTGGATTTTGAAGTGGGCTGTCGAAAGGAGTTGCCCTCTTGAATTTTTGCTCGAATACATATTATGGCTCGAATAATAGGGGGTTACAGAGGCTCTTTTTCGACATTACAAAGGCATTTGATACAGTCGTCAACAAAATCGGATAAGTTATACAATTGTGGCTTCAGAGGCTCAATACCCAAATGGTTCTGCTCCTACTAATCTTCTAAAAAAACAGAGGGTTAAAGTTTTTGGACAATTGAGCTCTGTCAGTACTATCCCTTAGAGGCTCCTCAAGGTTCTGTGTTAGGAACAATTAATTTTTTTATTTAATTCGCTCTTCTTACAAACATTTCTTAGCAGAGTTTATGCCTTTGCCCATGATATGGCTTGTAAAGGGTGATTTTTTAAAAGCTATAGGAAAGTTTAAAAAAAAAACACACATAAAATTCAGAAAAATGCATGAAATCTTTATTTGAATCGATAGTACGGTTCATATTATTTAATGTTTGAAGATTATTTCAGGCAAATGTTGACCTTGACTGCGCCTCAAATGGTCCATCCGCTTAGTCGAATTTTGGCATACTCTTTCCAACATTTTGGCCGGTATCTCACGAATAAATGCTTCAATGTTGTCTTCCAATGCGTCAATTGAAGCGGGCTTGTCTGTATAGACATGAGCTTTAACATAGCCCCACAAAAAATAGTCTAAAGGCGTTAAATCTCACGATCAAGGCGGCCAATTGACCGGTCCCGAACGTGAAATAAAATGTTCACCGAACTCGCCTCTAGATAAGTCCATTGTTGCGCGTGCTGTGTGGCATGTGGCACCGTCTTGTTGAAACCACATGTCGTGCAAGTCAAGCATTTTGGGCAAAAAAAAGTTGGATATCATCTCAGGGTAGCGATCACCATTCACAGTTACGTTACGATTCGCATCATCTTTGAAGAAATACGGTTCAATGATGCCACAAGTCCATAAACCGCACCAAACTGTGACTTTTTCTAGATGCATTGGTAGCTCTTGCAATGCTTTAGCTGATATTCACTCCAAAATCGACAATTATGCTTATTTACGTATCCATTGAGCCAAAAATGAGCTTCGTCGCTGAACGATTAAACTGACAATAAAATGGAAGAAGCGCACGATGTTTGAAGATGAAGATGTTTGACAGTGAAACAAAACACGAAACGTGCGTCAGCTGTTTAAACCAGTGTTGCCAAAAAGATAATAGCTAAAAAATCACTCTTTTCATTATAAGTAAATAAATTACGACTTGGAAGTTATAAGACATTGGCTCCAGATGCACAAAAAATGATTAGTTAGGGGCAGATTATGGTCCATTTCGTTTTCATTGTCCAAACTGTACGAAGTATAGGTATTGTATAGAAATTTGTAGATCGTCAAAAGATTCACAAAAATTTCTTGAGTCAAGGTCTTGTTCTGATCAATGTTTTGGTATAGAGAGGATCAAATCGTACAAATATCTGGGGGCTTGGATTGACTGGAGGATCAGTTGGTCTGATCTGCGATTACATTTAAGAAGTATCTAATAATTGCCACAAGACACATTAACTTTCTTAAAACTTATTGTTCACGTGATCTTCTTAAGTTCGAATATGGAATTTGTTTGTTGGGGTGGCACGCAATACAAAAAATGTACCCCCTTCTAATTTCACAGTAGCATGTTGTTCGCTTTATATGTAATAAGAGTCGTAGAAGTGGTACTTTGGTACTATTTTCAAACCTTAATATTTTGTCAGTGAAGCATCTTTATTTTTAAAAAGTGAAATCTCTAGATCTGGTTATAAAATGAATCGGTGTTCTATCAGATACGACCTTCGATTAAAAAGTAACACCACATCACAATTTTCAAATTTTCTTTAAGTAAGCCACGGCTGCGATAGCGATAGTAACTATGACTCCAATGGCACATAGTTGTTGGACCAGATTCGAAGACTAGATGAAAGTTCAAGATTAACTCTAGGACTCGAGCTTGGATCTTGTCATTTGATCCAATTGAAAGGCAGGCCTTGAACCGATTGCGTCTCACACATGTTGAGTCTGTAGGTTACCGAAGTCTTTTGGGTTTCCTTCTTTTAAAAAATGTAAAAAACGTTATAAAAACTCTGACTAATCGATGATCAAAATTGAAGTTTGATTTATATGAACTTTCACTTCATAGTGGGAACTTGTATATACTTTAAGATAAAGAAAACCATTTAAAATCAGTTCAATTTTTATTTCTGACAATTTTTTTTATTAATTTTCGCAGTTTTTTTTTAAATTATTTGTTGGGTTTTAAAAAACGTTGGCATATTCGAATTCAAGTTGCTTAAACAGTTTTGAAAGTACATCTACTTCTTCTACTGCTAACTTAATATAATTCGTTTCCCAAACTTTATTTTGGATCCTTGGAGGATGGTAAGCAAGTCGATGTTGTAGGCACTGACTTCAGCAAGGCCTTCGATAAACTATTGCACAAAATCATCATTCTCAAGCCGACTATTAATTGGATAAAGTCCTACCTAGAAGACCGTAAAAACGTTGTTATTTTCAGATCTTCCAAATAAATCCACTTATGGCCACTTCAGGAGTCGCTGAAATAAGCCACGTTGGTCCCATGATCTTCATTCTAACTATTTATGATGTCGCCCAAATCATGCACAACTCGTATAACTAAATATATGCCGACGACATAAAAATATATTTGCCTATATCATCGCTCGCTGACTGCCTCCTCCTACAAGATGACCTGAGTAGGTTTTCAATTTGGTGCCAAAATAACTTCCTATTACACACACTCGCAAGAGTTTATCACCGTCCTCCGGAACCTATTTCAACTTCAATCAACCCGCGATTTAAGTATTATCTGTGATAAAGAACTCAATTTTCGCAAGCATATGGATTCCATCAGAAGATATGCCAACTCTGCTCTTAGCTACGTAAGCTATGGTCCAAAGAGTTCCTAATCCCCTTTGTCACCAAAGCACCTTACACTACTATTGCTAGACCCCTCCCCAAATATACTTCCCAAGTCTGGTCCCCTTATAATGAAACTCATATCCGACGAATTGAAGCTGTTCGACGCCGGTTTCTCTGCTTCGCACTGCGTGGTCTCCATTGGGCAGACAGCTTTAATCTCATACCATATACCCACCGCTTGCAACTTGACTACAGTGACATTGCAGATATTTTTCATTCACCAACTCTTAACCCGTATCATCGACTGTCCTACGCTGCTTCGATCGAGCTCTAACCTCTCTCACCGTAACCTCAGATCTTTCCGTTTAGACCCAGACCGCACCCACTACGGTTCTCACGAAACTATGTCCAGAATGTTGTGCAGGACATTCTTAATTTCCACCTCAACAGATACACCCTTAAATATGTCCTTCCTCATCAACCAAATCCTTAGTTTTAAGGTAGCTGTTTGTATATAGCAAAGTCCGAAGTATACCCCCGGCCTTAAATACATATAGTATATCACTTGAATAGATTATAGTATTCATCATGAACAAGAATTGAAAAGTTCATAAGCAACAGACTTATATATATGTAAATTGCATATTTCAGTTTAGTTTGTACTCATTTAGGTCTAAGGACGTAATCTGAAAATAACCAGAAATGCTGAGTGCATTCGAGGCCAACGAGTACATTCCTGGGAACTCAGTTTTTCTTTTGAAAAATTATTCAATTAAATTTTCTACATAGAATTTAATTGGGTAGCACATTCTAAACTTTCCATCTTAAAATGAAATGAATACTTATAAATTTCAGCCTTTGGGGGCTTCTGCGAAAATAAGGAATATGGATAAATTTTGCCACACTTGAGAATGCCTCCTTCACATTTGCGGAAACAGGCGAGTTTCTTGTGTCCTTTTAAAGTTTCAGGACTTCAATTAAATAATTTGTTTGAAGGATTGACCTAGCTGTAGTATTGCACCAAACTGCAACAACTGAATGAATTTAGTGTAGACATACACATACACAAAATGAATCCATAAATAAAAGGATTTGGGTAATAAAATTGGGTAGTTTTTTTATTTAGTCTTCTTCGAATTAAGAAACTGTTCCCCAACTACTCGGACAAGTTCACCGCAAAGCAACCCGATTATATCATTTTCATGTCATTTACGTGTCATCCACCATTCTTCGATTGATCTCCATACACCCCAATTCTCGTTATCTTAGAAATTTCTCACTCTTCTGTCCAAACCTTCACCGCACCAACTATGGCTCCAATATGCGCCTCCAATGCCCATCAAAGCATGAATAAATTAATAGATACATAAGAAGAAGAGCATCATTGTTGAATCATAATGGAATCATCAGCATCTGTGTGGTGCCAAAGGAACACCTTTTCGCCAGAACATCGCAAAAAGTTAACTCTCCTTTTTTTCAAATTCGAATCGTTCGTCCATAGGATATTCGACAAGATGATTGATACACAATCGTATATTAGATGAAGCTATATGCCTTTTACTTCTATTAATTTTTTGCTAATTTGGGGTTCGTTAATTTCGCTTCTTTTGTTATAATTTGCGCGCACGACTACCCACTTAGTCAGACTACTATCGTTGATCGATCATGCTCTCATGATAGCATAGTTAATATTATCCCAAGACAAATACGATAATAACGAAACGCTTCATGGTCTTAAAAGTCGATATATCTTCAAAATGATATAGTTCACTTTCGAATTCCATATAATAAGCTTTTCTGCAATAGTATGCACAGAAGGCCCCCTTCATGCTGAAATTCAGTTTTTAGGGTTCCGTTCCCAAAGAGTCCAAAGGAACCCTATTACTAAGTCTCCACTGTCCGGCCGTCCGTCAGTCTCTCACTGATCTGTATCTCCTTAAGCGTGATAGGGAGACACGATAGTATTAATTCTCACAAAAGGGTTACTATTACTATAATCAATATATTAAAGTGCATGTACATGGATATGACACGCGAAAGGGTGGGAAATTGGAGTGTGCTCTAACACCACTTCATTTTGAGGCTCGTTAACGAATTCCGAAAGAATTTTAACTCGCATGAATTTGCCAACAAAAAAAATGTCAGAGTTATAGTTCGTCCATTTCTACAGTAAGTCTGCATCAAATGTGATCCTTTTAAAACTTTATTTTTTAAACTACTCAATTTCTCGTCTCGAAGTCTTATTCTTATTGAATGAACATTTGAAGGTGCGATGCTATGAGATATCTTCAATTGAAGAAATATAGCGTTGGTTATTCTGAGGAGGCGCGGAACCCTTTACATGAGTGTCAATTCTCATTTGGCTACTCTTGTCCTTGTTTCTTCTAGTTCAGAACTAAGCTTTTGAATAGTAAGAAAAAATTAGAACAAGGTGTAATTTTCCAAAAAAGTTCCTGAACAGCAAATTTTGTGAGAATAAAAAATCAAAATATTTCTTTTTTAGAATCAGAGTGGGATAAAAGTTTAAGTTACAATTGATAAAGTTCTACTATGTTGTGTTCTGGCCTTCCTTTGTCGTACCGTTTTAATTTTTTAGATGTTCACTTGTTCATGAACCTGGTCGCTCCGATTCGAAGACATACTAAGCTCAAGTATTGGTAGCCGTTCGTTCAATGAAGCTGCTCCGGAGTAGTTTTGAAGTTTTGAACATCTTGTAGGTTGTACGTTCATCTTCTTGAGGCCTCCTCATCAGGTCCCTAAAATCTGTTCTTCTGTAAAGCTTTACGTCCCAAAAATAAAAAACTGGCAACATAAAGGTATCGTCCATTTCATATATAGTATTTATGCTGAGGCGTTAAGCAGGGATAAGGCCAGATAACTGTTGCAAAGACAAAACTCGCTTCTTTTGTAGTTGTAACGGATAGAGCTAAAAGGGAGAGACTGAGAGCTGACTTTAAGCGGCAAGTCTTTTGGGTTTTTTTTTTTTATAGAAATTAGGTATTGTATTTTTGTTTCGAGACTCTTCGATATTAGCTTGAAGACTGCGCAGAGAAATTGTGTTCTCTTCTCCTCGTATAGCTCTTTATTTTTACCTTAATGTTGGATATTTTACTTGTAACGTAATACGTACTATATGTGTATGGACGTCATTTGCACGCTCGCGTTATAATTTCTTGTCGGAGTTGGTTGGTGGCTAAACGTTTTCTTGACTATTTCCTCAAGTATAATACGGAGTTGTGGCCCAAACAACGTTTTTTTGTGAAGATATTTTCTTACTTATCACCGTATTACTAGATCTCTCAAGCTACGAGTTGGAAGCCGTAATGTGTTGTCGTTTTGTGGAGGCTTTACTACAAACCAAAATGAGAATTTCAATATATTTGGAGCAGCCTTCGCATCTCTTTCGGATAAAACAATTTGAAAATATTGCCTACCATTAATTTTAAAGCCTGTGCCCATCAGTCTTCTCTCAATTGTTACATATGCTTACAGCAACCGAAGACGTCTGCTGATACAGCTTGTCAGCGTATTGTTTTTCCAAACAATGATGTGTACAAGGCAAAAATTATATAAAAAAAATTTTCCTCGACTATAAGAAAATTAATTTAATCAGAACCGAATATGCAATTTCGAGGCGGCAAATCTCGCATATTTTGACTTAATTGATTTTGCGTTCGCTGTATCTTTTAACATCTAAGTATATCTGTTACTTTTATGACTGTTCAGTCTTTTGGCATTTTACATATTCAATTTAATATTACTTAAATCCCCTGACAGATTGAAATTTATTTTGAACATATTTTCTGTCATATTTTAAAAATGTGTGTTTAAGTGTTAATAGATAGAGAAATGTCATTGCGAACTATTTTACAAATTTTGTTTAGGTCTTGAGGTCCCGTACTGTTGAGCCAGTGTTCGTTAGAAACGCTTTCGTTCGATCGTTTTTTCATCAACTTTAGCTACAAAATTGTTCGTCACGAAAGGTATTATTGTTTAAAAGGAATAAAAAATACAGTCTTTTTATGTCCTGGAAGTCCATTCAAATTACTGGTGAAATCCTTTTTTTTTAATCAGATGAGTATCTTAGATGATTACCTCATAAATATATACTTTCAATTGTAACCTCCGTAGATACTTTAAACATTAAAAAAAAAGCCCTTTCATAGCTATGTTCATTTTATTAACCGTCGCATTTGACAAAACCTACCTTAATTAATATATTTTATCTAAACAATCGAACATTGTTTTCGTCTCATCGATAATACGTCTTTTTCTGCCAATCCTAATTTCAATTTAATTTCATTCAATTCGAAGGAGCGACCCAACTTTACTGCACGACAGATTTCAAGAGGTGTGGATATCATGCTGGGCACGGCATTCAATCATGCTTTAACCATAGCAAAGCTATCAAAGATTTTAAACGTTAAATTATAATTGAATTTTTGCACGCTTAGGGTGACATTATAAGCTTAATATTAAATCGTTTTTCTTCTGTAAGTATTGTTGTTTATTGATTCAAATAAATGTGTACGGTACAAACATACACTCTTAAGCTACATTTTAAAAATATTGTAATCTCAATGTGGTGAGACACTCCAAGTATATGTATGTAGCCGAAATTCTAATAATAATTCTAATAATTCTAATCTGAGACGAAATTACAGTGAGGACTACAATTAACGAACAAATACTTTTGATAGAACATGAAAATTTGAACTTCTTAGAACTTAATGCGACTTATTTTTTTTTTAAATAGATAAAAGAAGTTTTTCTGTGCGCACCAATTAGGTTTTCGTTTTAAACTGAGGGGTGTCATTGGAATGTGTGTTCGATTTTTTATTAAAAACAATATCATGAATTAAACTGCTGTTTTGTTCGCTAATTCGATTATCGATTTACCATCTTCGTCTATCATGTTATTCAATCTGTTTCTATCCTTTCCTCGCCGTTTTTGCTTGCTGTTATGCAACCTTTTTTCGTTTAATCTTGCAATTTCTTAATCAAATTGTACTCCTGTTGCCTATGTCTTAAACAGGCTTACATTTTTGCCTATCTTTGTTTTTTTAGCAACCTGTTAAGCACGATTCGGCAGCATAACTTGGATATCCGTAGAATATATTCCTAAGAGAGTTTTTTGTCACCATGACAGTAGCTTGATTACTGAGCCGCATTTCCGTTTAAATTTCCGCCAAACAAATGAATCACACTTATATCAGGATAAGGTATCGCCTCTTCAAAAAGCTAAAGCAAAAGTTGATTTCTTGAGAAATCACAATTTAGGGCTGTGGCGTTTGCCTTGGCACGGTGAACAATGTCATTCTCAATACAATTAAATCAAAGTTTCAAATATCAGAAGAATCAAGTTATCAAAGTGGTGCTCTGTTTGGACAATAATCAAAGCAACGGAGCAACAATACTCTCGAAACTTTGCAATGAATTGAAATACAAATACGAAGGTGAAAACTTCTCAAAGTACTCGGTGCTTTACTTTTCAAACTTATATTTGCAAAAAGGATAGAACATCTTTATGTTGTTCTTAAAGTATACGCAAGTTTTCAAGGACCTTCATAATGTGTTATGACATCGATTGGAAAAAGAGGAATCGTAGCAAGATACAATTACTGTAAGTCCATTGCACTCGATCGTATGTATAAATTAAATAATACCGCGCCGTCGAAATCCAATTTCAAAATGAATCGATTTCCCGCTCCTGTTTGGTCGACGTGATATTCTTCAAAACAAGAGTATCGAGGCGGGTTTATTATTTTAATGAAACAAAAATAATTAAAATTTGAATAGAGCTTAATCACCTCGTTTGCAGTCCAGACTATCCGCAAGAGATTGTTTATCCATTCTGTGCTCTCGAATAAATGAAAAACATTATATTATTCCTTTTTTCTGCGTTCCGATACTACTGCGACTTTTTTTTTGTAATTTTAAGTTTCCAAGTTTTGAGTTTTGTTTTTTTTTTGTTTCCAAAGTACTTAAGTCTTTACGGATTTAATGTCAGACAAACACTTGGGATTTCAATTTGCGGTTATAAGGGGTGCAAAATCGGTTAAAACTTCTGTCGAGGAGTTCGCATTTTGTTTTTAAAAACAAAGAGATTTCTGCAGTTCAAAGTGTTTCGAAAATAATTGTTTTTTAATTTTTAACTCAAAGATTCCCCGGCTTTCACTATAACTTAGAGAAGAATAATTTGTGTTTGTTCGACAAGGTTATCAGCTTTGAGTTCTTAAGTGACCGTAAACAATTTTGGCAGCATCCTTTCCAGCATAATTAAATATTTTAAGTGGAATGCACAAGTTTCTCTTAAAAGTTAACGATGTGGTTGAAAAGAAGTGCACTAATACTACAACCTTCCTTGGCACCGATTTTTCATTTCGAACCACTCTGGAATATTTAGGCCTGCCCAAGCAGCAGCTTCACTTCAACCGTCGCTGAAGTTATGCATGTGCAATTTTCAAAAACTCGTTTGCCATTCCGTATAGACCAGGACCTTTACCGGTTTTCGATTATAGTAGTTTTTTCATAAATCTCCAAAGAAGTCCTACCCACTAGTTGGAGACAGATTTTTGACAGTAAGCCAGAGTTCGTTGTATTAAAAAGGTAATAAACTGAGCGATAACAATTTGCTAGGAGTCCTGTTTGTCAATTTTCAACAGACACTTCGCGTTTAACTATTACCATAACCGAGAAGTTAATCAAAATAGAGATAGGGACCCTTATAATGCATTTTGCAGGAAAGGAATTGAAAGTTTGTGGAGTGGATTAAAACGCAGGTATTTTCGAATAGAGACGACAAATTTTTTAATCAACTTATTTGCATGTTGATATAGTATATACTATATTGTTCATCATCCTATTGTTATGCATTCATCTACTGGTTCAATAAACTTTGGACAAAATTCGAAGGAATCCTTCACTTAGGACTAGAAGGATGGATAAAAAAAATTAAAAATTCTCTCATATATATACATTTGACCTAAATTAACAACTAAGAAAAACACAAAAATCAAAATGTTTTTTTTTTGGGAAAAAGGGCTTTTCATTGCTTTTTAATTTCTCAAAATCTAAGACACCTTATGACACCAGGTTTTTGGAACTTGACTGACAATAAATAAGAGGATTGATTATCTAATGGTAAGAATTTATTGAAATTGAAGAAATTTTGACTTTGAATTGAGTTATTTTTAAATATTATTAAATAGAACAATTTGGTTGAAAAATGGGATTTTGGCTTTACAAAAAGTGTATTGTAAGAAAAGAAAAGCCTGTTTCTAGCAAGCAACATACTTCTTTTAAACGGCACACAATTGGCATGGAGATCGAACACCAAGTACCTTGGGGTGCACCTGGACAAAACATTAACCTTTGGCCTTCATATTCAGGAAAGTATCAGGAAAATTAATTCAATAATAAAAATAATTTAACCTCTCATTAATCAAAAGTCTAAATTAAGCATTGACAATAAACTTATGATTTTCAAAGCTATATTCCGATCCATTCTCTTCTATTCTTCTGTATGGGGTAATTGTGCAAAAAATCATATACCAAAATTGCAAGTAATGCAAAACAAGCTTTTGAAAATGATTTTGATTTAACCTTGGTTTTTTGGATCTGACGAGCTGCATTTGATCGCTTATATAGACAAAGTACCTGCTAGACTGAATAAAATATCCGAACGCTATGCTTGGTCATGTAGTTCTTCTGACAATCACTTGATTTCAGGATTAATTTAAATTAATAAAAGTTACCATATACATATTTATTTTTTGTTAATTATTTTTATTTGATTTCCAGTCCTGTTTGTTTATTTATTTTTCGTTAATTATTTATTTATCTGTGTATTTATTTAGTTAACTTATTAAGTTATTAATTTATTTATTAACACATTTATTTATTAATTCATCCATTCATTTATTTATTTATTCATCCATATATTTATTGATTTTTTCTTTTATTCTATTTACTTATTATTTATTTATGATTTATTTATTATTTATTTAATATTTATTTATTATTTATTTAATATTTATTTATTTATTTATAAATTAGTTTATTTATCTTTCTATTTATTTAAAACATAATGTGTTATTTAAATTCTGTGATAAATAATCTTGCAATCAAGTATTGTTTGCCACCACCGCCTCTCTCCTCTCGAGTCAACATTTGTATGAAGGTTTTTTAAGTAGCTTTTCATTTCAAAGTTAAATTAAGTTCTGTGATATTTTATTGTGTAAAGTTTTTTATTAATATTTCAGTTGTAAGGTAGCAATATGCCAAATCACTGTAAATTGTGCAATAGTTAAATCTTTTGTAAAAGAATATTAGTACACGCTACAATAAAGATCTATCTATCCATCTATCTATCTTAAAAGTGTATTGCATTATCGGTAGTTAAATATTTTTTTTTCCATTACACATGAGTTTTTAAGAAAATTACCCATTCTTCCTAAACTGGAGAAGAATGACCCCCCACATTTTGTCCTACTTTTTATTCGCTCTAGTCCTTTGTTGCAAATAACGTTAACTTATATAGATGTGAAGTCTATTGGAAGTCTTACTAACCATATCTTTCCTATTGCGTCACAAGTCTGAATTACCCTGTCCTATTGGGGTGCGAAATAGTATTGTTTCATATTTACAGCTTTTTATCTTCAGTTCCCAGTCTTAGCAAGATGATTGGAGAGTCTCGAATTTTATTTGAAGTCCGCTTTGTATTTTGATGTCGTCATCGAATGCTATTGAACTATCCAAACCCGTCAGTACTTTTGTAACTTGAATATAAAATAGTATTGGTGCCAAAACGGTGCCTTATAGCAGGCCATTAATGGAGTCAAAAACCTTTGTTGTCATTTGCTTTCTATCTATTACCAACAATTTCTTTTCACGTGTCATAGATGTGATCGTCTTATAAGATGACGTGCATACCCATACATGGTAAATTTGTAAATAATACCATACCGTGTCGAAGGATTTTTCGATATCCACTACACAGGCACCTGTACATCTGAACAAGATTTATCATTACATTGCCAAAATGTCAATCTTGTCATTACTTAGACACAAAACATGCGTTAATCTGCGACTTTTCTTTACACACAAAACGTCGAAAGTTGATAAGAAGATAAACAGATAATTTAAGAAGACTTAACTTCTGAATTAATTAATATGTCAAGCTCTTAAAGGCAAAGTTGAATTCTCAATTCTTAGGTTGAAAAAAGTTCGAAAAGAAGGATTTCAACCCCTGAAGACTGAGCAGACTGGGAGTTCCTTCTTTTTTATCTACTTATCACGAACCAAATCCTTTTAGTTTAAACAGAAAATGATACAAAAATGTCGCATATGCGGATGACTATGTTACTCCGATCACTGCCAACGATAACCAGTCAATCGCTTGGTAGGATATATTAAAATTGGCAAATAAAAACGGACGGGTCGAAGAGCGAACTGTCATTATTTACCAGAAAGGAAAAGCACCCTTGCTGAAACACGACAAGTGTGTTATCACAATTTATATGGACGGTTCTAACATATCATCTCATCGTCAAGGTGTTTCAAGCAGAAGTTGTCGCTATACTAACTGGAGCTCACCAAACTCAATATATGGGAGAAGCAAGTACTCATCTGCACCGATAGTACTGCAGCTATCAAAGCTTTCACAAACCCTCTATCAGTATCGACACTGGTAAGGAAGTTCAAACACAAACTTAACAAAATAGCAATAGTGAACGACGTCAGTCTAACTTTGGTCCCTGGACACGAAGGTGTAACGGGAAACGAATAAGCGGACGAACTGGCTAGGAAAGGAGCAGGAAACAGCCACCAAAACCCTGAAAAGGAAATAGGCGTCCCGCTGGCAACTATTAAAAGAGAAATGAACGAACGGACAACCCAGCAATTCAGAAACCACTGGGTCAACCTGACACCGTGCAGAATAGCAAAATCGTTAATAGATAAACCGACTAACAAGGTAGCAAAAGGTGCTCTGAACTCAAACAAATGTAATCTAAGGCTAATGGTGCGACTGGTAAAAGGGCCAATTAACCTTAACCACTTACATAAACTCGGACTGGTAGAAACACCAAAATGCCAAAGCTGTGAGGAGGAAGAGGAAGGTGTGGAACACTTCCTCTGCCACTGCCCAGCAACAGCGAGACTGCGACATAAAATACTGGGGTCAGCACTGATATCGGATTTTGCGCACCTCAAAGAAATTGGGATCGGTGAGATCATGGATTTCGCAAAACGAACAAAAAGATTTCCCGACCATTCAAATCAAGACATTCCACAGTAATCCCTCCGACATGATCCCTCTTCCACTGCAACTCTTTCACTTTAACCAAAATCTTCTCCAAACAAGAAATAGGGAAACACAACGAGCCCAACATGAGGTCTAAGTAAGGAGCTAACAAAGCTCACCCTAACCAACCAACCCTTGCTGAACCCTTCTTCAGCTCGGAAACAAGTTCCTTGCCACCTCTCAACTGAAGCTATATGCCTTGACTTTTTCATGTAAATAGAATGTTTGAAAAGAAATCGCAATCCTTTTTATGGTCCTTCGAGGGGGGTCCTGCAGTTTGCCGAATATGTTTAGTGCTTTTCAGAAGGAAATCTACGCAGTCGAAAACATAGCAAGGGTTATCATCAAAGTTATCTTTCCCCATCGGAGATACCCTTTCTGGTTAAATAATTTTAACAATGTGAGTGAAGATGGAGTTAGTCTCTATTTTGTGCATTGAGCAATATCCAAGCGAAAGAAGCATAGAATAGACAAGTTTAGAGACCACCCAAGTCTGCATTACAAATAAATTAAAATAATTTGTTAAATTGCCAACTATATGACCTGATGTAATCGCAGTCCATTTAAACTACGCCTCGCAATCTGCAAACCATTGACGATATCTTAAGAAGCTGCTCTAATTTATATGAAGATGGGAATATTCAGAATTTATCCTGTCACAGTCATGCCACAAAGAAACAACGCCTTAATGCTAATGTGTTGCAGAATTTAGCTCTCGAATTCGTGTAGATCAGCAACTAGTTCGTAAACTATTTGGTAAAATTGAGCGGTTTCTTGTATCTTCGTCTGCATGGACATATAATAGACGTAAAGCTCTACGAATGAAAATAAGGTGGGTACACATAACCCACCCTTCGCAAACCTTATCTAACTGAATGTGAACATTAATTTATGGTGATTACTTTTTCACCAGCAAGTGAAAAGTCTTGACATGGGCAAGCCAAATCGCATCCGAACCATTTTTTTTAAGTAAATATTACCCTTAATATTTTAAAATTACCCTAATCAGTTCTGTATACGCTGCTATATAAATATACACATACACACATTTTTTTTTAATTGTATGGCTTGTTTTTATGCCGACTAATAAACAATAAAAAAGGTCCTTGATACAAGATAACAACGTAAATCTGAGGTATGAATTGTCATCGGATGTCTCATCATACAAAACCCTGCGAAGTTCGTAGGACTTAGAGCACGTATGACTTGAATGTCTACACGTTTAGATTCCCTATGCGTTGAAAAAAGGTAGAAAAGTTTAATCGAGAACGCATGTCTTACCCTTTTTTCCTGCTCGCTGGATTTCGGGTTTTTTTTGCATCGAAAAAAGTCCTTTAAAGTCTCTTTAATTTTCAGGATGCCTCCGTTCATACGTATGCGTTTGGGCACAACACAACAACAGGTCTAAATATATGTAGGTGTAGAGAAATTGAGTTTGGCAGGTGTGTTACAGTAATCACCGCATAATTGATGAAAAGGATATGGATTTTAAAAAGAAATTTTTGTTTCCTTTTTGGCTTTAGTTGATCCCTGCCATACGAGTGTGTCGGAACGAAGAGATGACTTTGTTAAGTAAATATTTTGTTTTCAGTTAGTGAAAAGGTGAACTTTGAATTGAAGTGTCGGACTTTTTTGGGGAGTCTAAATTTGGATTTTTACAATTTCGTCTTCATTCGCAAGTTTGTGGAAATATTTTTTTTCTTTTTAAATTTTTCTTGCTTTTGAATGAACTTTTTTTTACTTCTTAAGGGTGGTTAAAGATTGGGACCATTTGAGAATACCCTTATGTTTTGGTCTTTTGAAAATACTCTCAGAGCAATGTAGGAGAGTCAGTCGTCAATCGTGGACATTTTTTTAAAAAAAATGTTTTCGAACACCACCTTGAAGGTTTTGAGGAACAATCTTAACCATTATTCATATAAAATTCAACTGAAGCAGCAATTGAGTCCAATAATTTCAACCAAGTTTGTGGAGTGAGCATAAATGATTCGTTCCTTTTCCGAATCTTCAGATGGACCCAGTATGACCATCAAATTTATCACATTTTTTTGTTGCTCTGAATCAATAACGAACTTCTAACATGCCATACAGTGGGTCCAAGCATCATTTTATCATTTCAAGAAATACGCCTTTCATTTGACACCTTGGGAATATTTTTTAATGGGGCTATGTCAAGGCATTCATATGTTTATAAAGAAGCTGCACTTGAAGATTTTGTAACCAATTTTCAGCATATTATTTCTGAAATAAGAACAGGTGGCGCAGATATTCAAGCGTGTGCCTTTCGATTGGATATATTGATAGGTCCAATGTTCGAATCCTTGAATAAAACTTGAAATTTTATCTAGTTTTCGAATCGGGTTCATTTATCATTTGCCATTGGTAGTCTGACAAAAAGGGTGGCCTTCGTGTAGTGATTACCGCATTTGCTTATCATGTTGTCAAAATAAGAAGGCATTACACTGAGAGCACGGCGATGAACCAATCTTTTTAAAACACAACTTTCTAACTTTCAACTTCTGGCGAATTAAATACATTAAATACTGCGAATTAAGCGTATGTTAACAAGACAGTTTCAAATTATCCAAGGCATTTCGGAACCATGGAGCAATCAAAATCAAAATACACCTGAGTTTAGAACCACTGGACAATCTTTAGATTCTTTTTGTCCTGCTTATAGCACTGTGCAAAACGTTTGAAGATGGTATTCAGAATCCCAATCGATCAATAATGTTTGCTTCGTAATCTGGTCGAATACTGGACTAAGTAATAAGACCCACATACCTTCAAGCCATTTAGAACTTATTGCACAGCACTATTTATACAAAGGAAGTTCCATCTATAATTTTCCTTAAAAAAATTCTTCAATATTTTTCTAAGCGATACTGTTCTAGAAAGCTCGAAAGACTTTTGTCTTTAATACAACCTTTCAAAAACTGAGTCCAGCGGCGCCAAATCGACTGATTACCCTTTTAAGCATGTCTTGTAATAGCAAGCAGCATGTGGTTTGGGACAACATGTGACTCTTCATCGCTCAAAGTCATTGAAACATCCTGTTCAAATTGAATGCGATCGCACGAAGACGTGGGCACAATAGATTTCTTAAGATGAAATATTATTCAGCTTTCGTTTTTTTTGTTTTTTACAAATTTTATTAAACTCTAGATAATGTTTTTACTTAAGTCCTAGATAAAATGCCTTAAAACTAGCTTAAAGTATAGAAATTATCTTGTGTAACTTACTGACTCTAAGCTAAACCTATTGCTTAATTGATATGTGTTTGTCTTTCGACTCTTCTAGCGGTTGCTTTACTTTTGATCATAATATAGAAAACTTAAAACTTGAAAATCGAGCTTAACAATTTAAAAAAACTTAGTTACATAGACTTATAGTAACTTAAAAATAAACTTAACTCTAGCTTAAATAACTTATTTTTACCTTAATATTATGTCATACATTTATATGGTACATGCAAAACGGATATGTGAACATCTAAACACTAAACACCTAAACTACCATAAGTCAGCCACCCGTGCGAAAAACGTTCTCGTCGAAGTCGTCCAACTTTACCTCAACGGCTACTAGACACAACCGACACCAAAAATGTCGGTGCTGGCGTTCGCCTTATTTTATATCGCGGTCAGAAATCGCCCTACTAAACTTCAGACGCTCCTGGGAACTACTTGCAACGTCTCGCTCATAGTTAAGCCGCTTATCCACAGCTCTAGCCAAATACCCAGATATCGGACACTTCGTTCAGCTTTCGTTTTTCAATTGAACTTGAAAATAGAGTTAAATCAGTTGAAACGTTTTATTTATATTGCCATGCCAAAGGTAATTTTGATCTCAATTGTGACTGAATTTTAAAAAGTACCTGTAAGTTTCCAATAGTGTAAGCCTTAAATACTTTATAGACTTAATTGTTCGCTCGAACGCTATTGGCTTGGATTTCGAGAGAATAATATTGAAATAATATATTTAAACGAAGATTTTACAGATAAAATTATTCTTAACGTTTATCCTCCCATAATTGCTTCAGTTAGATACGCTTCTGTGGCCTCCAACGGTTTGACAAATCTGTATGACAAAAATATAACTTTTGCCCACATGTTATAAACCATTAAAAACAACTCTTTTCAACATGAAAATTCTTTCTTTTTTATTGAACCTCAAGTCCCTAAAAATCCACAAAGAGCATGGAAAAAATAATCCATTGTGTCTCCATCCTTATGTATAAAAACTCACCCTAATCGTATTTTGTCAGCTCAAAACGGTCAGAAGCGGTCGCATGTTGGTGTCAGATTTTTCGACGTGCGGCATCACCAAAACTAGCAGCAAGTAATCGAATCGGTCCCCCGTACCAACAATTTTGAACAAAAGTCATGCATAGAATAGTCACCTTTTCACGCCTCCTTTTCGGTTTTGGCTTTGGAGCTTAAATACCAATCGTGGACCATTTTTTTTTTCAAAAAAGGAAAGTCTAGATGACAATTACTCATGACAATAAAAAAAAGGACATGTCGTGTACCAGGAAACCACTGAACTATTTCACATGTCGTGTACTAGCGCAGCATGTGCGCAAAACACATGCAATAATGCATGCAAATAATTTACATGCCATTGTAGCATAGAAACATGCGGGGTTGTGGGACAAATTGTACATGTCGTATTTTTTGCATGCGACGACATAAAATCACAAGTTCCCTGCAACGAATATTAAACCCAAATGCGGAATTTGTCGGTGATTTCAGAGAAGCATGCACATGCAACGGTTTACATGCTGGTCGAGAAATTGCCCAATAATAGCGCCACTTCAAAATCCCACACCAAAAAATCACAGTTTCAGGATGCATTGGATTCTCTATGACTAAGTCTGGTATTTCCATCTTTCTTCTAAAGGGATGATTTTTTGAATAGAATTGCCATCAATTCTGCGCTGCTCTTAAGCACAACCAGAGAAGCATTGACATAAGGGAATCAGAGTCAAATCGTCCTTGAAAGGGAATAATCCGCGATCTCTATGCGAAATTCTCCTCTAGCTGGTGCGTTGGCGCCTTGAGGCTCTCGGGCTAAGGGTAAAGGCGAAAAATTCTTTAAGCGCACAAGAGGAAAACGGGAATATGTTCAGTCGTCAATCAGGGAACTAGTTTCACAAACTTGCACTGTAATTCGGTTTATTTCCTACCGCATATACAACCTTAGTTTCTCTAAACTTTTTGAGCGCGTAAGCACTGTCACTGTTCAAATGAAATATGATTTAAAAATTAAATAAAAAATTACCCACCCTTTATAAATGAAATGGTTTTCCATTTACAACGATATAATGAAAAGTATTGCTCAATAAAATAAGGCTCTTTTACAGCTTGCGTCATTGCCTACGTGTTATTTTATTTCCTTCGTAAACTTAACTCAATTTAGAACAGAAAATAATGGCTTCTTTTTAAAGGTTGCCTTGATTCGCTTTTATTGCGAGTATTCGTATTTTCTCGGCTACCTGGATTGAATACATTATTATTTAATAACCGGCACTAACATGGAGTAAGGATGTGAGATTTACAAGGAAAAATATGAGAACTGGCTATCCAGATCTAAATATACTTTCATAGGTTTAATGCCTTGAGTTAATTTCTAATAATAATAATATGTTGGCCAACTTTAATTGGCCGTTCATCATAAAGGAGATAACGCGTGCTATTTTTGAAAAAATATAATATTTTTTAACTCTCGTTTTAAAATGCCTCATCGGCAGAATACAGGGCAACGGTCTTAACTTGGGGGCTGTTTCCTAAGAATATAATAGTATCAAACTGAAAATGTTCCAAAGTGTACACTTGAGCAAGAAGTACAAAATGAAAATAAGAAAATTGGATTGCGGGCGATTCGATCTTCCCACATCATGAACTTTTGGTAAAAAAAATAAAAAAAATTATAACCCTGAATCGTTCGTTTAGATGAATTTTAAGAGGGTGATGAGTTCCCACCTCAACTCAATTTTAGTAACTTGTTTATGAAGTAGTAGCCGATCTTTATGAATTCGAGAGCTCCTCTACGCAGTACGTGTAGGCGGTGCTTCTGTGTTTCGTTCGAAAGACAAAGTTGAAAGAAAAATAGTCTGATCTTCATTAGCACAGCTTTTTCTTGACTTGCCATCTGCGAAGTGCAATTCAATTGGATTGTGATTACTTCAGTGAATATATATGTTGCCAATTTATCCAGGTCCAAATGATGTTTGTTATATATAACTTCCCATCTGGAAGTTCTTGTAATAGGTGCAATTTTTGGTATTATTTTTTTAACATATCCCCATGTTTCGCTAACCCAGAAGTCGGAATTCAGTATTTTTAGAAGGATGACTGTGTGTGTACGGATTTTTTCGTCGCGGATAGCTCAAGAACAGCTAAATCGGTCTCATTCGAAGCATAATTGCAGAATAAACACCTGAAAAGGTTTTATTTAAATTTAAAAGGGTTGTTTAAATTTTATGATGAAAAACATGTCAAAAAAGGGACAATTTCACTCATTCAACTAAAATCTTATGAAAAATTTCAAAATCCATTAAACTGACTATTTAAATTTTTTCCGGACAATAAATTCTGTCAGAGAAATTCATATTGTAATTGAAATTCATATTTAATATTTATTGCTACAGGCTACAGACTTAATTTGTTCCATTCCAATGTCATTGATGTGAAAAATCTTTCGAATGCCAGGATAACATTTTCTTCTTTTCTCTAACAGATGATGTTAGATTGCAATTTACAATTCTTTCTCCAAGAGTGGCGATAGAACTCGCACTTATCTCTTTACCAGTATAAACATTCAAATCATCTGCAGACCCTGTTTCGACATCACAACGCAACCATAATTTAATACCTCGTTTGATGGGTTTCAAAGGCATTTTCTGCTTCAAGCTTTTTCGTAAAATATTGAACTCCAAAGCCCCGCGAGGAAGATCAAGAAGTACCTGAGCTTCTTTCTTCAAGGTCATGTTGAATTTAGGTTTAAAATTAATTTCTTCTATATTATTGGTTACAAGCACAATAGTTGTTGTTGCCCTCCATACTCCGACAGATTTTCCATTCAAAACCCTCGCCGCCAATAGCCTGATCAAGTTTGTCATCAATTTCCGATTCGGCTTCTTCTTTGGAATCCTCATCATCATCCGATGGTTCATAACTAAATTCTGAAACACTAAAATCATCGCAGTCGCTTATTATCATTTTTTTTTCATTTGGGGTATCAAATGAAAGGGCTTGCAGAGTAGAACACGATAAACTTATTAACATTATGATGTTGTTATAATAAACCTGCGTAACGGATGGCGAACATATCTTACTCCAGATTCAAACTTTATACACATAAATTTTGCATTTTGAAAAGATTAAACACACCCAATTTTTAAGTAGGAGTCTCCTTGTCAGAGGAGGAACTGCTAGCCTCGAGCCAGGAAACGTTAAAAGGAGACGTGGGAGTGAGCACGCTGTGCACGAATGCGCCCCCCATCCCATTCACATCTGCGAATAATGCTCTGAATTGCACTCGCTTAAGCGCCCAACAGAAGACGACGAAAAAGCGGAAGTCGGCCAGCTACATCCCGCATATGAGAGCCGCGCTAAGTTCAATTAGACGCTAGTGCCAAGAATGTAAGAATGCAAGAAAATTTTTCAGTCAAATGAAAAAAATTTCACTTGCTTCGTTGTTTCATAAAACCACACAATGTTTTTATTCCTCAACATAAATATAGTTGCCTTCGAGAGCAATAAACTTGGTATACTGAGTTTCCAACATTTTGATGTTGTTATACGCCTCGGTTTCCGCGATGACTTCTTCATTCGGGGTGTATCTCTTTCCATGGAGCCACCGCTTGTGGTTTTGTAATTTATTTAGTATGTAAAATAAACTTTTTTACAATACGTTATAAAATTATTTAATGCAACGAAAATATTTAATTAAATTTAGACAATTATGACTTCTTTATGAGCTATTAAACTTAGCTTTTTTTTTTAAATTATGTGGCAATATGAAATCATTATTTCTCAACTGTATTCTGGAATCATGTTGAACACAAATCAAAGGCGATATGCTGCTTGACATTTAACCACTTCAAAGCAGTAGGTAGGTGTGTTGTAATTGTATATTAAAATTAACACAACAATTACTATTAATTACCATGCATTTAATTTTATTCACATTCACTTTGAGTTTATTAGCTTGAAGTCAGTTGCAAATTATTGTTAAAACTTCACTGATTTGATGTTGAGTAAAGTTCTTGTCTTTATTATGTATCATCATAAGGGCGTCATTGGCAAATTGTTTCTATATATTAAGAACAACAAAGGACCGAGTGTAGTGCCTTGAGGCACACCAAAATAAGTATTCTTAGCACCCAATAGCACACTATTTACACTAGTTCGTTGTGCACGATTCGTGAAGTAGGATTCAAGCCCTTTAAGTTCACTATTCCTTACACAATATTTCGCAACTAATATTTTTCTATCGATTGCTTCGCAGGCTCCTTTTCATCTTAGAACATCGCTATGATTTTATGCTTATCCTGAACTTATTGAATTAGGGTCATGGTCATGACCGGAAGCCTGACTGATATGTTATTAGTATATTGTTATCCGAAACATATATATAATATAGTTCATAAGCCATTTACGACGTTGACTATTGAATGGCCCCCAAAATATCGAAGCAATATAGTATAATATATTTGTGTTTGGTTTTAAGGCTTGTTTAATGTTCACCTTTTAACATGCAAAACTTTAATCCACTGAAATCAATTAGCTTTAATTTATGATAAATGAGGAGCTGAGCTCGTTTATAGCTATGATTACAAAAAGGAAAAAAGTTACAAAAAGTGTTTAAGCGTTGAACGAAATATAAATTTTAGCTTATTAACAATTCAATTTTTATCTGTTCTTAAACTATGACCAAATAGCATTTCATTCGTGTCCTCTTTTTTAGCTTTAGATTATATTTTAATGAAAATAATTTTTATATTTTTATTTTAAATCTATTTTTTCTATCTGATCATCATGTCACAGTACGATAGGAATGAAAAAATAAATAATAAAGGGAAAATATCACAAACATACAAAAGCAAACGCTGATGATTTCGGAGAGGTCATTTAAATAGCTTCAACAACATCCTGATCGCTTTTTGGCTTGGCTCATTACAGTGGATGAAACATGACTTTATGATTACGATCCTTCAATGAAACAACAATACAGAAGACCATCGTCTTCAACACCAAGGAAATTCAAGAAACAATCGTCTGATGGTGAGATCATGGTCTGTTTTTTGGGATATGTAATGTGATCATCATGACTAAAATCTGATATTTGGGAAAGTTACCAATTTTTGGAATCGATTACACAAAAAAATAATTTTTAGGAGACAGCGTCTCTTTATTGGAAGCAACTAACGATCTAAAAGTACAATAAATTCTTACAAACTATTTATTGGCTATAATTCACTGTCAAAGTGCAAATGCAAGCATTATATTCCAGAAGGGAATATAATGTTCTTGACCGCCAATAAGCCGGCGCGTGTGCTGACGAAGGTTAAATATTTTTTATTCCCAATCGATAGCTTCGTCGCGCGTGTGCTGACTCAGCTATCATTGGCGTGATAACTGGAACAAATAATAATCGCTGTAAGCCAAGTCTGGACAACACTGTATTGCAATTGGTCCGATTTGACCATCGCATTCTAGCCATCCTTCAGACTGCTCCAGGCATTTAGTAATGGACCCATATTGCATCCATCATCACAAAACGTTTAAAAAAAGGGTGCTCGATGAGCTGCAGTAACGCTCAACCGGCCTTTAAATGTTGACGGTCACCAAACGCTTTTTCATCTGGAAGACATCGTGCAAAATGAATCCCGCCCGGTGATTTCTGATGCTCATGGCCTCAATGCACATACTTCACTGTTTTCGCATTTGTAGCCTTCAAGAGCGAATAGCGTCTTGACGCTTGTACGATCAATTTAAGGTTAACTAAATCACCGATAAACTATTGACCGAGAAGGAGCAGACGTCGGATGACTTTTATGCAACCAGATGCGATATTCCTTCTTTTCCATTATTTTTACTGCGGCGAAAGTAGCGCCACAGAAGGAACTGCAGCTTGCAACCGAATGGACAAAATGTTATGAAACTTTATACATAAGCTCGTGAGCCTCTTGCAATGACTCTTGATAGTTTTATGGTGGCGCTTCCTATTTAAAAATCCCTAAATTCATGAAATACGTCAATTTAATTATTTTTTCTTTTCAGTTTCCAGTTTATTTTTAAATGAAAGCTTATTTTTAAAAATTTAATTTTATTTATAATCTATAATTGACTTTTTGTATTATGTCTTATTGCTATAATTCTATGAACTGAACCCTTAAACTTTTCTTACAGTGAATTTTAAGCTGACACATTTAAGTCACATGTTAAAATTTTCTGTTCACGGAAACAAAAAAAAACACTGTTCACAACACTTCCTCGACAACATCCAATTGAAACGTGTCACGTTGAATGTGATTTGATTGTCAGATTCGCTAGATTTTATAAATGAACTCCCACAAGGAACAGTGACGAAGCAACTCGAATCGAAAGCAGACACCTCAGGGAAGGATTTGAGTTTTGAATGAAACACTTTTGTTTGAACATGATATAATTATCTTTTTTTCCAAGTCGAATAAGAGCTATAGTGGGTTATTAAATTGAAGTGAAAAGTGTTTATTCTGACTAATAGATTTATTGTAATCAGAAAAAGTAGAGTAACAATAAAAAAAACTTATTTCAAAAATCGGGCTTTAATATGATAGACGATCTTTTTTGTTAATGGTTCAACTGAGGTCACTATTCGTATTGTTGTGGATTTGTTGGGGTAATGGGGGCAATAATCAATATCTGGCGGAAGTTAATTAAAAAAAATAAAGTGGGTCTTGTATGAACAAAAACTTTTTTCAACTGTTTACACAACGATCTTTGTGTTTAAGGCTAATACTCCTGTATTTTTACAAAATCTTTTATGCAGGAAACTGCAAAAGTGAAGTTTTCCTGTAAAGAAAATATGAATATGCTGAATTTTTCAATTTATTGAAACAGCATTTTGTTGTATTCCAGTTTCCAATCTTTAAAATTGTGAAAACAATTAACAAATATTTTATATCTACATCACTAAGACTTAACGAAAAATAAATAGATTCAATTATTATAATTTTATTAACATATTTATAGATTATATTAAAAATAATTTAAATGAACAAAACGCTGTCTGAACTTTTGGCTATAAGCAGATTTATTTTTTTTTTTCGATTTTCTAAAGAAAAAAAAAACCTAAAGGCTTGCACTTAAGATAGAGTTTAAAAATTGTAGACACCAATTTTAACATTTTCTGCTTCTCAGAATATTTCAAAAGCAGAAAAAAATGATCTCGTACCGCTTTCTACCACCCGCATATAAGTTTTTTTTCAATGTGTTCTTAATGAAGACGCTGAATATTTTTGAGCCATAATGACAAACTCCAAAAAGAAATGAAGACTGCGAAACTAATTGGTTCTCAAAATGATATTGTGAGATTTGAAAAAGATTCGGAAACGTTTGGAAATAATCTGGTTGGGATAAAAGAAGTCAAATGGAAAACAATAATTGGCAACTAAGATCCTTACAACAATATCAAGATTTTTAAGGACACCGTTTTGTCTTGCCATCTGGATGCATGACTCCAGAGGTAGCAAGTTCCAGTTGTGGACCAGCTGCAAGGCAAACAAAACCAAAAAAGTAACCAAGTGAGACTTGACTCTCACACGAAGCAGTGTTGTCAAGGTTTTTATGACCCAAAGCACCGTTCCTAATATTTTCAGCGTTAATTTTGATACCTTGGGCACCAAAAAAAATAATTTTCCAGTTTCCAAAAAAACAAAAAAAAAAA
This sequence comes from Orthonevra nobilis, assembly GCA_963555765.1. Classification (NCBI taxonomy): domain Eukaryota; kingdom Metazoa; phylum Arthropoda; class Insecta; order Diptera; family Syrphidae; genus Orthonevra; species Orthonevra nobilis. The sequence goes on from OY743226.1 coordinate 53,002,420, forward strand.
CATTTATTTAGTTCTAGTCGTGAGTAAGTGTTACCAAGCTTTTGTGCGCCCATTTCTGACCTATTCGTTTTTTCGAGTTTTCGAAAGAAATTGCTTGCGAGTTTGCGCGTGATTTACAGAAGCGCTCATTCCTACTTCCGGCATGAGCAAAAAACAAAAGACTATTGGATGCTTCCGACGTGTCCAGTATTGAAAACGTTATCCTGCGCTTACTGAGGAATCATTTTGCGCGATGTAATGGAGAGCGAAGTCAAATTGGGATTTTTTTATCCTAACCCGGGATATTTTGAAAAATCAATTTAAAAGGGACACATACCATATCAGGCATTTTTGTATTTAGACGCACACGGCTTCTTGTCGGACTCGAGCAATATTCTCGTTATATACCATGCTGCTAGAATAACAGACAAAAGAGTCCTATAGAGCTCCTGACTGGAATTATTGTATTAGCCTACCTGAAAGAGATACACAAAATAATGAAAGGTTGAATTCCAGCAAATACTGGTGGCTCGATTGGGTAGAATGTTAATTATTGTAGGTAGTTGTAACTAGTTGAAGTTAGTTTAAAATTTAAGAATTATTAAAAAGAAACATAAAAAAGTTTCCCCCTTTTTTATAACTTATTTAACAACATTTACACAAACATTTTAGTTTTAATATTGTATAAAGACCAATTAAAAATATGTTAAATTCAAACTAAGTTATGAGCACCGTCATTCACCGGACATTATTTATTTATTTATTTATTTCATCAACCAGCTTAAGCCTAACAGATTACAAATTTGGAAAATTATTTGACTATTAACATTAATTATTAAAGTTACTAATAAAATATCAGGAATTTAATTTCGTAAAAGGCAAAACACAATGTTTTTGAAGCACTCTCTTGAGATATGAAAATCAACAAATCTACAAACTTTGAACATAACATTAGTTTATATCTATTGTTATATAAGAATTTTAAGTGGTTACACATAAGTTTTCCAAAAATAAATAAGTGCTTGGTTATTTATAAATTATTGCATTTTTTTAACTATCAATAAAAGCATTTATTGGTAATCCACTTCTACGATTGCCCGAAAATAAAATATATAATTCATTTTTTCAAGTATTTAGGTACAGCAAAATAAAATGCGCCATTAAATACAGGTTCCAATTTTGCAAATCAAGCTGTCAGGAAAATTGTAACTATTCCGCACTTTTTATTTCTTTGCAAACCAAAGCTAATTTGCAAAACTGCCTTTAAGATCTCCAAACTCATTTTGTTCCTAAGTTTACTTTTAACTAGGTTTGCTTGACTAAGAACCCTTTCAACATCGCCATTAGAATTTGGCAAACAAAGCAGTTTCAAGGCTAGTTTGCAAATGTTTCCATAAGTATTTTAGAAGGTTTCAGCGTTAAAAAACAGAGTTAATGAAGCACTCAAAATAAAATGAAAGCACTAAAAGAACGCCCGAACACTAAAATGACATTTTGGGCACTGAAATAATTTTTTGGGCACTGAAATTAACGCTGAAAACATTAAATTGGCAACGCTGACACGAAGGGTTCCGCGCCTCGTAAGAGTATTTTCTATATTTCTCTAATTTGAGATTTTTCATTGCATCGCATATACATATGTAATAAGCAGATCAAAGTTAAAGCTCGACATCGGTTTACTTGTAATTCCAATGATAACAAGAACTTCCAAATGGGAAATTAAAAAGTTTAAAAAATAAGTATTTTAAAGGATCACTAGATTAGACGGTTATTTAAATCCGACTTACTGAAGAAATGTGTACAACTTTGATTCTGACGTCAAAATTTAGTGGTATTAGGGCGAAGTCCTAGACCTGTCAAGGGAACCACGTGGGAGAGCGGAAATGCGGAGATCGACATTGTTGTAAGCAAAGAAGAGTGAGTGCAAATAAATCTGATTTTCATACTCAAAGTATTTCCTTAATTAATTACGATAAACTACAACACATACCCTAACGCGTGTCACATCCGTATACGCGTTTTGCTATCGCAAATAAAAATATTGATTATAATGGCATTTTCGTCTAAATATATAATTAAAGACAAGTGAATCATGTAAGTGAACGTGTTTACGTTATAGTTATATTCAAGAAATTGCTCTTAAGAAGGGATGGCAAAAAATATTGAAAGAAGAGAAAAAAATTATCTTACCATTAAATGTCCTTTTTTGTAATGCAACATTTCATATTAACTTGCATACTAGACATAAAAATGCTTAAACTAGCCTTTATAACTTTTTACATCTTACATACTGGACCTATCCGGGCGCTCTTAGCTAAACATAATGCTAAACATATGTCTTTCGACAATCAGAACTAACATTAAATATTTTTTAAATATACCTAGAGTTACATAACATTACGAACTAATTACCAAGAACAATTTTAATACAAAAAAACTTGGTATTTAAACATATTTGTTTTTTTAATAGACTATTACTGATTACAACTAAAATAAAAAAAATAACTTGACTTAATTTTATTCACGTTGAACCACACGGGACATCCATAAGCAAGCACAGGCCGAATGAGGCCCATGTAGCAGATCACCTTTACCCCTGGCATCGTGTTGGCTGCTGTGAAACAGTCTCTTTGCCACAGGTCGCTTTGGCTCTGGCTAGAGCAGCATTAATATGTTAATTCAAATAAACGTACTGATCGAGAAAAGCCTCAAGATATCTGACTACACACCGACTCGCCGGTGGCTGTCCGTGTTGTCCAACAATAGAGAACATTTGCCCTTTCTTTTCAGTATTTCTAGAGGCCTTAGACAACGGAGCCCTGAATAGAATGGTCTCGCACTTTTGGAAATTGATCTTCAACTTCAAATCATCGCAATATCCCTGAATCTTTTCGAAGTAACGTGGCAAAAGACTTACAATGACCTCGATCTTCGGACTTGACCTGTACACGATCAAGTCATCTGCGATCCTACGAGATCGCTTGTGAAAATCGTAGATAAAATAACTACACCCTCTTGCAGACCATTCTTAATTTCAAAGATTCCATCAGAAGTTAAATTACCATTCTTCACAATAAACGGCCTACCAGTGAGCGTTTGTATAGCAGTGGTTTGCTTATGCCCAGCTGGTCTTACTTGAAAAATAGGCCCTGCAACCATACGGTGTCAAAGACTTTTTCCAAATCGATCACCACAGCACCTGTGCATTGTTTCTGGAATTTGTTCCATTGGATATCCGATATCAGTTTAGACGCGGCATGGTAAGCCGGAATTGGTAATCCCAAATAATATTTTGATCCTCAGCCCACTTTGGCAGTGCTCTTTAAATCGCCTTTTCAAATACCTTACTGATGTTCGGTAGGAAACTTATCGACCGGAGATTTGACGAATTGGTTGTGTCCTTGTTTGTTGTACTACCGCTATCTTCCAATGAGCTGGATAATATAAGCCGTCGATTCCAACAGAAATCTTACTTATAAGCGAACCGGAGATAGGAGATCTTCCTTTGATATGAATGGGGGATGTGACCCTTATCAGCGACGACATCCTTTGCCAAATTATCGTCCTTGAATATGGTAAAATCAGTGTTCTCCGATCGCCAGTGCTCAATGTCATATCGCAAGTAGTAGTTGTGCAATGGGACACGATTTTTCAAGACATGGTCCGGGCGACTGCTAACATTCACCTTGTACACATTCTGAAACGCAGCGCCTATTATTTCAACTTTATCCTGAGGATCTTTGATAACAAAAAAGTTGTTATTTTCGATCGCTTCTACTGGATCTATGCCTGCTATTACAAGTACATGTTCCTTGTCTATAGTTCGTGGGATCTTAAGACACGGAAGTTCATTCTAATTTTTTCTACGAACAAATTTATTAATTTTCGGGAACATACTAGGGTTGGTAGCTTTAATAGCCCGAATTTTGTTATTCCAATGCCAATTAATTCTTGCTCGGTAATTCTGTAGGTTTTTAAAGGGCTATTATAGTCTGGAGGCATGAATTTCATGTAATTTTTGAAGTGTCATAGAAAAGGCAATTAATATTTTTACTTTGCATTTTGTTATTAGTTATGTATTAACATAACAAGAAGACAGAAAAAAATAAAAAAAGTTGAAAATTTCAAAAATTAGCAGTTGATGAAGTTGATTTCAACCCTCTTAGCAATCTGAAACCAAAAAAAACATCACTTTTAATCTAGAATAATATCACAATGTCTGGAACTACGAAAAAGTTGGAAAGATTTTTTTTTACAAAATGGCGACTGCCTGAAAAAAAACATTTTTTGTACCACTTTTTTTTACTGTTTCGAATTAAAACAAAAGTAATAGAAATTTGGGGATGAGGATAGTTCCCGACATAGACAAGTCTATAAGGAAGATTCTCTTTTCAGGTATATCGGTTCAGTATAACTTGAAAAATCGTGGGTATGGTTTTGAAAAAGACAGTTTCGAGAAAAACGCGTTTAAAGTTTCACGTAAAGTTTTTCGCAGTCTAAGTCATGAAATGATGCCATTCCTGCTTCAGACCTTCCTCGACTTCGAGCAGTTCTGGCCTCCTTTGATGCACTCACAGCACATATATACATACACGTGGTTTGAAGGTTAGAATTTAAATGTTTGAAGCAGGACGTAAGTGAACACTAAATATAAAAAATACAAGTCACCTTGGGTTCTTCTATTTCAATATATACAAAGGACAAAAGGTTTTACTGAGAAATATGGATTCAGGTAGACGGAATCCCTAAGGTCTTCTGTTCGATTAGTTCCATCCGAACCTGTTTGGACTTTGAAAAATCCTCTTGTGGATATATTCTTGAATAGTTAAACTTTGAAAATATAAAAAATGGATTTTCTTAAATTTCTACACTAGAATACCCCCTTAAGCTGTGATTCCAGTGTCCTAACTTTTGAGTCTTGTGAGTTGGTGAATCACAGTTGTTCGTCAGTTCGTTTAATGGTATCGACCATATTTTTCATGAAATCGACGATCTCCTCGTTCCACAGATTTCTAATAGATGGTGGGTTGAGCAAGTTCGAGGAGAGTTCTGGTACATTGAATATCCTTGTGTGCCTTAAATGCGTAATCAACAGACATAACTTCATTCAATTATTGAGTTATTGCATTGCTGTCACAAACACAACTCAAACACACATCAAAATCACATGAAATACTTTTGTTAATAATTTATTTTTATTATTTTTTTTGAATTGGGAAAAATGCTGCTATGAAGCCAAAAAACAAATACATGGATGTGACACTTCATTTGGTTGCATAGAAAACTATACAACATTCAATTCGCAATTACCCCACTACATTCTGACATTCATTCAACAAGTTGCATTCATTCATTCGTTCCACAAGCTGCAAAATGTTTTTTTCCTTATTGCAACAGCTTTTACATTGTGTTGGATGGACGAAATGATAGCATACTTTCAAGAGTTGTTAAGTTGCTACAAAGAAAATAATGGGCTACTGTTAGGCGCTAAGTTGGGTTGGGTTGGTGAGCCCCATTTATTTTTAACTTTATATCATTTTAAGTATTTGTTGTTGTAGCGGCAAAGGCAGTACACATTCTGTGAAAATTCCATGTGTCTCCATATAACGGTTTAGGAGACACAGCTCTGTGACAGACAGACGAATGGACAGCGGAGGCTTAGTAATATGGTTCCTTCGGATCCTTAAAATGAGCATTTTCGGGCAGAATTCATTCAAGTTTTTAGTCAGTAAGCGAGTTGACTGCACTTGTGAAACTGTCAAAACCAATTACTCTTTTTTACTTCCTTCAATTGATTGAATCTGGTTTTCAGTATGTTGTTTTGTGCTTCAAGGGCAATGAATTTACCAGTGACATTTTCAAATAATCCACAATCGGCGGCGGGGAAATCGCCTGACATAAACAAAATCAGTCAAACTGAAAGTCTCCTCATTTATGGAGTCTTTTAACAATAAAACCAAATATATTTCGTGCAACTAAGCCGACAAAATTTGAAAAGTTATTCCAAAACTTTTGAAAATCAAATGCCATCTGGGACAATGATTTTTGATTTTCATTAAATTTAAAATCAGTATCCGGCCAGCCTATGAATAAGAAAAACGCAAAATATTTATTGCGGTGAACAGAACTTTGTTGTCATTTTGGTGGATCAAAATGCGTCAGCGTCACATAGACATCGAAATACAGTAAATACGTTTCCATTCTATTTTGAATCAAAGTCCATGCCAGGAAAAAAAATGTTGACAATTGCGTGGGAACATGCGAAGGCTAACTGAAAGGGACTGTAACCTTGTAACCCAGCAGGAGTTCTACAACACAGACAAGTCTAACGACGCACATACACAACATTTTTTAAAGAGGAACACACAAACGATTCTCAAAATATTGATTCGGTTATGCCCACTTGCCCTTAAGTGGGTGTGACTTTTATTAAATCAATTTGTTATCCTGCCATCAGCGTTTCTGAAATATTGGATGTAATTATGCCTTCCAGGTGGATAAATTGAAATATTGCTCCCTAATGGAAATGGCCTGATTTAAGGACGAATCATCCTGTGTGATTAATGCCTCTCGAAATCATATAAAAGAATACATCGCATGCTTGAATTCAATGTCATAATTCTTTCACATTTGTGACATAATATCCTTGCAGCAAAAAGCAACAACACTGAATTCTGTGAAGTATTTAATATCCTGAGCAACTGTAGAAATATATCTCGACTGGGTTATCTTCCGTAATAACGAGCACTTTTATTAATATGAATTGCATAAACTCGTTATTTCAGATGAAGGAAGGATTATCCTTGATACATACGTCTAGAATTAAGGCTAATTACCTTGCCAAAAAGTGGGGCCTCAGACCTAAAATGGTTCAGTGCATGTACACTGCCGTAGTACGTCCAATCCTCACTTACCGATCATTAGTGAGGAATAGTGAGAACAAAGAATGGAATGCATAGGGACTACAGGCGCTCTTAGGATCACTCCTTCGGATGCTATGACAATCATACGCCATCTGTTGCCTGTAGACCTCCACTTACATAACATAACTACACAAAGTGCAGTCAGACTCAGAGAATCTAAGATATGGACACAGCTGTATTCTAGAATCAATACCGAGGGAATTAACACCAAATCAGACAGGCTATGCACCAACTAATTATGATTATGAAAAACACGTAAATGTCGTCTTTTCGACAAAAGAGGACTGGAACATGGACACATTAATTTCATCTCAGATTTGAGAAACTACACAGACGCAGGTTCAAATATGAATTGTAGAGTCGGGGCAGGTATATTTTCAGAAGATCTGAATATATGTGTAGCCTTGAGGCCACCAAATGACGCCAGTGTCTTTCAGGCAGAAATCATCGCCATTAAGAAAGAGTGTCGTCTAATTAGATCATTCGAACACAAAGACTCGATACAAAGAATAGCTATTCTCGTTAATAGCCAAGCAGCCATTATTGCTATAGTATCCAATACCATATCCTCGAAAATAGTCTGCCGCGAACAGCTTGGTAGTATATCAGAAAGATTAAAGGTAATCATTATTTGGGTTTCCGGGCGCAGTCACATTCCAGGTTATGAAAGAGCTGATGAACTAGCCGAGCAAGGTCCCGCATTCGACAGTTCGCCAGCCGCGGAGGTGCACATGACATTTTGACTAGTCAAAGCTTAAATCGATACTCATTTCCGGGAAATTGTTGACTTTACTCAACACTTGCGAAAAATCCAGGAAAACATGGCCGTTATATAATTTAACGCATACTGATGATCTTCTTAATCGGATCTGACATCTCGAGAATAATAGGAGACTTAACATTCCATACAACAGGCACTGTCGCAACTGTAACGACTCTTCAGAAAAGGAGACACTTACCCATTTACTGTACAACTGCCCAACGCTAGCGAGAGTCAGACAGCAAACACTATGCAACCCCTTTTTTGAGTCCCTCGGTGAAATATCCAATAAAACCATAAAGCAACAAATAAATTTTCTCAAAGCAACACTATGGTTGCAAGAAAGCTGTAATAACTAACGTTATAATACACAAAAAAAGAGAGACACGCACACACTGCGATTCAGTGGTTGCTATCAGAGAAGACAGTCTGCATGAGACAAGTCAGCCTCACTCTCTTTGCTCCCGGGTACTATGCTTCCAGATGTCTAGAGCCGGGCGGATTCCCAAATGCGTTATCCCTTAAACAGATGTACAGTGTTCGTTGTTGCCTCGAACATCGGACATACGATTCTTAGGACAGAGTGTGGGACCTTAACGCTATGACCTTTTGTATTTTTAGTATTCCGCACTCAAGGGTCCTTACGAAAACCCTTTTACTATGGCTTTGTCCGTTCGTCTCTCACAGTGCTGTATCTTATGAACAGTTAAAAGCAGGCACAGTCAATTTTCACAATTCGTGAACGACATTTGAACGACAAGTAAAATGAGATAATATAAAGTTCAAAACTAAGGCGGAACGGTGATATATAGACCTCGGATTTTGCATATTTGCATATTTTTGAAGGATTAAGATAGGTAAATTCTGATGACACCAAAGTTCGTTTCATTGAAAATAGAGTTGAAAACGATATGCATATTCAAATTTTTTTGGCATATTTGCATGAAATGCATATGCATCATATATGCCAAAACATATGCAAAACATATGCAAAATATGCAGAAACTTCCTATGTTAAACAAATCAAAAATAATACCAAAGCGATTCAGAGGGTAGAATACATGTTGAAATTTTATTAATTGTCAGATATTAAAGTAGAGCAAATGATACTTAATACATACGATATTTTATAGGTTTAAAAATTATTCAAGATAATTGGTATTGCAATATACAACCATCATTTTCTCTAAGTTATTAATTGAGAGGCTTTGACGTTTCTCTCCAAAAACCATTTTGTAAGCGGAAAAGCTTCTTTCAACGTCACAGGAAGTAATTGGAGCAAATTTATATTTAATGATATTTTCATTTGTGACGGGTTCAAGTCCAGACAAATCTTCATCTTTGAGATTTAAAATATTATTTATTTTTGAAATGATATAAAAATCTGGATTTCTTTTCAAAATGGCTTCAAATTTTGTTTTTAAATCCATTCCAAAATCACCAGTTATGTTATGAACTATATTTTCAGCTTCCTTAAATAAATTCATTGACTTTGCTAATGGTAGACCCTTCGCTTCCAAGGTAGTTATTATTTCGGCAACTCTCTCGAAATTCGATTTTATATATATAAAATCCCGATATAGTTGGGGATTTTTTATAGATTCAGCATCTTCTGGGTTCAGTGTTTCAAGAACCTAAAATGCATATATAGAATTTTTTTCTTTACCAAACAAAAGTAAATGCATATCGTTGTTGTCCAAAAATAATGGGTTATCCAAACTAATTTTGAAAATCAAGCCAAAGGTAAATAACCCACTATCAATAAAAAAATATTCAACAGCGAATTTTGATTTTTTTAGGGAAATAACCATATTGATTTTTTTTAAATTTCAAACAAATGCTATATTTAAAATGTTGTTTGTTGATAAACATTATCTTACCTCTGTTGTTCCCTGCATGTTATCTGCATAAAATGATGCCGCCTTCAACCATGTACCCCATCTGGTTATGATCGGTTCTGGTGGTAACTCCTTATTTAGTATTTGCTTGTAGTGTTGTACTCTGAGCGGAGCTTTTATGAAAATTTTTTTTACACAGGATATAAACGAGTTAGCGACAGAAAACGATGTTCTTACTTTTTCAGCTATTAAATTTAAACCGTGTGCCAAACAAGTTATGTGTATGACATTCGGATAAAAATTTTTTAAATTTTTACCAGCTTTGATCATATATGCTGCAGCATCCGTTAAAAGCAACAAAACTTTTGACTCATTCCCGTGTGGCCATAATATACGAATGCTGTCGTTCACAAATCGAGAAATAGTTGCATTATTTACTTCTTCCAACTGTTTACACGACAATAAAAATGAGCCTGAAGATTCATTTTCGCTCAATGTTCCTACAATCAAATTCGCGACATATCGCCCTTGTTTGTCTGTTGTTTCGTCCACTGATATCCAAACGCTTTCGTCTTTAATACTGTCGCGAATTTTTTGGATTGATTGTTGGTAGCATTTATCCAAGTAGCTCTTTCTGAGAGTACTTTCATGTGGAATTAGTTGCCCTGTGTATTTTTTTAAAAAATTATTAAATGTAGCATTGCTAAGCACATTCCATGGTATATTTCCCGCAACCAACGCTGTACATAAATCCATTTTAAATTCATTGTTGGAATTGTCGGAAATGTTGGTGGATGTGTTGCTAGAAGTATGCGCATTTTCGTCGTTGTTGTTATTGCATGCTTTTGACCTTCTGTGAAGTGAAGTTGCAATATGCTGCTGCAATTGAAATTTTTTTCCGCAAGAAATCTAAATTATTAAAAACATTAGAACGTACTTTTAATTTAACATCACTGCAAACAAATATTTCGATGAACAAATTTTGAAATTCGTGAAAAATTTCAAAATTGGTTTGCATAAGCCTGATTATTTAAATTTCACCTTTTTGTCACATGTTGTACAAATTATACTGTTTCCATCAATTTTAAAGCACTTTTCGGGAAGGCTGTTAAACCATTTTCCTATCAAATTTTTCTTATATTTGTTGATTTTTGGCATTTCACTACACTACACTTAATTCAACTTAAATGTATTTATGTGATCGTTTTGCGACTGTAGAAAAGTACAACGAAAGCGCAAGTCAAACGTGCAAAATAAATACCGATCAAACAGATAAGAAATTACAGTAAAAAATACGTTTTCGTAAATTTATCACGTGATAAGTCGTGTGCTTCCAATAAAAAAGGAAACCGGTTTTTGGGTGCACTTTGCTTTGCGTAACAACAACAAAAGCTTTGTTCTGGTTCGCAAGTCGGGATTGCGATAAGAACAATACAACAATAAATGGTAAAGCGTTGGAAATGGAAAACAAGGAAAAGTGGTATATGCTATATGTATTATATATTCCTCTGCATTGCTCGCACTTTAATATTTAACGATTGGTATTCAATTTTTTGATGAAATTCGTTTGCATATATTTTGCATATTTTGCATATTTGCGGCATATTTTTTTGCATATATTTTGCATATTTTCAATATGCATTACAATTTGTTATATTTGAGCGATAAAACGTCTAGATACAAAGTTTGGTATCAATCTGATTAAAAATATGCAAATATGCAAAATCCGAGGTCTAGTGATATATAATCCCTTCATGAGCGGGTCCAACTCGCACTTAGAGGCTTTTATTTTAGTTGCAGCTTCAGTATTGTTGCTCATAGCGATGTCGTCAATGAAAGTCGCCTGGCTAACTGTTGTGCTGCGAAGGGTCTTATGCATTTAGAAGGTAAAGTATTGGTCCCAAGACAGTTCCCTGTGGAACTACTGGATATATTTTGTTTAGATAAGACTACAGCTTTTCTCACGACATACATGAAAGCACTAAACTGTGATATAAAATTTAAGAATCAAGTCTAACTCTTTAGGTAGACCTAGAACTCGGTGCTAGACTTTACCAAACGCTTGTACATCGTCTTAGAAAATGGGTCAATAGGCTTTTGCATTTTCGGGTTTTTATTCTACTGTAGGCGAACTTCTATATATGTAGTTGTTTAAGAGAAGAATCTCTCTCTTAACCCTAATTGATGAGAAGGTTTAAGATATTTCTTTTTTCTATTGTTGGCTTGAGTCCTGCGAAATGGTTAGAGGGTTTGCACAGCTGTAAGATTAAGACAAACAAAATAAAAGCTCGAATTTGGTTTAATTGAAATTCCAAAGAAGAACAAGAGCTTCAAAGTGGGAAACTAAAAACTTTAAACAAATAAGGATTTAAAACGATCACAAGATTAAAAGAATATATGATGCAGACTTATTGTAGAAATGTGTGAATCTTGGATTCTATTTTCCATCTCAAACCGAGTGGAAATTCGTTGATGAACGTCAAATTGTAAGCGATCCTCATTTTCCCACCCTCACGCGTGTCACAACTGTTTACGTGCTTTGTTATCGCCACTAAAGATATTGATTATTTTTGTATTTTCTTGGAAATCAATAATGAAACAATAGTGTATCCTGTGATTCTGGGGCGTGTTTAAGTTATAGTTGTCATGAAAGAGCTCAAAAGAAGTGAGTAAAAAATATTGAAAAATAAGAAAAATTATATCTGAACATTTAGCACAAGGATATTGTGTGCCTTAAATGTGTAAACAACACACACAACGTCATTCATTTATTTATTTTTTTTTTTTTTTTCAAACTTGTTTATTTCCACCATAATTTTAACAATTTTCTTAACGAGAAACAAGATAAATTATTGAGTTATTGAAATGATGTTACAATCACAAATCAAACACACATCAAAATCACGAGTTACTTTTGCTAATATTTTATTGTCAAAAAATGACATTGTAATTATTATTTTGCAATTGAAAAGAACGCTGCCATGAAAGCAAAACACGAATACATGGATGTGACACTTCGTCTGTTTGCATAGAAAACTATACAACATTCAATTCGCACTAACCCCACTACATTCTGACATTCGTTCAACAAGTTGCATTCATTTATTCGTTCCACAAACTGCAAAATGGATGGAAAAAATTATTGCATACTTCTTAAGGTTGCTAAGTTGCTCCAAGAAAATAATTGGCTACTGTTAGGCGCTAAGTTGAGTCACAATTTCACGAAACACTATTTTTGTATGGTGAACCCAATTTATTTTAAGCTTTATATAATTTTTTATTATTTGTTTTTGTAATGGCAATAGCGGTCTCCCTATAAGGGCTTAGGAGATACAGCACTGTAACAGACGGATGGACGGAAGGACGCTGCAGGCTAAGTAATAGGCTTCTTTTGGACCATTTGGGATCGGAACCCTAAAAAGCTCATAAAGATAGTTGCTATCTTTCAATTCATAAAAATCTGGAAATAAGAACAGGGTCTGATCCCCTTGAAGACCGAAATTACTGACCAGTAACAAAACGTTCCCGTGCTTAACCTCTCCTTATGTTCGGAAGCAAGATTTCCGATTAATGCTTTTGTTTTTTTGGTCCATCATTTCATTGAAATAGAATAATTTAAATTAGTTTGTCTCTTAAAAAAAAGACGCAAAAACATTTCTACGGGTGCGTCTGAGTCCCTCAAATCGTACACTTAAGGACCATTTTTCAAATCTGTCTGGACAGTATGCTAACTGTGCCCCGCTAATTGCAATCATTTGCAGAAGACATGAATATTGCTTATGAATATGAAGATTAGACTATTCATTATTTGCTTATTCACGTCACGAAAAAAGAACGCTTTCGTGCGCCATCTAGCATAGTTAGGTTGAAGTGGTCTGTTTTAAGTATCGCTGATTCAAAAACGGTCATACTTTCTCTGAGTTGAAATGGGATGAATACTCATCACCCATCCATCCATCGAATCGCAAACTCTCTCTCGAAAACACTGCAGCCAAACCAAGTCTTTCAACATGATAATATTTTTACATACGCTTGTTACATATATATGTATGTATCATCCTTACATGCGAAAATTGACCGCAAAAATTGTGGCCTTCTCCTAGTGATTCGCGCTGTATATGCCTATGTATATTCCTTTAAAGGATTACGCAACATGTGCCTTCTTGTAACACAATGTATTATTCATGTCACATCCTTATTCAATGGAAATTTATTCAATGAACTGTAAATCAATAAAATACCCATTCAGGCGGAAAAAACCCAGGTTCCTTGAAAAGAGTTTATATGTTTTTGTCCTCGAATCACACGCGTCTATCATTGTAAAAAACAATTTTGGATGCATGGATACATTTTTTCGTAGCCTATTAAACACAATATTTCTTTGAATTCAATCAATCCCGTTGTTTTCAGACGATATCAAGATTTCAGGAAGTTATATGGAATCCATGCCAGCAAGGATTACCCTTTAAAGGACATATTTAATGGCAAAGCAAATAAACAAACAAAGTCATTCGACTGTTGACCAAAGCCTTAAGCCATTCAAAAATCTTCCATATGGAGGATCCTTTTAAATCGAAGCTTATGTATGGGTGAGCAAAGGGCTTTTATTTTTTGTGTCGATTCCACTTCACTTGACCTGTAATCAATCAAATAGATTGATTGAAGGAAAGGTCATCTCTGTTATCGTTGCTACTGAAAACAGTAGACTGCTTTTTCGATACACCACGTGCAGTGTGGTTTTCTGTGACACAAAATAGAGCTGAATCGATGTTAATTTACCAATGACCAAGTGGGGTTATTGTGCGACTATTTTGCCAGTCGGCATTTAAGCTTGTCAACCTGCATATCTTTGGGGATGAGTAAATATTTATTTGCGTTTATGCTATTGTCAAAGTAACCCTGTGCACAACGACAGAGGTGACTGTTTACATAAACAAATCTACTTTTATGTTTTTAACTCATGATGTAATGAGCAGAGTGATATTCAAGGACTCAAAGACCTTTTTTGGCTGATCTGCTGCTGTGCAATGCTTTTGTAAACATAAATTTAAATATATTTTTCCAGTTGAATATTATTTTTAAATGAGTTTTCATACGATAGATAATATTAAAAAATATAGAAACTGTTTCCGCTTTAGGGCATTCCACAAGTTCGCAGTGGGGTGGTTATGATCTGGGAATTGACTGGGCCATTAAATCACTGAAACTTGTTTCTCTGGAAACCAATCGTTCACAAGACCATATGTTTCGGGTCGTTATCCTGCTGAATATTTTAAAGGAGTGGTATGCTTTCTTCGACAAATGACGCCTTTTTAAATATATAGTACTTAGTCTCATATTTTGTGAAGATTTTTGTATGGAACTGGACTGGGAAAAACAGTCCCACACCATAAATTTTTCTCTTTTCATTTTGGCCGCATGTCATTACGCACAGAACCCGATTGTGGTTTTTTTTGTCATCACTCCACAATATATTGCGCCACTGTCTTTTCGGGACCTTATGTCGTAAGCTCTTAGTAATGGAACTTTCCTGGCTACTCTACTACTTAAATAAGGCTTTTTGAAGCCAATTTTGCGCCTATAGTCGAAGTGAAGGTGTTGAATTTTGTTCAAATGATGACGCGTCTTAAAAAAAAACAGAATCAAATCAAATAAATAAATAAATAAATAAATAGATACAAGTGAATAAAGGCAAAAAAGAACAAGAAAAATATTTAGGTATCTATATTCATATATAATAACAATAATTTAACTAAAGAAATAACGAATTAGTGAAAAGTATGAAAAATAACAAAATAAGGGTATATAAAAATAAGGGTATATAAATAAATAAATATATTTATTAAAAGGAAAGAAATAAATTAAAAGTATTATTTATTATTAATTGCAGATAAATGTATTGAAACAACGAGAAATAAGAAAAATTTGGCTTTCATCAGGTTTTCCAATAGGGACTTTGAATTTAATTTTTGAACGCACTCTTTCACTAATCATCACACTGTCATTGTCAATTTATTCAGTAAACTCAACGTTTTCATCATTGTTTAGGAAACGAATGAGCAACGTCTGCAAATTATAAAAATTTCTACCGAAATTTGGAGTCGGTGACCGCAACTTTAAGAGAGTTAAATCCAATTTTCGATCAAAATTCTCGCCCTTGAAGACCCAAACACGATCAAGATGACTCAAGAATTGAAGCCGATGGACCATTTGAAGCGACGCACGTTCTCCGATTGGGCTCTGAAGAAGATGCGCCAAGATGATTAATTTTATCGAAAATTCATATGCATTGACAAAGCTCATTTTTGGCTCTTATTAGTCGGGTGAAAATCCACATTTGCTTCATGAATCACCACTTTATCCATAAAAAATAACTGTTAAGTGCGGTTTGTATGCCGGCGGCGTTATTGGGCGATATTTTTCGTCGACGATAACGATCTTCACGTTGACAAACGATTATTTTTGGCCTGAATTGGAAGATATGGACTCGGAAGACATGTGGTTTCAACAGGATGGTGCCACAAGCCAAACAGCACACCTTACAATCGATTTATTGAAGAGTAAGTTTGATGAGCGTGTTTTCTCAAGAAATGGGCCAATCGAGTGGCCGCCTCTTTCATGCGATTTTACGCCCTAAGATTATTTTCTTTGGGGCTTCATTAAGACTATGGTTTACGTTAACAAGGTGACAACGTTGGAAGAGCTCAGTGCCACATTGAACGCGAAATAGCGGCCGAAATGTGTGACCGAGCCATCGAAAATTGGGTCCAAGGAACATAAGCATCGTCTTTTATACGTTTTCTTGTGATAATTGTAAGCGTTTTGTAGGGCACTGAGAACAATGACCCCACACACGACAACCATATGAGATAAATAGTTGGAATATAACGTTTTGGATTATGGTTTTATTATCGTTAAACATAGACGTAAAGCATATTCGTGGCAATTTTTAAGTTTGAATACTTCTACTTATGCGCTCGCTAAAAATAACTTTTTTATCCAGGTAAATACCTAAGTACTTCACGGAATTAGCCAATCGACCGATATCCCATTAATTATCAAAGTTTTTTTGGAAGAAAGCTGAATTTATTTTTTTTGTGAAAAAGAGACCTTGCATCTTGTCCACTTTTAATTTAATCTATCATTTCTTTAAAAAGCTGTAAATAAAAATCTTCATCGCATTTCTAAGGTAACTCTCAATATTAGGAGCAATTCAATGTGTTGAAAGTATAACCGTGTCATCAGCAAAAATCTCAGACTTACATTCTTGTAAATATGTGATGTCAGACGTAAACAGGTTGTACATGACGAGGGATACGACTGATCCTTGCGATTTTCCACATTCAATACCTTACCGAGGAGAAACTGCAATCCCTCGAAAGAAAAACTTTGTTAAATTTTACACAAATAAGAAGGAAATTTATAATTGATAATTTTTAAATCCTTTAAATCTATGTCTAGAACTTAGATCCCCATAAATCTTCCTTGTAATCG
Organism: Orthonevra nobilis; assembly: GCA_963555765.1. Classification (NCBI taxonomy): domain Eukaryota; kingdom Metazoa; phylum Arthropoda; class Insecta; order Diptera; family Syrphidae; genus Orthonevra; species Orthonevra nobilis. Next base: position 53,019,414 of record OY743226.1, read on the forward strand.
GTTATTTCTGATAATCCTGTGGACTCGAGCGACTTGAACGGTGCTTAATCTTGTCTAACGCCTTAAAAGGTGATTTATTAATTCAAGGTCAATAATATCGGAGGACACATATTTTTATGACAAACTTCTTAAAAATGCCAAATCTTTTTGCAAGAAAATAGAGGAACTTAACATCATTACACCAACAAAATTCGATGACCTTGGCGTCATTGTCAAAAGAATGACCGTTTTTGTTCATTAGTTTTCTTTTAATTGTGCAACAAGACTGTAGTGATGGCAAACATTTAATCACACGTTTTTTTACCCACAGCTGGGTTAGTAATTCTTTTTAAAATAGGACCTTGTATTTTTTTTTCTTTTTGGAAATATATCTGAGTTTCAAACGTTTACACGAAGTTTAAATTCTTCCCTTAGTCCTTCTGTTCGCTCTGTGCAACAAACATTGTGAAAGTAATCACAACCTCTTGAGAGCGAGTAAATTATTATATAAAAAAAAATCAAAATATCGGGCCACGTGATGATGTCCCCGTAGAGGAATCCATTGAATGTGAAGTTTCTACCCTTGTTGTCTGAAAGAAAAATTGGTCAATAATGCTGTCACTCAAAAAAACAGCCATACGACAAGGATGCAGTGGCTTCAAATGGATGAAAATTGTTCGTCTCATTCGGGCTGCGCCAAAGCCCAAATAGAGAAGCGGTTTGGCGTAGCTAGAACCTCTTAGTCATGTCAAGTTCTTACAATATAAACAAAAACTTAAATTTACAACTTTAATCTGTTTATTATAAAGTATAAGGAAAACACAATGAACACTCAAAAAATACTCAAAATATTTAACTCTTTGTTTTTTACCTGCAAACTCTTTTAAAATTATGAATATCCATCGCAGCTGATTTGTGCTTTTCCAAAACTTCTTCGTCAATGGATAAAATGGGTTAGTCTTGGCCCAACGAAGCTCTCGGGTAATTTAGGTTAAGTTTGAAATTTAATAATCTTTATTCTGCTGCTGCTGCAGTTAATGCATCGAGAAAAGGAAGCATGCCGCTAGATTTTCCGAAAAACTGGTGAACATGCTATTAAAATGAATAAGTAGTAAGTTCTTGAATTTTTAGATTTCAAAAACAGCTGATGTTTTTGTCCCAAGACATAAGCTGCAATATCCTTACCGGTTTCTTTTTTTATGATGTTGTTTCTCCGATTTGGGGCACTTCAATTTTAGATTGTTTTTAGAATATATCTTAGCAATTATAGGACACATTGACTTTGAAGTACGTTTCAGTGTCTTTCATTTTCTCATCTCCTTACAAAAATCGCTTCGTTAGCTTTCACCTCTTATTTTTGAAATTTTTCGATAGCCCCCACTTTCCATATATCTCTCTCGTTTAGAATTTTGTTATCTGACAATCTATTAAAAATATTTCTGAGATTATGTGAGTCATTGTGTTCATTATGGCAGGCTTTAGAAACCGTTATTATCTTAAATAGTGAAGTAAATCATGAAAATAACATTATAACTCGAAGCCTCTTTTCGTTGAAATCAATTTAAGATGATATGAGGCTTCTACCTTCAACGTATCGTTCATCTTTACACAGTATAAAGCGTCATTTCTTTAGTACCATCTTTAGGGACAGATGCTTTTAAGGGTAATTCTATATTGTTCGGATGACTCACTACCCAATAGAGATCAGCGTGTTATAATTTTTGTTGCACTTCAGGAAACATGTGTCATTGAATCATTTAAAATTTAATTTTATGTATAGGCCACACAACGAACAAAATTGGCGTTTGGGGTATTGTCTTTTATGACAACATTTTCTCCATCCTAACCCTGGTTTCTACATTTGGACAAATCAATCCCATATTTATGTATTTCTGTGGTTTGAACCCCCTAAACAACAATAAACAGTTTAAAGCTATAAATGGACTCGCAGTTTGACCGTGTAGTAGCCGACATAATGAAATATATCGCAATTCCACGAATTCACACACGTTCGGCAAAAAGTGCAATCCCTCTCTTTTCCGCTGAGTGCGAAGGATACACACGGAAATATCTAGCGTTAGCGGTCCAAATTAACCGGCCAATTGCGAGTCGGACTCGCGCAGTGAAGGTTCCGTACAAACTTCTAGGTATGTAAATAGTTCGTCTCGCTTGGTTTCGTTTTTAGCACCCTGTTAGCAAAAACACCCATATCTTTTGATTGCGTCGATTAAGAAGCTAACTTTTTTACATTTTTGCCGCAGGCTTAAGACTTTATACTCTACGTGTTCCTAAGAAAAAGGTTGGTGACATAAAAGTTTTCGTTGTTCATTTTTAAGAACCGAACATTAAAAGGTAAATTGTTCAGTTTTTGATTTTAAAGTAAAGCTGATGTGGTCGGGTTAAGGATAATTAGCTGAGTCTTTGGCATTTTACATATTTTCTTCAAGGATTTTTTATCTTTTTAACTGCTGCAGTATGGGCTAAATGACTAAGAACTGGCTTCATAGTAGCTATAGTAGTGCCCTCTTCGCGAAAATTAACCCCCGTGTATAACTAGTGCGATACCGGGCCAATTACACTTCCCTGTGGAACTTCGGAGTTAGTTTCTCCAAAAGTCTAAACAGATTACATTTTTTAATATATGAACGTAGGTGTAACTGGACGACCAAAACTTATGCCTACTCAAGAACTTAGGGATGGGATATGCGGCTGCGAAACAAGGATACTTTATGGATAGTTTTTACGGAGAGTGCGACCGAAGATTTAATCGCGACGATCAGCAAATTATACCTTGAGGCGGATTCTGCCAAAGACGATTTCAACGAACTTTTTTTAAAGTCTTTGAATATAACAACAATCAATCCGACAGATCTGAGATTCATTCACTTTCTTTTTTCTTTAAAAGTTAAATTTAAATATAATTTCGTTTGAACAAGGCAGTCTTAATTATAAATTGGAATTGTATCTTCCTCCGACCAAAAGTATTAAAATAAATTAAAGTTAAAAAAATGTAAATCGTCAAAATGAAGCATTTTAAAAAAGAATGTAGTATGTAGCACGACATGTTAAAATCATGCAAATATGTAGTAAAATACTACATATGTAGTAGTGGCATCATTGGCCATACACTCAGTTACTGTATGACGCGGCATTTGCTCCCTGGATGTCGGGAGTATAATGTTTTCATGGTTACTTTTACTGGAGAACAATATAGAACCATGATCAAGGAGTTTTAATGACATCGAATTGGTGAACTTGGACTTGAAGAAATATGTTTCTAACAGGCCATCTTTTTCTCCGTCTCCTTATTTCTCGTTGTAGCGATTTTCCCTGGCCACCAAGTTCGACAATGTCAATACATTTAAAAATTCAAGACTTGCTTCTTTGCAGTTTTTTTTGAAGAATTTACAGAAAAAGGACCAAATGGTTAACTATAATGAAGACACTCACTTGACTTGATCGTTTTAAAAAATTATTGAAAAATAATCGAAAAGGTTCCAGTAAACACCTGACAAAAAAAATTTGAAGTTGTCTTGTTTTGCTTTAAAAATATATCAAAACAACTTTGGGTGCGAGGACATTCGATCCCAACTTTTCACATGCTCTGAACGAATACGAAGGACGTCTTCGTAATGCATCGTGAAACACAATGAGCTTTCTAAGCCACTTCAGAACTACCAACGTTCCAGGAACTTGCCGAGAAATAAATGTTGCCTCACTCAACCGACTTATCCTGGGCAAGTTTTTGACAGGTTCATATTTCGAAACCAAGATTGATTCGTTTTATACGTATTTAATCGTCTCATGTTGCCACATGGTGCCATATTAAATAACGTACGATAGACGCCGACGTTTCAGCCAGAACTCTAATCAGATTGTACTTTTGTCAACCCAGAAAAGTATCTGTATTTTCTGTATGCTCACATGTAAACTATACAAAAGCAATAAACTTATTTGCCAGTTTCCTGAACGTGTCCTCTGACGTTGGTTGTGCTGCAAAATATCTATCACGTGCGTCGTTAATCACCTGCTTGCAACCCAAGTTGTTCACATGATGATAACAGGGGATGTAAAACACACCCTCATGTGTACTCCATTAATTAGAAAATATATTCAATCAAAGTGTCGAACGAAAACGGCGGCACTAACTGCGCCAAATTTTATTTACAAATAACATGCTTACGGCTCCATTGGGCTTTGGTAATAAAAAAGTTGGTTGCATAATTTTGTGCTATGACGTGAAGGGGTAATGGGGTAAAATTACGCTACTCTGAATTCGATGGAAGTGCTGATTGTAACCTTTAGTTGCCAGTAATGAAAGAGTGACTCGGTGGTGTTGCTGATTTTGTTTTCTTTCAAAAAGGCTATCTGGTATGGTCTCTATTTTTGGATTTCAAAAATTTAAAAATTTAGATATCGAAATTGATCTTGCTTGAAAATGATTTTGAAAAAATTTATTAATTTAATTTTTAAAAGAAAGAAACTGCAATAAATGGAAAGTCAATTAGTTTTCGAAAAAATATTGAGAAAAATGAGAAAAGCGTGAGTTCTACTTTTCAATACCGAATGCTGACCCTAATTGGATTAAAGGTTACCAATTGCTGGAATCTACATTGCTTGCTGCATCCGAGAAACAATGTCAATCGAATCAACAAAGCTGGAAGATCCTATTTTTCCACGGTAAAAAATCAGTTCATATAAAAGCCTTGTGAGGACTTCTTGTTACATATTTTGAACTGTTGATGTTTGATTTTTATCGGACCTAACCCAAGGCGAACTTCCTTGGAGCGATCGAACTACAGAAAGTTGAAGATGACTGGTTTAAGTATATGCAAATTGTATTTTTGAAGGGAAACCAATTCTTGTTCACCTTTTTTTTTTAAACGTACACGCGCGTACAAGGGGTTATGCCAACCCGTATAATGTTGGTTCATAACGCGAGTGGAAGGGATCAGGCAGGAAGCAGGGATACGTACACTGATGCACTTTGTTTTCGAATTTCTGTATGGTAAAGCTTTCCACATTCGTATTGTACGGCTAAAAAAACTTATCTCTATACTTGACTTTACGACCGAAGTGGGGCTTGAGGGTGAACTGCTGAGCATTCCTGGCGAGACGAATGCTTGCGGTAGAAGCGCCGACGGTGGTGATTCAATGCGTATCTGTATTAATAAGTATATTACTTATCAATACATAATTAAATATATAGTATATGTCGTTAGTCCTATAATTTTTTCAAAGGGATCGCGAACTTTTTGGAACACCTTGGCTTTCCATGATGGAGTCAACAAGGAAATAAACGATTCTGGGTGCCTCTTGGGAGTAAATGGTCAATAGCGTAAAAGATAAGAGCATCAAGGTTACCAACTGGTAGGCGAAGGATGAAATCGATTCATTAAACCCGCTTTTCACGGAAGCGACGACTCGCTCGACTTATTTTCCACAACTTTATTTCTATTTTTGAAACAAACTCACCGAGAATGAGATCAAAGATCTAATCGCTCCGAAAAAACTTTGCACAAAAAGGATTGCGAGACTTCACTTTTTATCTTTGAAAAATAAATCTTTTACAACAGAATTACGACCAGCCCAGACCAACAGATGTCCTTGATTATTAGATATTAGATTAAATTGGAAATTGGTCATCGTTGAGATCAATTTTTTTGAACGAGATTGTAAGGTGATAGCAATAAAAGTCCGCTTAGCTGTATATTTCGTCCTTTAGAGATGTCAAAAATAACCAGAAAGAAAATAGACTGAATCTTTATTTAACTAATTTAAGTATATACAAAATGAATTGAAAACAGGAAGTAAGAACTGGAGTGAACTTATCGCTGGATTATTAGTAAGAAGACACGTCTCGGTGTTACAGTGTTGCCAATGTACTTCATGATATTTTTAACAGGAGACGCATTCTAAAAGGGATTCTTGAGAGTTGCATATTATGTCCATTGCTTTTCTTCTCAAGTAATTTATGTTCAGACGAAACTCGGCTAATCGATGATTGTTTCACAAGCATAAATGACGACTTATAAAATATATTTGATTGGGGCAAAGCCAATGGACTCGTTTTAAATACAATAGAATTTCGATTCTTTCGTATCGCTATCTCAAAAATATCGAGCTTGTTCTAATTTTGTCAAGTTTTTCTAAATAGTGCTCTGATATATTATGTTAACATTTTTAATCTCGGTGTCCATGTAAATCCAAATATTAACTTGGGTAGTCACATAAATTGGACTGTTGAGAAAGTATAGGCGCTCTCCGTGCATTTTCGATCACACCAGAATTCACACCTTTTAAGATCAGGATTATGCTTGAAAATTTCCAGCTCTACCCATTCTCGTGTTTGGCCGCAGATTGCGATTCAATCTGCTAGAGGATGCTTAATGTTGCATGTTACATTTGTGGCTAAATGAGATTCGATCATGTGTCTAGATTTTCAAAGCAAATGAACGGAATGACTTTTGATAATTTGATGAAGTACAGAAGCCGGTTTTTCAATGCTCCCAAATCACACCAATCTTCTTTTCTGAATTTTTGTCATCATTAATCTCCTCCATCTAAGACAAATAAGAACCTAGATAAAAAGGCTTTCCAAATAAACTAAAACAAGTTGAAACCCTGGAGACTGGGATTTATAAACACGTTGTTTCATCCAACTCATGAATATGTTCAAATTCTCGAAGAGAAAGGATTTGTGAATCAATTGATTTCTTAACGACGACGATTCTGGTAAATCCTTTTGCGAAGATATCAAACAGTCTGATGAAACAAAGATTGAATTTAGCCAATGCATTTTGGTTTAATCTACAATGGAGACCAACTTGCTTGTCTACAAATGCATTGATTGCGACGTATGAATCAACTGCGACAATTTTTTTTTATCATATACAGACAATGGCTCACAATGAAAATGGCACACCCGATACAAAACTCTTTTTTTTAGAAAAAAATTTACGAAATCAAGCAAATTTAAAAAGAAAATGTTGGGTTATAATGGGTTATTGTATTGTAGTTTCAAAAATAACAAGCAGTTTAAAAATTCAAGTACAGAAAGAACAAAATAAAAGGAAAAAAGAACCAAAATTTCATGTCACAGTGAAATAGGTCTATTCGATAGTCCAATATAACTGATTTAAGACTGGTATAGTCTGGGCTTATTATATAGTCTGGACTAATGACATAGTCTGGACTAAATTTATGGGATCTCCTTCAAAAGAGTTTTTTATCATTTTTATTACAAATTTCATGTTTTCGAATAACAATTTCCAATTTTCGCCATGAATTTTCTATAAAATGTAAGTCTGGTGATTGCGGTGGAGCTTTAGTTTCCCTTGGACAATGGTACGAAGTTTCTTAGCAGCGTGTTATAAATTGTTTTTTTAAATACCTTATTATTGGTATTTGTCCATATTCCAAATTGCAAAAAAAAATTAGCTTTCTGTCATCTTGAAAAAAAAAATTTTCCAGAACGAGAAATTCTTCGTCGCATAGTTGTGAACGAACTCCAACCTAACCTTTTTATTTTCTGGCTAAAGAATGGCTTCTACCTTGCAAGTCTTTCACTCAATCCAGCTCTGCTTAGCAATCTGTCTTCAGATGTTTCTCCACCATACCTCTAAGTTTTGGTGCACTTAAGCTTCGATATTCCCTTTGGTAACAATTCAACGTTTATCATGCTCGGAAAATAACTTCTTTTGTCTTATTTTTGGCTTGCTTATAATTATATTTTCTTTCTAGAATTTTGTTCTCATATTTGAACAATTCAAGACACTCATCAACGTCTAATGCAGCTGCAGTCTTATGTGGGAATTATTAAAAAAAAAAAAAAACAGTTTCTTGTTGTTGAAACAAATAATATTATTTTTTTTTTCTTATTTTTATTTGCTCGATTTCTTCAATTATTATAAGCTTAATAAGCAGATTTATTGTAAAATTTTGTGAATTTATGATTCATATGTTTTTGTTGCATTTCACTCTTTCATGATTTATTGTTATAGCTTTTCTGGTTCATGGGATGCAATCGTATGACAAAGGGACAGTGTAGGTAACGTTGGCACCCTTTCGGTGTGGAACCATAAAACTTAATTCCTCTACTTCACTATATGACCAAAATTAAGTTTGAGAAGTGAGTGTTCCTGGTGTGTCAAGTGGTACAGAGAAGAGCAAGGAATACAACTGGAGCACTCATCATGAGAAATCAGATAAAACAGTTAAAGGTATGACACGATATTAATATACTCGGCAGTGCTTTTGTTTAAACGCTTCGTTTTGAACTCTGTCGATAGGCTTTAGATTGTTTTTGGAGCGCCTGTCCAGACATATATACTCCAGTTTGGGCGAATATTGGCTTTGAATATGGAAGCGAGATCAGATGTGTAAAGTATTTGGTACACCGCTTCAGGAAACTTAATCATTTAGGAGTAAATTTGGCAACATTTATTATGTGTTCATTGTAGACGAAAAAGGTTTCAGCTTCAACGATGCAAGTGTCATTCATCGGTAATCGCTGAATGTTTGTCATACGCCTAGAGATAGGATACAGCACTGGAAACTCATAATAATATCCTGTTTTTATCAGAATTTCACGAGCTGATGATGAGAGAAGTGTAACGGAGAACGTTAATGGTACAGTCATCTGCGAAAGAGTGAACTGGTTTATTTGTTACAGACATGAAATCATTTATGGAAATTAAAACAAAAGTTGGAAACAAAACGGAGCCTCGGGACCCTTGACTTGAATGAATTGAACGACGGGAAAGGCAGTTTCCAATGCTCTGAATAGAGATTTGTCAATACCTGATAGCATACTTGTCCAAGGCCTTTGGAATATCAAGAACAATAATCTGACCTAAGTGCAATGGTACTACCTCATGCTTGTCCTTGAAAAGCTTCCCATCCTTCGTTAATGTATAAACGTGAAAACTGATGAAGGTGCCTCGAAGGGGGTCCTGAAAAGAATTTGCGAACTGCTTCGAAACCCATTTCCATGTAAATTTTACATCATTCATACTTCAACCCGTCACGAAACATCCACTACACCTCAAGTGAAAATTGTAACATTTCCATTAACCCATGTAAAATAAACGAGGGGAGAAATTGTGATCACGGAATACCCACACCTGCTGTATAGTTTTATTTTTTATATACAAAAACACCGAGTGTCCTGTGGTTGTCCTCTCTCGTGGTCGTCTATCTACGCGTCTCCAATAAAAGAAAAAAACAAGCCGATAAAATTTGTCACGTTCAACAATGGCTTGTTTTTATTAATCAAATGGGGGCGGGGATGAAAACAGATCGATTGTGGGGGGTTGACAAGTGGGCTGCACTCACGTTTTTGTCTGTACCTAGGTCGTGGCAAGGCAAACCGACAGCCTTCATGTTGTTTGTGTCGCTGGACAAGGCTAAGTGAGGTGTTTATTTTTATTAGCACGCCGATTTGCAAGTTTATGCTGTGCGGTGCCATATTGGGATAAACAAGTGTAAAATGAGTTTATACAAGTAAATTGTCGCATACATATTTGGTTAGTTGACGGAATGAATTAAGCACGTTTATGGGAACTCGAGCTGAAACGCTTTAAAAAGGGTGGCAAACTTTAACAGTGCAGCTGAAAGTTTAACTCGTGATTATGTTTTTTAGTTTTTATGCGCTCTAGTTGAGGACATACATTTCTGTTTCAAAGGGGTTAAGTAAGAAAAAATGACAAGGGTAAGCAGTATAATAACAAGGACGAAAATTTTGAAAGGGCATCTGACCAAAAAAACTGTTTTTTTTTAAATCTTGCTGAATCGAAATCTTGTCGAATAATATTTTTTTTCATAAATTCTTTTTCTCACATAATTTTTAAAATATAGAAAATAAAAAAGATTGTTTTTTCTGTTTTTGATTTCACAAAATTGAAATAAACGCATTTCGATGTGAGTTTGAGCTCTGATAGTCCCAGTATTTTAATAAATCACTTAAAACAGCGATTAGCTAAATGAAGACAAATTTAAAGCACGCAAGGATATTCGATGTTTAGATACGCACACGCGCTTCGGTGGGAAATGGGTTTTCGCACTAACACCACTGAATTTTGACGTCAGAATTATAGAGTCATAGAATCTACAGTAAGTTTACCTTAAATAATCTTTTAATCTTGTGATTTTTCTTATCTTTCTTAACTACATTATAAAGAAGGAGAATTTATTTAACATATACAGATTTTGGCGAAAGTTTGGTGTGAAAATGGTCCAAAAAGTACATAGTTTAAGTTGAAAAGCTTACACCACCTGTTCCTTCCGAGCAGAGGAAATGTAATGTTCAGCGTTGTATCATTTTTTCTCCGGTAAATAGTTGCAGCTCCCGCTGTTAAAGATCGCATTCAGTACGGTTTCGTTTGCAGATTTTTATGTTTCGTTTCAGGCCGATTTTGATAGATTATTTATCTCTATGCCCTTTTTTGTAAAGACCTCCAGGATTTGGTTCACGACAAGAAACATATTCTCTCATACAGTAGAATTATCTCTCGCGACATAGTGTTTGTAACCAAACTTCTCCGAAACGGTTTGACTGATTTTCATGAATTTTTTTGTGTATATTCGGTGGGTCTGAAAATAGGTCGTAAAATAACTTTTTAAACCCTCATTGATAAGGGTATTATTTTTTATTTTTTTGGACAAAATTTTTTTATATGAATTTTTTTACGATTTAGCATTAAAAACACAAATAAAGGGTAATTTTCACCCTTCTACCGCCAACATCCGTTTTTTGATAGCGGTATTAGTACTGTAATAATCTTCAACTCTCAATGGTCAATTACTGATCGTTTACCTATCGATCAGTTATTCCCGCCAACTTCTCACCCAACAAAAAGCGCGATCTCCTCATTCTCATACATTGATTACATTTTATTCATTATTTATTAGTTTGATTGTAATTAAACGACAATTATAAATATAATAGTTTTGTACACAGATAGTGAAACTTTCATTTTAAATTAAAAGAGAAATAATATATATATGTGCTCTATGATTGTGAAAGATAGGTAATATCGGTTTTTCAAATGGGGACTTGACAAATTTGAATTAAATTTGTGAACGCACCCTTTCACTTATCATCAAACTGTCAATTTCAATTTATTCGGTAAACTCAACTTTTTCATCATGGCAAATTACACGAACGAGCAACGTCTGCAAATTATAAAATTTGGAGTTGGTGACCGCAACTTTAAGAGCGTTAACTCCAATTTTCGATCGTTATTTCTCGCCATAGTAGACAGTCAATAACAAGTTTAGTGCAAAAATTTGATATTCGTTGTGCGATGTTGCCGTATCAGTGAGATGATGGGTTGGTCGAAGTGTCCAAATCAGTAAACTCCACGGCGTTCTCAAGAATTGGGCATCGCTCGGACCACATAGTGGCGTACATTGCGTAAGGATTTTTGTTTACACCCATACAAGAGCAAGCTGACTCAAGAATTGAAGCCGATGGACCATTTTAAGCGACGTACGTTCACCGACTGGGCTCTGAAGAAGACGAGCTAAGTTGATGAATTTCATCCCAAAATCATCTTCAGTGACGAAGCTCATTTTTGGCTCAATGGGTTCGTCAATAAGCAAAACGGGCGACATGTGGTTTCAACAGGATGGTGCCACAAGCCACACAGCACACCTTACAATCGATTAATTTTATTTAAAAAAAAAAAGTCGCCAAGTCCTTAATGGAAAACCCTGTATAATAAAAGACAAATAAATTATCAGTTTACTTTTTTCTATCATTAAATACTTTAATTTCATCTTTTTACTGATGTGCGTTTTATAGATAGAACCAATTTGAGCCGTTGAACAAAAAGAATTACAGACATGCGAAATAGAAGAGCCCAAAGAACAGACCAGCAAATCGACACGGATAATTTACGTGGCTTGTTCTCGCGTAGATAAACCATCCAGATTGTTGGTGTTGGATGAAGACGGGCTAACCAAAAATATCGTACACTCTATTTTTTTTTTGAATCTCATATTATATATTAGTAATTAGTAAGAACAATTAATTAAAAATATTATTGTTGGCTCCATTCCCCTTTCAGTCATAGATCACATCTTTACGCACTTATAATAAGTTAGCTATTTTTTATTTTACTACCTAAATATTCACTAGAAATTATTTATATTGACAAAACAACGTTTGCTAGGATCAGCTAGTAAACATATATAAAAGGTTTAAAAGTTTTTGCTCAGTGGATAAAAAGATGAAAATAAACCTCTGCTTCAAATAAAAAATTAACGTACATCCATGAAACGAAAATAAAGAAAAGTATAAATGAAGTTGGATACTCATGCGAAGAATAGATTTTTTTGCCTTTACATTTTTTTGACTCATTACTTACTCCTAAACTTCCAGGAATGCAACGACGCGGACCTTAGTCTCCTAAGTCAAGCTTCCACTGAGTTTTGTATTGTTAAAAAACCCCTTTTTAGAACATAGTGTGAAGGAATTAAACCAAAGAAAAATTCATGGTATGACATTAGGTGTTTAGCATTTCGAACTTTAAAAGACAATACATTTGAAGAAACCCGAAAAGGTGAACAAATAAGTAAGGAATGAATTCCATTGCAAGAATTTCTCCCTATATGTTGCACATTTGTATGATACATGTGTTCCAATCCCTGGTTTACTTCTGCCGTTCTCAACGAACCGGTCCTCGTTTAACTGGAATGCATTTAAAGATATGCACAATAGAGCGACATGCATTCTTGGCGCGTCTTAAATGATTTTCTTCTCGTCAAAATTGAGCTCTTCCTTGCCACAAAAATTGCTGTGGAGAAATTGGTATCAGCAATAGTAGTAACTGTACGTTGGACTCTGAAAAACGTAATTACTATTTTTTGGCAAACAATCAATTGACTGTTTACCAAGACTTTGAAATCAACTCTGATATTTATGTTGGAAATCAAATTTAGGTATCTTAATATCTTTAAAATCCAATGCTATTCATGAAGATGGAGTGCCCTTAAAATTTATAAAAATAATTTTGCCACACATTTTGAGTAATCTAACCCATACCATTAACTTATGTATAATGACTTCAACTTTTCCACAAGCTTGGAAATATATTGCGTTGCCAGTGACGATAGACCTAAAAGTATTCTTCCGTGCTTGGCGAAGTAGATTCAAAACCAGTGTGTTCCGCAGGGCTCGATTCTAGGACCAATATTGTTCTGCATTCTTATTAACGACCTGCTGATTCATATATATGCAGACTATGTTCAGCTCTATCTGTCCAGCTACCTGAGTAAGATACATAGGGTGGTAGTCTGTCTTTACGAAGACTGGGGAGCCATCAATGAGTGGTTCATTAAAATTACACTTCTTACAAACCCAACAAAATCCAAGGTGAGACCTATTTCACAAAGATCTTTCATTCAATTTATATTATATAACGAATTTTTCGCAAATTTTTTGTCATAATACTATAAGAGACACTGTTTCAATGTACGCACCAAATCTGTTTAAATAAATTGAAACTGAAATTGAAAATTGACGTGCAATTCATCCATCCTGAATCGCATAAAATGGCATTGCAGTTTCTTGATCGTGGATAAGACAAATCTGTTCGCGGCCTATTTGGTGAAAGCCTCACCTACCAAGATTATACTTTGCCATCTCTTCTACTTGAGCCCTTTCAATTCTTAAAAAAAATTCAACCTCCTTCGGGAGGATATTTATTTGGAAGGAAATCAAATTTGCCAACTCATTCCTTGAACAGAACACAAAGGTTAAATTTTATTGCAAATCAATGTTGTAAACGACATTACAACCATCTTTATCGTTCTCTTTAAATACTCCTTGAAGCCAACATGTTATTTTTTGATGAAATGTAGGTTTATTTTTTCAAAGGACAGCATCAACTATATTTACAAAATCAATTCTATCAATCTCAATTATTTTCGAACCGGAAGGATAAATCTAAACATCAATGACGAACCTTTCCTTGATATTCTATTTGGAGCAGAGGAAGTGACCTTCTGCTTTATAGAAGATTGTAGAAATGATAAGCCGATAGAAAACTTTTTCAAGGAATCTAAACGAATCAGATGTAAACATACAGAGACATATCGTTTACATAACAATTTAATATCCTCGTAAACTAAGTCATCAGCTTCTTATGGTTCCTTATGGTAAAGCAGAAAGTCTCGTAAATTGTAACATTACTAGACGTCGCCACACAGTGGTAAAAGATATGAAAATATGCGTAAAAAATCAATTTTTGGATAAGTCCAATTCAAAAAATAATACATCTTGTTTGAAAACAATTGATCCTTTTAAAACCTAACATATTTTTTGATTCGTTCAAACTAGGCTAATTTATATGATATTTCTTATATAACATTCATACTCAAACTTTTGATTCAGCTTTAACATCTGAAGCGCAGAACAAACAATACAAATCAAATCTCTAGAAAATTAAGTCCAGCCAAACCAGACATGCACAGTTTTCATTTGAACAACAAATAAAAATAATATTTCCAAATATAGTATTTTATTTCTTATTTGCAAATAGTATTTACAACTTATCAACTTAATGAGAGAACAAATTCAAATAATTTATTTGAAAATATTTTTGTTTTTGATTTATAAAATTCAAATAATTTTTTAATTAATTTCCGCAAAAAAATGTTCACCCACCACGACAATCGAGTCATAGTTATGGTATTTTTAATGCAAAATTTCAAGATTCTTGGTCAACTGGAAGTACCCTTTAGGTTTGGATTACCTTGCGAGTAGTTGCGGGTTTGAAAATATGTGGCTAAAACTGCTGTTTCTTTTGATTGTCTCGACATAGAAATTTGATTTTATTACAGCTTCATATGAATTTGAACTTAATACCTCTACTCATTCATGATAAAAGGGGTAGTAAGTTAAAAATTATTAAAAGTATTAAATAGTTTCCGCAATTTTTCCTTTATCTGTGCTATTCAATACTCTGAATTCACGGGAAATATCCTGTAGGTATTGATTCCCTTGCTAGTTTAGAAAATTTGCGGCATAAACGGCTGTATTTTTTGATTGCGTTGGCCTAGAAGTTTGATTTTTCACAGGGTCAGTATTTGATATAACTTCAGCTTGATACCTCCATGCGTTCCTGAGAAAAAGGATCTTCATGGACAGACAGACGGACGGACGGAAAGACAACAAAGTTATCCCTTAAGGGTTCCGTTTTTTCCTTTTGAGGTACGAAACCCTAAAAATATTGTAATTCGTTAATTCGAAATATGAGTTAAGACTTGTTGATATTATTAGCTCCTGCGAGTGTCCTTATTTTGAACATTTGATATTTAAGTTTCGCTGCCCTTGGCGTATCTACCATTATCGCAAAAGAAAACAGCAAAATGAATTGTCAACGACAGGTATGCTAATACGTTCGTTATACTCACTATCTCAGATTTAACAACCTTTAAGTATTTGTTATATAAATTTTGAATATTGTTGTAGGGTGTGGTAATAATTTCTCGATGTCAACATTTTGTCCATGTTTCGAACCGATGGTTATTAAAAATTCACCGAAATTTCTTACAATATTATATGGCCGACAGTTTGCAATTGTCCATTCTATTAACAATATACTTTTTTATATCTTCAATGTCTAATTGGGTTTTTAAGATCAAACTATCTGTTTTTGTTTTTTTTTTTAATACGTAACATTTGTGTTTCACTTAATTTGATGTTCTTTTAGAGTCAATTTTGTGTACCGAAAAAAAATTTTTACACGCAACTAAACTTTGAAATTTCAATGCCGTTTTCATTTTTTATAGCTCCGAAAACATCCCATACCTTTCTACGGCTTCTTTTATTACTGATTTCAAATTCGCCACTGATTATTCCTGCCTTGATGATGGAATTGTTGAACAAACCACTAAGACTAGCCGTTGAGACTTTGGAGTCATTTGTTAATTAGCCTTATTTAATAATAAACGTCGGTATAAACAAAACTGCCTTTCCCTTTACCTTTTTTAAATTAAGTTGTGAATTAAATTTTTAATTTTTTGCGATTTAAGAACAAATTTACGACATTCGGACTTTTAATTTTTAACAGCTTTAAAAGACTACCATAAGTGTGTGGTATTAATTTCAACTTGATAACTTCACGCGTTCCTGAGAAAAAGAGTGGTTACAGACAGACGGATAACAAAGTGATCCTATAATGGTTAAAGAAAGGTCATAAGACAAAGCCTTGAGAGATACCAATTTTTAAATAGCATATCGAGTTTAGTTTATTTTTTACCCCTGTATCTTTGAGTTCGATTTGTTATGAACGTGCATAACCAAAAAAAGACACTTCGATTTTTGTTAATTTACTGTATTTACCTACGTTTACGTGGCATAATTGTCTTTTTTGTGTTATTTTATATATTTTCTTGTACCTTTGAAATGTTCAAGTGAATTGCCTATTCAGTATCCGGATTTTTCTTACGCGTTTCCTGTTTATACTTAATTTTGCCAAGTCGGGGCGGTATATCGCGCGTAGGCGGTTATACTCCACATAAAAGGTGCGTTGTGGCCTGATTTGACTTGGATCTAAATTGATAAGATGTACTCCTTCTAAGGTTTTAACTCTGGGGAGTCCAACCTAAGCCTGCACTTTACGGAATATAGAGGAACCTATGTCGAGAAGAGCGCTGTTAAGGATAAGGCCTTGTGATTTGTGGATAGCTATATCATATGCTAAGCAAATAGGGAATTGGTCCCTGTGAACATATACATTTCTCAATTTCTGAAACTTGGTTTTGACTCCTTCTAGTTCGTTAATTAAATAATGCTTAAATTTCTTTGTTATTTTACATGCACTATTGCTGTTGTCGACTACCCATTGTACCTTCTCTATTTTTCCAATGGATCCGTTGATCAGTCCCTTACTGAGATCTATGTAGTAACAGAAACAGTTCCGATTATTTCAATTTTACTCTAAAGTTAGACAAGGTGTGAAGAGTTTATTTTTTGACTTCTCGATCTGATGGCTGGCGACGAACTGCCACCCTGCTTGCTTCCAATCTCCCACGATGTATCCCTAGGTCAACTCCACCCGACACCAGATTCCTTCACCCCAGTCAATCCCGTATGTTGAGCGTGGTCAGCATTCGATAGTACGTCCATGCCTTAACGACCCAAGCCATCAGATTCTCGCCGCATAGCAACCAGCTACGATTCATGCCATTCGCGTTGGAGTCATTTCCATGAACCTCTACTTCGCGTTGCCTTTTATGCGCATGCAATTAGTTTAGTGTAATGCAATGCCCTGTGCAACGATCCTCTTGTCAAACGTTGAATCACTTTCAGTGTAGGTGAAATTATCCATTAGCTTATCGAGACTCGGTGAAACGTCCTTCTTGGTGAACATCGAAACTGGGTGAAATTGACACTGTGGAATTTGCCTAGAGGTTGACTTAGGAATACACTGCATGAAATTGAAAGCATTACAAAAATATTAAATAAAACTTATCTTCTACATCTATGTTTCTATGAAAAATTACACGTGCACCTGTTTTTATCGTAATCACATTTTCTAAGTCAGCAGTTCCAGCCAGCACTCCATTTGCTCGTTTTTTTAAACCCCGTGAGTAAAAGAAATATGCTCATGTGGAAGCATAAAAGAGAAAGCTAAATACGCAAACAACAAAGAAATCATGCAAAAGAGTTGTCATATTTTACCCGTTGTCAAGCTGAGCATGGTTAAAGCTCTTTTAGAAAAACCGCAACATGTTTGGCTCGTCTTCTGCTTTTCTCTAGAAAAAACCCAAAACGTTGTTCGATGTTCAATTGTCGTAAACATGTTCGCGTTTGTTCGACAATCATAACAAAAACATGTACAGTGTGTGCAATGCAGCTTCTTCAGTGGTCAAATGTAACTCCAATTTAATTTTTTTCAATTCGTTTTATTACCTTCCATGCTACCAAAAACGCTTAAAGCTAGCTTAATCACCTTAACTATTTATAAACTAACTAACTGGCCCAATGCGGGCACTTTAAGCTTAACCTTACAATTTAAAATATGTCTTTCGGCTTGATATTATTTTTTTATCTTACAATAAATAAGGCTGATGAAATTTTGGATTCATTGAGTCATTCATAAATTTCACTGCAGAATTTAAGTGCAGGATCTTTTGGCAATTTTTCATTCATCTAAGCTACTGAAGAACTCTATCCTGTTCGGATATGATAAAATTCGATTTTTCAAAAACTAATGAAATAACTGACAGAAGCAAAAATGTGTATGGCTACATAGTTTATATAGTTTGGCTTAATACTTTTTAATAAGTGGGATTATTATAGCTGTTTTTAGCGCGGTTAAGACCACACCCTTTCCAACACTTGAATTTACAATTTTGCAGAATGTATCTTAAAATTAAAAATTTAGATTATATGACTTGAAATTAAGTCAAAGAAAGATGAGTTCGAGATCTCCGTTTAAGCCTTTCCTGAAAATCTTTCTTACAGTTGAATTAAGAGACGCACTCTGATGTTTAAAAACCTACATCAAGACTTATATGCTTAAGCGGCATTGTAGCTGACCCGGATAATCCGTATCCGTCACCCATCTTATAATTCAAGTAGAAGTTGGCACACGATCGTCGGTCGTTGTTTCCCTTTGGTGAAGCTATCCAGCAGTTACCACAAATAAAGACTGATGCGTTTCTCTCCCGGGATCCTGTTTCTTTGTCTTCTAAGCATGGTTTTTGTTAAATTCTTTTCTATTTATTCCTCCAGACAGATTGATTTTTATTCAATTAAATAACAATTAACTTGCTAGACCACAATAATTTCTTATCTAAAATCAAAGGGACGGTATCCTTTTGTAAGTAAATCTTTTTTGAATCAAATGAAAGTATACTTGAGCCACATGCAGAAACCATAAGAGGTAATTGGCTTTATTATGGTAACTAAGGATACAACCTTTACCCACCTCATCAAGTTGACTGCTGAAAGCCAAGCGAAAATACGAGCTACAACAGCTCATTTCTTAACACATTACATGCATTCATTTGGTTCTCATTGACCTTTTCTCACCGAATTCTGGCAATGACATTGACAGCATTAATGCCGAAATAATGTGAACGACACCGAAAGCCCATCGTACCAAAGTAATTAAGTCTCACATAAAAGAGGTAAATAATTGCGTTATTGTCAGAGTGTGTACATTTGAAGGATGAAAATGGAGGTGCAAAGCTATGCAAAGGTCTTCCAATTTCAACGTGGGGTTTCTGCTGTGAAACCTTGCTAAGCACAAATAATTGCCTTTTGAGATTTGAGCTTTAACAATTTGAAAAACCGTAGTGTCCTTCAGTGTCAAATGATTTAGGAATTTAAGAAAACCTCAAAAGTTTAAAAGGCCGGGCCTTGAAAATGGCGAATGTAATTTTGTTGTAAAAAACAGAAGGAAAAACAAACTGTTTCATTTTGACATCCGCCATCAAAGGTCATTTCGTAAAGTTCTGGATATGAGGAACAGGATACCTAGGTGCCTTAGTTGCGTTCAGGGGCAGAGGTCGAGTGTTTCAAGTTGTTGGAATTCCCCCTTCACTACGAGTCGGACACGCATATAAAGGGTCCCGTACCAGCGCACTATGTACATAAAACATAGTTTTTTAATTTTAAGTTTCTCATTACCTACTTCTTGGCGTAAGATTGAGTTGGGATTTTTTGTGTTTTCGAATTTTTTCCTTTTAGTAATGCTATAAGCATTGCTTCTTGCCAAATTTATAGACTCTTAAGATTCCAATGCGGGTATCAAAATATGCGGCATAAACAACCATATCTTTTAACTTGTCGCTTGATTTTTGTACAGCTTTAAAGGACCAAAGTCGTGATTATTTGATATTATTGTCAACTTCATACCTCCACGCGTACATGAAAAAGGGCCCTGACAGAGAGATGAACAACAAAGTGATCCTTTCAAGCTCCAAGCCTCTAAAATAAGAAGCTTGGACATCACCTTTTTTTTGTTGGAGTTCAAATGGAAGGTTGTTCCAGTTGTTGTCCGCCATATGTTTAGGTTTCACCTATCGCGGTGTTTACAGACCGAAATAAATTTTGCGATTGAATTTTGAACCATTTCTCCCAATCGATTTTATTGTTATTTTCAATGGTTAACATTGTAAAGTTTTCAAAATGGCCGCTGTCACAAGATGGTAAAAGGTGCATATTTTGTCAACCTTTCAAATAAAAGAATTAGAAGATTACGAATCGATGAAATGAGTGATGTCATTTCAAAACCCCTAATACATTTTCCAATGACCCTTTAGACCTTCGTAGCGGTTAGCACCGAAACGAAATATTTGCATAAACATTCAATCAAATTTGTCTTGATAAGGAATCTGGTCCTAGATGATACCCACGGTCAGATGTTAGAGTCACAATGTGTTATCTTGGAAGACTACAAAAGGCTCATGTGCTAAAGAAGAATAAAGCTGTGCTCCTGATATCATAAGGGAGGGCAGATGAAACGGCCGAAAAATGTTCAATTTCCACAGAGTTGTGTACTTGAGTGGAATCAATGCCTTCACATTATTCAATCAACACCAAGCCAAAGAACGTGGTTCCACATATGCAAAGACAGGTTATAAACCCTCATTTGCCAAATGAACTAGTTATGATGCTGAAACGAGTTTTGGGCTCTGATATGCCATCCCAAGAGCCACCAAGTGAAGAAAACATAGTTCCTAAACGCAAGACGTGTAAACTATGACCATCAAAAATAAATCGAAAGACGACCCACACTTGTGTATGCTATAAAAAGCCAATATGCCTACTATGCTCTTAGCCGCTATGCAAAGACTGCCAATAAATATGACCAAGTTGGGCCCTTGTCGAAATTTTTATGTTTTGTTTTGACAAGCTTTTTATGTTCTTTGTTCTTAATAGTTTATTGTAAAAGAAGTTTAACAAACTAAAAAAGTCATTATCCTGTTGAAATAGACCTTTAAAATGATCTCAAGCTAAAAAGTCTGAAAAGTGCCTATGATTGTTATATCGTTAGATTTATGATAGTTTAAAATAAATACATTTTTCATTTAAATTACATCTTGTATTTGCATTAAGTAACTCTTTTAAGGGATAAAAACAAAAAATGGTACAATACTTACTCATCAAGATAGAAACCAGCCCGTTAAGATCTGGCCGCACGTCCATAGTAGTACGATGTGGCCACTAGAATCGCCCATTTCTTCAGATAACACGCTCAATCGACTTACCATTCAATAAATCTTGGCTTGTGGCACAATCCTGTTGAAGCCACATGTCGTCCAAGTTCATATCTTCCAATTCGGGCCAAAAATAATCGGTAATCATGGCGCGATAACGCTGCCCATTCACAGTAACGTGGCGATCGTTATCATCGGCGAAAAAATATGGCCCAATAACGCCGCCGGCATGCAAACCGCACCGCGTGATTCATGAAGCAAATGTGGATTTCCACCCAACCAATAACGCATATTTTGCTTATGAATATTGGTGTAAACGCGTTTAAAGATGCGGTCACCGAATCCGAATTTCGAATTTCGAAGAAAAAAAAAAGAAGTTTGAAACACTCTTTTATCTTTATTAATTAATATATTTTTTTTTATTTTGTTTTATTTTTTATAAAAAATTATTTAAAGCTTATTAAATTTACCAGCGACCGGCAAATGATGTTGGAATGTGCCGAGTTTTTATTTGCTGAATTACAAAATGAAGTACATGGTGTACTGTTACGATGATCTTTTCTCAGGTTTTCAAAGTTGGTGCCCTTTATTTGTAAATTTCATATTTACTTTCTTATTAATAAACTACCGGTCAATAGAATATGTCCAAAGCCCTAAGAGGAGATTAATTGCCCAGTTGACTTCAATCTCTTGTTAATCAGTGCTCCAAAAAGGGAGTGCATCCGGAACAACTGTATTTAAAAATGCCTCAAATATCAAGCGCACGAAACTGAAGAAGCCTCCACTCAACTTACAAAGAAAAGAAAACCGGCTCGAATTATGCATGCACCACTTCACGCGGAAAAAGGACTTTCAGCCTTTCGTTTTCTAAGACGAAAAAAAATTCATCCCGGACGGCTTTAACTTTTTTAACCATGATTTGAGAAAGAACAATTTTTCGACACCATCATTATACACGGGCACTATCATATTTTGAAAAGCTGTTTCCATCACGAATGACAGCATTTGGCTTCCTGAAAATGTTTTATTCCAAAATTTTAAGAGATGTTTGGCCTCCATTAGTCGGGTTTCAAGCAGGATACCAACGGAGTCGTAGAAACCTGGATATTAACAAAACGTTAGACTTTTTGATTTCTAAACAAAAATCGGTCTCGAAATGTGATCGGTGTATTGCATCAAATGTTTCAAATCAACCGTAATTACAAATTCCCACAAAATCCACAAAATACTTTGGAAAACTTTTTAGAGGAAAAGCGAAAAGTGCGTGATTGATTCTCATACGAAGGGTTCCGCGTCATCTTACAGTATGCAAACGTTTATATTTTTTTTAAGTTTAGGTATCTCATAGCATCGCACATTTGTATGAGTAAATCACTTGATGATTGGCATTGTTCTGAAATCTATCCAAGATAAAGTAAAAGCTCGAAATCGGTTTACATGTAAATCCAAAAAATCATTTACGAATTTAAAGTATCACAATAAAAAGGGTTTTTTATGCAGACTTACTGTAGAAATAAGAGAATCTAATATATGATTCCGATTTCCTTTTTTATTACACGAGAGAAATACATCTCAAAGCGACTACTTATTTCTTTTTATAGTACTACTTCACTTTCCACGACGCGGATGCTTAGAATAAGAGTTTCGCTGACACCCGTTGAATACGGAACCCTAAAAGAGAAGGTCTTGTTTGTTGTTTGGGATGTAAATATATTCTACTGACCGGGAGTTTCAGACAAGAAAATGAAAAATTTAATGCAACTCTTAACGAAAAAGTTATCAGGCTTTTGAGCTAACACCATGCTAAACTGAAGCAAACTTATTTAATGTTTAAGGACAATTTGAGCTCGATGGTTCCTCCATCAATTTTTTTTTTTATTATTCAAATTGCTTTTGGATTTACATAATTTATGTTCGGCGCTCATTACTCGTATTTTAACCCATTAACCATTAAATAAACTGATAGTAAACCAACTTACGATGTCGCATCAATTAAAAGTTTATCCTCAAGTACACAGCTGAGCTCGTCAATCCATCTGCCCTTCTTTTCTGAGGCTGGCCATGAAATGTAACCACATCCCTTGTACTGAATCCGTAAAAAGATTGAAAATAGATTAGATAAGAAATTGTTGGAAAATTTTAACCGACATTTTTGAAAGGGTTTTCTGTTCGAAAATTAATTCCAACGTGTCATGTCAACAATTGATTGCCTTTGTTGCCCCCTACCAATGAACCCCATCACCCTGAAGCTGTGTATATAAATATACAAAAGCGTATTATGAAGGTGACATTGCCTAGTCGATCAGATGATAAGCAAGCTGTAGGGGGTGGAATCAATTTACGAATGCTTTCGTCATGAGCCCAAATTAATCTGCGACAATTTCCTTTGAAGCAAATCAATGTTTTTTTTTCCTGTTTGAATTGTTAGGCTGCGTGTGGCTGTGCACGTGCCTGGTGCATGTTACTCGTATGTCCGAGTGAAGGACCTCAGATGGACAACATTTCATTGATTCTTTTCATTGTAGTCCTTTTAGGGATTCATTGAATTAATTATATAGCAATAACTCTGCACAAAAGTTATCTTGTTGATGGTCCTTCGAGTGGGATAATTGGAATAAGGACAGAATATTTTATACGCTTGCCTTATGCAATCTCGCCTTCTCGATGAATTTCATATCAGATTAAATTAAAGAAACTGTGTGGGCTAAAAATAGGTTCACGATTTGGGTGTATCCCCGTTTTCGTCGTCGTATCAATTACATAGCTAATCAGTTTGACTTCTAACTTTTTTTTTTATTATTTATCTTCCAGATTGCCAAGAAGTACATTTGAATAAAGTGCGTCGTGGGAACACACAGAAAGGACGGGTAAAAGCTCCAAGGAATTCAAAACGAATTTGAAGAGAAAAAGACAAACAAAAGAAGGAAACAAAGCGTATCCTCAGAATGCCAGGACCTTGTCAACGTTTACGTTTACCCTCTTTGGCAACCGTCATACGAACATCCAGAGCGGATTACTCGAGTAGCACAATTCGTAAGGAGCACAGACGTGTGGTTGTTATGGGATCGGCAAAAGTCGGCAAAACTTGTATTATTTCGCAATTTCTGTACGATAAGTACATCGCACGGTACCGACAAACAGTGGAGGAGCTACATCGAGGTGATTACAATCTACCGGATGGTTCGTCTTTGACGCTTGATATTTTGGATACATCGGGTGCATTTGAGTTTCCCGCAATGAGAACGCTTTCCATCTCAACAGCTGGAGCGTTTTTGTTGGTCTTTGCCGTTGATGATATCATGTCTTGGAGGGAAGTCGAACGGCTAAGGAAAGAGGTAAATTTTCGTGTCTTTTTTTCGAATTTAAATAACAATATATTGTACAGTATATTTTTTCGGAAAGGTATCTAGGGAAAGTTTCGCAATGAAACTGGTTGGCTGGGTGATAACCGAAAAATATTCTCGTATTTGTTATGAATGCTCAATGAACGATTTCGAAGCTGTGCCCGGGCCTAAATACGAAAACCTCAGCGACCAAAGGTCGTGGTAACTAAAAATTGGCATCAAGGTCTCGGATTTCTCGTTTACTAGCTTCAGAAATTGAAGCAAAGTTACCACCCACTTCGATAATACTTAAAGGCTTGGGCTTTATAGTAGATCGTAGTGCACGAAAACTTTGCTCAAAGTCTCATCATTTTAGAAGAGGCGCATTTACATTTTGACGGCTACGAAAACGAGCAAAATTGCCATATTTGAACTAGTCGAATGCGGATGCATCTTGAACCTGTTACTGTCGTGATGGATATGGTTTGTTGCAAGGTTCATTTTGTTTTATGTCCAGAAATTGAGGATTAGAACCGGATTTAGTGATCCATCCAGGAAGATTGGGATTGGAAGATTTGATGCCTTGGTGTGTCATGTAAGATCAGTACTATACGAACACAATCCATAGACGATTATTGCACTCAAGAGCAATAAAGGTCATCTGCCAAGCTATCCGAGTTTATCATTTGAATGAACTATGCCATCATTATTTCAAATATTATTATATTTTTCCTTAATAGTTGTCAAAATTTTAAGTACTATAAGAGACACAAACTCACTGTACTGCCCACATTAAATTATTAATAAAACGAAAGCCTTTATTCTCAAAAATTCTCACTTGTTTCTTGAAATCTCCTCAATAAATCATACTTTTGACTTGTAAAGCTTCAAGCTTCTAATTTGACCAAGAATAACATAATAATTTGATATATCTACATATTTTTTTGTTGATTTTTCTAAGACGATTCGGCAATAAGGCGCCCAATGTTGGCTTCTAAGACATCACGAATGACGTTATATAGCCTCATAAACTGTAGTCCAAAGGAGTTAAGCCAGAAGACCTATCTGGCCAATTACGATAGTCCATTGGCTTCAATTGTTGCACTTGTTGGCACTAGTTTCAGGGTTACCATTCGCCTTTTCGTGTCGAGCAATTCAATTAAACGAATCAATTTTTGTTTTTTAGTTGATGTATTGGTACATATCTTCAGTAACAGCATTTTTTCTGTGGTATTTCCTGATAAACTGAAATGTGCTGACATTTTGCCCCTTTATAAGAAAGGTTCAGTGAATGAATTTGGTAGTTATAGGCCTATCTCATTTATACCTTCAATCAGCAAGATATTTAAGAAAGTTATAAAAACTACGATGGTGAACTTTTTGAACAAGACACATTTTTTGCAGTCGTGTACTATTCGGTTTTCATAAAGGTAGATCAACAGAGGATGCTCTTCTACAATTTTGCTCGCAGATATATGACAATCTGGATAAAAAGAAGTATTCAGCTGGATTATTTGTTGATATAACAAAAGCATTTGATACGGTAAATCATGACATACTGCTCAGGAAATTGGAAAACGCTGGCTTTCGGGGGTTTATTTGCAAATGGTTTAGGTCCTAACTGGGAAACCGATCACAAAAAGTAAAAATTGATGGCATACGAAGTGATGTAAAGTTTCTCAACATTGGAGTATCTCAAGGTTCAGTTTTGCGACCAATACTCTTCTTAATTTACATCAATTTCTTGTTCAGTTTACCGTTCGAAGGATTATTTACAGCATTTGCAGATGATACTGGTTTTGCCTATGGTGCAAACAGTGTCTTACTTCGAACATCAAATCTTAATTTATTAAGACTCTGGTTTGCTGAGCATAATTTAGTTATAAGCTCAAAAACTAAAGTTATATTCTTCAATTTAGTAGCGCAAAACAGTTTTAATGCAGAGGTTTACTTTCATGGAACTGACTGCCCATGGTTTAACCTTGGTCTCTGCACTTGCAATACAAGTTAGTCCTCTTGTACTATTGAAAATTGTTTCAAATTGAAAATTTTAGCGAATTTATGTATCTGGGACCTGTCATTTACTCGAGGATGCGCTTTAATAGGCATACCTGTAGTATCACCTGTTGGGGAGGAGTTTATTGGAATTAAATTCAGCCACTATTGTCGCTTCAAAAACACATTATAAAAAGAATTTGCCGTAAGCCTCGTTTACATCCTAGTTTTCCATTATTCAGAGATTTTAAGATTCTTCCAGTTCGACACTTGTACTGCTATAAAGTGCTGAAAATTTTCTGTATGAGGTAAGGTGATCTTAACTTTAGACTAGTCAATAGCTATGTTTTACGGGGCAGTTTCTTAAATAAAGTATCTGTACCCGCTTTTCGTACATGCGTGTTCCGAAATTTTTATAATGTGGTTTCATGTCGTTTATTTAACAGGCTTCCGGATTCAATCAGAGCATTCACACATCATCATGTGTTTATAAAGCAAGCCTTGATACTAGAGGCGTTCAAGCTCTCTTTTACGTTTTACTTTGATTTGTCTATTTTTTATTTTCTCACTCTTCTGTTTTACATTTTTTAAAAAAAAACTTGAATTTAAAAT
Source organism: Orthonevra nobilis (assembly GCA_963555765.1). Classification (NCBI taxonomy): domain Eukaryota; kingdom Metazoa; phylum Arthropoda; class Insecta; order Diptera; family Syrphidae; genus Orthonevra; species Orthonevra nobilis. The sequence goes on from OY743226.1 coordinate 53,046,503, forward strand.
AGGTTAAGTCAATTTCTAAGGGTCACCCCACCTATTTCTCTACTTAATTTAAGAATTAGTTTATATAGACATGAAGTGGCATTACCTCTATTTTTAATAAATATAAATGTCACTATTATTTCTTTATGGCGAATGTCCCATGCGTAAACAATTAATATGTAAATATTGTAATAGAAGAAATAATAAATATTTAATAATTAAAAAAATATATAATTTTTATCATTATAATTAAAATAACTCTTTAGCCTCTTCGATTGAGAACCAGAACTATCAAACTATCCATAAGAGCCATACAGCAAGATAGATTGGAAAGGAATGACTCGTAAAGAGAAAAGCTTTTAAATTCCAGAACTTAGTTTTTATTTTCATTTTCAAAAAAACTTCTCGGAAATGATTTTGGTATTGGCTTGATCAGCCAACGTGGAAAAATATATGTTTAAGCCAGGAAATCAGTAAGAAGGACAATGCCGAAAAGAGCTGTCAAGTAGATATTTTTAAAGCTTATATCTAGGCGAGTTAATTAGTTAACAATAAAATATGATGCATTTAATTCCTTAAGTATGTTCAAAGCACTAAGTCAAAATTGTTCTCTTATTGTTTATAGATTACAACAGCTAGAGGCTATAAGATCCCCATTGTCGTTGTTGGCAACAAGACCGATATCAATGAGGACGAAAGAAAATTGCAAAGGGAAACCATCGAGGCAATCGTTACTGAGGACTGGAAGTGCGGCTATGTTGAGTGTTCGGCAAAAGAAAACATTGGAATTGTCGAGATATTTAAGGAGCTCTTGGTTCAAGCCAACATTCGATACAATTTAAGTCCTGCAGTCCGAAGGCGACGGCAATCATTGCCCTCCTACTCAACACACACAAGTAAAACAGCTTCAAATAAGTTCTCATTTAAACGTCACTCTTGCACAGTGACATAAGCCCATTTTGTACTCACAATATCCTTTGGGGACCTTTAAACAGTTTTTTTATTGAATGGATTTTTATTAATTCGATGCAAGTGATATTTTTGTATTTGTTTGTACATTATAGGCTTATCGGTATGTGTATGTTAAGGTATTTGTATATCATAAAATGTAAGTGCAAATTTTTTGGAAAAAAAAATAAAATTATTGTATTTATGGGATTGTTATACAATAAAATAAAATGTGAGTTTGACTGCTTTGCTGCAGAATGGAAACATTAAGATTTTTATTTAGATGATGATTTTTGAAAACAATCGCAGTATTTTTCAGATTAAGTCAAGGCCGTAGGACTCTCTTTCAAATTTTATAATACACAACATGATAAAATATCTACAAAAATGTGTCAGTAAACACCTTCTTGATCATCAAGACCCTTCTCGAATAACTTTAATGAATTTAATGGATAAATTATCTGAAGACGTGTTCCTCCGGCAAAAGCAGCTGTAGAATCACCGTCGTTGCTAAGTGTGTAATTCGAGTACGTGGAAATAAGGAATGCATTCTAGAAACATGATTTGATTATTTTCGAATTTTCGTTGCTTCGGCTTGATTTAAATTTGACTTGAAACCAATAATATCAATTAATGTTTTGAGAAATATCAAGGACTCATTTGAAAATGAATGCTCTTAATAATATTTTGAGAAATTAACTTACTGCAAACTCGTTAGCGTTGCATCTAGTGGGTTGCATAACATTCATCTCAGAATCATGGATTATATTTCTGCGTTTTTCTTAATTTTTAATAGTATTTTGGTGTATATCTCTTGACGTTTTAATTAATTTTATGAAAAAAGTGCCCTTCGGAATCCCTGCACCTTTTTTAGCAAAACATACATTGTGTGTTTCTTTTTAATTATTGAAAAAGTTAATTTAAAACCAGTTTAATAGTATTTTGGTGAATGGCACGGACTCATTTGACGTTTAAATAAGTTTTATGCAGTTCAGAACCGTGTTTTTTTTGTTAGAGAGGAAGTAAGACTTCTAATTTCGCGAAAACAAAGTCACAATTGATGTCATGCAAAGCTTATCTGATTCCATAAATTAAGAATCTTCAACAGAGAGTCGAAGAGAATGAGAACGAAACTCTGTTCCTTTAAATTCGGTACAGTAGTAGTAGCAGCAGCAATACGTAATGGCAGCACTATCATACCATTTTGGTTTTTTTTTTTTTTGCAACTTTGCAACTTACCATGGATATATAAATGGCAAACCAACAAAGACACTGTACTTTTTCTTTCAGTCGGAATCAGTCGTTTTCTATCGTCAAGTCTAGTGAAATTTAACACTAGATCGAACATTGGTAACCCAGACGTGATTCGCACGTCAACATTTTTTTTTTATTTTTGGTACTACATATTGTCTCACTTGTAATCACACCACAATCGTTCGATTTTGGTTAACAAACGAAAGCTACCGTTTCCGATTACCGACATTCGATAATCCCGCTCGTTCGATACCCGCGTGGTAGCCTTTTATACACACTCAGTCTCACTTGATTACGAACAGGCATTTTTTTTTTTAATTTAACGATATTTCTCGAACCCTTCATTAATCTGTTAAAGACGAATTGCGCAAGGAATGAAGGATATATCGGGCTTTTCCAATAGGGACTTGACAACTCTGAATTTAATTTGTGAACGCACCCTTTCACTGTCATTGTCAATTTATTCAGTACTTAATATTTTCACCATTGTAAAGTATACGAACGAGCAACGTCTGCAAATTTAAAATTTTCTACCAAAATTCGGAGTCGGTGACCGCACCTTTAACTCCAATTTTTTTATTTTAATCTTCAATGAAGAAGCTCATTTTTGGCTCAATGGGTTCGTCAATAAGCAAAATATGCGTTATTGGGCCATATTTTTTCGATCATAACATTACTGTGAATGGCCAGCGTTATCGCACCATGATTACCGATTATTTTTGGCCGAATAGGAAGATATGGACTATGACGACATGTGGTTTCAAATGGATTGGCCGCCTCGGTCGCCAGATGCCTCTTTATTATTTTCTTTTGGGTAACGCTAAGTCATTGGTTTGTGCCAACAAGCTGACGACGTTGGAAGCTCAGAGCCAACACTGAACGCGAAGTGGCGGCCGAAATGAGTGCCCGAGTCATCACAAATAGGGTCCAACGAATTGATCGCTGCAAACGTGACCGCAGTGACTATATAAACGAAGTCGAGGTCCATTCATAAATGTTTTGATTGTTCTTCAAGCCGATAATGAAGTCTTTGAAATATCTCAAATGGTATGCGTTTTATTTAAAAAAAAACTGTCGAGACCTTACTGGAAATCTCTTTAGTTTCATGAAGTAATGTCACATGGACTCTTGAACTTGTATGGGATCTTAAATCGGACAACTTTTTTTTTCGTTCACTGCCTTCTCCAAAAATGGAAAAATTACCAAACGCACTGTTTTGTCATTTATCGCACGATTTTATGATCCACTTGGTTTGATTGGGCTTGTGATCGCGAAGACCAAAATAGTTCTTCAGGTTTTGTAGAAGGAGAAGGTTAACTTGAAATTATTCCGCAATTATTGTGCAGAGTTTTGGATAATTTACAAATTTAGTTTTCCAAGAATTATTGGGGCTCCCTTCGCTTAAATAGAAATTCATTCATTTTGTGACGCTAGCACGGCCTTATATGGTGTATGTATTTTATGTACGGGTTTTACATAATGGAACAATTCTAACAAATCTACTTTCCTGCAAATCAAGGGTCACTCCCCTCAAAACACTAAATGTCCCCAAACCTGAATTGTTTGCTGCAACATTTCTCGCCGAGCTAGCGTATTCTCTATCAACATTATACAGCTTTGAAGCCGAATTCCATTGCTGGTCGAATTCCAAGGTTGTCTTGTTTTGACTTCGAAAAGAACCATCAAATTACAACGAACTAGTTGCGAATAGAGGTAGTTAGACTAAATCTTTAACCAAATAGGTATTTTATGGAAAAACGGACCAGAATTTCTTCGCAATGATCCGTCCCTCTCAGTGGCCCAATGATCCTGCAATTGTACATGATTTGTGTGAAAAGCGTAAACATATTCTTCTATGAGCATTTCAAATCGATTGTATTCGGTGCAAATTTATCAATTTATTTTCAAAATGCGAAGGATCTATGATTACGTTTACAAATTTTGCAAAATTAATCATACAGACGATGACGCGGTCTCTAATTCGACGCTTTTCTCGACTAAAGATTTTCAGCAGAGAACCTCCTTCAGATTCAGAGGGCAAGCCTTCCAGTTGAATATAGGGCACTTGAGCTCAAGAAGGATCCTTACTCCTCCAGCAGTATTCGCTCATTTAATCCCTTCATCGATTCTAATGGTTTGCTACGAATAGGAGGGCGGATTCAAAACTCTACAATTTGATTTTGAATCAAAATATCTCGTGTTTTTAACAAAAGCATTCGTTGCTTTCGTTTAAAGCCCGAAGTGACAGAGCATATAGAAAAACTTTTAACCCTAGATAGACTACAAGCCAATAGATTTTCTCTTAACATCAATCAGATATGGGAAGACCACCTATAAAATGCTTCATTTGATTATTTGCTTTCTCAACTGAGGCTATTCACCTGGATGGGGTTAAGGATTTTTCGACGGATGCCTTCCTTACAGCATTGCGGCGTTTTATATTTACAAAAGGCAAACCCAAATCTATATGGTACGACAACGCATCGTACTTTGCATGCGTTTGCAGATTTACGTGCCTAGTGTCTCAACGAAAGCCGCATTAACGAAAACTATGATTGTCTTGAAGTCCTTACCCCAGCCCACTTTCTCGTTGGGGCTCTATAGATATCCGTACTTGAGCCTGATTTAACAACTACCAACTTAAATCGTTTGACCAGATGGCAGCGTGTGTGCTATATCCAGCAACTGTTCTGGTAAAGGTGGAGAGCGGAATACCTGACCATGCTTTAGCGACGACACAAGTGGCGTTCTTTGGCATCCAACATCAGAAGAAGAGGGCTCAAGGAAGAAAATCTGAAACCCCTTATATGGCCTTTAGCTAGGGTCATTGAACAATTAAAGGGGCTCATGGAGTTGTTTGTGTGGCAGTATTTAAACAAGAAGGTGAACAACCAGACGTGCTGTCACAAAATTAAGCGTTCTCCACACCGATGCCGCATCTGTTGAAAGTCTAAACCTTTTAACTGACGGAATATGTTAAAAGTAGCAGCAGCAATACGTTTTTGCAAAACACTTTCGATTTTTTTTACAACTTACCATGAATATATAGAAGGCAAACCAATAAAGTCGTTTTCTTCGGCCTAGTCTAGAGTAAATTAACACTAGATCGAATACCAATATTTTTAAAAAGTAATATTTGTATTTTAAGAAAATATATAGTTTATTTTTTAATATTAAGACTTATGAAATAATTATTCAGACGTCATGTTGCTAAGCATTTCAAACATCCTCTCGATTTTATCCTCAATATTCTTCAGTCGAATTTCCTCCCGTTCCTGACGAATCTTTTCTTGAGCCATTACATTTTTTCGTTCAATAACAGCCAACGCCATTTTAACAGTCTTTGAGTCCATCTCAGAGCATCTGCCGGTAATGCAACTACAGCAGCACGGCAAGAATTGTACTGGAGGATCTAAAAACCTTTTTTCGTGATCACTATAGTCTCGAAGTGGTAAAAATGTTTTCTTGGAATTATTTTCCTGTATATCTGTCATTTCAATTGAATTTTCTATTGGGATCAAAACCTTGTTTCGGTCGTTTGGCAATATGGAAATGTGAGTGCCAGCAATATAATGGGGAAATAGATTTATCAGTCTGCGACATATTGCGAGGAATGGCTTATGATTGACAATGACGTTGGTTCTATGGTTTTGTCCTGTCAACAGGCGTTCATAGCAAGTCAGCAAGTTGGCTCGACAAATCGATCCATTCAATTCAGCTTGTTCCTTGATTGCCTGAAATACAAAAAAAGAAAAGATTTATTTAAAAGGCAGAAAAAAAATTGTCTATAAAATTGATAATCAAATTAATCCTGTATCACAGCTCTTTCTGGTCGACTTAATCATAAAAATACAATTTCTGTATGCAATAAACTAACAAATTTAAAGACAGTTCTCGTATCTCTGCAACCGATGGAAGGAAGGAAAAATTGCAATCGAAATATCTTCCTCCTCATCGGAATCTTTTAACAAAACAGTCTGTGAAATACTGCTTCCAAATGCCTTACAAATTTGTAGTTTAGTTTTGAAGAACTTGTAAGTAAAGGTGTTTACTACAAACTTGAAAAAGAAATGTTATCGATTACTAGACCTGTAAGTTTGCTTAGTTGCATAGGTAAATTGCTGGAGTGAATTGTTAAAGAAAAAATGATTAAGATCATAGATGAAAAAAAAATATTTACAAATGAGCAATTTGGCTTTAGACGTTATCATAGCACATCTCATCAGGTTCTCAGAATTTGCAACAGTGTTGAAAGTAACCTCACGATGGGAAAATCTACGTGTATGATACTGCTCGATATCAAAAAGGCATTCGATTCGGTATGGCACAATGTTCTCAAACACAAAATAATATATAATAATTTTCCCCCGTTCCTATGTAAAATTCTTGTCTTATCGTTGCTTCAGAGTGTATGTTAGTAATAGTCCCTCAAATTTTATAAACTTTTATGACGGCTTGCCCCAAGGTGTAGTTCTTTCCCCAGATCGGTATAATTTGTTCACGTCGGATTTCCCAAAACTGCCAGGATGCGCGTAGGCAATGTACGCTGATGATATTGCGATATTTACATCGCATGAAATCGGTCTCAATATCAAGACGATACTTAATCATGCGATCAATATCGTGGAAAAATATTAAAAAAGTGGAAAATTAAAATAAATACGGAAAAGACGCAAGCCATCTTTTTCTCTCGCTAAAGAAAACCTTGCTTTCTTCCGCAGAACCATTTAATATTAAATGGAACGCAAATCAAATGGGTCTCCTCCGTCAAATATATAGACATATATTTGGACTCAAAATTAACGTTTAATGCGCATGCGTTCACAAAGTTATATTTCAAGCCTTTCTTCAATATGGGTCTCAACTGCGGGGTAGCTGTGCCAAAAGTTATATAAAAAATCGCAGATTTCTGAAAACAAACTATTTAAAATGATGTTAAATCTTCGCTGGCATCACTCTACTTCAGATCTTCATGATAAAGCCAATCTTGAATTGATCTCTGTCAGAATTCGAAAACTCACCGATACTTTCTTGGTCAGATGTGATTTCCCTGAAAATCCATTGATAAAACAGTTGAATAACCCTTCACTTGAGTTGCACACATATTCATCATGTTTATTTCATGTTTGTCTAAATTGTTCATTACTAACCTAGTGTTTATTTATTTACTTGTCAAAATGTTATTCATATGGAAATTTATATGTTTCGGTTATCTATTTATTAATGTTTATTTATTCATTAACATGTTTATTTATTTGCTTAAATATTTTGGTCTTTATTTATTTATCAACTTATTTATTAATGCATGTATTTATTTATTTATATTTTTTGTTTCATTATTTATATTCTTTTTAAATTTGTCAACTTATTATCAATTCAATTATTAAGTTAATTATTTATTTATCTACTTATATATTTATATATTTATATTTATTGTTCTATATTTTTTAAAGCTGTAATATTTATATGTTCTTTTTTTTCTTTTTTTTTATTATTATACTTTTGTTATTTATATATTTATTTTTTTTTCTTTTTGTATATAGTGGCTCGTACTTTCCCACTCAAATATCTCGGGTAAATTACCGTGAATCAACGTCGATCCGGATTTCTCCCTGCGGAAATTTCCATTTAAGAGGCAACTGATTCTCAGCATGTGGTAGCACTGCATTTTCTAAAATGTATCCATCCACAAAACAATCCGTTCTACCGCCTATTTTATGAATCGCTCCAAATCAACCCCCACACAATTATGTTTCCGTCTCGGTGTTTTACAGTGGTTTTGGTGTAACGTGGATTTAGTGCCTCGCCTTTGAACGCGACTAAAAACAGCTCATTCTCTCGGACTAGTTGATGTGATTATGATCAAATTAAAATCTGTTTTTGAGAACTTAAAGGTGTTTTAATGACTGGGAATGATTTAGGACTACCATCAACAGCTCGTCTCCGGGCCAGGTCGATTTGGATTTTAAAAATATAAGAATTTCCAATATAACGAATAAAATAAAAAAGTTCTTATATTCATAACGAATTGTTTAAAAATTTTGCGTTCTATTTAACGAATGCCTTACAAATTGGTAAGGATGTTGGTTGTACGTTTTTTTTTTTTTTAATTAAGTAAAATGCTCGCTAACCGTAAACATGTGCGACAAAGTGAAAATTATATATAAGTCTAAAGAGGAGTGCCGTTAAGGGAGATTTCTTTAAAATATGTATTACCAAAATCTTCGATTTGTACCGTCAAGACATATGGAAAAAAAATTGTAAAGACAAAGACAAAAATGGAACGAACTCTTTTGAAGTGGTTTCTCAAGAAGCGTTAAAACAACATTCCAATGACCGCGATAATTCTTAAATAAAAAGCTCAAGAATTTCATAGATAATTTTGTGAAGGATCATTTTGGTTTTCCTATAAATAAATATTTTTTCTATATACTGGTATTATTGAGAAAAAAAAACATCAATATTATATTGATGATATAAGTTTATAATTCGTTTTACTGGACGTCCACTGTAGTAGGATCTCCTTTTATTGTTTTTACTCTCACAATATCTTCACACTGGTTTTTATTCCTTGATGCGCCACCTCGGTGACCCTTTTTCAGGCGGCAAAAAAGCGGACGTTGGACTAGAATTGTTTTGCTGTTTTTGGTTATCAGTCAGTTTTCAAACAATTGTAATTTATAAGGAACCGCTACAAAAATAGTTTATGTTGTTTTCAATAAGAAAGAAATAGACATGAATTGGTTAATTTTCATTTGGAGGTTTTTTCAGGTACATATGAAATTAACTTCTCCTGCATACATTTTTCTTCGACATGGAGTTTGACGTTAACATTTGAACAACTTTGTGGTTTCAAAATGTTCTTGGTGACAAGCAACTTGCTCGATCTTATCAAACAAACAAAACCCACCCACTTGCCAATAAATTTAGCACTTCAAGCGAACAGCTGCCTTCTAAACAAAGAGCTCTGCTAAGCTTGTTCTCGAAAAAGGCTAGGCCTATAATGGTCAATCCTTTATGAGACTCATAAAGTTATTCCTAAAGCGAGACTATTCTCAACTTGGAAAATTTGCATTTCGAAAATATGTATATGTATTACTGAAAACATGTTTAATGTAAGGCACTGTGATAGATAAACTTACTTGTGTATCGTTAACGGCCAATCCGTTGAGTAAGTTGTACAAGACAATCGACATGAAGATGACGAACAAGAGGAATAGACAGTAGCTATACATTGTCTCGAATTCAATATCGCCGGCATCGAACTCCCCAGTCAACATCACAATTGTCTTGATGATTGCGGTAAATGGATTCGAAAACTTATTGAAGTCCCCTTCTTCGGGATCGCCACCATCGTTTTTGACATTTTCCTTTCCAAAGAGTATGTAGAAGCACAAGCTGAATGTTATGACAAAAATTGAATATAGCGCGAAGCTTTTCATGAAACTGTTCAGAACCGCCCTCAGCATCAACATGTGCGTTGAGATGGACAGCACTGGCAAGGATCCCACAAGAAGACACAGTTCCACGGATAATAGAAGCATCGTAAATACCGCAACGACTTTCTGTGTCTGCTGATCGTAGTTTTGCTCCGAGACAGTGGCCACACAAAGTCCTATCAAAATAATCTCTAGATAATTGATGGGAGACTTGAGGTATCCCAGTGGCGATATCATCACTTGGAGTAGCTCTCTGAATACCAGATATCCGATTCCAATATACGATAGCAGTCCAAAAAGAGCAATGGCAGCCTGATTGTCGCTCTCTCTGAATTTCAGGATCGTATGCGTGACAATTGATACGCAGAACAAGCTGTAGACCAGGAGGTTGATGTAGAAGATGACCGAAAGACGGTGCCACTTGAGGAACAGAAAGCTGGTAATGAGAGGGTGTTTTAGCAGGTGCCGCATTTCCTTGGACTCTGCGATATGCGTGATCGGAGTCATTTCATCGAGGAGGCTAAACTGCGGTGCTTTGCCTTGAGATGGCTGTGTCGGTATCAGGTTGCTGTAGTTAAGGATAATCTCAAAGCCCTCGTCGCCGGGCTTGTAGCCGTTAGTTGTTATGCATGAGTCGAAGTACTCTCCCAGAATATCTGGATCCATTTCGTCAATTGGAATGTCATCAAATTTACTCTTTGTACCAATATAAGCACCCCGTTTCAGGAGTTCCTGAATGGCCATCTTATTTCGATATTTTACAGCATAATGCAACGCCGTCGAGTTAGATGGATCGACTTCGTTAATATCGATTTTGTCCGAGTCCAAGAGTATGTAAAAACATCTTCTATGATCACAGAAGCTCCACATTGATTGCTCTTCCAGTTTTTGGATAACTAATATCAAAAGGTTTTCCTGACAACGCAACTTTAGGTCCTCACGGTCTAGTAGTTTTTCCAAAGCGACCCAATTACCCCAGATGCAAGAGATTTCAATGGCACTATTATCATTATACAGCACGTTGATATTGGGCATTGTTCTGATGATCGCATCGAAGGCTTCGTGCAAACCTCGTTTGATTGATTCAATGAGCATTTCAAGGTTCTGCTCTTGGACGGTATTTAACATGTTGTCCTTCTCGGATATGTTTAGCTGATAGCTGCTGAAAGCTTGTAGGAACTTCTCCTCGTTGCCGTTGCGTAAAAGGCTTAAAAGGGTGCTTAAGTTGACATCGGCTGAGGTTGCCATTGGCAGTTCCAAATCGGGAAAATCACTTTCTAAGCGCAACCGTGCTTCACCCTCACGAAATGTGTCCAAATCGATGTCGGGATGGCTTAGGAATTTTAGAATCAGTTTGCGCTTGGTTTCCTTGGAAATCTGCTTATTTTTTATCACGTAGAGAATTGGTGTCATTTCTCGCTGATCCGGGATATTTGGCGAGGCGCCATACTTGAGAAGCAGTTCAATGCATGCAACAACCTCGTCTGCATTATTTGAGGTGAGATTTTTAGCCAAGCTGTTGAGGGCAGTAAGATTGGCATATGTTTTGTTCAGCTCGATATTCTGGCGCAATAGAAGTTCAACAATCTTAGGGTCTCGAGAATCTGCTGCATAGCTTAGAGCGGTTTTATTTGTTCGTCGATTCATCTGAAAGAAAAAGGATGGTCTTGATTAGATTTGCAGTAAGTTGATGTTTCCGGGATTCTATTTTAGTTCTCAAGCAACCTCCTTTTGAATTGAATCGAAACTGGTTGAATCATATCATTGGGTGCTTTGTAAAAATTTCCATAGAATATTACACCTAAGATATCATATGAAAATTGGGAAAACATGAATTGGCTTTTGCCTGGCACAACACCTGTTAAATCTTTTTATGTAACTTCAGGCAGATTCACTATCGTTTACATATAGTTTGAAATAATTATACTCCCTTCACAAAAGTCACAAAAAATAACGTTTTTGAAAGCCCGCCTACAGTCCCGTCTGAAAAATCCCTGCCACACTTTCCGATTTAACATTATTGACTGCCAGAACAGTTGTGGATAGTGCTCGGCGGATCAACAAAAATTGTGACCAGGAATCACTCCAAACGGCGTTATAAAATAGGTCAAGCACTACCAGCAAAGCCGGCAGGTTAACACTGGCTTCTCAAAACCAAACCTGCAGCGATAATGAAGGAAGGAGCGCGAAGAAAACACTGCCGTACCATCTTTTAATGGAACCATTTCGCCGCATTTTCAGGCCCCTTTTTGAGAACCTCTGGATAAGACCAGAATGCAAAAATTTCCGTCATCCATTCAGCTATAATCACATACTTAAAATCCAAATTTTCAAGTCTGTAGGTCATTTCTTTGCGAAGCCAACCGAAAGGAAAGTTTCGTATTTGTGACACTCACTCACTCATGATCATCAGAATATAACTAGTACTTCCCATAAACTCAGAGAGCTGAAATTTGGTTGGAGTTAGGGTTTAATGAGCACATAAAGGGAAAACTATAAAAACTAGGATAATCGAAGATCTGGATTACCTGGTGACCCTGATAAGAAAACACCAACCAAACTATTAGAGATCGACATACCGCCTTTACAAAAAATATTCAACTTGGTGGGCCGCTTCATTTGATGTCAAAAATCGAAGGTCTGAAGTATCTGATGAAGAACCCTCAGCTGGTCTTAGCTGTATTAGAGATATGGTAATGCCCCCTTCTACTTTTGGTACATAAAAAAATCGACTGTCATTGCAAAAATCCAGCGTAGTGGGATACATGATCAATGACACCATTGCACCAATCTGCCGCCAGAACCGCTACCCATTGACGATAGAAAATTGCCACTTGAAAAACTTTGAATCAATAACCAGTCAATTGTAGGCTTCATAAAGCTGCGTATTTCAAACAAGCCTAAAACAAACAGTATAACATTTTTCTTCCAGTACAGACGGACTTCTCATCATTGATAGAAGCAGAAGAAGCGAAATAAACAGATAAAGATGCATGGCGAAATGCAAGCTTGCAAAATGACTCGAAGTCATCAAATTTTAAAAAGGGTGTTTTGGAAAAAGTTTAGGATCCATTTGTAACAATATGGAAAATATTTAGGCTGTTAAGCCGCATGAATCAACGTTCAACATTTGTGAAAGGATCGACAATAAATTCGTACACCCGATCAAATCAAGCCCAACAAGGCAGCTCGAGTCAATAACTCGATCGTAAATATTAGCAGATATAAGAAAAACCACAGGCATTCCTTACATGTATGCATTTATTTTTTTCATCATAATTGAGAGCGTTCTTAGGGATAAAACGATACCACTGACGTAGCGATACTTTTACTCCTTACAATATCTGTCGTAAATAACGAGAATGAATTACAACAGAAACAAATATTGATATTGTTTATTGATATAAACACAAAAATTATGCACAAAAATTATTATGAATATAGTTTGCTTTTCCTTTTGTGCTCGACAAAAGGTTTTCTTATTGTTTGTCTGTTGACTATTTCTAGATGCAGTGACTGTTGGACCTGCTTTGAAACCAGCCTCTCGCAGTGCACAGAGGCAACGCAATATTTGAATATATTCGCTTGTCTATATAACGCTGGAAACATGGGTTTAAAGTTTTCCTATTCGTTAATGCGCAGACTGGATTAGCTAAATACATTGACACCTCATTGGCTTTTAAGTGTTCCCAAAAGTCAAAATCTTCGTTGAACGTTCACTTCGGATCCATGTTTTTTTCGTATCGCTCTCCAACATGTACTTGCATTTCGAAAATGGAGGTTTGCGAAGCGTGGGCTTAGTTGGTGAAAATATCGTTAGCTGCAATTTCAGAGCATTTTTCTTGGGTATGATTTTAGATAAAGTAGCATATTTCTGGCATGAAGATTTTCTTGTGATGCTGAACTAATCATTTCAAAATATCAATGTCCTGTGCGATCACCAATTCAAGACTATCAGTGCAGCATCAAGTAAAAGTTGCGAAGCAATTTTTGACGTATCCAAAAATCTTTCCATCTTATAACTAGTCTTGAATAAATTTTATAATCAGTGTGGCTTTTTTAATGCTTATGCAAATTAGTAGTGTTGCCACAAAGCAGCTTGCAATTTGACCATCCTTTTTGTTTAATATTACCACACATTAGACTTTGGGGGTCCCATTTAACTCAGTCAATATAGAAATAATTCATATTGTAGCATACACAACCAACACAAAACAATAACAAACTTCAACGATAACCAGAGCTGAGGATAACGCACGTAATAAAATAAATGAAAAAAAAGTAGCAAAGTCAGAGTTTACTCGCACACGAAGGGTTCCGAGCCTCCTTAGCGCATGCAAGACTACATTTCTTTAATTTTAAATTTCTGATAGCATCGCACATCCATATGTATGAGTTAGCCAGACAAAATTAAACCTCGACAAGAGTTTCCTTGGTATTCCAATCAGAACGAGAACAACTTCCAGATTGGAAATAAAAAAAAAAAAAAATACGAATTTAAAACGATCACACGATTAAAAGATTATTTTATGCGGGCTTACTGTAGATATGGCCTTAGTGCGAATCTCAATTAACCATTTAAAAATTTCAATACTCGATTCACAAAAAAAATAAAATGTTATCAGTATAAATGGAGTTGAGAGTTGTTTGATACTTTAAAACTAAATTTCAAAAAATTGATACAAAGAGTACAAAGAAAAGTATCGAATGAATATTAACTCGAATCGTTGTATTTGTTGAAGGAACTGGCAGCAAACTCGTCAGCTTGTGAACACTTATTACGAACAATGGTCTTAACTCCGTTGGGAGTTTCGGACAATACTTACATTGGAAGGATTTGAACCATGCCTCAGGCATTCCTTGACAAACTCCGCACATCCATTTGTTTGCAGTGCTTTCTCGAAAACACTCAAATGATTAGAATCCTCCCGGCTTGGGTTCGCTCCCATGTCCAAGGCAACCTTGAATTCCCTAATGTTTCGCTCCACGAGTGCCGTGCCCAATAGAGTCTGAAATATTATCAATTTTATTATAGCTTATCGAAATCCACAATAATAAAGCAATTACCTGCGGGTCAGCGAAACCACAATTGTTCAGGTCCGGCATATTTATGGAATGATTTTTATGTGTCATGTCTGTGGACGTGATTCTTGGATACGTGTCTGAAAGAAATAGAAAAAAACGAAATCCATTAGTGTTTGGCATTCGTTCCATCAGGTCAGAATATTGATCGATTGACGAATGATCTTTGACTGTTAGACGCCGGCCGCTATGAATCTGTTTTTTCTTTCCTTCGTGTTTAATAAGTGGCTTATCTGGGACGAGTGGTGCTGGAATTGAATTCGTTTTCAACCAATTAATGGAACTAATTGAAAAAGAATTACTTGTGGCATGGTGATTAAGGATGAAGCCCCACTTGGTGTTATGCCTTTAAAAATTAAGAACCACAATGTCGACAGAACTCTGTCGTAAACACTGGAAGTCGAAAGTTTGAGGCCTACCTTAGACACTGGCTTTATGCATTCACTGATTCTGTTTATTCAAAATTGTATTTCATTTGTCCATAATATTAAAGACAAGCTTTAAGTTAGACTTATAAATAAAGTTGCATAATTTCGGCTCAAAAAAAGTGGCCCGAAGATGTGTATTGCTTTATTTACAATTTTTGCTCTCTTGAAATTATAAGAGAGACGACTCTATCTAATTTTATACTCGTAATACATTTTCCGAACATCTTGAAAAAGGAGTTAGAACAGGAGGCTTAGGTAAATGGGTGACGGTTCGATCGTTGACTTATTGATGTCATGAATCTCGGGATGCAGATGGTTTTATAGTCCTTATATTTTTTTTTGGGAGTAACCCTGTGTGTTATGGTAGTTCTTTAAAACAAATAAAACAAAAAAGAACATCTGATGACAATATTTTATTAAAATGATTTAACAGTCTTATGACCTACACGGTCGTCGTTTGAAACACTCGTCTTTTCAAACCGATTGAGTATTTTATGCTGATACTCCAACTTCATTATTTTCTTTTTGACCCGACTGGTCACAACAATATTCGTTACAGATGCAGACGTATTAACTTCCCATCGGGAAGTTCTCCTCGAAATTAATAGTTATTAACTACCCTATCAGATTCAAAAATCTATATAAATATACACACTACCGTTCATAAGTATCCGGACAAATTCATAAGATACTTAAAGACTGACATAAAGACTCAAACAGTTTTAAGTTGAGGTCATTTCATTTATTGATATGTCCCTTCCGCTATTTCTTAATCCACTTTCACACGGCAGTGCTTGGAAAATTGGTTTCAGAGTCAGAATCCTATAAATCTTTTCCATTTTTCATGATCTAGACTGATTCTTCAACACTGACACATGACAACATCCGGAGAAATTTATGGAGCCACCTGTTTTTTGTTTAAAATCTGTTCTGCTGTAGCTTGATGATTTTTTATCATTAAAAAATATTAGCAGAAAGAAACTCGTGGGGCAACTAACATAAGGCAATTAATTTCATAGAAAAAACATCAGGAGGTTTATCATTAAGGATAAAGTTAAGACGCATGGATAAAATTGCATTACTCGTCCATTCAAAATCGTTGCAAGGGAGATAATAACATTCGAAGATTTAGTGTGTTTATCATTATTGTGGTTTCTTATCATGAACCCAAGTCTAGAGGTCGTTCCAGAAAATGACATATAGGTGGAAACAGCTATCAAAATCTCCAAAGAAAACTAAATTGAATCTGATCCTCTTTAAGCCAAATATTTAGTGAGCTGAGCAGCTCTCAGCTCGGAAGGACGGGGTGGTGGAAATCGCTCGACTAAAACTTTGTACCTTTGAACTCTTTTTAAAATAACATAAAGATAATCACGCTTTAATATTCCGAGCAATGGTAATTTTCTGTTAAAGAAAAGCGCTTAACAAGATAAAGCTCGATCTTTCTCCAAAACGCATTTGCAAGCAATGAGCACGCAAAAGTTTTAATCTCGTGCACAACATTTTGTGCTAACGGCCGCAGTATCTATGAAAGAGTATTAGAGAAGAAGAAGGATGCTGAGAGACAAAGAAGCAGGAATGAGGTTCGAAAATTCTACCAACAGAGTTAACGATTATCTCAGGTGTACAGACCCCAAACCGAGGTCTGCAAAGTTCAGAAACACCATAGTAGAATTGCAGTTCATGCTGAGGATATGGAAAAACCACTTGTGCAGACTGTATAACGGCGATTATGAATCTAATTCCGCTGGCAAGTAGCATGAACTATTCGATGAAGACGACACAGGGCAACTATACCCGTTTACCCAACCTAGACGAAGTACAGATAGCAATATTTACGCTTAGCTGCAGCATTTTTCAAAGAGGCGGTGATGACTTGGTAAGGATTACGAACCAACTTATCTGCAACATATGGTCAGAATAAAGCTTGTCCGATGAATGGAATCTCAGTATTGTTTGCCAAATCCTGAAGAAAGGAGACCATTTAAACTCCGCCTACTATAAAGGTATCAATCTCCTCAACATTGCCTATAAAATCTTTTCTGCCGTATTATGTGAACTTCTGAAGCCAATCGTCAACAACCTGATAGGTCATTATCAATGTGCCTTTCGACTAGTAATGTCCACCATAGACCAAAACATTAACATAACGGTTTTTCTTGTAAAAAAAACCTAGGAGGTCCAAATCGGCATTCGTCCAACCACGTCCGTTTTTGCTGAATGGCAATGGAGAGCTCAAGCGCTTATGTGAAGGTCGGGAGGGACCTCACCGACGCACTTTATGTCAAAAAAGGTTTTAGACAAGGTGCATAGTCCTACGATTTCTTCAAATCATACTTGGAAGAATAGTGAAAAAGTCCCGCTGCAACACCAGAGGTACTTTCGTACGTTTAACATACGCCGAATATATTGATATAATCTGTGAACGCAGCTTGATGTCAACAGTGCGTTTATGAGTCTTCAGACGCTCGCAAACTAGTAGTTTGTTGTTCTTTGTAAGACCATTTCCTTTCTTCAGCTGCTGGTGTTCCAGATACAATTCCATACTTTGCCGAGGAAACGTGGAAGGTATCCCAGAAAAATTAAATTTATTTATTTATTGATTTACAAGCTCAATCTATTTTTACAGAAATTAGGGTCTTCATACATAACACTAATAATAACAATAACTTAGTAACAAAATTAAAAATAAGCACTATGAAAAAGATTTAACTATGCATTTTCTTCTGATAAACCAAACAATATTTGCTTTAAACAGATATCAATAGAGCTCCTAACTGAGTTAAAACTTCAGATTGCTTTAAGTGCTTAAAATCAGGAGATTAATCTGTGACGATTAGTAAACTTTTAAGTTGTATATAGTTAAATATCATTGTTGTTCCTTCTTGAAATAAAACGAATTTTTATTTATCAAATTATTATCGATTTTTATTTCCTCCCAGATTGAGATCAGAACTTAGACTAACTTAAATAACTGTGGCCTAGCAGGATTTGACTCTCAGTCTTCATCTTCGCTGAAAGATGAAGACAGAGAGAGTGAACATTTGATAGCCGGCTTAAGGGCAATAATTAACTTAATTGATAAACCATGAGCTTTCAGTTATATGTATGACAATATATGATACTATATGTTATGTTATGTGGCGAGATAATTGTGGTACTGGATTGCACAAAAAAATATTATTGAAGGTATTTTTTTTTTCGTTTAAATTTGTAAGTTTTTTAACCTTGTCATATGCTTTGTGAATGTTTTATTTAATTGAGAAAAGTAATTGACAACAATAGTTCAATTACATGTTTCGAAATGGTTGGCCAGCTAATTAGAAACGTTATAAAAATGTTTACTTATTTACGGAATTGTTATGTCCTAACTTAATATTTTGTAGGAAACCCTTTCTCGCAATAACGGCCTCACGATTTCGGGAATAGATGCAGTTAGATGCAGTTAAATCACGGCAATTTCTAACTTTGTGCTTGCGATTTTAAGTTCATACCAAAGGTTTTCTATAAGATTAAATGAAGGCCACTCTTAACCAAAGACAGGATTCTTTTGTAAACATTGTTTTGATACCCTTGCCGTGTGCTTTGGGTAATAATCTTACATGAATCTCCAAGCGACGGGCAGTTCTTCCTCAGTATAAGGTAACATAACATATTCTAATATTTGGACGTAATGCACCGAATTCATTATACCTTCTCTTCGGTTCCTTTAAATGGCATACAATTCCAAAGCCTCACACTTCCCCCTCCGTGATTCAAAGATACCGTTATGTCTTTTATCATCTGATCCGATGATACTGATTAATTTTTGTTTCATCGCCAAATAATATCTTCCAATCCTTGTATTTCTTCGCAAAGGCTTACCTACCTTTTGGATTTTTTATGGTTGATTTCTTGTCGGTCTTCCCAAATATTGGCTTTAATTCGGTTAGTATTCGTGTTTTCTTCAAAAACTTCTTTAAGAATAGAACTCATAAAAGGATCGTTTTCTGGTAAGTCGAAAGATTCTTACATCCTCAGCCTCGTAAATTTAACGCCATCTTTTGCGTTGTTTGATGTCTCTCATTGTAGCCTACTGTATTGAAGGCAATTTTTTTTGAGCAATTCAACCTTTTCACAATTTCTGAAAACGACAACTTATTCATATTTCTCATCTTTACAATGAACTTCAGCATACCATCAAACATTAAACACTTAAAAATTATTGCCTTTTGTTTAGTTTTGAAAAAAGTCTTTAGTTTTTTTATTTTTTTATTTCAGTTAAAACTATCACAATTTTTATAAAATAACTATTCTTTCTTTCATCGTATTTTATAAAACAATAACCCTTCACTAACTTATGTGTAAATAGATTTATAAAACAGAATGCAATACCATTTTGAAAAGCTGTTACAAAACAGAGCAAACAAATTTACGGATCCCTCTTCATGGGGACGAATATATGAGGTTTTGTGCTCCTAGTGATTGTTTCCTTTACATTGACTAATTTACAGGAGGAGCTTTAGGCTGATTCTCAAAAGATGCTTGCAATCATCAGCTTAGAGAAGGTTTCGATTATGTCTTACGATGGATGATAAATCATTCATGAATCTGATAAATAGAAAATGAAATATTCACAATTTGAATTCCATTTTTACAAATGAGACGACCCATTTCAATGCCTGCTCGTGTACTCGGTATCAATTAGATTTTCTTTTTCAATATTATTTTGAACTTGAGGATGTGAAGTTCAGAAAATTTAAAGCTGTGGATCTCTGAGGTTCAAATCCATGCTGAAATTCAAAAATTTGTTCTTTAACTTTAATTCTAGCTTGTTTTTGACAACATTTTCGAAAAGTTGTTGAATATCTGAGAACTTAATAATTACTCTACAGTTTTTGACATTTACAAATTTGAAACAGAGTGATTAGTATGAAATTTTTGATTTATCTTATTCCTGATTTCAATGATAGGCTAAAAATAAAAATGGATGGCAAATGTTTTGCTGGCCTTGCCCGTTCTCAATCCGACAGAGCTGCATCGGGACCAACGTTACGCAGTGTTTTGAAAACATTTTCCAGCATTGAATGACAATCTTAGGGAAGTGCTTAGAGATCAACAACCAGAAGTTGATTAATATTAAACCAACTTATTAAGATTATTTAATTTGTTTGAATATAAATTTACTTTAATTTTTAATATAAAGCGCCTTTTCCGAATTTCTCTGATATAATCTACTGTCTGCTAGTGTACTTTCAATTTCTTGATCCTCGGACTTAGTTTATTTTCCCTCATCGTTCAGGACTTCCAATAAACACCAATCGATCTTCCATAAGCCATTCAATATTTCGAGCATTCAAATCAATTAATTTGGTCGCACCAAGGAAGATTTTTTCGCCGCGCAAACAGCCCTAACCACAGTGGAATTAAAATAAAAAAACAAAACCAATAAATTGAATAACTCAGTGTGAAAAATATATTAAAGGCAATTCGTTTAAACATCATCAAGTGTTTATTGCCGCGTCGTGATTTAATGTATTTTACTGTGCTCATAGATTTCGTGTCATACTTGATCTGTGTCAACACGAAGCGTCACTCCGGCTGACCACAGACGCCTTAAACAAAACGCCTAATTAACATATTACATCATTCTCGGCTTCACTGTTTGCGATTAAAGGTAGAATAAACAGAAGACGGCAACTGCTGAATTGCCATGACTTAAGGCCATTAGGAATAATTAGAAGCGAAAGAATGGGTCGACACTTTCTCACAGTGACACGGTGACATCGACATGACCAATGGGCAGTTGGACGTTGGACAAACAGCGTGGAACTCGCACTTTGCTTAAGTTGCGCAATCTTTTTTTTACAAACCATTTCCTTTGTCTGAGTTAAGTAGTTTACGGCTCAAGACGAACTGATAATAGTGTGGGAAAAATTATTTTCAACGCAATAACGAAAAGGGACATGAATGTTTTATAACCCTGTACAAATTTACGAAGGTCTTGACTATTCAAACGAAGTAATTGCTGCTTTGGTTAGACAAATTATTGCAGACATCGTGTCGCTGACGAATGGGCTAATGCATTGACCAGGCCATTAATAAATTGCCAAACTCTTAAACTGATATGGAGTCAGGAGTTTAGAACCCATTTCTTAGGCAAAATCGAAGTAGCTCCTGTTTTTTTTTATCGAAATCTTTAAGGAATCTTCAAGTACATGTCACTCCTTTATCACCTTGAAGCAAACAGTAACAATTTATCTTAAGCCATGGATTGAACTTTCTGTCTTCAATTTCTTCAAGGATAAGTCCTTTTGCCTATTCCTCAATAGCCGTGAGACCATCTAAGACGGCGGCCCATGAGCGACCGATGATATTTTCCAGCTGTCATCCATAGCCTGGGAGAACTCTATCAGATGAATGCTATCATAGGTGGGCTTGAAGTCGATAAATACTTGGCGATTCTCGACAACTTTTCAAGAATTTAGCTTAGTGTGAAAATTTGGTCAATCGTACAATAGATCTGCCGGGACGGAAGCCACATTAGAACGAGCCTTTAAGTGTAAAGGAGAAGGGCTTCTTACGATCCCTTTGGAACTTTATATCCTTTATATGTTCTCATACTTGGTTCTGCACCATAGCAGAACATCTCCATGGGCGGACTTGTTGTTCGACTGCGCCAATCATTTCAAAACTGAGATGGGTGATGGCTTCTTTACCGGCTGAATGCGGGTGCTGTACTTAGTTTAGCACTCTTTCTTTTAAACACCAATTATGATTCTTTCACTGTTTGGAAAAGTGTTTCGATTACTCTTATAATGGATGTACCACAGAGCGAGCGGAAGAATAAGGCGCAGAACGAAAGATTGTGTAATGGCTTGAGAAACTCAGATGCATTTGGTTTCAATTCAATTCCGTGCGTAGAGCGCGAAATGGGACGGATGATTTAATATCGACTTATTAACTTTCGCTAAGTTCTCAGGATTCGCAGGAGAAGTTACCCCAAGGGCACAACCACCAAGCCTGGCTCCATTGTAAGAACCCCTAAGATACGGGGCTAGCTGTCAGAATATAAACGCTCCAGTTGCCATATTAAGCCATCATGCTCCACCAACCCTTTTTCAGATTACCTCGCATATTTTTAGCCAGACCTCCAAATGTCAAAGTAGATGAGCACGAGGATAAATCTTTCTCCTTCTGTTTGAAGATATAACGCTACCCTTGCATCTTCAACAGGGATTTCCTACAACCAGCATGCGTCCGGGAGATCTAAATCGCTTTAGAAACCCAAAGGACATTAACAAAATAACTGCGATGGGATCTATGTTCACTTGTAAATGATTTTATGAATCGAGATTTGAGATCAAGATGAATGAATAAGCGGAGAACGTACAAATAAAAGTGTAAGTAGAAATAAAAATTAAGTATATAGTAATTTAGAAATACTACTTAACTTTTATGAAATACCTTTTATCATATTATTGAAGTCAAAACAGAAACTTCTCTGTTATATACAGACTGTTTTCGAATATTTCTTATTAGAAGAGGTAACCGAAGAAATATTCTGAGCGCAACAGTATGAGTATTGTTACGCAGAATTGTATCCAGTTTATTTTGCTATCGATATTTAGTCCATGATATTTGAAGACAGATACATTTTCAATTGCACAGCAATTATTCGACCTGCAAATATCAGCACTGAGTCCAAATCGTTTACAATCAGTACTATGAGATATCAAAAAATGTGGAATGAGATTAAGTGAGGGCGCTTTCAAGAATATGATTTTGGTTTAATTGCCAATTACTAATTTGTGCATGACAAACCAATGCCTTTAAACTTTTAGCTCATGGTTCATGTCTGCATCTAGATCATGAACTGAATTATTTGAATATGTGCAAGCGATATCATCTGCTCCTTTTAAATGTTCACTGAAGATGTAGTTGATAAAAATCAGGAATAAAAAAGGGCCCAATACGGAACCCTTTGGTACACACGCCTAAAATCGCTGAAACTAGCCTGTTCTAATTGCAGCAAAAGTTCATGATCTACAGTGTCGAATGCCTTGGTGATGTCAATGAAGAGTTGGGCAGTACTTTTCTTATTATCTTAGATGTAGTAAACATGAGCACAAAATTTAAAAGCGCCCATAATCGTCGATTTACCATCTCTTATGTGTTTATTGCCACAAATAAAAAAATCTCTTAAACCGCATTGAAGGACAATTTTTTAAGATAGGTAATAACTCTACTTTTCATTGATTTTTTAAAGATAAAATGGCGAAGGGTGTGAAAGGTTCTATAATTATTTCACTTTATATGCTTTTGTTGAAGATGTGCGCCAACACGTCAACAATATTAAATGAAATTTTTTGCAGAAAAGTATTTTTGCAAGCATTTACAGTACCCGATTTGGATATAAGAAGAAATAGGTTGAAAAGAAAGAAGTTTACTTGGGGTTTTTCGTTTTTCGTGCATTTATGGCACACTGTTTTGAAGCCTGCTTTTGAAAGTGTATTGGCTGCAGTGCTAGTAAAAAATTATAATCAATCAAAATTGAAGGAATACACTCTTCCTTTCCCTTATAGTTAATGTCTGAAGGTGCATCAGATAATGGCTTTTTATTAAATAATTCATTTACAATACCTCATTCGGTTTTAAGGTCACCTTTAGCTCTATGATATTTATCGAAATAGAAGCTGTCTTTGCATGTCGAAATTTCAGTAGCAACTTCTTTTCAGATTTCATCATAAGACTTCCTTGTGTTACAACACAATTAGAATGTTTTTAACATTTTATACGAAATTTATTTTTCCTATTGATTTTTTCTAAAAGGGCGTTAGTTATCCATGGCTCAAGTCTTTTAAGCTTAGAAAACTTTCTAGTAGTTGCAGCACATTTCGACATGACTATCCAAACGTTTATATGATCAGAAAAATCTTAAGTTAAATACTGAACTTGTTAAAGAAATATTAGTGTGACGATCGATTCTAGCAAAGATATGGTCAATATATGTTGAAGAAGAGCCAGAAATTTATAGTTGGCCTCAACCCATTTGTAGACATAAGAGCTAGATATATCCAGGTTCATGTCTCCTACAATAAACATATTTTTTGCCTGTTCTTTTTCAAAATAAATTATACCTCTTCAACAAAAACATCCCTACTTCCATTATGAAACCTAAAATGAAGACATACCTTTGGCCATCAATTGCGCATGTTATTTTAAATTAATCAGAACTTAATTGCTCAGAGCTACTAAACTCACATTTATCAAAAAGATTTTTGATTATAATATTCGTATAAGAATCATTGCGTTTGGAACAAAATTTGTATCCCGGTATACTATAAAAATCATTTCATAACTATGGTATATATCCAGATTTTAGAAATGAAATTTTTGGGAAATAGCTTATTTTCATTAATGAAAATTGGTTTATTGCAAGGAGCATCAAATATACCCGAAGTCAGCTTCTTTCCCCGTATATTGGCCATCATTTTCTGCTTTTGTTTTTAAACTTAATGCAGATGCAGATGTTCGTCAATTTCAATAGAGATTGAGATTTGTTGTTTTGCGAAGGCATTTTTCTTATAATTGTTTTGACATTACAAGACTTGATATCATCCTTTGTTATGTTTTCGCGTAGACCCTCTGTTAGCAGCTTCACAGCAGAATGATGAACTTTAAAGATGTAGTATATTGTTTTTCTTTATGTTATCACAGCCACTCTACCGTATAGACTGTGAATCAGTCTTTTATTTCAAAAGAATAGTCTTTATAATTCGGAGTAATTTTTTTTATCAATCGCGTCAATCTAGAGTTTGAATTCTTTGACTTGTGAATGAATGCATTCTGATAGAATAATAAATTTAGGGAAAGGTGGGCATAATCTATAAACATGCCATATTTCTATGACCCACATAGTTTCATTGGTCTGCTTCTACCATTAGTTTTCCTCTCTGGTGCAGATAACAGACAGTTTTCATAATTTTTAATGAACTATAATAAATAGGTGCAATTTCATGAAACAACCGCACAGCTGAGAACCATCGACACCAGTTCACTGATCACTTTGCATAATTTCCTCATTAGACAAACAGCAACACCATTTCCATCTGTTACCAGTTTCGAAGTTCATCTGACCGAAAACTTTCTCATATGGTCAAAGATACTCCTAGAGACTGGAATGAATCAAAACAGTCGGCACAGAATGTTTCCCATTCAACAGGCTGCTAACATTTTTTTTCCACTTCAACCTACTAGTAACCACACATCATGGAGGTTTGAAATGTGACTAGTTGTTCGGATACAAGCAAAGAATGTGGATCAGATAGCAAGTTTTCCAGTCCATTAAAAACGGGGGCACGACGAACGATGAGTGTTCATAAATCATGCCCGAAATGTGTTGCTTGATAGGTCGGCGAGGTCAAGTGTTGTTCAAGTAAGGCGGCCCCACGAAATTCTGGAGAATTGAAACGTCATCCGATTTAGGAAAGCCGTCCACTTTTGAAAGAAGAAAAATGCTCGAGATTTTATCAAGAGCGTAATTTGCTTTGTAATTAATGATCAATTCAGCTAATTCAACATGTCGCGCAGAGGCTTGATTAAATTGCTATTTGCCGGAGAAATTAAAAAACAGAACACGTTCAACGTAGATGCATTTTTTTTTTGTATTTTACACACGACATGCTGGAGTCACACAGAGTGTTAGAAGAATGCCTTAAATATGCATTTAATAGACTCATAAATGTTTAACAACGTGCTTCAATCGGAACAATCGATTATAATGGTTGAACTCGAAACAGTTTATTTATAGATATTTCTAGGAGCGGAATAAGCATCACCTGCGTCTAACCAGCAATAGATTAGAAGTAATTTGCTTTCTGATTGAATATTTGTGTAGCTTAAAGAAGGAGCATTTTCTTTTGAGGAACAAAATTCTGAGTTTTTTAAAAACTTCGTACTTCAATAAAGCCGAACGTAATTGTGATCTTCCTTTCCTTTCGGCCGAAACATTTGGCAATTTAAGGGCTTAACATATACCCATAAAAAGAAATCCAACGACATTAAATAGCATGAGCGAGGTCGCAATTCGACATTTATACTGTTAAAGCAGCTGTGTGGCATTTTGGAACAATGATGTCAAGTCCATTCATTGGCTACAAAAAATAGTCTTTTTTATGGCACAAGACAGCGAACTTAAACGAAAGTCCACACCATGCGGACAGCTGAGTCTCTTAAGGCACATGTGGACGTTTTGCTGTCCAAAAATGAGCTACATCGCTGAAGATGATTTTTCAATGAAATTCAAGATTTTCTTGAAAGTTTTGGAGAATCCAATCGAAGAAGTTTTGGTGCTTCCAATAATCATGAGGCTTCAATTCTTGAGCTAATTTGAGCACAATGTAGACTGAGAAATGTCCAATAATCGTGACTGAATTATTTAGAACTACGATTTTTTCTGTAGTTCGACAGGTTCATTGTCTCAATGGCACAGGAACATTCAATATAAAGGGTTCGAATATTAAGAACTCAAAGCTCAAAATTAAGAAAGTACTTTTGCACATTCACAAGCATTTGATGATGATACTTAAAAGTCTTTGAACCCAAAGTATACAGTCGGATAAAGTCCCATGGAAATATATTTTAACACTTTCTTGAAAATCGACTAGAATACGATTTCGATTTTTTGTATTTAGTTATGATTATAAAACGTTGAATAAAATGTGATACTAAACTTTTAATCGCAATGTTACGCCAAAATTTAAAACTAATTGGTAAAGTTTCGTAGAGTTGAAATTAAGCACAAACCAGCATTTAACTTTTTACTTTACATTTTATTCATTCGACAACAGTTTGTATTTAATGAATAATTTACAAAGTATATGCAGATAAAATTGAATTTCATAATTTAGGTAAATAACGTTGATTTAAGACTATTTTTACTATTTTTAATATTTTAAATAATTACAATTCAACATTTTTATTTCCTTAAACGTCAATTTTTGGTTGACCACACTTTTTCTTACACAAATAAATTTGATGTTGTCCCTGATCGTAAGCAGGCGGCAAAGTTTTTACAAGTCCAAGACCTAAATAGACTTTGTTTGGCTTTGACACTTAACCCGAAACGGATAGGAAATTGGAGCCGTTTAAGTGGTATTGGAGATTCTGATGGTATCATTGGAAGATGATTTTTCTTTTAAACTTTCGAAGATGAAAAGTCCCTGAACTAATCTTGAACCGAACGTAATGCGGTGGTATTCCTTATTTTTCAAGAGAATTTTAAAATTGAGTTGAAAAATTAACGGCTTTGTTTTCATCTACAATAGTATCGATTGGTATAAAAGACATCAGATAACTTGGCAACAACTGTTCCAGACACAGTCAACATTAATATAAATTAAAACAATTAAACGAAAAAAACATCCGATTTCGATGACTGTTCCTAACATCGTAGTAGCTGGTGTATCGACTGCTGAGGTTCTAAGTTCGAGTGGTCGAAAAAAGTAGTTTTTATGTTATTGGTTTCGCTGTTTTGCTGAATGACTCGAAAAGCCAATAAGTCGATATGAAAAACTCCTACTCTCTTTTACCGCTACTTTTACCACCAATGCTCCGAAGAAATAGCTAATTGCATTCCGCCCCTCCACCAATTCACTCGCAACACCCGCACATCATTGAATGCTCATCAGTTTACCCTTAAGCCTATTTTCGGGCGTACTGTGAAATTAAGAGAGTCTTTTATAGGCCGAACATCGCGCATGTGGAATGCGTTACCTCGCTCTACTTTTCCTCGGCACTGCAACCTACAGCAATTTAAGACCAATTTGCACCGCTACCTTCTTTCTCACACTTCTAACTTTCCTTCTTCTCGTGCTGTGTAAACGCACTATAAGGGTCCAACCAATCCCTTGAGCATGTGCACTATTTAAAAAAAAAAAAAACTTCTATTTCGAACTGCACCCATGAAGCATTGGTGGTGGTGAGATAAAAATCTGGAAGATCGTAGAAGAAAATTGTGGTCTGTGTATAAACAAAGTAAGAGGGAAACCGATTCATTAAACTTTTTAAATGCAAACAAATTCTCTTAAAAGCATCGAGCTTAAAATACTTTTAATTCAGGGGCTAGAAAGTGACTTAAAAATTAATCAAAGGAATTTTTGGAATTTTATACAAAAAAATAAAAGAATGTGGATACTATCTGTCTCTTCTTAGTTATAATGTGTCTCTTCTTAGTTATAAAGTGTCGAAAAGATGACATCGAAACTATCGTCCGATCGCGATAGTTTCGATGTCATCTTTTTGATCAAGGTCAGCGATCCCTAAATTGTTCGAATCTATTTGAATTGAATCACTGTATTGTCACGTTAAATCTGTAATTTTCCCATGTCGGTCTACAACTACTCTTTTCAAAATCAAACAAATTGTGTTGATTAAAGCTGAGTCTTTGTTAAGCTTTCCTGCCGCATCTTACTTTAAAAATTAAATAAAATTGGTTAAGGCACAAATTTCTTCATTCGGCTCGAGTCTTTTTTCACAAAAAAGTTTTATTGTGTTATTTTTAATTGTTTTTACTCCAGTTATTTTACTATGGATGCGGAAGTACCACAAGATAGCAACTTGAGTCCGTTACTGTTCATTTAGTTTACAAATGAATTGCCTTTCATTTTAAAGAGCACAAAAAGTCTTATTTAGCTTGACGATGTATTATTTTTGGTATTGTCATGATTTGCAGCGTTATCAACTGTGGTGTACCAATAATTTTTAAATTGTCAACAAGTGTAGAGTTATACATTATATAGGAAAAAGTTCACCAGTATCATTCGCATACAATTTAAATTGTTACAATAGGCAAAACTTATAATATTTCGGATATAGGTGTTGTGTTGGATCAGAAACTTAAATTTTAACAGCACATCAACATAATTTCCAATAAAGCGAACTCAATTCTTTATTGGATTCAAAATATCTTAACAATTAAATGACCCTTACGTTGTTTAAAAATTGTTCATATCATTTGTCTGTCCGATCTTCGAATATACTTGTCACGATTTTTTTTTTTTTTTTCATTAGCAGGCTTTTGATGGCAACATTCATTCTATGTAACTCTTGTCTCGTCCTAAACCTTATCATTCTCTGCATCCCACCATCGTACAAACTATGAACAGTTTTCTCCTTTTAGTAATCTTCTGTTCACACCTTGTGAATTGCAAATATGTAAAAAATCAAACCAAATCTTTTTTCACATAAACAATAATGTATAATTGTAAACGCTAGATCATTAGCACATAAAATACATTTGAGTTTCAAACCAATACACAATCTTTCATTCTTCCCCTTATCCTTCTGCTAGCTCTGTGCAAAATTTCGAGTAGAAACTAGGCCATTACTTGATCTACATTCGATTTCAAAGCTTCACAAGTTTTTGGGATTGCTCGTATTTGCATAAATTCCAGAGGCAAAAAAAAATATCGAGCTATTTTACAATTTTATTGTATATAGATATAATTATCATTACAAGAGAGCGTACAGTCAGAAAGTGGAGAAAAGATGCAGTTCCATTTAAAAGACACAGAGTGAAGCTTAAATACGACTGTACACCATTCGTTAATAAACACAACAAAAATAACTTTTTATAATTGTTGAGTCAAAAAAATCTTCCTTGACCTGTTGTCGATCAATTTATTCACTCCTTACTGCTGGTGGGGGGAAATTATTTTCAATTGCCTTTATTTCTAAAATACTAATCCCTTAAATACGAATAAATTGCCTTTCTGGCACTTTACTGGTGACCTTAGTTAGTTCATCGTTTTGCAATTGCTTGGGTTGCACAATTTCAATCTATCTATAATGCGTTCGTTTATTTCCGTAAACGGTCAGTGTACTCACTGAAGCCATTTTTTACACATGCTTCTTCTATCACTATTACTAATTATATAATTTGTAGGACCACAAGAGAACAGGCCCTACACACGATCCATGATGGACACCAATTCAGACCCGGATGAAACTTGAGGATCGTTGCAACCTACTCATTTACTTTCTTTTATAATTTTTTAGCCAATATATGACAGCATTCATAGAGTTTTTAACTTCTTAACATCGCTCTCCAATTCGTCAAGTTGTGCAGGATGACGTCAAAGAATACTCATTCCTCCGTAAAGGTCCGATATCTTTAAAGGAAGAAACATTTAAAGCAGGGCGATGCGCTGTCATGCGATTTCTCTAACACATCATACTCGAAAGAATCGTTCGAAGCTCATAGTCCAGACTTTGTCTTTGTTAGATCTGCAGATGAATAACTCTTTTTGCTCTAATAATTTAGGTCAGTAATAAAGCTCCATCTCAGATGAAAATATTCTTTGTTGCTTCAAGAAATAAAATATTCTTGCATAGATGGAGCATGAAGGAGATTGCTCAAAGAAGAGCTGTGCGGATGTCACAGCGACATTGAAAAATCTTCTTAAGTGGTTATTTTCAATGATCGCTTTTACCTTAATGTGAAAAATTTAATCTAAAGATTATAACCAAACTCCACAAATATAAAAAAGATTGTGTAGAAGAAAAGCTTTTTTTAAAACGCATTTAGATGCATGCAATTTTCAAGCAAGCAACTACTCGAAAGTATCTTTTCACTTGTATTCTCTATCTAAGTAAAGCCACAGTTTATTAAAACAATTGTTTAGATAGGTTAATTCCAAATGAGTAAGTGAGAGAAATCTTCTACAGATGCGGACTGATATTTTCCTTTTGTTGAATCATCGCATCGTCGTCGAGGTGTGGTCTCGACACTTCACAGAACATATTCTTCATAATTCCACGAGATGAAGAATGTGTACATATGTAAGCATACTTAATGACGATTGATTAATAGGATTGTATGCGTTACAAATTAGATGTCGATTTGTTATTTATGAAGTTGAGAAAAATGAAAAAGAAAAATCATTGCTTTTGATTGGGTGTGGATCGCGATAGATCTGTAAACATTGCTCCCTCTCTAGGGCAGCATTGAAAGCAAATGTTCGTATGTAATCCCAAAGAATAATTGACAATAAATGTGTACGAGTGAGTCTGTGTTCGTACATCACCATCATGACATGATAAGTAGCTTTTGTGACGTTTCATGCAACAATGAATTTGAAAGCACAACTCAGATACTTTTTTTTCAGTTGCAAAGTGACTTTATGTACGTACAGGTCGCAGAACAACCAACGACGTCACTTGTTTAACTCAGCAACTCCACCGGATGTTCGTTGCTGGTTTCATGACCACTTCGGATATGGTCGTGGACAATTATAATGGGGAGATGACAATAATTATAATTCAACTCGTTTGCCGGCCGCAATCTCAATTAGCTTACAGAGAGGCACTGGGCAGGGCGTCTAAAATTAAAGCGAGAATTATTATTGTCGTATCTGTACATGTGTTTGAGTCTATGGTGAATCGTATGCGCCTAGTCTGGTCCTAAAAATTGATTACCGTAATGGAATTATATACACTTGACTGGACTTAGGGGCACATTGCGTTCACATTTTGCCACTTGAATTGAGTGAAAAAGTTCAACAAAAAATTTTGTATCTGCAAGTGTATTTAAGTTGAGCATTTTATTTGATGGAATCGTAAAAAAAAACAGATTAAATTATGAGATCATTTCGTGAGGCTAAGTCATGAGAAACGGTATCATTTGATGACAAAATTGAATTTTTATATTCTGTGCACGATTTGTGTGAAATTTAATGATTGGTTGCCCTGGTTTGTTTAGTATCTTGAGGAAGGAAGTAATTGTGATGAAACCAAATAAAGGTTTTAAATATAAATAAGTTAATGCGATTATTGCGATTATAAAAACAAATCCAATAATCAACCAGAAGTCCAAATGGATATCGCTTATGCTTTCGTCAGTTAAAGTTCTACTCAAAGAGGAAGAAGTTGTCTTGATTTATTATTATTATTATTAGCATAATACGACGGAGTTGTTTTACAGTACAATGAAAGATATAGCAAAATTATTTGTGTTTATATTTAAGTATATTAAAATATAAAAGAAATTCAAAGTACTACAGATGGTTTGGTAGCCAGGGCTTAGTTTCACTCAAAAGTTGATGC
This sequence comes from Orthonevra nobilis, assembly GCA_963555765.1. Lineage (NCBI taxonomy): Eukaryota > Metazoa > Arthropoda > Insecta > Diptera > Syrphidae > Orthonevra > Orthonevra nobilis. The sequence goes on from OY743226.1 coordinate 53,078,718, forward strand.
ACTTACCACTGAGGGACCCGTCGATTTATTTCACAAGTTTGAGTTTTGTGTCCACAAGCCAAACATTGCGTAGACAATGACTGAGGTTATAAGACTTATGGAAACAAATAATAATAGATTTAAAAGGACAAAGTTTTAAAATCATCTGCAAGATAGTGACTAGTTGTATGGCTTCGTTGAATCAGCAGTTTAAATAAGAATTTAGATAATTTATATGAATTAAAGGTGACTGTGAATCAGCAGCTTACAATTAGATAGAATTATCTCTACAACGCACTGGAATCTGTTTGAAAGAAAGTTTCTGATATGCCTAAACCTGGCTGAAAAAAAGATGCAGTCTTAGCTTGCAATATGAAACGTCGTGGTTTTTCTTAACCAAGGCATTCCAAAAATCCAGCACGCAGAGAAGCGACACAAATTTACGGTCCAAACAGTCTAAAGTGACTTCTCGGTACAACTGACTTGTGCAGGTGCAGCTATCAATTGGAGCTAACAAAAAGTCCGAAAAAAGAGCAGTATGAGGATAGTATCGAGCCAAGAGAAAGGAGGAGTAGAGGATCCTGCGTAAAAGGAAAATATCCTACGCAGCCCAAGGGCTTTGACGAGTCCCGCTACAGGAGCAACATGCAATTATTTTTTTCAGTATAGCTTAGAAACTATCAGCTTTCTTTAGTCCCAGTAAGCAGGCTCTTCCGAAAAGTGAAAGTAACTTAGTCAACAAAGCGCAGGGAATAATAAACATGCTTAAGCAGTAACTTATCCTTCTTTAACATACGAAATAATTAACTTAAATTTACGTTGTAATTCTCAAAAATAAGAAAATAATATAATAATATTATTTTTTTAACCTTATACATTTATTGATAATATATAGATATTAAGATACAAAGTTCACTTTAGTAGTTCTTTCGCTGAACCTTCGTCTCATACATAAAGAATTGATTAAATTTTCCTTTCAATTTCAATGAACTACTTAATTGTTGCGTTTCGAATAAACAAAAATAAAACTCGGGAGCGCTAGCCGAAATCGAAAAATTACTGACTGATGAAAAGTAATAAAAATATCGCAAAAATCGGTGCCTTGCATCTGAGACTTAAAGCACAAAAAAGACTTCAGTCACTAAGAATTTTTTTTTCAAAATTTTTCTTAGTTTAATATTTACTAGCATGATAAAATAATTTCAAATAGTAAGAATCATTCGAAAGACATATAGTTAAGTACTAGTTTAAGCTTAGAGCTTCTGCAGTTCTAATGAATTGATCTAAAATGCATTCAAACTTACATTGCAATTATTATGTAAAATATGTGTACTAAAATTGTGTGTACTAAAATTCACTAAATTCATTTTTGTTGTCATTAAAGCTGTCAAATTGTAAACATATATAAACTTGATAGTTTTAAATAAAAAAGTAATTCTGATAACGTTGTGGAACTGACAAGCTTAATTTAATTCGTTCTTTACAGTCCATTAAAAGTCGACCACACTTGTTTACTTGATTATGTTTAAACAGCATCAAAAAGACTCATCGACCCACATTCGGGTTACAATATTATTTTAGAACTGAGACAAAACTTGAGTTATAAATTTTTTAATGAAAAACAACTTTAATAGGAAAAACTTCAGAGCTCAGTCTGAGAGTCTAGCGTGCTCTGTTTCTCAAATTATTTCCTTGCTTGCCAATCTAAAAATTTTGTGTCGACCACATCTTAACTTGACAACAAAGTATCGTACTAGCTGGACCTAGAGCACTCAAGGCAGTACTGAAGCCGAGTTTTCCAATAGTCACACAAAAACGATTAATCATCTTAATTTTGAACAATGTTATGTTTTGCGACGAATCCAAGTTTAAGCTGCATGTTGGAAATGGGAGAATACTTGCGAGCAAGGAACCAATGAAAAGGCTGAGCTCGGAATGACCCGAAAACTAGTCCACGGGTCCTAGAAAATGTATTAGGTCAATGCGCACTAGAGTGTTTTGGTAACACTTGCAGGTCCATTTTTTTACATCCCAATGCTCCTTGCCATACAGCCAAAATCAAAAACAATAACTTGTTTTTTTTTTTAATGAATGTTATCTGTTTAATAAGGTACAACCCTTATTATCTTAAGCTTTATGTATATTTTCTTTTTTATTTCTTAGGTAAGAAAGGACCTCAAACAAAAATATGTCGACAGCTAGTCATAAATAGTCAACAGTCAGTAGAAATCCTTAAAAAAACTGTCTTGGTAATCCGGAGCTGGATCACCATTCCTTCATACACATTTATCTGAATCAATGAATCGCAGATGAAAATTTCTAAAATTGTCATATTTGAAATAAATACCTTTTTCATTTCATTTTATGGCATTTTTATAGAATTCATGCATTTTCCATGCTAGACAAAAACGCTTAAAACCAGCTCGATAAAATAAACTTAGTATAAAATAACTCACTGAACCGATATGGATGCCTTAAGTTTAATCTAATAAATTAAAAATACGTCTGTCGACAAAACACATTTTTTTTCGTATTTAAACTTAAATAACTGAAAGGAATACTAAAAAAAAATATTGATTATAAACAAAAGCTTAGAAAATGAACTTTATTTATGTTTTTATTGAAGCTAGACCTAGATACTAAGCTTAAAACTAATCTAAAACCTAAGAAACTTCAATTAGTTGACAGAATTTGCTGTTTTTTCCTTAAAGGCTCTAAAGATTTATGATGAAGACAGAGTTCTTCTCTTTCTCCCGCCACCAATAGAATCGAATTGCCTTTCGACATCCGCTCTGTCTCGGTCTGAAACCGCACAACTGTTCCGAAGAGTTTTCAATTGGCTATTTGCGTTGTCTTGGTCGTAGTTGACTCACCCGTCCACAGCTTTTCGACCAATGTGAAAGATTATCGGTTCCGCTAATCTGGCGATCGAGTTGTTGTTCGAAGTCATTATTTTTGCAATGTGACTTCGAATAAGTTTAAGGTTTGCCCCGTTATAGCATTGTTTGTACTCAGACTCTTGAGTTCTTGTACTCAGACTCTTGAGTTCTTTATAAGTGGAGACAAGCCCGAAGACATCGCCCTCGAAAACCTAAATCTTTTCCATTATTTGTTCCCATGTTGAGCCTCACGGAACATCTGTAGGCAAGAACAGGCCGAATGAGGGCCGTTTAGCAAATCATCTTTAATTGCTGTAGTCTCTTTGTCAAGTGTCGTTACAAAAGGCCAGTTAAGACGCAGTATGTATGGTATCATGCCCCGCTCTGAAACCGAATTCTTTATCCACTTAGTCAGGGCTCAGGAAGGAGACTTATCGTCGATTCCCACAGATTTATTTATCCTTAGTGAGCCGAAGATAACCAGGAGATCTTGCTTGAAATATACGGAGGACTTACCCCTTAATTGACGATGACATCATTTGTCAAATTTTTGTCACTGATAAAGGTAAACCAATGTTCTCCGATAGCCAGTGATCAATGTCATTTCGAACTACGACTAAATCAAACACTGTTTGCAAACAACTCATGCATAATCAGAAATCTTATGGCAGCAGATTAATTCGCTTGGAGTAGGCAGTATATTCTTTGGCTTTGATGTTGTAACTTCATGGCAGACAAATTTCACGTACAAATGTAACGCGCATTTCCATCGTAGTTAAGCAAGTTCCGAAGTTCAGAATGGATTCTGGATACCGTGAGTGACTAGATTACAGCTGATAACATGACATCACATCCTAGGGGAAACAACTACTAACCAATTAAACAAAGGCTTTTAAAAAATTTGCTAAATTAATTAATTCGGTCGACTTAATTCTAACCACGAAACTTCACAATCAATTATTTTGAAACTTAAAGAATGGACTATTTATCACATTTTTTGTAAATGTTTTTTCTGCTGGCTATCCAACGCATATGATATTTTCTATGATCGGTTAAATAGGTCTGAGTAAAAGTAACTTCTACCGAAAGTGCTCTAAATTTACCTTAACGTGACCAGATGCAGTGGCATCATAAATCAGCCTCACCTTGTTTTCAAAGTTTGAATTAGAAAAGATGTGAATACAAAATATTTTTTTCATAATAGTCATCATTCGATGTCCCAAACGAAGCAACAGTTTTTATAATGTAAAAATATGCCATGAATTCGCACGTACAACGATCGTTATAACGTCTTTTCGTTTGAATGATCGTATCGGCGTCACAGAAACGAGGCTCAAGCCCTTTATGGATGACTCAAACTTGTTATCTCTATTTCGAAACTAAATTTACAATATTGGGGTTACCACATATTTTACATTACAGAGGTTAGATATTAAGGTATCTTGCTACTGAAGCATTCATTTATATTGATAAGATTGAATTTATAAATTCATAACAGAGTATATCACGAAGGAAAATGAAAAAAAGAAAACCTTCACTGCATAATTGTAACAGGAAAATAAAATAAATAATTAGTAGATAAAGAAATGATATGTATAACAAAAATATTATTCAATTGTTGACAACGATATTACAATAATTAAATAAATATATAAATAGATAAAAGAATGAGTAAATAATTAAATAATTAAATAAGTAAATAAATAAATAGATAAATAATTATATACTCTTATATAGAGCTCCAAACTCCAAGACCAAGTAGTCGTGCCAAGTAAATTTGGACATCATCCACGTAGAGGTGAACTTTACTCTGACCATACTTAAGGGAGGTCATTTATAAGCAAACAAAATAATATTGGTTCTAATATGGATTCTTGTGGCACTCCAGCAGCTAATTTTCCAAGTAGGAAAGATCTGTCATCATCAACGAACCTCTGGTACCGATCTAAACCAAAATGTAGTTCGGATAACACCTTATCCTGATGTTCTTATCAACCAGATAAAATTGTGGATAATAACAATGTTAATTAACGTAACTTGAGATTTGGATTGCAAGGAATGATTAAGGTACCGTCTTACCATGCAAGAAACGTGCATGTAGCAAGCGCTCCGAAAATTCCTAACTTGAAATATTGCTGTTAGCACTCTTAACACAAGTTTTTGCTGCAATAGATTAGCTTATGCATGTGACATATGGACAGATGTCAGATTTGTCATTTTCAGTTTAGTTTCATCGACAATAAACACAAGCCAAAAAATTAATTTTTCGACAACATTATATTTGAAGAAGAAACTGAATTGTTGTTATCGTAGCAATGTCAGCAAAACAGCACCTTATGGAAAATCAATTTAGGCGTGAGCGTTCTAGAAAAACCGTGCTTCGATGTTTTTTTTTTAATTTTGCACAGATTACGGAGGAACAATTCGATTTTTTGTGTGAGGAAGTGGGACCATTTTTCGAGAAAAAAAAACACGAGACCACGTTAAGCCATCATCGAATTAATTGTTTCGCATTTTTTCGGCCAGGTATAAAGTAAATCGTTCCGGAAAATTGCAGCGCTTTATATTCATCGTTTGATGGTTATATGTTTCCTCCAGCCGCGGTAAGCTCATTAGCTCAAAACACTTTCTGTCCTTTTTCAGCATTCCGCGGATTTAATAGTTCAAGATAGGTTAACGCCATTAAATATTAAGGAAGGCTCAGAACAAGTAAGAAATACTGAAAAAAGTAAACACTGTAGAAAAATGTTAGTCTTGAACAGACATCCTTTCCAAAGACAATCGATCTTGTAGTTAAACATTGTGACGGCTTGACACCACCAGGACGTGGAGAGGAGCATGCAAAGCATGAGAATCAACAGTCAGTCGCAGTAATCATAAGCATCGAAAACGAATCAATGCAATAAAAACTCCAAGACATAATTGATGATAATTGAATGCATTAAGGTTTTTGTATCGTATATTTTATTCGAGTCCAATATTTTTTGTCTATAAACATTTTACCTGAAAAGTAACATTCTCTGTTTACTGCCGGCTAAATCGCATATTTTACGACACCCAAAGTGCAAAGAATTTGATATCTCTAACATGCCATCCCCGGAAAAGGTTTATCACTTTTGTGCCCGTTTACTTGAGCTTGGGTAGGAATACCTGAAATTTTAATTAATTACCATATGCATACCATTTTATTGTGTTTTGACAGCCCATTAAAGCTAATTTGTTTAGGTCTTTCAACACCACTTTTTTTCTAAGGCTAATAATGTTTTAGCTATTTCACATTTAGTTACACAAAGACGCTGATTCAGATAACCACCCAAAATACAGTGGTAAACCTTATGAAGCTTCCGTAGAGCTTATTGTTAGTTTGTTTTGTTTGCGTAAATCTGTCAATACTGATTAGCATAAAAATTGAAGACCATTTGTTCCAAAAATAACCAACCACAGAGGTATTTGGAAATTTACGACCAAAACATAAGGGAAGTATTTTTAGCCATAAAATTCGTAGATCTTCATCATAATCAGAATTCTATGAATATGCATAAAAAAATCTCATTATAACCGGGTTCAAAAGTTGTAATTAATTGCCATGCTAGGTTTAGTTCCGCACAAACCAAAAAAAAACAAAAACGTAAATCATTATTATTATTTCGTTCCAGACTGGTGGAAATCTTTCTTTGAACCTTTTACGAATTCCATTTCCTAACACTTGAATTTGCATACTAAATATGCCATCAATTTGGAAAATATTTTGGAATCGTATGCACTGATGTGTTCCAAAAAGTGGGGAAAAGAAAAAAAGCATAAAATAAAAGGGGTTATGAATACCCTTATAATGAGGAAGTGAGGAAATAAATACATTTACTTATTCACGTTGTTTTCAAACTTATTTAAACGCACCCCTATACTTAACTGTACGACCAAAATTAGGCTTCGGGTCGAACTGATGAACATTCCTTCCGATCTGAGTGTTTGAGATTGAATTTGATGAGGGGAAGGTAACAAAATTATCTCAGGCTGTAATCTTGCTGATAACCACTTAGTGAACGAATTAAACAGTTGATTAACCGGTCCGATTTTCGGAATTCAATTTTTTTTTTTAGAAATATGTTTGTGCACGTATAAAGATCACCTAAAAACTTTACAGGGTGGTTTAAGGTCCACAAAATCTGCCACCGACCTAATTTCTTCATATATTACTGCACGTAAGCAAGAAGTTGTTGTTGGAAGAAAGATTTCAGGTTTCTTGGAACTAGCATTAGGAGTGCCTCGAGGATCAATACTTGGGCCGCTGTTGTTAAGCATTGTTTTAAATTATCTTCCATTAGCGGTCAGAAATTCATCTGTTCATCTATTTGCTGATGATGCCCGGTTACATTTAAGTTTTAAACTTGAAATGATAGAAGATGGTGCTTTTAGATTTAATACTGACCTCAATAATATCATGCACTGGTCTACCAAAAATAACCTTTATTTAAACCAAAAGAAGTCTAAGTGCCTCGTTATTTACAAAAACTAACTTGACCTCTGTTATTTTCCCTCACTACATTTAGGTTATACAGTCATAGAGTACGTTGAGAAAGCAAAAAATCTCGGCATCTGGGTCAACACTAACCTAACTTCGGACCTTTATGTCCAATCAATAATAGCAAAGATATATGGCTGTCTGCGAAGCTTATCATTTTCTAGATACTTCACTGCTCAACATATTAAGCTTCACCTTGCGAAAGCTCGCATCATGCCGATAATAACCTACGGATGTAAAATAGTTTTCTGCCATAGTTTAGAATCTAAAAGAAACCTTACTGTAGATTTAAATAATATAACACGGTTTGTATATAACTGAAAACGCTCTTATCATACATCGGCCTTTTCAAAAATTATATTAGGTTGTATTCTCTACTCTTATCTTACCTACTGTGCCCTTAAGACCTTTAACAACATCTTAACAACCAAAGAGCCCATTTATTTCCTTGAAAAGATTTAAAAGTCAAATTCTAGACGCTCCTCAACATTTCCTCAACCAAGATTCACTTGCAGAAAAATTGAGCGACAATTTTTTTGTTCATGTTATCCGAACGTTCAATTCCCTTTCCCTTGTCATAAGACGAACTCGCGGAACCTTACACTTTGGAACAAAAGTTTTCAGATATTTGTCTAGCTAACTAATTATCTTAGATTTTCTTGTATATGATGTAATATGGTATTGATCTTTTTCTTCTTTTCTCTTTTTAAAAATAAAAACTCAAAAATATATTTTAAAATCGTCATGATTATTTTTATATTATTATTATTATATTATTATACTTTCTTTCTTTTCTATGTATTAACTTGAATTAAATATCACAATTTAAAATTGCGATTAAGGCTAAGAGTCATGAATCCAATAAATGAAATGAAAATGAAATGAAATACTGTGGTTTCAGGTCTTTTTAGAAAATGACGAACAATCTTTCGAGATCGCTCTGGAAACAGCTATCAAAATCTTCAAATTAAACAGGACTGAACATGGTCCTCTTAAAGCCATATTGAGGAAGAGAAGGTGGAAATCTCTCGACTTTTGAACTTTTTCTTAAAGGACATACAAAAAATCAAAATTTAATATTCCTAGCAATGGTAAATATCTTTCAAAGAAAAGCAATCTAACAAATTTAATGAAGTTAATATGGAAACAATTTCAAAAATACATTTGACGAGGAGTTGGCATAAACGGTCTTTCACAATGTAAATATCGAAAAAACTATTTAAATTCTGCAAAAAAAAAGCAAAGCCTGGTCACAAGTTTGCCTTATGCTCATTTAAATTTTTTTTTAACTAGAACAGCACTAATAATAATAATAGTAATTTGTGGGTGATGTGGGGGTGGGTGGGGGATAGCTCAGCACAAATTTTAGCGAAAAGTTTTCCGAGTAAGTTTTCAAAGATATAACAGAGTTCAACTGAATCAGACGAATTTAAATCTAAATACAATCCGGTTCCAGTTATGATTGGCGACGGAGCTTGTGTCACCATGCAACTAGTTTATCTTGGGATGGGAAGTTTATCGTATGGGCAGCCCTACTCGCACCAACATTTTTTATTTATTTATTTATTTATTCATATCATTAATTTATTGAATTCTTTATGATTTTTATTTTTTTTAAGAACAAATTTATAATGTATATAAATATGTTTGTTTGTTCTTTTTTGTTTAAAATTTAAAAGTAGATCTCATTTCAATTGTTATATCCACTTTTTTTCAGAAGTAATATAGAGCCATATAAAATCACTGAACTGTAAAATGTGCGGCAACACCATAATTTGTAAATTTTATTTCGAAATAAATGAATCTAACTATTTTTTATTTTTTGTTTTGTTTATATAAATATGTAATAACTTCTTCTTAAATATACTTTGTACATAAATAGACTTCGTGTTGTTGCAATCATTACTCGAAAAAAAAATATAAATATTAAGTTAGTGAATGATCTCTAAAAATGGACCGCCTGCATTAGACGCAGTCGCAGTGGGTTCATTGTTTCTTCATTTAAAAAAAAAATAACCATACAATCCAAAAGCTAGATGTCTAAATCTATTTTTTTATTTTTCTGCATGCTCCACGGGCACTTTACGAAGCATATAAATATTTCAAGCCTTAGGCTTAAACTAGCTTTACATTCAATACAGGTTTGTGTGGCACTCAAGCCACTCCACTCGAGCTGGGGAAATATTTCTACCAATTCACTTCTGCCCATAAGTACAGCCATCATTTCATGGATTTGTTCTTTTTCCCTTTTTGCACTGTTTATGGCCAATACCATCCGCACACATCCGCTTAAGGCCATGAAGGAAAAAACTGAAGAGCAAAACTTTCCATTTCCTTTCATAAGGAACTTGCTGCAACCGGTCTATCCGCTTACCTAGGTGCCTTTATTCGTTGTTGTTTTGCTGGCTCTTAGTTTTTATTCACATTCTCTATTGTGTAGCCACCATTCTCCGCAAGAGTATCTGCATGTCAACGTCCATAGAGATACTTAAAGTAGTTTTTCCTTTTTCCAAACCGAGTAATGAGATATGGTGACTTTGCGGTTTCATTTTCTCGTTGACATACTGTTAGGGATCCTTTGTCAACTCTGCGGTCTGGTGTACTTAAATGAACTGCATCTTTGCCAGAAAACGAAAAAAAAGAAAAAAACATCCAACTTAGCAGAAACGTATGTTGCCATATTGTCATGTTTCCATAAGCTATCTAATGGTTGGGGTAATGACTTGAGGTTGAAATACAAACCTTACTCGAAATGAAGTTCATTTTACATTCGATGCGGTTACATGAGATGATTCAACTACGATATCTGACCAGACAAAATTTGTTCGACAAAAGTCGGAGTCTTACGTAGATATTGTCGGATTTTTGGTTGAATTGCATCAAGGTTCGTTAGACGAAACCTTTTAACGACTTAATCCTCTGACAAGCTATTTAAAAAAAAAAACGAACGTGGAGATTGTAAATGTATCTTTTATTCATTGCGTTAGTTTTACAGGGACATTTGCCAGAGAAAGAGAAGATGAAGAACTATTCCTGAGCAACGAAGCAAAAATGGCACACCGGCTGGAACGGTGTGCTTCTGTATGGCGGGATTGAATCTGCGTTTGTTAGGTTGAGTACATATAAAAAAACAAGTTGGTGGCTCAACAGCTCCTTTGAAGGACTGGTCATAGCTTTACCATTTGGGTTTGTGTTGGCGTGTTAAATTTTTCGCAAACGGCGGAGGGGTTGGACCTACAGTTTGCTGCCGATTCCGAATGGCCACAGAAGCTTTTTTTTGACAGTTTGTACTCATCGCAGTGATTGTCAGTCACTGCCTTGAAAAAATGCCAGATGTTCTGACCCGGATTTGAGCTCGAATCTTCACGCTCAGGAGCAGACGCACTTACCGCACAGATTATGTCTAGCTAAAGTTTATATATCTTTCTTTAGTTTGGACTACTCCGTCCGACGAGCTCAGACGAGCAACCACAAGCCCGTCCTCATAACTATAACCAAAGATGTTTCCCTAGCCTGTTTTTAACTGACGACAGCTTCGAATGAAGATTTTCTGGTCTAGAACAACCCTGAAAACCGTGATGAGCGATTCAAAGACGACGGGCATCCTATGCCAGTAGGACGAAATTTGCTGCCTCTAATATGTAAGGTTTCATTCGCCCAACAACGAGACAAGAATGCGTATAGAGCGACGTCTCAAAAGAAGAGGAAGAAGAGTTGCTCGCGAACATTGGCTTCTCCTAAAGTTAACGAAAGAGCTTGTGAAGCTTGCGATCGATTTCAAAGAGAGTCTAATAAGTCAGCTAAGCACATGATGAAGAACTGTTCACATGACAGTATCCCCATAGAGAATGGGGATGCTTTCGACTGCGCAAACTACGACGAGTCATCTTAACGTCGCAAGTTGTTCCTTATAAGGCAATGAAAAAGGCTAAACAAATATTACGAACTTGAAAAATGACGATGCGCAGAATCGCTTATAGCGGCTTGGCTGGAAAAAGCTATATAACTGATCGAAGGGTCAAACGAGCCTCACAAAAATGTAAATGAATTAGGGTAGTTGAGAATTGGAGAGAATAAAAAGCTCGCTGAAATACAGAAGTTGCAAAGATATTGGGTCGAAGAAATGCGGTTAAAAGATAAGCAGATTATTGAGGAAGGTAGTTAGACCAACTTTTTTCTCTATCATCTAATCGAGTGACTCAGAAAGAGACAAACTCTCCAAAGATTCGGTCGCTTAACTGAAGCAACACTCGTTGCCAGCTTTTTGTAGATAACGATAAGATTATCTATAGTAAGCGCTTAGAGACTAAAGGATCTTAAAATGACAAAATGCACTAGTTATGTTTCCTTAGAGACGCTCCCACCTGGCAGGAGGTACACGAGATGTCAGTCCAAGAAATTTGTAACGTTGTTAAACTCCCAAAAAAGAGAGAAAAAAGAGGAGATCGCCAAAGCGACCAAGAAGAGAAAATTTTAACATTTAACATAAAACTTTAATACAATTTTTCCAAACCGAGTCCCTTGAACGAGTGGAAATTCACAAAAAAAAACCGATTAAATTACTATATATACGGACGGCTCTCACATAATGTCCGAATCGGAAGCATAGATCTACTGCCCAGACCCACCGATCGAAATTTCGAAACCTCTTGAACATTTCAAAAACAAGCTGAATTTTTTGCAATACTTACTGAAGTAGAAACGCTTACCGACATCAACATACTGGACAAGCAAATACATTCAAAGCTAGTACAAGCCCTTTATCAGTATCGACACTAGGAAGAAGCAAACTAGCAACACTAGAGGACGTCAGTTTAACATGGGTACCCGAACACTGAGGTGTAACGGTTTACGAAAGAGCTGACGAATTGGCTAGAAAAGGCAAAGTCGTCCCACTGAAAGCTATTCAAAGAGCTATAAATGAGTGGACAACCCAGGAATTCAAAAATCACTGTGTGAAACTAACAACGTGCAGAAAAGCAATATCTACGAGAGATAAACCGACTAACAAGTTACCAAAATGAGCTCTAAGCTCCAGCAAAAGGAATCTACGGTTAATGGTGGGACTGGTAAAAGGGCACATTAATCTTAATCTTTACAAACATAGACTCGGACTAGCGGAAACCTCAATATTTAAAAGCTGTGAGTAGAAGGAGAAACATCTGGAGTAATTCCTTTGCCACTGCACAGCGACAGCGAGACTGCGAGATGAACTACTGGGGTCCCCTACAAATCAAGCTGCTCCATAAAAATTCAATAGCCCCCCTTTAGCCATAATCTTTTCAATATATGAAATAGGGGACCACAACAGTCCCAATCAGAGGCCTAGGTGAAGACTTAGAAAAGCTGCTCACCCAATGATTGATTATAGCATCAGTTTGAAAAAAAAACTTGATACCTGTGATGTCAATTCTCTGACTCACTCCGGCCTATTCCAGATATCCAGCCCAAATATCAGTGGAGGAACTTATGATGATGACGAAAGCGTGAGGCGCATTAAAAGGCTGTAAGCACCAAGTTGCAATAAGACTGCCTGTCCGGTGTTCAGATTCGTAATGTTCGATAAGGAACAACATGTATGAAATTTAATTGAAAGAAACAAATATGCGGAATGTTCGCTTAATAGCTTTTTTGGACGATTTATAAATTCTCACTAGATCTGGTTCTATCACATTGATCGTGCGACGAAACGTGGCAAAGACCAAGTTTGTCGACACCAAAAAAGTTCAAAATCACAAGTTTGAAAAAAAAGGTTACGACGGACTATGACTTTGGGATGTCGAGGCAACTGAAATGGCGGATTGTATGGAAAGGGAACCACTTTTGCAGTCTCTTACAGGACAGACCAATTCAGACGCTTATGGGAAGCTTTCAGTGAAATGATGTCGAGCAAACTTCAAGCTAGAGTGCTGTTTCACTTCCGTAACACATTAAATAACCACCCTTTTCCACGGATCTTTCTCATTCCTAGACTGAAGATGAAGCTCAGAGGAAAGAAATTTGAGCCCAACACTGAAAAGCTGGTCACAGTAGAAGCATTTTGAGGGAATCGAGCTGAAGATTTTTTTCCAAAAAGGACTTCGCGCATGTTTAAGTATGTTTACATACGATGACTTAATTTTGGAAACTAAATAAAACGTTGACAAATGAATATCAAGTGTCCTTGCTTTTGGATCCGAATGTTCTCACACTTAGGCCATGTTTACAGCCTTAAATTCTCCAAAATATTCTGTTTTTGTTAATGTCAAATTCTATTCCCTTAGTCCTCCAATTAGTCCGTCAATACCACGCCTTTGTCATAGCTTTCTGGATGTATCATCACATCCAATGTATCTTGAGCTTTCATACAAAACAATCATCAGTACATCGTAATAAGATATCATCATGAGCAAACGAATCTCAAATTGCTCGCGAAGAAAACAAACGAATTATTGTCTTCATATTTTGTCGAATTCATTGGCGAAGAAAAATCATTTATTGCACCCTAAAGACCTCGCAGTAACTTTGATCTTGAGTGCTGATAACTCTTGGGAGGGCTAAAAAAAAGCAAAATGTTTCTTTAATTGAAAATTACTGACCGCGAGGGAGTCAACTTCTTCGAAAGTATACAGATACGTATACATGATATGATAAACAAAACGGTTCCCCAGTCTAGTGGCAAATGTTTAAAAGACCAGTGTTTGCAGCACAGAGTCTCATAAAGATATCCATAAAATTTTGACACTAAAAAAGATAAATAAATAAAAATAGCGCCCCGGCAGCAGAACATATTTACAAGATACGAACTCATATCTACGATCAGTAGCTGAGTTTGTTCTTAAACAAAGAACGTTCAAACAAGAATTTTGTTTTAATTAAGTTTTGTTTCACTCGAAGTAGGATGAACGGAATGAAGTCTTTGTGGGTTGCGGATTCGCGAACGCACACAGATCGTTCTTAGCGCAAAGACAGGGGCTTTTGTAAACATTTGAAAAGTTTACAATTGGGCCGGTGCAGTGAGTTCTTATGTTTGAGTATAAAGTAGACTTAACATCCTGAAATCAATAAACAAACTTTATTTTTACACTTCGAATCACAAGAATGAGGCGTCGGCATTAGCGAACGATGTATACCTGTTTGTTTTTTTCGTGGAATTGTTAACTACCTGTGAGAAGGTACATATTTAACTTATTTAAAGACTTACTAGAAAAGTCCATTTGAGTTTCCTAAATTGAATTTACTTTTAATTTAAAACAGAAATGGGTTCCGGAAAGCAAATGCAAAAGAAAGAAATAATGCTCTCAAGAATTTGAGATTCCCAAGCATAGCAAGAAGACTGAATAGAAGTAAGACAGTTGTAAACAACTTTTTTAACTTGCAGATCCCTAAGTCTGTAAGAAAAAAAAAAAAAAAACAGATTAATTATGCGGCTTGTTTCAAGGAGCAGTGAATGGGAACGTGTTGTTTTCTCGAATGAAAAAGAGTTGAATCATGACAGTGCTGTGATTGATACAACAACAGCCAAATGTTATGGCAGCCATATTTTTTGTAGAGCGATCACTTCCATGAAGTAAAGGTCTGAATCCATCTGTCCTTCTCTCTTATATGGACCTTTCTGTCCACCATAATTAACTCATAATGCAGTTATAACAGACTCACTATTTTGATAGTCAGTTCTCTCAATTTAAACAATTTTAACAGATTTTTAAAATGGAAAATCTCAAGTTAAAAATCTACAGTCTCAGATGACATTTCGGTTTGACGTGTCATCGAAACGGATTTTAAATTCGGACCACGAACCAATGGTCCGTTCCAGCACGCCTTTGCTAAACTGGTATACTGCTCCGCTTTGGGGAAATTCCTCTGGAACGCATTTGGAGCAACAGAAAAAATGACGTGACGTTTACCAGCAAATCAAATGGGATTTGACAGCTTTCCTTCCGTAGCGAAGAAATCTTTGCTAAATTTCCCTCAAATATCCCTTAAATTTCCCCGTAGCGACTCGCTACCCTTCGCTACCTTCCGCTTCGGTAAGAACTGTCATCTCAGTATATTTTTCGCGTAGCGGATCTGCGCCACGGCGTGCTGGAACGGGCCCAATGACCATTAACACAACGCCACTACCGGGTACTTATCATACTACTATCGCTGGTTGACTTATCTTGTGAAACCGCCCTTACTTTGATCCCAAAGGCAAATGGTGGCTGTTTACATACAGATAAATGCATCCAGATGCAAGGCAAACTCATTTAGCTTTCCATTTCCAAGGTCTTTTAATATCCTGCCTTCGCATTAATTACGATGGCGGCCTTTGATAGACAGCCACGCACACGCAGACTTCGCACAGAGTGATCTTACAAAGGCTCTAACAATTATTTTTGGCGAAGCAGGTCTAACTTCAAAATATTTGTGTTTCGCACTGACTCCGAACGGTCTGGAAGCTTTCTCATGGCAATCTTTGAAGGATTACTTTCGAAAAGGTTGGGTCGTTGATATACTATATGCCACATGTTATGTCCCTGTATTAAACCTATACACTATCCACTGAGCCACTGGCACCATTAAAAAATTACCATATTTATAAAATCAGATTGTTTTAATAAACATAGTTCGCTTCAGAGTTACCAAACGAAACGATGCTTTCGGTGCAGAAAAAGGCGGCCAACTGCAAGTCGCGCACGCTCACGAAGGGTTCCATACCACCGTACGAAATTTAACATTACATTTTTAAGTACTTAAGTAAGAAATTTTCTTAAAAAAAAAGTTTTACTGAATGGCAACTCCCTTTAATTATAACTTTACATTATTTGTATAATTAAAATTTGCAACGGAAACAGTAGCACAGAAGATACAGACCGACGGACGCGCAAGTCCGGAACCCTAACATTACAATACTTATACAAACAAGACAACGGCAAACCTTTTTTATTACTATTGACTAAAGAATTTGTGTTTTTTTTTTTTGTTTCGTATTTACTTGTACGCATGTTCCGTTTACATTTTTTCGTAAATATTTTCATTATATTCTCACGTATTAATTTCATTCTAACCATTTTAACCATGCTTAATTTGTCTCCGCGCTAATAGGCATTTGATTTTTCGATTTACAAATTTAATACATGAATATTAATGTCTGAATTTTTGCATATATAATTATACAAATACGCCTTTGTTTAAACATAGGCCTAATTTGAAAGCTAGATTAATTATTCTAGAACATAAAACCTTAACAGTATTGCTAAAATAATTAATATGAGTATTTCTTCGATTGGGATCACAGCAACCTTTTTTTTTAGGGAAAATATGCAAAAAAAAGTTAACAACCGAGAGAAACGCAGGGTAAAAATGGAAAATAGGGTATCACATTGAAATTATCTCCTTAATTGCATTTAACCTCAGTCCTTCAGTTACGTGAAAAAATTTTGGGTATACATGTCCAAGCCTTCTAATGGAAAGCAAAATCATAATCGTCCCAAACAGAAGCAAAGTAGATGTTGGATGATCTCATCTTCATCCTCATAAACGGCACTTCTGCAGATATCGTTGGGCAACGCTTGCCATTTGCGGGACACGGGTCTGAGGGCACATTGCCTGTGATAACTTCAGATTGGTTGAATTCAGGTAATAGAGTACGTGAAACGGCAGATAAGCTATTGGAACGAAACATGGCAGGCAATTATGTATTTGGCTCTTTTTAAGACAACGGGATAAGGCAGAAGTAGGCACTTGCAATTTTCGCAGAGTATGTACTTCTATAGTCGCTATAATAATATTTAATATCAAAAATAAAAAATAATAATAAGAAGCGGGTTCCCATAAAAAAAAACTTTGTTTTGATATTTTTTTTTTGACTAGAAATCCATGTGCCGGGTATCATATTCGTTAAACATGACCGTCTAAAAAACGAGGCAGTAATATACAACTTCCAACCGTCGTGGCCTTTTGAAAGCTGAATGCTCGTTTGATTAAATTTTCGAAGCATTAAAATTAATAATTATAAATATAAACTGCCACAAGAATAGTCTTCGAAACACAGAAACTATGACGACCGATTAAGGGATCAATGAGTGATGAACTTATTAACGTAGTACGCAAACTAAAAGAGCGTACAGAGCATCAACCCATCACTCAAAAGGAACACAAATTATCTGAGCGAATTATCTTAAGAGATGAAACTGAAATTTGTGCTCATGTGTGCTGATAAACCAGCACTAGTGACGACATTTGGCGCGAAAATAAGGTCGGAAAAAGTTGACCGAGAGGAAGGCCTTCATAATACACAGCCGCGGTGATCATTTGTCCAAAACTGTTTTCAAACACTAAACTTCATAAAGTTTGCGAAACAATAACTCCAAAATATTAGCCAATTCATTCATTTTCTGTTTTAAAAAAAAAAGAAGTTATTTCCCTCCACATAGCACGTGTTAGCTTGGCCGATATTATATCGAGACACTACTGTTATAGATTTGATTGGCAACTTTTTCAATTCCATAGACTTGAAAAACAATGAATGTATAAAAGTCTGATGGATTCATGCCTCATCCTTCTACAGGCGTTGAATTCAAACTATTTTCCTATTTTATTTTTCAGGGAATTTTGGAGTCAAGATATATTCCGAGGTCAGCCTCATACATGAAGTTGAAAGTCGTTCTTGCAACCTTAGAAAGGTAAAAGATCGAGATATTTTTCTTTCTGGTGAACTAAAGCAGTTCAGGTTACTCCTTGTCCGTAGATGTTCGACTACTTTAAATAGTTTTTTGCAGCGCGAAGTATTCCATGAGGAAAACTTTTTTAAAATGTTTGGTCGTACCTAACCTCATCTTCTTTATCGAGTACCAATACCGCCCTACTGAACCGAAAAATCTGCATTGTATTTCGTGAGGCGTCTCACACCGCTTCTTAACTAAGCTGATAATTTTCGGAAAAGGGGGAAAGCCCTTTGAAATCAGGTTGTTGACGGAGGTCATTGCTTTTACAGCGGGCTTTATCACAAAGTTACCCACCTACATTAAGGTCGGCTCTGTTACAGAAGATCAATATTTTTATGAAAGGGAACACAAGATTCAAATCTTATTCATCCAGCTTGCTTCCACATTAAGCCACATTGGACATTCATGAGATTACTGCCAGTGTCTTCGCACTATTGAGTGCTTCCACCTATTCGGGCAGGATTATCATTTTCAAGTTCGAATCATCGCAATATGGCTGATCTTTCTTTGAATATGACCTGTTGCCGATACATCTATGAACTCGAAAGCAAGGTGAAACGAATCTTTAAGATCGCTTATGAAAGAAGTGAATAAAATTTGTAAATTTATTTGACTCTATTGTAAGCCGATGTTGGTTCAAATGTTCTGGTAGGAAGCATATCGATAAATATCAGCTCTCTAACCATTCCAACTTCAAAACAAGACGGTCTTGCAATGTCTTGCAACAACTATTGAGGCATATCCCTGCTTAACGTCGCTGCATAATGTCCGAGGCCTTTTTGCAACACAAAAATCTTTATATACCAGTGTTGCTTCCGGCCCGATTGACAATCATCCAAATTCTAATACTACACCAAAAATTCGCTACTCATCAATGGTGATGCAGTCAACGAACTTCAATGCGGCTTTTGGGTTATGCATCACTTTGAACTAGCCAAACCGAGGACCGAATTCGGGCTCCTGAGAAAACACATCCGATTATATCAAACAAAGCTCGAAAACATGCGATGTTCTGCGGAGCTTGGACCAAGATCCTTCGATTTTTTTCAGACTTGCATTGGATTCATGCAACGAGATGTTATATCTTTTATCTTTTTTAGGCCTGAATAAGCTCATTGGAAATAAATGTATTCAGTGTAAGAAAAGGAAAGGAAAGTATCTTAAGCTTCAGAAAAATAGAGAAAACTTTAGAAAACAATTCATGAGCAAAGAAAATCAGTTCCTTTACTATTGAAGATCTTGATTGACACGCAAATAATAATAAAATAGACCTGAGAACTGGCCTCTTCGAACCTGTGATTCCACACCTTTATATTACTTTCTTTGAGGGTTTGTGAAGTCACTATTTTGTGTTGATGAACCAGAAACGTTGAGCCCACATTCACCGTGTTATTGCTCGATAAAATTTTCAAAAATTGTATTTTACGTGCGAGCTAGCCATTGCGCGCATATGCCCGAAATTATTTCTAAACAGTATAAATTAATGTTTGAATAGTTTAATTGGAAAATTCTTTCGAAAATAAAAAAGAAATAAGCGAGTTTCTATTTAATGATAATGTGACTGCAAAAAAAAGTAAACCTTATCCAGAAATCAAGGATATTTGTTCATAGTTAACCAAAATGACAATCAATTCTATAAATTTTGTGTAAAAATTCCAAAAACATATCAGCAACACGTATCGAAAATAGAAGGATCTGGAAATCGTCCAAACTAGATAAAAAAAAAATAAATAAATTTTCTGGCACAATGGTTGCTTTGAGAGCAAGGGCCTAGCTTCACTATTTGTCAGTGCGTCTTACATTTTTCGCAATTTACGGGGGTTGGACCTTCAGTTTATTGGGTGCTCCGAACGGCCCCAGAAGCTTTTCTTGTCGGTTTGCACTCATCGGAGTTATTGTCAGTCACTCGCGAAAAGTGGAGTCGTGAAAGCTAGTTCCAAAAAAAAAATCAAGCCTGCCCAAATCACAATCAATATGATTGTGACAATCTCGATATGACAATCCAAACCCTGAATGCCCAATTACCCAGCCGTAGCGCAAAAAAAAGGTATCAAATCACAAAATTATCAAATGGCAAAAACGTGTTAAATTCGCTGGAAAGGCTTCATTTCCCATGAAGAAATGGCGAAACATTTTCTTGACGGATGAGTCCAGAATTGCATTTTAGGGTTATTCTAATTCCCATCAGTTCTTTGAACGTGTTCCGAACACAAAAAACTGTGGCTTCCCCTGCCTATGAATCCGATAAAAAACTTTGGGGACGTCCTAAAAGATACCAAACGCACTACCTTCGCTTATTTTCGTGCTAGATACTGTAAATTCGGTCTTTTTTGCGAAGGAATGGGAATGGAGAAGAACCGCGTACTCTTCGAGCTTTTCAATGATGAGGATGTTGCGTGGAAGGCAAAAATCCGTTTACTACAATGACTCAGCCGCAGTGAACTAATGGATTGCATTGCACCAGCCAAAAGTGACTTCAAATCCCAACCACCTGGCTCACGAAAAAATGATTGGTCGGGACTCGGGTTAAAAGCATTGGCAGATCACAAGAAGCTTTCTCTAACCAATTAGAAACAGAGAGCCCGGAACCATGGAGAATAGATGTGTAAATAAAATAAATTGCAGGCAGTTGCTTAAGTCAAGTGCTCCTATAGAAGTCCCAATGCCTAATGCATCTATATAGTTTTTAAAAGAGCCTTTTTAACTTTAAGTGTCTAACGATTTTTCCAAATCAATCAGAGTAGCACTCGAGTATGGTTTCGATGCACTCCTCTAAGGTAGAGTTGGTTAACCGGGATAATATATTTGCCCTCAAGCCACCAACTTCGCTCTCAAGGGACTGTTACATCCCAGAATAATGCATAGAGTGAACAGAAGTATCAGACGAAATCACAAAAATTATTTTTGAATAAAAACTCAATAAATATTGAAATGTAGTTAAAACTGCGCCTGAAAACTTACCGGTAATTATTTTTTCCGTGTATGATCTAATCCGTGATTAAGTTTAAATCCAACATATATCCACAAACAGCTGGTAGCAATGTATACTCGAATTTGTAATTCAGCCTGCAAGCGTATTATTACTCACATACATTCCCAATTAGGAAGACTCAGTCGTTGGAATCATAAGATCATTCTTTTCCACTGCAAAACCACACAACCACTAGAGCCTACACAAAACACCGCCCACAGCGCTGCCGTTGCGCCGAAAAAGGAAAAACGTTTTTTTTCTCGTTTAAAAAAAAAAACAAAAACAAATTCAACACTTGTTGAATGCGAACGCTCTTTTTTTAAAAAACAATGACGTAATACAACAACAAAAATAAAACTTGAAACCAATGCACTTTTCAGATGATCCCGAAATCACTTAGATAAAAGATTTGCAAACCTTTTTTTTCAAAACTTCAACGAAATAAGAATAATTTTTGAAAAGATAAAAATTGCTATATTCAATAAAAAAAAGACGCAAGACCAAATGCACTTCAACTCAACGATCTGCAACACACCGACTCGGGGTTTCAACTAAGCAACAAGTGATCATCAAAGCGGATGGAAACGTCGTCGCAAGCTCCCCACACGATCAGCTCAGCCGCCAGTGGTGGATGATAATATTCCGCCCAATGCGGTGCAATGCCCACGCTTGTGAGTGGAGACGGCGATGAATACACTCCAATTCGATTCACAGATCTAAGTGAGTCACTGTTTCCGTGGAGTGAGATTATTGTATAACAATTTCTAATTGGCTGCTCAAAAGCAGCCGAAAATGTTTGTATTAAAAACCACTCAATTTGAGTGAGATAAAATGAATCGATCATTGTTGCCATTGTTCTGCATTTTTGTAGCAGTAATGATTAGAGATGAACTACAATTAGATACCTTTACGATATCGATATCGATATCGTATCCGTCAGACAGTATAAACTTTTTAATTTTTACTTACCGATATCTGTTTTCGTAGCAAATTAAAACAATCTTCAAGACCGACGAATGCTCCAAAATTACAAATTGGTTTGTTGGTAAACAAAACATTCTTCCGTATATTAAAATTTACGTTCTTTTTAAAGAAGGATGGATGGTCACTTTACGAATTCAAAAATTTACGCCATCTCTGTTTAGATTATTCTAATCTTCATATACTTTAGAGCAGCTTCTGCTGATATCGTTGGACACGGTTTGCAATCTACGGAAGACAGTACCAATGCCAGAATACTGTATTTACTTTAGTGTTTCGTTCTTTCTGTCTGCAGCTGAATTCATCAGTTCAGCACTCTTTTTTAAGTTTATTAGGATAGATGAAACTTCATTGACTTTAAATTGTACCTTTATACCTATGTGATCTTCTCTTAGTAATTCACCCTACTGTTTCATTTCGTGTGATTGTTCTAACGTTACCAATTTTGAGCACCCGCACGACTTGAAGTCGTTTATTTTGAAGACTTTTTGATGACATTCTGAGATCAATAGTACTCAAAAATTGTATACCCATTTCTCTCGTATCTTCATTTTCAAACATTTTTGAAAGAGGAATCAAATCCAGAATGCTTTCATTCCTTGAGAAAAATTCTTACTTTAATGATTCCCAGTTTGGATTTAGAAGTGGACAATCAACCGAAGATGCGTTATTGAAACTATGTGGCGAAAGTAACAATAACTTAAAAGAACAGCTGCACGGGTGATCATAAGTTGCTACTAAGTTAACTATATAGTATATATTTGGCTTCAGAGGTTCTATGCGTTCGTGGCTTACATCATATTTGCATGATCGTAAACAACGTGTGAGAATTAAAAAATGCATGAGTTCAGCAAAGATTATCAACTCAGGTGTTTTAGAAGGATCTGTTCTGGGTCCAATTTTATTCTTGGTTATTGTGTACTCGTTATTTCTCCAACCTTTCAAAGGTAAACTTGCAGCTATCGCTGATGATACTGCGTTATCCTACTTCAGCAATAATTATCTCGAGCCATATGCTGATCTGAACTCCCATATTGGAACATAACGAAGGTAGTTTAAATTTCATTAACTACTATATTAATTAGTAATAAACCCATATTTATGGTTTTTGAAACTGCAGGCATGATTCCGCAAGATATGGTGTTACACTATCAATCTCCTGGATGCACGGGGCAAAGCTTTGAAAGCAGTTCTAGATGAAGTAATGATTGTTTTATCATAAAAATGGTTCCTTAATTTAAAAGAGTTTATTTGAAGGACCATGCTACATACTTCAAACAATATTCCAACAAAGTCGCAAAACAAATTTATCGTCTTGGCCTTTATTGTAATACATACGTTTTAATTGTGGTTTACAATGGCCTGTTAAGATCCAAATTAGAATACGGCACCTCGTGCTGAGGAGGTACAGATTTAAATAAAATTTAACAATGCAATGAATCCGATCATCATCAGTTCTCTATGGAATATGTTCCTATCCAGCGGGCACCAGGTGAAGGTGATGATTCTTTTTACCCACACATTTTGTTCGGTTTTGCGAATATGACGTAAATCATTCGTAGACAGAGCTGCTTAAGCCGTCTTCATAAATAATACTGGCTTAGTTTTCTGGCCATCAGGCCATGTTTGTTGTACTTTAAGCTGCAACATTGTTGTCCATCAATTCAAAGTGGGCAAGCACTTGTAGTCGTATGCAATCGTCAAACCAGGTGCTCTTTTTAGGTGGACGTTGCCTTGACTCAGTGGTTACGGTGTTTGGCTGCTGGGCGTGAAGTATCGAATAAAAATCAGGAGGGATCCTCTGGAAAACATGGCAGTCTCACCACTTGCATCGAATTGATAGTCATCCGCAGTATTCAACTGTCAAAATAAAGCTTGTGGGGCTGTGACTATTTTCAAATTTAAAATTTTCTTTCTACTGAAATACTATATACTCTTTATTTATTTGAAATCAATATAACATAAATATTTTTGTTTAAATCGAAGGATAATCCACTTAGAAAATATTCATTAAACAAGAACTTCCTGATGGGAAGTTAATAAATGACCAAGATTGGATTACAAACCTAGGCCAAAACTTGGTTTTAACTGTTGAGTAACTTAAACATGAATGATATCACAAACGCTTAAACATCAATAAATATTTAATAAATAATTAATAATGGATAGTAAATAATAAATAATAAATCAGAAATATAAAAGAAAAAAAAAATTAACAGAAATAAGTAAAGAGTTATAAATAATATTGTAATCTAATTGTGATTGGAAGCCGTGGCTTGGTGGTGATTGCGTCTGCTCCTGAGCATGGAGACACGACGAGAGACTGACAATCCCTCTGATGAGTGCAATCTGTCAAGAAAAAGCTTATGGAGCCGTTCGGAGTCGGCCATTAAGTGTATGTCCAAACGCTACCGTTCGCGAAAAATATAAGACGCACACACATATGGTGAAGTTGCGCCACTAATTTATTACTTAATAAATAAAAATAATAATAAACATTACCACGTAACAAAAACGTAAGTTTTAAAAAAACTGTTAAGAGATGGATGAACAAATGGATTACACATAGTGAAGCTAGATTTTGAAACCAACTCACTCGGGCATAAAACAAGAATAATTGAATTTAGTGAAATGTTTAGCTTTTCGTCCAGTTAACATTTCACCTGAAAGTAACTTTAAATAAATTTCAAACGTTTGTTCGCGTTGCTAAGTTTGTAATGACAAAAGCATAGTCACGTTAACCTTTTTTATGACTTCTTGAAAATGGATATCAAAATTAAGACGTTGGTCTAAGTGTACCCAACACTTTGCACAAAATTTGGACTTTTGCTTGATTTAAAAAACTGTTGCTTAGAGAAAGCTTTTCTTTAACGGATGTAACTTCAGTCTTAGAAGCATTTATTTTAATTTTTCAATCTTCATAAAAGTCTTGGACTGTATTTAAAACCGATTGTAAAAATATTCCGACATTAATCTAATATGAAAGAACAAATATCATCAGCATATAAAGCAGATTAATAGCTCTGCAGATTAGGGAAGGTGTATTGAATTCTTTAAAACTGAGTGAACTTAGGAACAAATTAAAAAAAAAAGATAAGTACATTAAGGGTGCCAAAAAGAAAGTACTCTTAAGGCGTGCGATCATTGGATCGTATAGACCAGTTAAAAGGTCCATTATGCGAAATTACGCGCTCGGCAAATGTTTCTCGCAAAAAATTGGTAGCACGCCATGTGGCATGTTGCGCCATCCTGTTGTACCAAAGCTATATCACGTCAATGCCATTCAAATGAGGAACGAAGAAGTCAGATTTCATTTTCGTATAGGGGTCTCCATTAATGGTAACAATTTGTCCGGCATCGTCCTTAAAGAAATAAGGGCCGGTGATTCAATCATCCCACCAAGCACACCAATCAGTGGGTCTTAAGGGACTTGATAAAGGCTTCTGGGCTTTCTCCACTCCAAAAATGCTGAGGCCCAAAGAACAAAATTTAATGTTGAAAATGAGGATCAAGCTGAATTATATTTTCGGCCCATTCATCGATCCAACGACGCGTATGCTGGTCACGCGGTATCAAATCTTGCTCAAGAAGGAACTTATAAGCTTTAAGACAACATCGTTCCGAAAAAATCTTCCACAAAGTGGACGGGCGTGGCTCCAATTGGCGAATCGATTGATTCGGATTCTCCTCAACACTGCGCTCCACACTGTTTGCCAACTAGAGTGTATATACGTGGTAAGAAAACGATTAATCGATTTAAGTTCGTTAAATGTTCGTAGCGCACACTGAGTTAAGCGAACCGAACCATGGTTGTCAAAATAAGTTTGCCCGCCTTGTTTTAGCGTTAACATGTTTGGTACATCGTCAAATGGTAAAACGTTCAATCTTTAGAAACAGTGTAGCCAGCTTAAAAATCAAACCTTTAAAACAATACCTTTAACATGTTTAAATATGTGCGGGTAGAATTAAGTGATTTAAAGGAACGGAAACATCATATTAGCGTGCCGCTGAGCGGAGACAACAAAAAATTCTCAGTTTTACCAACAAACATGGCCATCCAATTCATTTTCGTTAAAAAATAGATACCCAAATGTTATATCATTTTAACGTGTTCAATTGTATTGTTGTTTAAAAACACTAAAGGTGAAAATGTATCGGTCTCTTTTCTATTTCTAAGTTAAGCTTTGGTTTTACAGGGCTTCAAGCTATCGAGGTGAGATCTCCATTTTAATTGGCTATTGTTTCTGGCCTATTCTGTGACGTAACGCGTGATTGCTGTTTTTGCTTAATTTTGGAGCATCGTTCAAAAAAACAAAAATAGCAATGGTCCCAAAATCGATCCTTGGGGTACACCTGACAATACGGAAGAATTTGAGGAAAACTTTTTATCAGAAAATCCAGTCTGGGTACGACCACAAAGTTGCTCGTATGAAGCTAATTGAAAATTTTTCTTTTCAGTATTTTTCTTACAAACTGTGTCAAATGCTCTCGAAAAATCGAGCAGAACGCAAATCTGCATTGGGGTTGTAGTGCAATTGTAATTTCACCTTAATCCATATTGGTTAACGATTTGATTATTAATCTTTAAGCATGCAAACGAATGATTCAGAATACCAATTAGCCTTTATTCCTTGTTGGTTGGGGTTGAGGATGAACATTCTGCACAGACCAGGAGATGTCTACAATGTTTAAAGTGTCTGCAATTACGTTTTATTAATCTCTCTATATTTTTTTTATGGGCAAAAGCTTATAAATCAAACAACTACGGTAAAAATAAAAAACTGACGCGGATACTAGTACACTCGTCTTGAGATATAATTAAAAGCATCACATCCGATTTGACTTCTTCGGCCGGCGGCGCGCAGACTAATTGGCGTCAAAAATAAGCATTTCCTTATCTCGCTTTAACGCTCCCAAGAAAAACAAAAAAAGCGAAGGAATAAATTTCTGCCAGCCGCAACTGCTCTGCACACTCTACTTTGCATTCCCAACAATAGCGCATGAAAGCACAACTATTCTTTTTCTATTGTCATAAAATTTACTCACTTTAATACCAATGCTTTGTAAGAATATAAAAAAAAATATAAATAAAAAAAGAACAACAAATAATTCAATGTTTTGGTCGGAATCGGATTGTGTCACACCGCTCCGCGCATTGCTTTCCCTATTTACATTAGGCGCAGTACACAGCATTACGCTTTTCAAGATATTTTTTTAAGAACAGTATCTAAATACATGTGCTTGATGTCATTACGGCGAATATAAGTCTCGTACAGCTTTTGGAATACGCTTTAAAAAAAAAAAACAGACGCTCATTCAGAAAGCCCTAAACGCTAACCCTGTAAAGATTTTTTCAAAGAAAGTGAACTCAAGTTAAAGCTTTTATATTTCATATTTGCGTTTTGTTTAATCGATTTTCTTGTAAAAGAAGAAAATTAAATAAAAAAAAAAATTGTATGACTGTTGCCAAAACAATTGTTTAAAATTACGATAAGCAGCATTGTGACAATCTTAAAATAGCGTGTTGCTGCTCGACGACGCGACGGGTGTGAATATTTATTTATTTTATTATTATATTGTTTGTGGAGTTAAACAAAACCTTATCCATTTACTGTGTTGTGTTTTGAAAATAAATTTGCACCTGGTAACTCTGGACAAAATGGAAAACCGCTTAGGATGGAGGTAAGATCATTGCCATTGGTGATAGTGCTTCGAACTCTGTATCTTAGTTTATTTACACTGGCAAGTGGATACGATTTTGACCTAAAACTTCAAAGAATGTCTGATATTTAATTTCACCAAGGTACACAATTATTTCGTTTGGGTGTTTGCTCATGATGACAGGCTTACGTATCTGCGAATGTTCTTAAGCTCGAAGCGTTACATAAATAATAAGTGTGTGCTAAGTTAAATTTAAATGGAACTAATTGTGATTCATAATGATGTTTTATCCGAGATTATTCTAATAAAAAAGAAATAAGAAAAGCGCCTTCATGCTTGGCTTTAGAAGGCATCATCTACATAACAATTTTCAGGAAACCTCAGAAGTGATCAAATTTCCACCTCGTTTTTGACCATTATAACTTTTTATTCTTATTTTGTTCTTCGAGCACCAAGTCGCCCAAAAAGTCCAGCAGACCTTAATCTTCGTTTGGCCGTTGACAATAACAGCAGTTTGTTCCGTGATTGATCTATTTCGGTTTTTATTTTTAATCATCTTGGTTTGCCTATTGTGACCCCATGCTAATCAACGTGTTTTGATGTAGCTCCAATCATTCAATGGTACCAAGAACGCAGCACCTTTACCTTATCTTAGAAGACTGATGATTGCAAATCATTACTCGATTGGGGTTTCCGTTGCTTTTCATATTTACAGGGTGGGCCAGTTTGTCTTAATGTGAGGCTGCAATCATTTTTTAACGTTATGTATCGCAAAAAGGAAAACTGAATCCATATTGGAATAATTCGTTGTCCGTCTGTCTGTTACGACCTTTTTTTTCAGGAACGCGTGGATGTGCCAAGTTGAAAAGAAAAACAAATACTTATAATCGTAAGTATTTAAAAAATCAAACCCCTTAATCGACTCAAAAGATACCCAGTTTACCTAAAATCATGAAATGTGGATAAACGCCATGTCTAATGGCACAAGTAAAGGGAAAAAATGCAAAAATCCGTAATTTGTACTTAAATCCCATTTTTTGTTTTATTTTTGTACAGAGCTCTTTCGTACTTGCCCGGTTTTTATTAAATGAAACGGCCTCTCGTTTTGGCAATTCGCACTGGTTGATAAAATGCCTTAATCTGACGGCGTCAGATTTCTTCTTTTGGGACTTTTCAAAACTCATGCAGACCACAACAAACGACCAACCTTGTTATTCACATTTTGATTATTATGAGACTTTTTTCACTTTCTTCAAATCAATATGGATTCTTGAAGGGCAGAATCTGCGCCATGGAAGATGGCAAGTTAGATGATGTTATTACTACCAACTTAAGTAAGGCCTTCGACAAAATATCTCACAAAATCATTTTCTTAAACATAAAAGCTTTTGGTTTGCCACCGCTTTTTATAAAATGGGTCACCTCTACCTTGAAGATCGCAAAAATGTAATCCTCTTCAGGTCTTCCACATCCATCCCTTTTATTGCAACCTCAGGCGTGGTTCAACGTAGTCATATTGGTCCGATGTTTTTCATTTTGTCAACCAATGACATTGAATTATAAATCAAATACTCATGTTATTTCTTTTCCCTCTGACTGTGGACATCTACAAGACGATCCTCATAGGTTCTCGATATGGTGCAAACACAATTTCCTCGAACTGAACATCAGCAAATGTCAGGCCGTAACATTCTATAGGAGACGCGATCCTCCGTTGTCGCGAAACTATTTCATTTCCAACGAACCTGTTCTCCGTGATTCATCACTTCGCAATCTGGGTGTCATTTGCGAATCTAACAATGAACTCAATTTTCGCCGGCATTACGACAATATTATAAACGTTGTCAAACGTTGGTCTAAGGAATTTTCCAATCCGTATTTTACAAAAGCCGACCAGTGCTCGAATACGCCAGCCAAGTCTGGTCTTCGTATTACGACACTCATATTCTACGAATCGAAGCTCTCCAAAGACGATTTCTCAGTTTTGCATTAAGAGGTCTTCCTTGGGATGACCAATACAACCTCCCTTCATATAGTCAACGCTTAAAATTGATCAAGTTAGAGTCCCTTGAGCATCACCGCGTCGCTGCATATATATTATTTGTTCAACATTAATTATCTTTCAACCATGACTGTAATGGTCTTCTAATGAAAATAAACTTTAACACGAATCCACTTGGATTAAGAAATATTTCACTCATTTGTGTCCCCTCACCTTGCGGAACTCATGAACCCATGTCTAGAATGCTGCGCAAAGGTAATGGTGTCCCAGACGTGTTTGACTTTCAATAAGGCAAGAACTCTCTCAAGAGACTCATTTCATCGTTTTTAACTATTCCTTCATCATCCTTTCCTTAAACTCATTTCTCCAGGTTTTTGCTAATTTTTAAGTGTCTGTTCTTTTTTTTATAAATTTTGTTAACCATTGTTTACCAGTTAATTTTATCGCTGGCATTAAACCTATCAAATGAATTATTATTATCAATGAATGAAAATCCTGAAATTTAAAAAGCACAACGATTAAGCTCTCTTCTTATTAAGTTAAATAATATTTACAATTTCAGTGTCGAATAAATCTTTCGGCTGTCATATAGAGATTAAGCCTCATTTTATTTGGACAAACATTTAGTTAGCGAATCATCTTTAGAGACTGTTGACGTAGTTCATATAAATGCGCTCCTTTAAACTATTTTGGAATTTGGGTTTCGTCCTTCAACAAAGAATAAGAATAGCCACAAATGTTTGTTCCAAAGTTGAAGAATGAATTTCTGAACCTCATCCTCGTAGTTTCTAATAAGACAATGCCCCCATCCCAACTTCTAGGGTTCCCAGAACCTGGTTTCACTCAAAAAGTGAACAACTTTTGCCAAACTTTTTTGGAATAGTTCGGACGAACTGTTCGCAAATTGTTTCTTGCACCGTGTGCTTGTCAGTGTCACGCGGCACAGCTGGACCAGTTTAGCCGAGTTACGGAATTCGGCAATCGCTTTGTAGTGTTCAAGAGGATTAATGCCATTATATGCGGCTTGGAAGTCGATGAAGAGATGGTAAGTCTCGAGGGATATGCCTCGGTAAAATTCATTCAAGCTTGCGCAACATATATTTTTATGTTTTAACACTGCTTGCGTTCTCTGTTCAATGCGTATTAACCTTGACTTCGCTAAGACACGAGTTTCTCGAGAGAGTAAATTTGCAAGACACTCGTATAATATATCAAGGGCTATATATAAATAAAAAAAAATTTATTGACCCTAAAAATAAATTTATTGTAATACTTAACATCTTGACATGTATTTAGTATGTAATATAAAATTAAATCTAGCCATGCAATTCTGTTGGCCAACACAGTTAAACATCGTTTGCATTCAAACATTGATATTCAAATATCATTCAGTTCTAAAAAGGACATAAACTACGGATTTTATTAGTTTTATTTCGTCAGGATTCAATCCGTAACAGTGGTTTTGTTGAATAGCTCAAGGGTAAGTGAACTAAGGAATGCAGGAAGTGATTTGTGTTCCACTAGTTGCGATTGCATCATATCTTTGAGCGAAATCGAATAAGGAGTCTCCAGCATATCAAGTATTCCTGAATCGTTGAGTCTAAAGTTTAAGTATTCATTCGGAGTTTCAGCATACACACTGGAAATTCTAAAAACACAAACACAATATGACAAATGATTTGGAAATTAAATAATTGCTTACTTGTAATTATTGCTTCCAATTCTATCAATTTTGTAGCCAAAAAGCATGTAACAAACTTCGCGGAACTCTAAGCTTGCTGACTTGTAGAAATCTTTCATTTTCTTCAGTTTATTGTTCATGGACTCGAGTTCGGCGCGCAAAGTGTTTGCCTCTTTGATATCAACAGTCATGTTGCATGACGTTTCATTTAGACGGGTAGTCAATTCTTCTTGATCCTGCTCCAGTTTTTGGTTGCGCCGCTTGAGCCGCTCAATCTGAAAAAAGTTAAACTCAAGATCAAATATATTCAAAATGTCTTTCGAAAATTGAAATTATGTTAAAACCATGAATTCTCTATGAACTGGATGATAGTGGCTATCCTCAAGGCGTATGAGGAAACTAAGAAAACAATGAATACAGCAGTCGATTTTGAGAAGTTGGATGAAATAATGGTTCGGAACTATTTATATTTAGCAATGAAGGACAGTTTTTAAGAGGTGGCTACATTTTTCCTGAACTTGTCGATGTCGTGAGGGTTAAAAATGAAGAACAAGAAGAATGTAATTCTTGAGGAGGTTTGTCAACCTGCTCGTTGTCTGCGATCTAAATTTTATCTGAACCTTCAGAAGTTGGACGTTTATAATTGAACGTTAAAAAGTTTCTCTGTAAGGCAAGGTAATAGCTTTGGTGAGAAGTGTTGAGATTCGCGTTAATAGTTTAAGCAATT
Organism: Orthonevra nobilis; assembly: GCA_963555765.1. NCBI lineage: Eukaryota > Metazoa > Arthropoda > Insecta > Diptera > Syrphidae > Orthonevra > Orthonevra nobilis. Next base: position 53,110,809 of record OY743226.1, read on the forward strand.
ATTTGTGTAATGCAGGACTTTTAACCAACTTAATCTAGTTTGCGGTTAATTGCGGAGTGGACCAGATTCTCAACCAACAAGATTGTTTTGACTGCCCCTAGCTAAATGTCGCCAGTTTTGCACGCAATATTGGTTGAGAACTCCTTCCACTTGTGTGCGCCACCTGAGTCGCGGTCTTCTTCTACTGCGCCGTTACTCGGCTGTGAATACGAAGACCCTCCGGGTCCGGAGGTTGAAAAGACCTTTGAAAGAAAGTAGAGGTACTTTCTGTTGACGAGGGTGTTTTGCACTATTGTTGAAAAAATCGAATTACTGTGCGTTTTTCGCCGCCAAATGGGTCGGTCAGATCTTTGCCCTGAGTGAGTCCTCTATGTGCACAAACCAAGGGGTTTGGCCGGGATGCAAAAACTAGACACACAGCTTCTCTCTGTGGATGCTGTCAAAGATAACCTTGAAATCGATGAAAAGGTGGTGGGTGTCGATTTGCAGTTCATGGGTTTTTTTCCAAGATCTTCCGTAATGTGATCATCTGGTCTGTGGTGGAATTTTCTGGTCTAAAGGCAAACTTCCCAAAGATGTGGAAGGAATCAATACTGGAACCAATTAAAAAAATAAAGAATGCTACAAATCCTTCTGACATCGGACCGGTAAACATGCTGCGGCCAATGGAGGCTAAAATTCTGGAGAAGGTAGTACAAATGCAACCGCAGATATATATGGAAAACAATGGACTTTTAGTGGAGTGCCAATCAGGGTTCAGAAGCAGAAACAGCAGCGAATCTCTTCTTAACCCAATGGTTGCGGACTGAAAGAGTGAGATACATTAACCAAAGAAAATTGCTGGTGTATTCATTGACCTCAGGAGCGATTTTAATGAGCTCCATCAATATGGTATAAGGGGAACAGAAAACAAATGTTTCGAGTCATTCTTGAAGGAACGTCAGCAAAGAACGAGGGTGGAAGAAGCAATATAGGAGGCGATCAACGTAACCATGGACCTTCCACAGGGATCTGTGTTAGGAACATTACTATTATAATTCATGTCAAATGTCGTTAAATTTTCGTGTCTACAACTTTTTACTGATGATGGCCTATTGTATGTTTCGTGTAATGAGTTGGATAAATCCATACACAAAGTAAATACGGATTTGGAAGAATTGTAAAAGTGGTTTGTTATGAACAAGATAAGTTCAAATGTAAGGAAAACAAAATGTACGTTTAAAAATTAATGATTCTCATAGAAATATATTAATATATGACGAGATAATTGAAAAAAATAATGGAAATCAAATACTTGGAGAGTATAAGTGACGCAAATTAAAATTTTTCGAAGCACATTGAAAACATTTCAAGAATAAGAAAAAGAATGTCAGTGCGGTATGCAATCAATGTGCATAACACCATAATTAACCCCCATTTTGAGTACTGCTCAACAATTATATATTTAAGGAATATATCTATGCTTCCGTTTAAACTTAACTTTAAGATACTTACTCAGCTTGAAAAATGCACGCTAAGACTATTTAAACATTGCGACCTACCTCAGCTTGTAGTTTTTCTATCCGGTTGTTGGCGTTTTCATATGCTTCAGCAGCGGGGTTGTTCGTCAAATGGACAACCTAAATAATGCAGCACACATAAGATATGAAATGTATTAACAAATTATTGTTTTCATCAACCTTGTATTTACTAATGTTAAAGTCTCCTTTAAGACATCTGTGTTCCAGTTCGAGTTCAAGTTCCTCCTTCCGTCTGTTCAATCTTTCATTTTCCATTCGCAAATTGTCAATTTCCTTTTTAAAGTGATCATAGCTATCGAGGCTTAAACTATTTTCTGTCAATAGTTCAGGGTTGAGTTTTATTCCAGCCAGTTCTTTTTCTAAGCACGCACACATGTCTTTATACGCAACGAGTGTCTTTTCCAGCATATCTAAGCGACATCTCAGTTGGGATTCTGGATTAACGACTTCGAGGGCATTGGAGACTAAAGAAAGAGATATTCGAGTTGACTTAGAAATAGAAAAATAAGTCTTTCCTTACTTGTCAAATCTTTTTCGAAATTTTCTAAAAGTTGCTTATAGCAATCACGCTCTTTTGCGACCAGCATTAACTTCTTTTGAACTCGCGCGACAATATTTTTGTGGTGCTTCAGTGCTGTCTTCGTAATTTCATTATTTTTTGCTAGTGATTCTAATTGCTACAAATAGGAAGAAAGACGATTAGTCAACGTACATAGTCCATATTCAATGTTTATTTATATTTACCTGTTCCAAATCATGTATACGGGATTCGGTGGAATGCTTCTCACACTGATTTGTGCTTTTCTCTGATGTCATTATGATGTCATTTTGAAGAATTTGCTCAATTCTAGACCGCAATGCTATCGGACTAACCAGGGTGTTTGGCAAACAATGATCTTGTGCAACTTTTACCCATTCTTTAAGTTCTTGTTCAAGACTTGTATACTTTACCTGTTTAAAAAAAAAAACATTAACATTGTCGACTCATTTTTTGAACTGTTAGAGCAAAAACAAAGAAGTGAGCATTTAAGAACGGTAGCCTTTATTGCATTAGAGGTTGATCACCTAAAAAAAACTTGATACGTTCTACCATCAACAAACGAGCATATCCATTCCATGGAAGACACGGGGTAACCAATAGATTTCATTTTAAAAGCAATTCGCTTATGGGAAAGCTTATCAAAGGCCTTACTGAAATCAGTGTATATGCAGTCGACTTGATTTCCTACTTCTAGGTTTTTAATGGTAAATGATGTAAACTCCAACAAATTAGTTACAGTGGATTTGTTTTTAACAAAGCTATATTGTTTATCAGGCAGGAAAGGTAAACAACTGGAGTAAACGCTGTCGAAAATGATAGCCTCAAAGAGTTTCGGCAAGCAAGATAGCTAAACTATGGGTCTGTAATAAGTAACATCACCCCAGAAGCCCTTTTTGTGCACCTTCAGCAATATTTAAAAATTATTGGAGGCATCATGTCAGGTCCGCAGGTGGTGTAGTTCCAAGGCAGGCAAAATGATGTTCCCCGTCACCAGGATTTATGAGTCGTAATTTACTGCCTTCAGGTGGAAACCTTTGCGATACACACAGCAGTGTTGTTTTAAAAGTAAAGCATCAATCAGGCTTGTTTAGCAAATTTATTGATGTGGCGGTCGAAAAAGTAAACCAAGAAGAGTTGTGCGCAACTAAGTTATCGCTGTTTGTCACTAGGTAGGTCCAGCAGTAAGTGCTGTTCGAGATCCTGAACCGAGTCTAGACATAACAAATTGTTTGGACACACAAGTGATTTTGTTTAGGCGTCATATACTTTGAAGCAAGTGTCTGATTTTTGTGCAAAATAATCGTCATTTGTTGGTAATGTCTAGAGGCCAAAAAATGTACGGCTCAAAGTGAAACAGTGTGACGTCATTTCGTCCAGCGTTTGAAAGACGGTTATTTTGGGGTTGTTCCCTTGAAGACGCTGAATTGGAGGCACTGCTCGATAAGACCAAATGAGAAGATTGCGAAAGGCTATTAAGGAAACTGTTTTAAGTTTCTTTGAGATAACGCACCCGTTCACATGATTGCAGTTACAATTAAAGAAACAAGGTTCAAGGAACACCTTTGGGGCAAGAAATTTAAAGATTATAGCGAATTATTGGCCGCTGTTGAGGTGTTTTGGGAGCATCAAGCCAAAGAATTCTAAGTATCGTGGTTAAGGAAAACAGATGAACTTAATGACAAGATTTTGTTGAAAAATTAATAATTTTTCCAAACTTAATTAACTTGGTTTTTATTCATTATAGTTACTCATAAAGGTACGCATTTAAAAATTTCGATGATTTCTAAACCAAATCAAGACACCTCACGACACAAACTATTTAAGGAAAATGAAAGCCGAATCTGTGAAGAACACTTAACGAATCAAGTGTGAATAAGTGGAGTCAATTATTACTTTTAAAACAATCTTACGGAAGCTATTTTCGATTATTTACTAAACCAATTAGATTCGTCATATGAACATGACGTCCATATTTTTGCTCTGTTTACATTACGAAATGTTTAATTCTAGCATATTTGCAAATTAGGCAGATTAAGATACTCCAATTCTCTCATTTCAGTTTGTCGTAGTGTCGCCGTTGTAATCGGATGAAGTTTAAGGTTTCGTCTTTGATTTCTATTGTTTTGAATTATGATCGAGTTTTTTGTAAAAAAAAAAGTCAATCATCCGGATATGCTTCAAAATTAATAGCCAGTGACATTGTGAATCGAAAAAAATCAATTAAAAAATTATGAACGTAAGGATGTTTTTTTTTTGTAAGATCTAATCTTTTTGAATATAATGGCATTCTCTTTTACCTGTAGTGCAACAGCATCGTTTTTAGCATTCTCATAGAACTCTAAACGAGTTTTCAGATCATGAACTTGTTCCTCAAGCAAAAGCTTGTCACCCAGAACTTCATGCAGATTCTTGTTGTTTGTTTTTAAACGTGCGATCTCTTTATCCATGTCCGGAATACTCGCTAGCCTCGAATTCGTATTCTAAATGGTCGATGTTGTTATAGCCGCAAAACGATTTAGAAATACTATATAACACGTACCTTTGTGATTTCCTTCCAATCGGCATATGAAGTTATTTCATATTCCAATTCTTTAATTCGCGATTTTGCTTCGTTGCTTGCTTGCTTCTCCCTTTCCAAGCTTAACTTGATTTCGTCATAAGCACTGGCCTTATCTTTGTAGTCTTCCAGCATACATTTGACATTCCCGAGTTCCTCTGTTACAAGATCTAACTCCTGTACGCAAAAACAGGTCTATTGTTTTAGAAATACTTTCGTTACTGGCAAAACATAATCTTACCATCTCCAGTTTATCAGAGTGTCGACGATATTCACTTAGTTCATTTGCCATACTATTTTGCATGAGTCTTGCGTTTTCCTCAATTTCTGCATTGGTCATTTGCAGCTTGTGAATTGCATTCTCGTATGAACTCTTCTTTTCGACCATTTCATTTTTAGCAGTAGCAGCTTCGGATTTGGCGCGTTGTTCACGCTTTCGCGTTACTGTCAAATGCTTCTCCAAATCTGTTATTTTATTTGCAGAGTAATCGCACTGCTTTGTTAATTCGCGCACTTTGCTCTCGTACATGGTCTCCATTTCTTGCCGAATCTTGTGCTGGCGCTCAATTTCTTGCTTGAATTTCACAATCTAATAATGAGAAAATTTTCGAAGTTTGTGTTTAGAACATATGTTTTTATAATCAAGATTTAAAAGGTAAGAAATGAATAGAAAAAGATTAAACGGTTAACCTTTAGGAATAACGACACTTCGTCGAATAGGAAAGTCGGATATAAAGGGAATCATTCGAACAAACGAAGGAAAAGGGCCACCAGCACCAGGTGAGGGAGACAAGGGTGAATAGAGAAGAGCAGGGTTTATAGCTCTTCATCATTCCTCTTGACTTTGGCCTAGAACGCACCATCAACGCCGCTTCCATAGGAATCCAAAGGTCGCCAAAAAAAAGCTGAAGCGAATCAGATGCAAGATGCGAGGCACTCCTACTGATAGACGCGAAACAAATCGAGGATGTAGTTACATTCTGCTACCTCGGCAGTGCGTCGTGCAAAAAGTTGCAGAAGTCTAACCTCGTAGAGACAAGGCACGCCACGCTTTATAATCGCTTGGCAATGTTTGATGGTCCAACCACCTCTCCATCTCACTTTATAATTGGATATACAATTCCAACGAGAAATCGGCATTGCTCTTCTGATGCGAGATTTAAAAGACAATCAGAATCATTGTACGCAAGCTTCATGTCTCCGTCAACAAATGCTTGAGACAAATTCTGAAGGTCTTTGGGCCGGAATGCAACTCACAGAGACTCATTGCAGCAGAGATGCGACGTCAAAAGTGAGGCTGGATAGACGACACACTTATTTAACCGGAAATTTTATATCCTGATGGTTATATAAATAAATAATTATTCAGTAAAGGAAGAAAAACCTGAAAAAATGTTAACATCAGTAAGCGGACAACCTAAACATGAAAATGTATTGACAGCCTCCCGAAAAAGATAATTTACAAGGATATCCCCAAGAATTACTCAGGCGCAGTAATATGAAATCAAGAAGAAAAAGAAGCCAACAAAAGGTTTAAATATGATGGTCCTTTTAACATCGATTTATATGGTAAAATGTACATTTTGAAGACTATCGTAGACTCAGAAATCTTATCGTTACAAAAAAAAAAAAACAAAAGCGAACTTCTATAAAAGAAAATTTGAGCACGTTTGGAAGCATGTAATCTGATTTTTTCGTACTTGAGCAGAAGGTGTCAGTAAGTGGTAACCGGCAATAAAATGTCAAGTTTCCTCCCCTAAATATGATTGGTGAAGCTGCAATTCTAATGAACAAGGATCTTCTAGTTATAAAAAACTGGGAACAACCTCTGCTTAAATCCAACCAAATTTAAGATACTTATTATCTATGGATATTCTTTCTGAATATTAAGCTTGGAGCAGGAATAGGAATATTTTTTAGCAGAACATTGACCTGAAATACGCATCTGAACGCCACAATTGGGAAAACCTATGGTGGACTCCGTGCTCTATGGCAAACGCACCGTTTCCTTCCAACTAAAACCAAATTGCTGTTGGCCAAATCAATTCTTTTACCGATGATGTTAGACGGGTGCAAAATAATCTGCAATCTTGATTCTGAGGGTCAAAGAAAGCTGAACATCGTTTACGAAAATAGTGCAAGCTGCGATATGATGATGTTTCAGCGTACGACCTAAAATTCAGTGGCTGCTCTATCTATTTAAGATAGCGGTGTCTATGTTTTCTTCAAGAAGTTATCCGAACCGGCCAACCTGATTATCCTTACTAAAAGCTGAAATTCCTACAATCGAGAAGATTATTCAAATTCGTGGATTCGAGGTACACCTGTCTTATTCAAAAGCGGCAGTTCTTTGTACACGTTCTCCGACTTTGGAACTCCCGGTCTACAAACGGAAGAAAAATAAGAAACACATACCTTTTCAAAAAAATCTCTTCTAATACAGCTAGTGAATAATTAAATCAGTAGTTCACACTGAAATCGAAACTGTTCTCTCCTTTATTTTATTCTTCTCCAAATTTTGTATATGCATGTTTATGTATTTCATTTATGAATTTAATCCCTCATTTTAAGATTTATTTATGGTATATATTTATCCTTTAAATTATTATTAAATTGAATTGAATTAAATTGAATAAACAAAACATGCATCTCTGATTTCTCAACCACGCTTGAGAACAAGTTCAAAAACACCCAGTGTGTCGTGCGATTTTTGAACTATAGTTGTTGGTCCTAATTTTTTTTTTTTTTTTCAACCGAGGAGAAACAAAGATTTTATGAATGATTTCAGAGTTTCCTACGCACAACAATAGACAATGCTCCTTTGAATCATCAACAGTCAGGGAGATAATTAAATTCGTTTTAATCGATGAACAGTGCACGTACTTCAAGAAACAACATTCGCCTCTCGTTAATTAAAACCAGCGATAATTCGAACCTGTGTATAATTCGAAGTTGTGATGACATTCCGTCGAACATCTCTTTAAAAAAAAATCTATATATACTAACCAAAATGCGGTAAAGTTTAACAAAACTATAAGAAACAAGTAACAAGGGAAAAAGTCAAATCCATGGTTCAATAATGAACTGAAAATCATGCAATGTGAAAAATAAACGTTAGCCAAAATAAGCGCATGTTGTGAAAGTTCAAATCAACAATACGATAATTAGTTTATGAGTAAAAAATCGGACAACCAAATGGACAAAAGGAGAAGTGGAGAGAAATTAAAAAAAATGTGTGTTTTGAGGGCAACGAATATCAAGACGAGTCGGTTATTGCTAACAAATTTAATGAATAATTCGTGAAAAGTGTTAAAAACTGCATAAAACCATTGGGATCAATATTATCAAAACCCTGAAAAAAAGCTGACTTTGAAAATGTAAGTCCAAGACTGATAATCGACAATTGGGACGTACTTGGAGAAACAATACTCCAGCTGGTGAACAAATCACTTTTGACGGGAAATTTTCCAACCACTTGGAAGAATTATTTTGTCACAACAGTGGAGAATATCACAAACACAAAGAATTTCGACCTATAAGATACTGCAGAATATTCTCTCAGCGTACCAATCTGGGTTAAGGAAAACCCATTCTGGGGATGGGGGCAGTAAAAAATAGATGATGGGGCTGTTATTGGATTTGAAGCGAGCTTTTGAAACCATTGACCGCAAATTATTATTGAAAAAATTTATGAGTATGGTTTTCCGCAGGATGGAACATGGATTTCTAAAGAGATCAACAAACAATTAATAGAATTCATCTCTCAAACTTTATGTGGCATGGAGAGTGGTAAGGAAGGCTTTATTTATAAATATTTTTCTACTTTTTTCGTCAGAACGCTAGCGATAGAAAAAAAAGGAACTGACGAGAAAACTGCAAACGTAGCTAACAAAAGATTGGGGACATGTGAAACTTGGGTTCATTTGGCCAATCTTCTTCGTTCACATCAAGAGTCGTATCAATCTTGTAGCCTCTGCATGTCCCAGGAAGATGCAAATATCTTTCCAAATTTTTTTCCAAGAAGATTCACTGGTTTTTGAATGAACTTTCGAAACAATTTCAAGCATACATATATGCACAAAACTCAAAAACAAAAAATATGATCAACATTTATACCAACAAACTTATCACTTGGTCTGAAAGCCAAATGAACTGAACATTCTTGAGTGGAATATACTCACCCTTGCTTTGGCTTCAATTAAATCGGCTCTCAAGCGTCGCATCTCCCATGGGCTGGGTGGAAGTGATGTATTCAAGGATGTATCAGCACTAGCGCTACGCACTGAACTAGGGCTTTCCATGGCCGTCTTTCCAAATGCCGAGCTATTTAAACTGCTCGAGATTCGCCGCTTCTTGGGCACTGCAAACACATTCAAGTAAAACAATTAATGTGATATCACCTAGATTTTCTACAACTAACATGTCTCATCCAGTGAATCGTTGGTAAAGTCGAAACTGAGTTTCTTTGGAGCGGCGTGCGCTACGCTATCATTGAATTGTGCCATAATTTTATCGAAATTTGATTTTATATCTTCCATCATCAAACTATGCAGGTGCCGGTCTTGCTTATTAATGCTATTTTTAGTTGCTTTGTTCGCGAGATTAACTATTAAATATACCGTAAATGCAGTGACTATTTTTTTTATAGTTAAATTTAACAAACTCGAGAAAAATTTGCCGCTAAAGAATGTTAAAAACACTTCTTTAGAAAAGTTGCACGCCATTAAGAACTTGACACTTGATAAATGACAGTTGTTGTGTACTTTTGTTGGTTTGTGATGCTTGCAAAAATATCGTGCGTCATCTGCTTGTGAACTTATGTAACTCGATTCAGTGCTGCCAAATTTAGTATAAGAAAAGAAATTTTAAATTTCTATTACATTTATATTATATATTTACAACATACGAATACTTTATACCGCCTGTACCGAAAAATTGATTCTCTTTTTCTGGCGGAGCGTTTGTCACTGTTCGATCGAGTCATCATTGAATCCGCGAGAAACCAGTAAATGTGAATTTCTAACCAATTCAGCAGATACTTCAAGCAACTTTTTTATGAACAAGAGCGCTACAAGTATTGATCCTTGTGGAACACCATGTTTAACTGTTTGATATTGTTTTAATTGCATATTTTTGTTCGTTGTGTCTTTGAGATAAGCTCTTTCACCACTATCTCAATTATTGATCTGAATTCTTCGCTTGAGACTGTATTTTGTATTTTTTCGACTGCGGTAATCATTGATTCTTTCAATGAGCTTGGAAATCCTCTAGTTTGAGTGTTTATCATTTTTATAGTGTTGGCCTTAGTATCGACCTGATATCCTTACCTTTGTAGATAAGTGATTTTTGAGCTTCTGCAGTCTTAAATCATTCATATTATTTAGTGAATATAGTTGAACTTCACGAACTTACTGAACGTATCTTAATAAATATTTTGGAATCAAGTCAGTCAAAAAGTAACATTGTTTCTTTGTTATCTATCATGATGCCAAGGTATTTTATTTTATCAACTCTTTCTATTATTTGGTTTTAAATTTTTAAACTTGAATTTTAATAAACACTGCTCATAATCTATTAAATCATACATTTAGTTTTGTTGGCATTCAATTTAAGTCTATTTTGGCTCCAACCAGTTATGTAAATCAATGCATCATCAGCAAAAAGGGCGATTTCACAGTGTTTTAAATCACATATAATGTCGTCAAAACAGACAACAAACATGAGAGTCCCCAATACAGACCCTGGAGGAACTTTCCATTTACTTTTACCTTTTGAGTTAGACTATTATAAATAAGTTCCAAGTTTTTGATTCCGAATTTTTGTAACTTCATTAAGAATATGGAGCGATCTGTTGTTTCAAAAACACTGTATCTATATTAACCTTCAATTTGCTTCTAGTTTCTTTCTTTCACAGAACGCTGCTTTCGAAAACCAGATTGAGATTCAATTATCATAAAATAATTAATTTTCGAAAAAAATTTCAGAATGTTTAAACGTTATTTTTCTAAAAGTTTTTCGTACAATGACATACTGTTCATTGGGCGGAATTCATCACATTTTTCGTCGATTGATATTTTCAATCGGACTCACTTAACATAGATTCTTTCCTAGATTTAGGATAAAATGTCATTTTCGAAAGATTCATTAAAAATTGCCTGTAAGGCTGATCCCAGAATTACAAAATTTTCTGAGTAAGTCTTTGGATACAAAAGGTTACATTTTTTTATTTGGAGTGAGCATAGAGCGGATATCAGTTAACAAAACCCAATTAAATTCAAAGTTGTACCCTAAGTCGGTCATTTAGTCAACGTTGGGCATATTTATGGTCGATTCATATATTTCTATTACACTATTCACGAAAAAATCATTCAATTTAGTGGCAATAACTTCTCTATACTTCAAAACTTCATAATAAGTATTGACAAATGTTATTTGCGAATCTTGTTTTCCTAAAATATATTTTTTTAAGTTACGCCACTTCTCTTATCGAATTGAAGCTTTTTCAACATTTCAATGTGGAATCACTCTTAATTAAAAAAAAAACAACAACAACTGAGAGTTCACTCTCACACTAAGGGTTCCGCGCCTCGTAAGAGTGTGCAACACTACTTTCCCACCTTAACGCGTGTCATGTACGTGTTTTGCTATCGCAACTAGTACTTGCTTGGTAATAAATAATTAAGACAAGTGTATCATGTGATTCTGGAGCATGTTTAAGTTATAGTTGTCAACGTTTTCAAGTATGCTCTAAAGAAGGGATTGAAAAATAAGAATAAATGTATCTAAACACGGAATATCCTTCTGTCCTGGTGCGCCTTACCTTTTTAATCCTTTTTTTTTTAAATGACATTGTACCTAGTTAATTATTTCGGATTGAGAAAAATGCCGCCATGAAAGTAAACGTAAACACGTTTACATGGTATGACACTTCGTTTGGTTGGGCTAAAAACTATACAACACAACACTACATTAAGGCATTCTTTCTACAAGTTGCAAACGTTTTTTAACATTGTTTTGGATGGAAGAAATGATTGCATATCTTAAAAAGTTGTTAAGTTGCTCCAAGATTCTAGTTGCCAAGTTGAGCTACGATTTCATGAAACACTTTCCTTGTATGGTGACAATTATGTTTACATTTATAAATCAAACAGATTAGGGCGCCTTCATGCGCTTTTAAAAATTGTCAATGCACCATGTAGTAGGATGGGGATGATTAGGGTCAGTGGAGCCTAGCTAGTCGCAAACTACCTGAAATATATAGCTATCTATGGTAACGTACTGACCAAGACGTCGGATTTGGGCGTTCTTTCTTGATGACAACATATTCTTCTTTGTGCCCTCGTATACCGCCAAACTCATCTTTGCCGTTTCTGTCTGAACACTCATAAATGCACTGTTGTCATCAAGCTGCATTCTCCGATTGCCGACAGACCTTTAAAAGATAGTGCCTCTATTGTTGATACGTGACTTTTGTACTATTGTTCCAAAATTATGTGTAAGAAATCGTATGATAGTTCATCACCTTGTGTAAAACGTTGTTTGACATCAAGTGGATCGGTGACATCGTTACCGAACTGAATGGAGCAGCTTAAGCTCTCCATCGTCATCCTGCATAAAAGGACGAGCTTCGCAGGGATACCAATCCTAGATACTTCTGGTGGATGCTGTCAAAGACAACCTTGAAATTGATATAAATGTGGTGGGTTCCGATTTGGAGCTTCAAAGTTTTTTCCAAGATTTGTCGAGATGTTATTATTTGGTCTATGGTGAATATTGCTGGTCAAATGCTACACTGATCTACACCTATCAGGTTGTTGACGAACTGCTTCAGACGTTCACATAATGCGGAAGTAAAGAAGTTATGGTTTCTTCAGGATTGGTCAAACAATACTGATAATCCAATCATCGGGCATGCTTTATTCTGACCATATGAAGCAGATAAGTTGGTCCATACTCCTAACCAAGTCTTCGCCGCCGCTTTGAAGTGTTCGGCAGTTAATCCGTCCGCTTAAGTGACTTTTTTTGCTGTCTTTTCTTCGTCTTTTGTTGGCCTGCGTTGTCTTCATTGAATGGTTCAGGCTGCCTGCAAGCGAAATTTGATTCATCTTCGCCGTTATACAGTCTGCAGAAGTGGTTCTTCCATATCCTCGGGGCCATTAAGTAATATGGCCCTATTTCGAATGACCAAACTTACATTATACAGGGCCATTCATTTAGGGAGTTCTCTCAGGACTTTCGACAAAATAATTCGGTTACAATTTGAAGAATTTTCATTTGCAAAACAAAATCCAAGGGCGACAATTAACACGATATTGAAGCCAGTTTTGGGCATTGGAACATGAATGAAAAAGCTGTGTCGGCTGTTTGCGTTCACTTAATTCGCAGTTTTTTATTCAACATGTCTTTGTACCGATTTCGCCGTTTGTTTTCATATCCAGTTTCCAATGAAAGTTTGGGTTTCTTGTATGTGGCTCAAGGAGGAATGTCAAATACGAAATTGGATGACCCTGTAAGAGACCCAACCCATCTCATTTCTGCTAGATAGAAAAGAAGCAAGAACATTTATCAAGGATCAGATAGCTCTAAACCACTTTAATTTTTGAAAGAAGGAGATTGAAGGAGAAGATGCAGTGAGTATTGGTTTTACAGCAATATGAATCTCACCAGAAGATTCCGGATACAATGACTCACATGCGGTTTTGGCATAAAGAGTGCATGAGGATCAAGGTTCCTGCATGAAGAGTTTCTTGTTCGGTACTTCTGAACGTCGAAACAGAATCTCAGAAACTATAAAAGTTTTAAATCTATTCCTTTAAAAACGCCTTTAACATTTGTTTTAATTCGAATTCTTCTTCAATTTCTTGAGCTTATACCTTCGTTCTAAAAAAAATCATCGCCTTGTTTCAAAATTTGTCATTTATTTAATGGTGTAACAAAATCCTTTAAGTCTAAGGAGCAGCTTTACTTATTTTTTCCTTCAATCACTAAGCCGCAAACCGTGTATGTAACAGAAACAATGTAAGGACTCCCTTCTCAAACAGCAGGAGATGTGATAAATAGTTCAAAAATAAATGTAAATGATGAACTTTATTCGACTCTGAAGTCAGTAAGGACAGCCAGTCGACAGGCTCGCGGGTGGCCAACAGACATCTGCAATGCAGACTCCTGACAAAGTGTTCAATTCAAGACGAACTCTGCGGCGTTCACATGATTCCATCATTTTCCTTTTATCACCTCTATTCAGAGGGCAGGAGGCACATAAGCCGGGAACAAATTACAACCAGCAGCTCAGGCGGCCGCGGCTGTCATGCGAAAGTTAAATTACCCCCCGGGTATCGTATTTGAAATATCGTCTTCGGTGGGGGAATTAAGATTTAACTTTGCCATTATGGTTGGCAGCCATGGCTGCAGAAATTTACCGTAGCCGGACAAATAGAAGGTTTTATTGGGTAGTCAAATTGTACACGTGGCGCAAATAAGGAGCGGAATTTTGTATTCGGTATTTGGTTCCACTTATAATGTATCCCTTTATTGAATAAGTGAAACAAGATCCCGACAGTTTATTCGAGGCAATTTGGCGATGGCAATAAAAGGACGTCAAATTAATAATAATATTACACCCATAGATGCAGACCGCGAGCACCGAGTTGGGCCTACATTAATTGAGGATGCCTGTCAGAATCAATTGTTAATGTATTTCCTTGTTGGAAATATGTAGTTGAATTATCCTTTATTTTTTTTTTTCGTAGCATTTTCCTCTGATTCTCTGGCTGTATGCCAGATGAATGAGAGTAAATTGCGAATGTCGGGAGATTTGATTTATGGTTGAACCCTTGACAGGGTCGACTAAGGATATTCTCTATTGAATTCCCTGATTTTGTTGATATTCAAGGTGAAAAAGCGAACGGCACAGGGTATGCTTTGATATATTATGCGATTAATGATTTTGCTTCGCAACGATTCGGCAATTGTCAATGACCTCGATCAAGGATAAATGGGCGAAATAAGAGGAGGGATTTCTTTGCTTAACTTGGAATTTAAGGAAGTTTAAAAAAAAACTGATAGGAAATGAAGAAAATTTGTCATGTTTGTGACAAGTAAACCTGTCGTAATGACAGAATCAAATTGATTTAAGAAAAAGAAAATTATTACTATAATTATTTGTGAGGACGAAAGACGTCTGCCAAGATAAAAACGCCTTTTTAGAGTCTTAATAGCTTGTCGCAGAAAATGCAAGTCCAACACCTTGAAATGTCTGCAAGTGCTAGCTGCACCTAGTGTAGGTGACTTTTGTAGTTGAAAGTCCAGTTATCATTGTTTTGATCTCCTCGGGACAGCTGCAGAAGCTACAAGCCTTCAATAGGCCAATGGATGTAATCGGAGTTTTCGAGTGTACAACTCTTTTTTTTTGGTTATGAACAAATACACGTTACTCTACACAACAGCTAAAGATTTCTCTCGGTTTCTCCTTATAACTTACTCTTCTACAGATTTCGATAGAATAACAATTGTGTAAAATATCATCACCACTCAACTTATATCAATGAAAATCTTGGAATGGCAAAGAAGTCAAAAGGTAATTGAGGACAAAAAATTGTTTAGGAAAGAAGGAGAGGCACAAAAACCAACAGGTGCCGCTATCTTGACTTTCGATGGTCCTCAACCACCCTCCGAAATTAATAATTTGTTAATCCCATGTCATGGAGGATTTTGCGAAGGGATTGCACATACTTAAAATCATTACAAGGCAAGATTTACCATTTGTGGAACCTGCTGCGAGGTTTCTTCTTAACCTGGTAAGGGCAATAGGACATTTTGTATCAACTGCACGTCGGGTGATCATTAGTCCAAGGCCGTAGCTGCCCCATATTCCTTACAAAAAACATTAATAATAATTAAATCAGAAAATAGCTCAGGACACTTTTACGCTCCTAAAATTTAACACCGAGAACTTAAGAAATCATTGGCAGATATAATAAAAGAGCGAAGTGAACCAGCGTAACACAGGTATATGAAAATTGCATTAAGATAACGAAAACTACTTAAGTAAACAATCTAGCAGCTAGGAATTTATATACAGAAAGCCTTATCAATTACACGTTGGATTCCATGGATATTATTTTGCACAATGAGCAATGAGTATCAATCTCTCAGAATTCCTCTCTCATTAACAGCAAAAACCTACGGACTGTGAATTGGACCACATTTAAAAAAAAAAATTATGATTTTTCTAACCCTTGATCACAAGAAAACAAAAAAAAAACCCACAAACGAAATCTTCAACTAAAAGGACATGAATCCAAACACCCTTGTTTACATCCAAACATATATCTACCTCGATTTTTTCAACTCCAGATTTTCAGAAAACAATGTAAATTGATTGAAGCTATATAAGTCAGGAGGCGGCACAGTTAATATCAATTTCACTTAACACCTAAAAAGAAGCTGCAAACTTAAGAAAACTAAATGAAACAGCTTCGGCAGCATCTATTCTTTAAAAATTTTCTCTCCGAAGACCATCCCAGTCTATGTGGCTTAAACCACAGATCAAACCCCAAACAAAAGACAACCAAATACGAATGATGCATTCATTAATCGACGCCTGGCTGATATGATAAAAAGATCTGTTTGTGCTGACAGAGCAGAAGCATCAGATGAGTTCCTAACGTTCCATAACCCTAGCCTAGATTTCCATAACCACTGAACCAAAGTTAAAGCAATCAAAGAAAATCACATGAATCACTATTCCAGAATTCATGGAATCTCTTAGAGGAACCAAACACAACACCCGGCCCAGATAGAGTTACATACAGCATGATAAGAATCTACCAATAAAAGTCCTATTCAGGTTAATTATGGGAATGGAAAAACGCATATCTGATTCCAAATGCACATAACCAGGACAAAGACAAAGACAAGGAGAGGTTAAATAATAAGGTACATAAGTGACAGAGCATAAATTGTCAGCACAAAATTCATGGCGTTTGGCAAAAGTGTGTAGACTTTATATTGACGAATCGATGTACATTTTAAGGGCACTTTAATTTCATAATTAGTCATCTTCTATATTTACTTATGGCATACGGTACTCAAATGTAATATAAGTATCAACGGAACCCCGTTACTAAAACCGTGTTTTTCTTTTAATCGCAACTCAGAAATAAGTAGTTTATTGTATGGTGGTACGGAACCCTCACTTTTTTTTATATTTTAAAGCTTATTTGGGAAAAATCGAATCGAATATAGATGTTATTTACAGTAGCCTTAAATCAAGGATAGCAAATTAAGGAAATTCTGTTGAATATTTACGGAATGGGATGGACCGCGTCTTGATCGTGTTCAAGAACGAAAGTTAAGGTTTGTTAAAATAATATAGAAAATTAATATTTGTGCAAATCAAACTTGTTTTAGTTAAGAATTTTGTAAAAGCTTTCCCAAACTTGCACCTTTGCTAAATGATGCGAAAAGGAAATTGTTATAGGGCTTGATATACGGAATCTAATCAAAGATCTTATAATGTAGCCTCAAGTCATGGGAAAATAATTTGATGTTGGAAAAAATAGGACGCAATACGTCAATGAGAACTCGTTTGTAGAAATTGCAGAGTTTGAAAAAGGTTACCGTGTCAGTAAATGGGAAGCAGCCATTTAAAGATGTCACAATTTTATTTATTTACATAAATTAGCTTCTAGAGTAAGCATTCATTTTGTTGTTACTATTATGAATTCGCGCTCTCATGCATATAGTCTCAAGTGATGTGAAACGTCGCGTCGGCAGGCTAATGCATCTAAGGACTATATACATTCAACTCTTAAAATTATATTCGTTACCAATGAACAGGTGACTCGAAACAAAGCATGAACATCTACTAACTAAATTTTCCGTTTCAATAATGTATTCCCCGCTACCAGTTCGGTATGACGTCGGGAAATTCCAATTGAATCAGTGCAGGTTATCCCTGCCGTCCTTAGCACATTTAAAAAGCTTAAATATGTGGCTCTCAGCAATAAGTGGTTGTTTATTGGTTTAATTGATGGTTGCTTTAGTTTGGCATTCTTTATATATGCTAAAAGCTAAGAAGGAGCTGTTGCTTAAAGTCTCAAATAAGGACATTCTTGTTGCCTGAGTCCATATTTCACAATCCATAGTAATAGTGGGGTTTACTAAGAAAATACTTTCAATAGTTTGTTTTCATGATATTTTAATCGGGGGTAAAGTTTATAAATGGGGATTGTTTTCAGCTCATTTGTTCAGTCCTCAAACGTTTATCTTCAACGAAGACAAAAGTACGTACGGTATCGTGAATTTAAAACCAACTTCGAAAATTCGTTATTAAACTGAATCTGATGTGAATGTAGTGTTAAATAGTTTTTGAAGTGGTTTTTATTAATTGTTGAGAATTAAGTGCTTAAGAGCTTACTCGTTTGTGTAGTATTTTTTAATGTGCATGAAGATTTCAGGTGAATTGTGTTTTTCAAAATCGCCCTTGCTAAAGTGAAGTTGATTTAAATAAGAGTTAAATAGGGTGAATATATAAAAATTCAAATAATCTGTGATAATGAAATATAAGAAACAGCTGACACATGGAATAAGTGGGCTTCATATTGGTGCCCATTTATTAAGTTTAGTTTATATCATCCTCAGAGATTTATTTGTTTAAGAGAAACCATTACACAAAATAAGATAATAATTATTTACTTACTTACTTTAACGATGGTTTAAATCGTTTTTCATTATCTTCCCATAAGGAAGTTCTTACAATGGTCGTTTTCGGTATCCCAAAATTTTGAAATAAATCTACGGTGGATTGCATGATATCCGGACGCGTATGTATGTGCGTTATGTGCGTTATGTACGCATGACGTATATTTTCTTATTAAAATAGTTTATAACCCATATGACGCAAAGTTGTTTTTGAAAAATGTTTGAGTGAGGTCTGCAGACGAGAAATGTGATATGCCGAAGGAAAGCTCTCAAATTTAATATTATAAAGGTTTTGTCCAACCCTGTTTATTTTTTCCGCAATTCAGCGGCTGAGCTCTATTTGACCGCAAAATCCTGCAGTAGCTTAATACCTTGTTTCATTTAACCCAAAATTAAAGAGACGCAAGATGGTTGAAATAATATTCAAATAGAGAAACGCCTGGTTGGCGAAAACAGTGGTCTTTGCAGAGGGGGTCTTCCCATATCCATTGAAATTAATAAAACGATTATTTTAGTCCTAATTAAGAGAGTTAATCAAACTAAGACGTCTAGGCAACATACAGAGTCAAAAGTAAATTTGCTGAATGCCAAAGACACGGTAAAGTGATCTAAAATTAATTAGAGAGCGAGGAGCTCATATTAGTTGTCATCAAAAGAGTACAAACTAAGGTACTATGCAATAAAATGGCAAAATCGCTCCTGAAATGGTATTGGTTACTTTAAATATATTTTAAGTCGACTGCTTAAGGGAATTGCTTGCTTCATTAACTACGATTTCCGACTCTTTTCTTCTCATTTTCACTTGGATATTGTTATTTTCAGGAAATTAAGATAGATTGCGGTCATGCTAAGCCAGATTGTCAAGATAATTCGCCACAGAGTTTGTTTTCATAGTGACTCGATTGCAAACCAGAATGACACCTTCCAAGAAAACTATTTCAACCAATTTTTGCTTATCGATTGCATAATATTCCGCCCCAATAATGGACTAAGACCCAATCTTTTCTTGAAGGTCTCCCTTTCTATATCATTTATTCATCTACGCATTAATTTAACACTCCTACATTTCATTAGTATACAAATTTGGAGTCAACGTGATTCCAAGAAACGTGGCCTCAGTCGTGAATTTGATATAGATATCGCAAATAGTGTCGGTTCGGTCTTCGCGATGTTCACTGC
Organism: Orthonevra nobilis; assembly: GCA_963555765.1. Classification (NCBI taxonomy): domain Eukaryota; kingdom Metazoa; phylum Arthropoda; class Insecta; order Diptera; family Syrphidae; genus Orthonevra; species Orthonevra nobilis. Next base: position 53,130,310 of record OY743226.1, read on the forward strand.
TCATTTCATATAAATTAATCAACCTTCGTGGGGTGCGATCTTTCTTGCCGTGGTTTTTATCAATGAAAGAGCTCAAGATTCTTCTGTTAAGGTTTGTTTCAAGCAAAACTAACCTGAACTTAATAATTTCTCGCGACGCAAGCAAATTTTTATATGGTCAACCCACCCACAGCATTGGCTTTAACTCAATTTTTAAAAAATAAAATAATATAGAAAATTACAGGAACTCACAAATGTTTATCGAATTTATCAAAATGTTCGGTTGAATGATAGAATCCAACAAGAAGAAGATACAGGTCATCAAAAGAAATCTCATAGTTTTCAAAACGTTGAGACAAGGCGATGTTGAACGCCTCACCACTTTTGAACAAGCTTTTGAATAATCTTCTTCAGAAAAACGTGCAAAGTTACCAGACCGCAAAATTATACACGCGCTCACTCATACGGAAAAACTACAAATACAAGGCACAACAAGTAATAAACATTAAAAAAAAGAAAACAGAAAAAAAAACATTCCTAGAAAGCCCTAAACAAGTAAACAATCCCAGGCAGAAAGCACACAATTTTTCTCTTTCGCCTGAACGAAATACGTAAAGCGTGGAATAAAAAATCGTTATGTCATATTATCCCTTCTTCCCATCAGCACATAGCAGCATAACTGTGGGAAGACACACAGGACTCGTCTGCTGCCTTTGAACAAAACCAACAACAAGGCAAAGAAAATAAATAATAATAAGCAGCTCCCGATGGCGTGTATATTACAGGCCCACAGTGGCAAAAGAAAGCCGTGCTATTTGAAGTGTTTCCATTTTTCCTGGGGTCTACTGCTCCCGGACAAGGGTAAACACACTTAAAGGATCTATTCACTGGTGCATGTACTAGTGTCCTCTAAAGAGCACACGTTTTCAACTAAGAGCTCTCTTTCTCACCATTTTCCCCGTTTCTAACCTCCAATACATGTTGCAAACAGCAAGTAATTTTGCAGACTTGCCTAGCTTTGCCCAAGTAACCAGCCGCAACCCACTGTTACTACCCTACACCAACCTCTGGTTCAACAGAGAAATTCAAAGGTTGTAAAATTGACTGTGCAAACATACGAGTACAAACATACATATATGGATGCCTTCGTCTATGCATACCACCGAATGTATCCACATGTACCTACTGCAACTTGTAGCTGTTTCGTGCTCAGCAAAACAGCTAAATCACGGTTGTCGGGATCATTATACCTCGAGCATGTTGTGGGGTAAAGTAAAAACGACGGCACGAGGGAAGAAAAAAGCTCAACAGGAGAATCCGATAAGTACTCACTCAGGACTTACGGGTTGTGTTGAAAAGAACTTAATGTCCTTTCGCTTTCAATTTTCTCTCTTTCTCTGCTCCCAAATAATTTGTCACTTATACTTGGGCAGTGCAGGACTTTAGTGTATGTGTGTTTGTAAACCAGTGGCAGATTCGAAATGAAATTTAGGGCGCATCTATTTTCCAGTATGATTTTGTTTTTTCTTAATTATATGATCAGGAAGTGGGTGCCCTCCGGATCAAGATAAATATTCTGTGGCTGGGCAAAATGTCTATAGCGAATTTATCTGAGGCTTAATGACACAAGTTCCTGCCATGATGCACGTGATGTACCACAGTCCAAAAAGTCATTGTGCGTTAGTTTTGTTTTTCACATCTGTATCGACTCCAGCGAACAGATTAAAAAACGTCGGATAAGTCAATTGTCTGGTTTTGAAACTTTTTCGAAAAACTCAGACTTTTGAAGCCTCTCAAGAATTTTCGCTTTTCAAATTTATTTATTCCTTAAATCAATCAATCCATGAGCTGCCGAAAATGTTGACCCACCTTAATAAAACGACGTGGCATATGCATAGAAATGCACGGATAAGAATTCAATCTGTATCTGGAAGAGTAATAAAAGAATTAATTTTTTTTTGTGAAGATAATTCTATTGATTTCATGCCGAATGATTTGATTTCGTTTTTCCGGTATTTGAATTAACATAAATTCACATTCTTTTTTAGTCAAATGATTCATTTTGATAACATGAATGAATTCTTTTGATGTTAGTTGAAGTCCGCAGTTCGTTCACTGAATTTGAATTCTTTTGAACAGTGGGGACAGAATGTAAGGCAATTATTTTTAAGTGGACTACCCGATATGAATTCCTTGGTAACTTACTGGTCACCTGGTCTACTAACGTTTGGTAAAAGCTGGCGTAAAAAATTAATGTACTTCGATTAAATGTACGGTATGATTTTTCACCCTTTTCATACAATAAATTAAATTGCAATATGTATATTTTAATTGCAGGGGCTTAAAACGTTCTGAATATAAAATGAAACTTTTGAACTATGAACCAAAATAAACGCCTTTGGGAACTGACAAGAGAAAAAACCGACTTACTTTAAATGACTACACAACAATTTTAGTTCAATAAACTGACTTCAATCGGTAAAGATTGAATTCACATTGAGAAGTATGAATTCACTGTTGACTTCAGCCTTTCTTTCATAAATTCAATTGATTCCCAAAAATGATTTTAATTCTTATTGCTGAAAATTGCACAAATCATTTGATTTAATGGCATCATTCAAAAGTTTGAATGTTTTTGCTTTAATTCCGTGAATGCATTCCCAAAAAAAAATTAATTATTTTACAGAAAACGATAAAAAAAGAACAAGATCATATTGATATCCAATTTATATATTGGAGTCCAATAAAGATTTCATCAGTGGGAAAAGATGATGAAGAATTCTTGAACCAAGTGTCAAATCCGTAAGTTATGATTCGTCTGATAAGCCCTTATAAACAAGTATCTTTGTACTTGCAGTCACAACTTTTAAGCGCAAATTTCAGAACGTATGCTATCATTTTTTTTCCATATTTCGGAAGCAGACATATAGGAAATATAATTCCTTCGTTATTAAGTTCATCTCGTAAAGGACAAGGATTTACTTTCCTTAATAGCATTTCTTAAGCAGAAATTTTTAGATATCATTTTCTTTAAATTAATTTTTGGTTTTTCTTGGGCAATATCCTGTCTTCTGCCGTCAGCTACTCTATACGGATCTTCAACGTTTCTGCTAAAGTTGTGTATATAAATACTAAACAAGATGGGACCAAAAATGGTACCTTACGCTACACCGATTTGAAACATAACCTGAATGTTGGGAACCTATAAAAACGAAACTGCATCTGTATTCGAAAAAACATCTTTAATTCAGCGTCAGCCTGTTAGATGCTTTATCTTATTCTTTGCTTAGCCTGTAGTACAACTTTTCTAAAGTAGAAAATCCAAATAAGTTCGTAGGTATTTTAGGTTCAAATGTCTAATGAGTTTCTTAATATTATGCAAATCGAATATCGAATGAGAGTCTTTAATTTCTTAGTAAGAAAAGAATACAAGAGTCACCTTTTGGATATAAAAGACGTCCTAGCCAAAAATGAAATGACGCTTTTTGATCCGAAATCGCCCCACAAAAAGAATAAAAGCGACTGTATCGAAAAAAAATCTTCCTTGTTAGTATCTTGGACTACAGCAAATTGCACGACAATCTTGAAGTAGTTGTTGTCTTAAATCAACTCCAATTGATACATTTAAAAATAATGTCGACGCCAACCGCAATCAATCAAAATAGCTAAATGCCTTGGTATACATGAAGTTATAAAGAAATTAAAAATGGATAACGAGGGAAGAAAGCTATGCTTAAGCACGAACTTTACATGTTAAATGCAAAGCGGTTCTTAATACATCGTACACGTATTTATATAAGAGCGCTCTGACGGAAAGTCTTTGTTGTAATGTTGACCCTTCTTTGGTAACTTTTAAAATTCAAAGTAATTTAACTCATTTGAAAGTGTATACCATAAGATCGATCTCACATCTTAGCATTCAACAACAGACAAACCAACTTATTGGCCAACTAGATAACTAGACAAGAGACCAAAATTCTGATCTTTGCGATTTATTTGCCACGAAAGGCATGGATAAAATTTTTACGAAAGCTGAGGAAAGATTTAATCCCACCTTAGGTCAATCCCCACTTTAACTTAAACTAACGAAATACCGCACGGAAAGAAAAGCAAGACTTCAAAACTCCTCAAGGAGCTGCCAGGGAAGGCTCTTGTAAACATTTTGAATATAATAAATGCCGCCTTAATTTTAGGACACATTCCATGCCAGTAAAAAGTTGCCAAAATGATTATGATTTTAAAACCGCAGAAATCGAAAAAAAATCGGTTTGGGTGCGAGTAGGCCTGCCCATACCATTATTTTCCCATATCACGATATTAAAAAATAGGGGCCATTTTATTTGCCACCAACAACAAATTTAATTTGTGTTTTGAAAACATCATTCATTCCCTGGACCAATGCATTGCAAACTAATATAAAAAATAAGATATAGTACATATTTTTTTAAGCTGCTCCGTATACTCGTTTTTGCATTCTTGAATCATTTGAAAAAAGATTTCTGAATTTAACATGAAAAGATCAGGTGCATTTGCACCATGTAGCAGCAGGATAATGATGATGATGGTCTTATAGATCGTTACTTTATTTCATCGAGATAGATTAACTCAAAATGCAAACGTTCCCTTCCTCAGAAAACTTTTCATTGAAATGTATGCTGATCTATCACTGAAACATCACCCACAAATTATTATTATGATATTTTTAGTGCTATTTTTGTAAAAAAGTTTTGAAATGAGCAAAAGGGACACTTGCGACCAGGCTTTGCTTTTTTTTTTTGCAGTATTTAAATTTCTTGGAAAAATATTAACCATTGCTCGGAATATTGAATTTTGATTACCTTTACGTCGTTTTAGAAAGCAGAAAGTACATAGTTTCAATCGAGAGATGCTCAGCACATGATCTTTTTCTTTCTGTTCTATATGGCTTTAAGAGGATCGCTTTCAGTCCAGTTTTCTTTGGAAATTTTGATAGCTCTTTCCAGGCTGATTTGGAGAGTTTATTTATCTCTTCTTAATTTTCTTGAATGGCCTCTAGATTTTAGTTCATGATAAGAAACAACAAATGTGGTAAGCAAACTAAATCTTTGGATGTTACGATCTTCTTTGCAACGCTTTTTAATAAGGAGAATTGAAATTTTATCCATGTGTTTTCACTTTGTCATTTAGCCTTATATTGATGCTTTTTTAACAAAATTAGTTGCCTCATCTAAATTTTCCATTGTTTAAGTCTTACTGGATCAAATAAGTTGTTACCCACTGTAGGCCTAGTCACAAAATTTCTTCATAGCGGTCGGCGTCTCCTGAGGTGTTATAAATATGAGCCTTCTTCGGTCCTAAATCGGTCCATGGTTTTCTGTACAAGCTTCACAGATGGACAGTAACAAGCATAGCGCACAAAACGCGAGGTTTTAAAAATTAAACTCCACGATACCTAAAGCTTTTTCGGGTTTGGGTTTTAGCATAGTAATAGTTAATACAAATGCCAATGCGGGCCTCTGAAAAAAATGCATTTAATAAATGTAAAAAGTATAATACTTTAAAGAATGCTTAAAACAGATTCACCCCATCAAAAAGTTACACATGAAACATCACTGTCACAATTGGATTCTCAGCCATGCTGCTCTCTTGCTATGTTAAGGTTCTGAGCGTGAGTACAATTTACTCGAGATCGTACACATAAATACACCTACACCCACATTATCGTAATAGTAGTATCGGTAGGAATGAGTTGTAATACGTACCCAGGATATTGCCGCCGTGCCTCCTTTTATAATACACACGCGTACGAACACACCCACAAATACGTTTGTTCTTGCCCAAACAAACTACAGAGCGTACATTTTTTTCCAGCCCCTAAACAGGCATGGGGTGAGAATAAGTCTCTCTCTTATTGGGAAAGTTCACTGTTTTGGTACCCAGGCAAACGTATCCTCGGTGCCGTAAAATCAGTTGCAGTGCGTAGGCGGTTGTCGTAGACGTAGCCACCACGTGCTACTTTATCTGCTACAAAAAAAAATTAAAATTAAATATTTTTTATGATTTTATAACTTTTCAAAAAAAACGACTACGAAAAAATATCGTAACGACAATAATTGTTTTGTATTAAAAATTTAAATCAATCCCGCGACAATAAATATAAAATAAGTAAAAAATAAATAAATAAAAGTTTAGCTTTTTGCAAACCTTTTGTAAAGTGGAAAAAAAAACAGACTTTATTAATTTTGATATAAAGTGGAAAGCAACTCATTAGGGTCCTTTTGCAATCTCTTCATTTTCCATCCTTTGATGAGTGCTAAGAAAATCGATGATTCGAATCCAAATTGTTCTTCTCTTTTTTTTTAAGTGTTTGAAAGGCACACAATGTATAATTTGCAAGGCTCACTGAAAATTTAATACAGCCCTGACAAAACACACAACATTGTGCTTGTGCAAGTTTTAAAAGAAAAAAAAAAGTTTTAATATATAATTTTAAGGTTTCTTCAGATATAAATTCGTTGGTTTTTTTTTTTGGAGAATAAGTGTCGGCTGTATACCTAAACACATTTGTATACGTTTAGTTTTGATATCCAGCAGACGAATTTCTATGATATGTGACGGCTATTTTGGAACTTAATTTTATCGCTCATAATCCCAGCCCAACAATATTCAATGTGAAGCTACCAAAAGGAGCCATCATCTCAGCGTTTACGTGTGGGGAATTTGATAAAACATAAAAATCGAAGAAAGTAAGTATACGCCATAGTCATGATGAACTATGCCTTGGAGTGCGGGGATTTTCATGTATACATGTTTGTGTAGGATAAACGTTTTTCATTTTTTCCTTTTTCTCTCTTGCTCGCTGCATCTCTGAGATGACTTGAGATGATTAAGTTTTGACTGGATTAAGCAGATGAAAGTTGATGTTCTTTTTTTTTGGAGAGCGTGTGCGGGACAATGAATGCTCATTTCTCTTGTTTAAAAGTGTTTCAAATTACTTATATTATAATATTCTTTTGGAACAGCAAAAAAAAATAAATACTAACTAGATTCTCCTAAATTAAAAGAAATTTGAAATTAAAATCAACACCTCATTTAAAAAGTTGAGCACCAAGATGAAGGCACTTATATAAACACTTTTAAAAAAAAAATTATTGAGAATAATTTTGTGACTGTTTTTTCCACATATTTTTAATAATCAGATGTAATTTGGATATTGTTTATGTTGCCTATAAAACCTCAATAGTCCAAAGGGACTTGTTGATGGTCACAGCGACCGCGACCTCGAGGTGAAAATGCAAACGCAATGTAAGAGTAGCATACGTGTTTTAAAAGCCGACTTCAATTAAACACCTGTGGCTTTATTTGTTTCAATTTCTTAATAGTTATACACAAATTGTTTGTAATGATAACCGGAAACTAACTAAGAAACCACTCTTCCTATGACGATAATGTGAGGAATTCCTAGTTCCAATATTTAAAAGGATCATAGCCTTTTTCGGCAGAAATAAATAAAGTACTAGTATAGTATTACACTATGCAGGGTTTTAGAAGATTTAACTAAAAATTGAAGAAAAACATTATTTGTAATAAAGTACAAGACTGCATCATGATAACTCGGTTCACATCTTCGTCTCCAATGTGATTTTTAAGTTTTTTTTTTGCATATTTTCTGGAATTACTCCCTTGTTTTGGCTTAAAATGAAGAGATTTTCGCCGGCTTTCTTTTCGACCACGTTCGATGAACTGAAGTATCAATACTTCTTTAAAAAAATTGTATGCACTGAAATCTAAGAGCTTACAAGGACTGTATTTGGACACATCAGTAACACAGAACTAAGCTCCTGCTGGACGTGTGTAAGACTCGTTAAGTGCTGATGACTACTGAAAGACAGCATTTCCTTCTTCAAGTGATACGATACTCGGTCGTCCAATATTCATTTAAAGATCATGACGGTTGAATTATACACATTCGTGGATCTCTTTTTTTCGAGCAAAGAAACAAGACTTATTTTCCTTCATTGATATTACCAGCCTGTACTTATCGGGCAGTTGATCCTTGCACTCTTAAACTTGAAGCTGGTATATGAGATGCGAACACACTCTGGGACATTATTCACCAAATCGCTTAACATGGCTGAGATATCGTAGTGGACGGATTTTTGCCTTTTGGACTTTTCTTTGGATTAAAGAAAGTTACATCGATTGTATCGGAGCAATCTCCGTCACATCTTCACCAAGATTTCGTTTGTGGAGTTTATAGCTTTCCAAAGATAAATTTACTTGTTTAATACTTCAACCTCGAAGCGTGGTATTTTTGATGATGGTTCGTTAGGTATCTTTATCACCCAACATCTTAAGAAATTGAAAGATTCAAGCCTCACATGTTATCACCTGACTCTTGTGATGTCTGTTCAAAAAGTGTGTTGGAGGAACTTTAGAAGAAGTCGGCGCAGGCATCAAAAGGTTGAAGGGCAACAGGGCCGCGGGTTCAGACCAATCGGCGTCTGAACTTTCTAAACATGGTGGCGATGCTCTGGTCGGCAAGACCATCTGCCACGTTTGGGAGGACGAGAGCATGATCGACAACTGGAATACCAGCTCTTTCTACCCCAATCACATAAATTGTGAATCTATGTCTTGCAACAACTACCGAGTCATATCCCTACTCAATTTCGCTTAGAATGTCCTATCCAGTGTACTGTTTTAACATTTAGAGCCGAATTATTCCACACAAAGCTGACAATATTAGTGTGGCTTCCAGCCTGGCAAATCAGATTTTCACACTTCCTGGTATAGATGATCGAGTTTCAAGTCAAAACCCACAGTCTATATATCGACTTCAAAGTCGCATATGATAGCTGATTTGGTTATGTAGTTGAACGCTCGATAACACAAGTGCAGTTTGGACACAAAACCTTTGAGGTATGCAGAATATGCACCGGATTTTGGTCGCATGACAGTGCAGACTTCCTAAAACATTCGTCGGATATTTGGCTCTATCTGCAAGGAGGACGAATGGAATAGAAGACATAACTCTACGAACTCTAAAAGCTGTACAAACTTGTGGATATAATCCGGAAAGTAAAAATCTATCGACAAAACTGGCTCGGCCACATCGAGAGAGTGGACAATAACGGTCAAGCCAAGAGAACCTTCAAAGTCAAGCCACAATCTCTTACTCAGATCCTCTCAAGATCGTTGGCCGAATAAGTATGTTAAGTAAAGTGAGTAAGTTTCTTCTACTCGTCTTATTTTTCTGCATGTCCAGGTTCGCAACCTCAGGGGGACTGGGATTCAAGAGACTCTTGTACTTCGATTTCTTCTTCTTTCCTGTAGTCTAGTATAACTCTTAAGCATTGGAAATAATGACTGCCATTCGAGGTATTATAAAAAGTTGTCAAAGCCAATTTAAGTCTACTTATATGGTCATACATCCTGAAGGTGTTATGAGAGTCAAGCATCCATCAGCACATTATCGATTTTGTTGGCAGGTCAGTTTCTCATTTGGTGCAGGCTTGACAACCGTTCTGAATCAGAACTAACTTTGAATTTGCTCTAGAGCTCCTTTTGAGGTAGCCAAACATTGTTCATTTCTAGCTCTATTTTGGCGCAGACTTATTGCTTTTGAACTTCCTTTTCCTATTTATTAATACAATACAAACAAGATCTCAAATATGTTTAAATTGCCTTCATATTGGTATCCTAAGGATGCACTCCGAATTCCTAATTTCCAATTTATAACAAACTGAATCATGAAATATCTTTTACAAAGAAAAGCTTTCAAACCTATTGTTGTATCTTGAAACGTAGGCAAAAAAAAACTGACAATCTCCCGAAGGCTTAAGAGTTATGAAATGATACGCTCACGTCATTCGCATGCATGTGTGGACCAAAGATGGACACATGACACATAACTGAAGATTCTTCTCGGAAAAGGCGAAGAAGGTCTCCTCCCGTTTGTGGACGAACATGCATTCCTATGGATTTGTTATGTGGGTAATCTTTAGAAAATTTTCTATTCACAATTTAAGTAGAAAATACTATCAACAAAGAGTGGATTTAATCTTCTATGGAACAATAGCAATTTTTAGAATACTCATTCTCATACATACATCTCGGAATTGCACCGAAGGTAAAAAGGCCAATAAATCGATAAGAGTCGGTGAAATTGAATGGAATTCCTTCTCAGCCGCATGCACATTTCGAAGAGGTGCATTTTATCATCACGAGTAGGAATCAAGCAACTGGCTCTTCTGGAGTGCGCATTCCGGAAATTACTTCCTCCAAAGGACGAGCTATTCCATAGAACTAGCGCCCAGGAGTGCAGCAATCGTTCAGATGCAAACCATAAGCATTGATATCTATGGACATTGAGTTTATATGAAATGCATTTATTCGCAGCTGTATACAGCACGAATGGGTTGCATTGTGTGGGGTAAATAAGATGGTTATTCAATCGATACTAAATGATAGCAAGAGCTCTGGCAATTCAATAACAATTCAAATTAATCGCTTAAATTTAATTGAAAAAAAAGTTTCTTTGCAAAAATCGATGTAAGGATAATGAAAAATAATTTTGTTATATGCTGGCGCTGAGGAGTATTCATCCAAACATAGATTAAGGGATTACCATCTATTGATTAATTAATTTATATACTAGAGTTCGTCTGCGAAGATATCATTTTAAAAAAAAATTTGTAGAATTCAAAAATGTCTATTCGCCGCCCTTTGAGACTTAAAGGTCAATTATTATATAGTTTTCGTGGACGATTTATTTTCAAATATTTCTGTAACTCTCGATTGCCAAAATGTAATTCAATTTTCTATAAATGTAAGACATACTTCTTTGGAAAACAATTTTTTTTAAATATTCAGACATGTGCTTTTTTCGAAATAGAAAGTCCATTCTAAATATTTTTTTTTTAAATTTCTGGAATTTACTTACCAGTTTGTAAATAGAATCCTACATACAAACTTACAAAATTAAGTTCTTTATAATATTAAGAATAGCAAAAGGAAAAGGATGGTAAAAGATCTTTTGCTGATCTCGCCGTGACTAAGCAAAAACTTTCAGTTTGTTTTTAACAATTTGAACATGTTGAATAAATTTTGAAACAATTGTTTACCTTAAGAGAGCAAATAAAAATACCCATTGAAATCAACTTTAAAATTATGAGAAATGATCTCCGGTACAATTGGCTCAAACGAATATATGTATGTATGGTTCTGAACAAAAATTAAATTAAATTTTAAATAAAGCCCGATCTTCTTTAAAAAAAAAAACAAAACTAAAATGCGATTTGAAAAAACCTGACTTATTAATGGCCAAAAATAGCACATTTAACAATTTAGAAATCGACAGCAAATATTTAATCTATGCGTAGTACTTGAAGATCAAATCTGGGCGATCTGCTTACATTTTTGAATTACACCATAAGATACATGGTGGTTATTTTATGTATCGTATCGCCCGCCATATAATGACTTAATACTGCAAATGTTTGATTCCTTGGGCTAAAATCATCGTCATATCTCAGCCAATTTATTCAAAACATTAATGAACTATACGCCTAAATGAATCACTTTGTCTATAAGTGAAAAAAGATTGAAATCCCGTTCAGTGACTTTTGCGTTTATCGCGTTCAGACAGACAGACAGAGAGGAAAACTTTTTTTTATAACATTAAATGATGTGACAATTTATTTATTTATCAAACGGAGTTTCAATCTTACAGACAAAGATAGAACAACATATATGAATAAATTTACTAGATCAAGGAACAAAGACGCTTGATGCAATATATTAAAAAGTCCCTTATAAATATCTCGGAAAAACAAATTATAAAATCGGTTCCAAATTATTTTATTATATTCCAATACCGATTTGACAAGTGAAATTTAAAACGACTTGAATACATGGCAGTCCCAAAGATCTCTAGTAATTTTTTTAGAAACCCAAGCATTACTGATGATAACATCAGTTTGCGGCAGAAATATTATTATTCAAGATCTCTTTCAAGCTCATCATTGAGAATTTTAAATAGAAATTGATAGGACAACTATTCCAAAAGAGAGACAGCTTGATATTTTTCCACCTTAAGGTGCAATGAATTTGTGGTATACATTTAAATCGTTAGTACATAACAGGTATAACAAATGGGTAAAAAAAATCTTATATCCTTAACAAATAAAATAAAAAGAGAAAATTAGGTAATTCAAAAGACTAAAAAGAAGCCAATTAGTTGCTTATTTAATATACTTCCTTTGGTGTCCTGCCTAAAAAGGTCGTACAGCTTGAAAAACCGTTTGTTTCAAGTTTACCATTAATGAAAGCCCTCTCTTTCTCCTCCATTGTACAGGTGATATATATTCCCAATATAAATCGAGATCAAGGGCGTCAAAATTGTGTTGCAGATAAAAATACTTTTCTCGCTAATAAGAGTTTTTTTTATATTAGCTTTGTGATGTTAATATAGTAAGCTATTTTTTTTCTATTTTTTAAAATTCTAAAGCCTCTTACTCAATCAGAAAAGATTCTACATTTGTTTCAATCTTTTTTTCGTCACGCACTGCTCAGTTTCATTTTTTACTAAACGATTCGAATGCGTGATATGCTGAATTAAGACGGATAAATATAAAATATTTTTTCAAGAAATTAACGAAAACACCTTCAGTTGAAAAACTAAATGGTTTTTAAAGCGTTTCATCAAAGTCATAAATCCATTTGACGTCACCAAACGTTTCAAAGCCATCTCAAATTGCACTACAATTACTAAGATGCATGTTTTATTATTTATGTATAATTTTTGCTTTTGAAAATTGTGTTTTAAAGAACGCTGGTGAGACTGGAGTGCCGAATAATGACCGAATCTCTGTATCCTGTGCGATTAATAGAAAATGTAGCAGCTGTTGCCGAAAGGGTGTCTCTAGGAGCGTAAACCTCAACCACGCTAAAGATCTCAGAAACTGAAACCGAGTTATTTACAAGCCAAAGGAATTCATACGAAAGTAATCGAACTAAATTCGAAAACTAGATATAAATTCCAGATTTGCTTTAGGAGTCGAACCTGGGGCTAAGTCCAATTTAGAGGCATTCGGAGTCATAAATTGAGTGCGCAGTTACTAATTGAAATGGAAATGATTCCAACGGTATATTGTTTTACTTAAATTTTCTCCTCAATGTGCTTAATTTTTTATAATACATACGAATTTAAGGGGTTTTTGAATACAGTTACAATATAGAAATGGCCATTATTCTTGAACTGTTGCGAACTGTAATAAGTTGTAAATATCGAGTGTAAGCGAGCGTTCTTAATTCGGTATGTCCAAAGAATCTTTTTATTTGACTAAACGACAAGAAGTGGACTTAAAGTTTAACTGTCAAGGCACGGTGAGAGGGATAAGGAGGAGGAATGCAGCTGGAGCTGTTTTGATAACGAATTGGATATACTTTGTTTCCTTAGAGTTTTATCCTTCCATCTTGATATCTATTGAGCAGATTCGTGATAGCTTTTGGGACTTCTGTCCACACATGTGAGTAAAACATCAGTTTGCGTATGATCATGTGCTTAGAAAACAGGAACGTCAGTTGAATAAGTTGATAGTTGAAGAAGAAAGAAAATACACTTTTTTAAGGGGCAGGCTGTACAAATACTGTTTTTCGTCTATTCGGGAAAAGACCAAAAGTATAGAACAGATGAAAATCGTACGCAATGGTTTTGCCAACACGACAAAAGACTTCTCCAGCAGAATGGGAGGAATATTACCTCGACTTGCTTATTTTTGAATGTCATGCAGATAAACGATTCAAATTTTTGTTTCACAGCCGTTTTTATGTGTTTTAAATTATTTTATTCAAGTCTTGCATTGCATTAATATTTGATTTTGAATTCTTTCTTAGAAATATAAATAATAATTAATAATATAAACACTTCTCAAATAAGCTTTAGAAATATTTATATTATTTATTATATAGCCGCTCTCTTTCGGAGTGGGAGATATGGATTTTTACCAAGGCTTTGTTCCACCAAATGAATATCATTTCTTCACACTCTAAATCGTCTGTTTTAAGAAATACCTGTCACTACTGCGGCATTATGACATCGCCATTAACATCTTTTTGACATAGTCACATTTCAAAACCAAAATTCGCCACCGGACATTATTTTGATAGCAGTCTCAGTTACGTACGCTTCTTGTCCATCTCCTTCAGATTAAATTCTGGATTATGGTGTTTTAACTGGGTTCTCGTTTTCAAAATCCCCACTTTTTGGAATGTCAATTAAGCTCTTGAGTTTTTGGAAAATCTGATTTAAAATAATCGCAATTTAATTTTTTTTTCGGAAGTCATTCCACACTTGCTTCCTTTTTCAAATGAAACGTTGAATCATAAAAGCCTGATTGCAATGGTAGAACACCAAGTTAACATTCTTTTGTCGAGATATCAATTACATTTTTGTGTAGAAGCTGGTTTATCCGGAAGCTGGTGGCAGTTACGCACAACAGCCTCAATTGTTGGAAAGTTTTTGGAACGAGTTTATTTTGAAGGACACTTCACACGAGCAAACTCGCAGATATATAGGGTGTCTGATGAATCTTGCTACATTACAACAACAATTTATTTATTTTTATTTCTTTTGAAAGTTAATTAATTCTTCTTAATTATTTAAAAAAAAAAACATTCCCGCATCTCTTTTTAAAGCTGTTCGTCTTTGCCCGGAGGGTTGAAATAAGACTTGCTTCAAATATTGATTTAATGAATTGCTTTAATTCACTCAAAATTGCTGGTTTGATTTTGAATATTTCCTTTTGACATTATCACCATATGAAAAAATCAAGTGGAGTCAGATCGGGAAAGATACCTGCGCAAAATATAGTAAAGCATAGTTTTATCCTCGTCTTCCAGTTAAAGGAGCTTCTGGCAAAACTTCAAGTGCACAGAATATTCTGCGGGCTTGCGTTTGCTTGTTATTTTAACATTATAAGTATCCTTGTACAGAATTCTCTGCTGATACATATTAGAGCAGAAAAATTCTTTGCCAAAACCGTGCGAATAACCCGCATGACAGAATATACTTAAAAAACAATTGTTTTCTATGTTCGAACTGTAGGATTCTCTTGCTAAGGCATTCTGCTGACTGTCCCCCGCTCATTCAAAGCGAGTGCCATTTTACTTACCACCTGATTCCAATCCCGTTCGAAACGCAACGTCGGCGCCTAGTTACAACTATCCGAAATTTGTCCGATTCCATCTATACAACATTTCTTTGTTAACCAATTCTGAAGCACACGTTTCTTCTTTCCTAAGGCCGATGTTTTCTTCTCAGGTAAAATTAATGAATTAAAAGTTAAATCTCTCAAATTCGGATCATTAAATTTCTAATCCTTATTTGCAGCTCCAAAGAACTTCTTCTCAAACTAAAGATTTTTTTGTCCCTTATTTATCTTCAACTACATCCAAGATGATATATTATACTTCAAAGAGGTTTACGCTCTAGCGTTTTCCTGAACTCTCACAAATTGCTTGAACCTTACTGAAACCAATCCCTCGACTTATCTCTGCGACAATATTTTGAAAGAAGAACAAGTATTGCCTACGACTCATTGTACGTACTTCAAAGCAGCTCGGATTGGTAAAAAGTTGATCTGCCACTACAAATCTTACCGAATTCGTATCAAAAGCTCTGGAAAATAAGTTGATGCTAAGTTTTCGATGAAATTTTTCATCAAATAATTTATCTGAAAGGTCCATGGGGATTCTTCAACCATCATCTCGTGGATAAAATCTTAATCTTTTCGATGCAATGTGTGCGTTACCACAACTGGAGATCCTCAAGGAGGTCACTTAGGAATTAATGACGTTGGCTGATTCCTTAATGACTCCGACTTGTCCATTTACGCCGGTGATATGAGAATCTCTAGACACATTTCCTCCCCAATATTCTTTCTTTGTTGCAAAACGACTTAAAGAGATTCTTTGATTGCCGCAATAAAAATCTGTTAGAACTCAAATCTTTAACCCATTCATGCAAGCGTCTACGTCAACTTTCTCGAAGATATTTTTCTCACGGGTCTCCTGTTTCACTAGTCTGTCCGATGTACGATTTTGGCGCCCTGTATGTACCTGATACAATTTTCATAAATCATTTGCCAGGTGAAGCAATTGATTCGACCGAACAAACGCCACTAATACTAAGAGCATAAGTCAACAATGCTGCACTCAGCAAATATCTACCTTGATTTCCTCCTCCTCCTTCTTTTAAGTCCCCTGTGTCAAGAGTCATGTGCTTAATTTAAGCTTAAAATTAAAATTATTACCGTTCGGTTAAATAAGCTCAAATAAGGGTGAGTGATGAGTAAAAATCTCGTATCTACTCGAAGAACGTAAGACGTCTAATTTGACTTAACTTTGCTAGGTAACGAAATGATGATAAGTCTCTTCATGTTCATTAGCGCAGCTTCTGCAGATATCACTACTTCAGTGAACATACCTGTGGCAATTTTTCAAGGACCAGAAGGATGTTCGTTATTATATTTAGTACATCTCATGGTGTGTTCAACACTTAGTTCTCTTGAAAATTTATATTTCATTTTGTTAAACTGATTTCCTTTTATCTGAATGCTAAATGATTCAACTTAGACCCTTCCGAAGGTCCACAAAATGCATCGAGTCCTCTTTTCAGTCTCTCTTTTGCAATATAAAGTGAAGAAGTAATTTGGAACATTTAAATTTTAAAAACAGTTTGGAGTCATTATAGTTCAATAGTTTCGAGAGTAGTCGAGAATTGAAAAATCATCCACCCGAGCTAAGCAAGTGCATCGAGGTGATTCTTCGAGCGAATCTGGATATGATTTGCAAATTTTGATGGTGAATCGATTTCGATGTATTGCTTATTTTTGTGAGAAATCTACCAGTCATGGGAACATATAAGTCATTAGTACTTCAGGCTATTTTTTTGTCCTTTAAGATTTGTTTCACGATAAGAAATCACAACAGATGTGAAAACAGTCAAGCAAGGTGGTAGCTTCAGAACGATCAAAGTATGGTTCTTGTGCAGACCTCCTCCGTAATTTTGAACAGGAAAATGTTTAAACTTTAAGGATTCTCATTATTTCTATGATTTTATTTTAAGTAAAGAAATAGACTAACAATTTTGTATGAACTTCTCTGACAACATTTATGGTCCGGAGACTTATAAACGTAAGTGTATTTATTTAAACTCATATTTTTATCTTATGAGGAAATTAAAATCTGTAAGCTAGATGGATTTTGAATCTTTTCTATAAGAAAGTTAATTTGATTCTAATTGAACAAGTAAAATTGTCTCTGTTTTGAACAATTTTTTTTGTTATAAAATTTAAGCCACGCTTTCAAATTTGGATTCGAGAGCTTGATTGGTTCTCAAGATATGCGAGACGAAAAAATCAAAACATTGGAATCCTAGAAACATAGAATCTCGAAATGATACATCAAAATTTTGGATTCCAAAAATCGAACCCGGTTGCAATAACTTCCAGATGGGAAAGTAATTAAAAAAATCCTGAGATATTCCCCGGGCAATCTGCTCTTTAGAAAATTCCTGCATCTTTTAGTAAAAGTTGAAAGCAATGGGCAGCTTAAAGTGGTTTTTAATTATGAAAATGAAAGTAGCAAACCCATCCAATGTGGAAATAAGACCGAACTAAAATATATATGTACAAATGTAGAACAACATGATGTAACACTCCAGATTGAATTGAATTTTACAGGTGTTTTCAATCAATGACTTCTGTCGCAGCACAATTTCCCGCAAAGGACTAAATTACATCCTATTGGAAATTGGAACACCTTTTACCTCAAAAAAAGGTTCTCTAAGCACTTTGTCACAAAGTCAATAAACACAAACACCAATGTGAGTTCATGTGTGATATGTTTTTCTTAACGCTTCGAATGCGTAAAAGAAGGTCCTTAAATGGAAAAAAAGCGAAGAAGAAAATCATCATTGTATCAACATCAATTGGAAAAGACATATCCTCCTCAGCTCAACTGATTCACGTACGAGAACAAAATGAATTTTCTTTTACACTCAACTCAAGCCCGAACCCAAGGACAACGACAAGCAATAACTTACGAGAATGCGATGGTGTGAGAGGCTTAGGATTCACCATTTTAGTTTCCGAGCACGTGAAGTTAATTGAAGATCCTTATAATGAAATGTTTTTACTTTATCAATTATTACTGAGCTCATTGAAGTGATTGCATTCGTATTAACAGACTCGTAGCTCGTTTGAGGCTTACGTTTTCAATTTGCTTGCCTCGTGCTACAGGTTTTCAAATTCAATTTGATTCACGAGTATGTGAGATTGGAACGCAGAAAATTATTTCTGAATTTGGTCATTGAAGTGAAAATCTGAAAATCTTTCCACTTCATTGGCTTTGCGTTGATTTCCGCAACCGAAAAAGGGTTTGTTTTTCTCGATTTTGATTTCCAATCAATGATTCTCCTGATGTCAGATATCAAGAGATAAGTGAGTGAATTTAAACCTTCCCTCTCGAAATTCAATAAACGGTTTAAAAAAAAGATTGGTCTTACTAAGTTTTCGAATACGTTACAATCCGGCTTGGACTTGGACTTCAAGTGAACCTCATCTGGGATCAAGCTGAACCATGTTTTCGGCACATTCGCCAAACCTACGACGGGTGTAATGATCATGTGATTTCAACTCTTGCACAAGCTGAATTTTATAAGGGTTTTTAAGTCAAGATCGATCTGTAAAATTTTCCACAAAGTGGACGGGCATAGCTCATCGGTCGATCAATCGTCTAATACGGATTCAACACTTCGGATGGACGATTATGTCGACCATCAAATGAACGAAGCGTACCACTGGCAAAACTTATGCAACAGACAGTATTTAATTGTCAAATTTACAATCTGTAGAAACAGTGTTGCCAGTTTAATAACTAAACCTCTAAAAAACAACACGCTTTATATGTGTGCCCAACAGGGCTGGTAAAGTGCGTTTCCATTAAGATGTCCAACAATTCTGATCCGATTCACTCCACATGTCACCTTCAACATATTCAGGTGTTGTGGGTTCTCTCTACAGGATCTTATACAATCTTCCAGCTTTGTTGGTATTTTCAATGCATTCACAGGATGTGTTCTAAAATTGGATTTGCTAAATGACCATTAACCCTCATTTTTACCCAATCGTCCCTTCCTTGTACACTTCCTTACCTCTGTTCTCCTTCTGCTTGGCATTTGAGGGTAAACCACTTTAAAATATCGGTGCTTAAATTTAAAAATGATCAAAGAATCAGTTTTCCAATGATATTCTTAATTTTTTTTTTTAAATAAGTTTAAAGTTTGTACAAAAAAAAACATATCCAATATGCTTTTTTTTTGGGTAGATATAGTATTAATAATAATTAATAATAATAATAATAATAATTGTTTATTGTTTAGTAGTTTCATTGACATTGATACAACAAGACTTAAATCTTTAAAAGTATCAGAAAACAAGGTTAACATAGGTTTCTGATTTCATTAAACACTTTTAATTAAAATAAAACAAAAAAAAAAACTAAAAATAAAAAATAAAAATAAAATAAACTTAAGAACTTAAGGAAAAACATAATTCATTTTCGTAGTAAATACAATTCACTTATTCTATTAGTAATAAAGTAGTAGCTGAAAAGCGCAAAAGCAGTTTCCTCTTAAAAGCGGCGGGTGAGGGAGTTCTTTGCAATTCGTGCGGGAGTCCATTCCACAAGCGAATTGCGAATACATTAAGTGAATGTTCTGCAATATTGTGTGAAAAACGGGGCAATATTAACTTCAATCCCCTGTTCGAGTGGGCGAAACGGAGTGTTTCATGTATATAACTAGGACACCTGTTGTAGATAATATTATGGAGTTTCAGAATCGACCTAGACTTCAAGTATTCATCGAGTCCCATACTGAAGATGGAGTATGTGCCACACTGGAGAACCGAGGAATAGAGTGAATAAAGCGAATGCAGTCGTTGAAAGCCACGTTAAGCTTGCGTTTATACTCACTGTCGAGAACTGGATACACGGAACAATTGAAAGAGAAATACGGCATAATTAGTGATTTTACTATGAGTTTCCTCATACTGGGTGACAACGTGCCTGCAGAAGATCTTAACGACCGAAGTCCGAAATATATTTTTCTGACAGAATCGGAGATTGCACTACAGTAGCTAAGTTTACTATTGATTCTATATCCAAGGTATTTGACATCTTTTACGTATTCAATTACTTCATTATCCAGAACAACAGGGGGAAAATCGGAAGAGTTGAGTTCAATTCTAGAGCATAACATCGCAAGTGACTTAGCAGGGTTAAGATTTAGGCCGTTATATCGCGACCAGGCAAGTATGTGACTCAAGTCCTCATTTAACCTCACTATGCAATCATCCATCAACCCGGTTTCTCGAAAAATGTATAGTAGGACATTATCAGCGTACAAGTGGATGTGGCGATTGTGAACGACGTCGGGAAGATCGTTAATAAACAGCGAGAATAACAAAGGACCCAAGACAGACCCCTGTGGTATACCCATATTGGTGACTAGAGGATCCGAGATAGCTAGCTCAGTTTTTACACGTTGCACCCGATCTTTCAGATAACTACCCATAAGCTTTAGTGACGTGCTCGAGAAATTATACAGCCTCTTAAGTTTTGAAAGTAGAATTGTGCTGTTTATGCTATCAAATGCCTTTGAGAAATCCAAAAGAACCATGACGCAAAACTTGTCTGAATCGAGAGCAAAGCGGATATCAGAGGTAACTTTCATTGCAGCAGATTCGCAACTATGATTACGTCGGAAACCAGATTGCCATTTGGACAGTAAATTATTAGCATTCAAATAGTTTTGAATTTGGTCGTGTATTACCTTTTCAAATACTTTACATAAGAAAGATAAAATGCTAATCGGCATGTATTCGGAAGGGGCGGAGGGGTTTGCTTTCTTGGGAACTGGTATAATTTTAGCGATTTTCCACGTTTCGGTAAATTCGCTTCTATAAATACAAGCGTTGAATATATGAAGCAAGTATTGTAGCACAATGGGCAGAATTAGTTTTACAAATTTAGGTGGTATACCATCAGGACCTACGGCATTGGATTTAACCGATCTGATGGCACTCAGAACCTCATTGGCACTAATACATTGAAACGAGAAAGAACTTTCACTTTCGGCCACGGCAAACATTTCCTGTGGAAGACTTGAATATTTGTCATGGTTTGTTCATAAACTTCATCGTCAAAGAGTTGGCGGTTATTTCTTTTGATAAATACCACAGATGTTGATTGAACTTGCCAAGTGCAACTAATCAGTTTGTCACCTGTTTCATACTCTTTCAGCGTGTTTAAGAACCGCAAACCATCTTTCGTCGCGTTCGCTGGCAGACTGCATCCAAAGCCAGAGCTTGTCTCGATTGTCTTTCAGACTTATTTTGAACTGAGACTGCTTGAAGTATGTTAACAGAATCGCTTATGCCTTATTGATATCTATCCAAAGCTGAAACTAATTAAGGCATGATACAACCTTTCCTACCTCATTTTGTAGTAGCTAAGGTTCCCTTAGAGCTGATAATTCTTGAGTTGGTATAGGGCGGTGTGAAAAAATATCAATAAGCTCTCTGAACACATTTGCTGGAACTCTATTTGTGATTGTGATTTTTTTTAGTTCTGTTGCAGCCATCGACAGGCATTGTAAAAATTCACAATCTTCTTCACAAGTTCCGAAGACCTTTCGTAATTCACTTTCGAATGACAAGATTCGTTATTTCACTTTAACTTTATTTAACTTCGTCAATGTTCAAATACTAGCCAAGTGTGAGTTAATTCTCACACGATGATTTCCTGCTAAGAGTATACAACACTATATTACTTTAATTCTGGATCTCTCATTGCATCAGAAATAAATATGGTATGGCAGACAAAGTAAAATCTCGATATCGGATACTTTAAAAAAATAAGGGCTTAAAATGTTCACAAGATTTAAAGATTATTTTATGCAGACTTACTGTAAAAATTTGTGAATCTATGATTCTGAAATGTTTCATGCAGGGAGTTAACCCCAAGCTGAGGCAAAATTCGTTAGGAATTCATTAGTGAACATCAAAATGTGCGAACTCCAATTTCCCAATCCAAAGGTGTCACATCCGAGTACTTGTTTTGCTGGCGCAACTAAAAATATTGATTATAATCATATTTTCTTGAAACAAAATAACTAACAAGAGTATATCATGTGATTCTGGGGCGTTTTTAAGTTTTAGTTGTCAACGGATGCAATTTTGGAAAAATTTAGAAAAAAATATTTGTTAACATTGAATATGCTTATGTGCCATAAATGCGTTATCAACACATACAACGTCATTCAATGTTTACATTTTTCTCTAAAATCCCATGAAATACTTTTTTTAATAATTTACTTTTAGAAGATGACACTGTTATTCATTTTTTTTAGGTTGAGAAAAAAAAATGTGACACTTCGTTTGGTTAGGTAGAAACATTTTGACATTCGTTACACAAGTTCCCAAAGAATGGCCCCGTTCAGAATTCTAGGCACTAGCTAGTCAACCGGCTCTGATTGGTCGAGAGCCCGTGAATTTGACTGCAAAACTAGTTGACATTGGGTGAGGCAGGGGACTGAATTTGCAGTTAAAAATATTTGGCTGCTTTTACAGTTGACTGACAAAACATCAAAACTCACCTGGTGTGCCGTAAAATTATTTAAAAAACGGCTGGACTCCACGATGTTTTGGAAGAAGAAAATTAAATTCTAAGTGCAATACGATTTCTTAGTGGCTGAATTTGGTTAAATTCATAATTCAGTTTGTAAATCGTTTAAAAACAAAATAAAAGCTGACCTACACATGTGAATTAAGAGTTCACTTTCATAGCACATATGCACAAAATTAAATTCACATAAGATTTCGTCTACTGTGTCGACCATTTAAGTCATTTTATCTTTTAGAATTGAATGTTATAAACAATCAATTCGTTTGCGAAAATATTTTCTCCCGCCAATTTTAAGAACGAATAAATTGAATGTGAAAATTGAAAGTAAAATTGAATTAATGCCAAATGGAAATGTCAACTGCATTTGCAGTCATTTTCCCGTTAATTATTCTAGGCTTTGACTGAAATTTAAGTCCCTAGAATTCTGAACGTGGCCAATGATCCCTTGCAATTTTTTTTTTTTTTCATTTTTGTTATTGGAATTCGAGCTTTTTCTTTGTGACAGGATTATTATTCATTGACTTCTCCAAAAAGCTGTTTAGTTGAGTTGCGACTTTAGTTTTGACATTTCAAATTTATTATTTTTTGTTGTAGTAGCGGTAATGGCATTTCACCTTTTGTGAAAAGTGCAGGTTTAGTATAAGGAACCCCAAAAATAGAACTGCGAGAACTTGATCAGATAAGTGGTCATCAGCAGCTCCAAAGTTTCCTGGTCAGATTCAATATTGTTTGTTTCTCCAAACTTGTCAACTTAAGCCGGCAAAACGGAGTCTATTATCAGAGCCTTTCTCTGTCTTGAGGTTTCATAAACGCAATCAATTGACTCATAGTATTGCTCTTGAATTGGTTGAAACAGGCCATTATTCCGGGTTGCCACTCAATACTCTCTCTCGAAAATCCTTCTTGTCTTTTCTCTAAGCTCTAAAAAGTCAAAAAACAGTTTTGTATATTTGCTGGAAAAAGAAAGAACAAATCGAACTCATAAAAAAGCTAATGGGAAATTAGTATCTTATGCTCTACTCGCATCTTAGATTCTTAGGATTTTCGAAACCAAACGTGTATCCTCTTATTTCTTGTACGCAATAAAATAAACTGCAATTTACTCAGGTGTCCTTCGAAGGGGGCTTTGAGTGGAGCCGAAATAATATAAACACCTCACGTAACCATCCCATAATCTTCTTCAGGAAATGATGGAATGTATACATCTCTGTCATCGGAGTGACAGCTTGAAAATTTCAATCGAATAGGCACATGAATGAAGACTTCAACGCGAAAACGATAATGAGTGCCTATGACAATGTGTTGTCAGCAGATACCCTCAATAAGCTTCAAAAATGTTGATAAATAAACTCTGCGAAAAGCATGCGACACTTTCTGTTATAATACCTTTAATTATCCTCGAGAAGGGTGGAAAACATGCGCAGAGAAAGATACACACTCGCATTTGCTTCTGAGGATGGAGGCCTACATAAATTAGAAGAAAACCAATATAACCAGTCAGATAGATCTGTATATATGGGAACATAAGCTGGAGGAATGTTGGGTACGAGTATGAGTTAATGTTTTGATGCTTTTCCACATAGGCTTTAATTTCAACCGCAGCCTTTTCTCTTGTTTGCCGATAAGAATATAATTTCTCGTTCTCATTGATTTTCAAATAGTGAGGGTTTTTTCATACTGGTTTGGTTGAGTTGAACTAAAAATCTGAAAATGGCTTTACTCCATGGCCAACTTACCTCTCCAGCAGCATATAAGTACTCTTTGAAGCAGTCGAAGATGGACGGCTACTTGGCAGTTCATCTTAAGCCTTAATTGACTCTTCCAGTCCTCTTCGAAGTAATCGCAGATCCAGCATTTTCACCTTTATTTTATACATGTATAAAAAAGATGTGAAGCTTTATAGGCGCAACAAACGTCAGTCATAAATAAGGTACTACGACTAGGCTTAATTAGCTTGTGGTTTACCATTTAGTGTTTCGCATTTCTCAGATTTTAAGTGATGTTATTCCTTATTTTTTAAGGTTCCATATAGAACGAAACTTTATAGGATCACTTGGTTGTGTGTCTGCTTGTTCGTAGAGGTATCAAGTTGAAGTATAGACTGACAGAGACTATGTCTCAAAGAAAAATTTTATGTCCAACTTCTAAACCCGTGAGGAATGGGATGCATGCCGGAGTCCCGATACCGGACGACTCTATCACTATATTCATTGATTGATCAAAACTGGATTAAAAAGTCGGAAGTGTTTTATTCTCGAGTATTCTAGTGATTCTAGAACTCTCTTTCCGCATTATAGCTCACTGCAGTGTACTTCAATCCGAAATCAAATCGACTAACCAGGCTACTATGCTTTGTTTAAAGGATATATTCATTTTCAGCCATAACCCATCGCTAGTGAAAACACTACATCTAAGCTCATCAATGAATATCGGATATCCCTTAGCGTACTATTGCATGATTCATATTCACTGAGTGCCAGGACAAATAGACATCCACAGAAACTGCAAATCAAATGAGTTTGCCTATGCCGATACAATTCACACATTCGATGCGGTTTCATCATATATTGACATTCTCTTAGCCACGGTTATAAATATATTAAAAATAAATGCATCGACCTTTCAAAAAAAAATTCGGTAAATGAACCATCTTGCAACATCACCAGATAAACACGGCCCCCCTTAACAATTAGAGAACCACGAAGCTACTTAACCTGAGCCGAAACTCCTTAGGCGTTCTCAAATCTGTTCGCATGGGACATAGTCTTATTGACAGTCATGCGGAAAGGCTAGGCATGCAGTCAAAGGACTTCTGCAGAAACTGCCGCATGGAGAAAGAAGATGAGATTCCCACCTATCTCCTCTTTGAACCAAGAATAGGAATCTGGGCTCCCATTTCTTCACAGCTTGGCCAGATCTTGCTTATGCAAACCTTAAAGACTTCGCCCGGTTCATTATAAAAACAAACCGGCTATCTCCACCTACGGCTTCTTCAACCCCCAGAAGCAATTCCTCTCAAAATCGCAACTCAATTTTAGGCCAAGAAGCAGGCTATGAGAAAAAAATTTACGGAACCCTTTTTGTTCGTGTCCGACTCGCACTTGGGCACTCCGTTTTTTTAATAATTCGCTCGGTCTCAATGGTTTTTGAATACCCTTATAACTCATTATGCACAGACTGAGCAGAAGAATTAGAATTGTACGGTTTTTTTATTTATTGCGTGCATAAAGTTTTTCGTGCTCAGAATCTGAAGAATAGAATTTTTGCAAATGACAAGTGTACCATTGCATTCGCTTGTCTTTTCTACGGGGGCTTAACTTTTCAACTTAACATCTAGCGTTAGTCTAAGATACTTAACATCGCGCGCGAATAGTTGAATTAAATTTCGTCATATTACCAAAAATTGGCTTGCGTTGAGTTGGTCTTATTATTAATGATTCGTTAAGTCTTTGTTCATTTGCATATTTTATTCAAGGATCTTTGTGTCTTTTGAATGGCTAGCTTTACTAGAATTGGTTATTAAAATTGATGTATTATCTGGTCACCTGGCTATAGTCGTGCTTTCATCGTAAAGGATATACACATCTTGTATAAAAAAAAAGTACAATACCGAATCAACGACATCTCTTTGTGGAACTCCAGCGTCTATTACTTTTAAAAGAAAAGAAATCATTTCCGTTTTAAGAACGGAAAATCTGTCTTCTACATAGTATATTTGAATCCTGTAAATTTCTCAGCTCAGGCTGTGGCTTACACATCAGTCCTCAATTTTTTGTCTATAATTGCTCTTCAAATTATTTTGATTCTTTCATAAGTTGTCGAATGTTTGATTCTTAATCCAACCGGATAGAGAGCTGAGGAGAAAACCAAACAATAAATTGTAATATCATTTTCATTTATCGTGCTGGCCCCCGTCAAAAATTTGCCTTTTCTCGAAACGCCCAATGACTTTTCTTAAATCAATCTGTAGATATATAGTTTTGGTCTTCTGATATTGGGACTCTAGGGTTAAGATGGACTTTGCTGCCATTACTACAAAGCACTTTTTTATATTTGTATGCATTTAAGTTTTCCTTTTTTCGATAAGCTCAGAAACTATTAGCAAAATTTTCTAGTATGGTTAGAAGAAAATATGTCAGGTGAATCGATTCTCATTGTTTGTCCGTTTCCCAATTAAACTGAGAAAATTGAAATTTATAATTGTTAACTGCGCCAAATATTGTGGGATGAGGAGGAGCTGATTTAAATCGTCTTTGAGGCTTATCTGGCTTATTTGATAAATGTCTAACATAGCATAGTTAACATACTAATAATATGATCGGCTTTAGGAAAAGGCTGATATAAATAGAAAACGAAATCACCACTAAATATATCACGCCGTAACCGCATTTGTATGGTAAGCAACAAATTTGTGAATTTTACACTTAAAGTTATGTTCCGATGTTTTTTTTCTGTGGCGATTACGATAAAAGTTTAAAGTAACAAAGTTTTCGAAAAAAAAAACGAAATAAAACTTGAAAAGATGGTTGTATTACATGCTTACGGTCACTTGCGACTTCGTCTGCATAGATTTCGCGTTTGTAAAATCAAAAATGTATATTCGCTGCTATGTCCAAAAATAATTGTGGAAAAGACATTTATTATCTACATAATGTTCTTTGACGATAAGAAAACTTAGTTTGTAAAATTAGGACTTTAACATTACCTACTCGAATAACTATTGACAGATAAAAATCAATTCTCTCTCTTTATCTATTTTCCACGTCGTATACAAACAATTTTTAAATTAACCTTAATGTCTTGTCATCCCAAACTTTTTTATAGACCTTTTTAAGTTCTACAGCTTTTCTGAAGAATGCCGTATGCTGTTTTTTCACTGATTTCAGTTGCAAAATTGATCGGCACGAAATGCCCCAAATACAAAATAAAGTTCTTCGCTATATTGCACATGCGCCTTGGTATGTTCTTAACGCTGATCTACACAGAGATCTAAAAACTAAAGTTGAAACAAGTTGCAAGAAGGCCTAAGGAAAGACTTTTATCTATCTATCAAAGTGAATAAATTATGCATTTACTAATTTAGTGATCTGACAAACTTGATCCAGTAATATTTTAAAGTTCTGGCATTTTGGATAAAGGCTTGCGTGACTTTAAGCGCAACTACTCTTGTAACACAATTAGAATGGAGCTTAATATTCACAGAAGACAAAACTATGACGCTGCATTCTATGACTAGTTTAGTCAAGGGCCTTATATATCTATCGATTTCAAGCATAGGAAAAAGCTGCGCAAAAGACATATAAATCTTGGACATAAGTGGAGATCCGACTAAGACTTTACCAACGTCACCGATGCTTCTTTAGTTCGTTCAAGCAATTAGGATCAAAACTACTTATTCCAGGGAAAAATATCGTTCTCTACAAAACACTCAATTTACCAGACGAATGATGGAAGATAAAAAAGAAAGTGGCACAGATTTTAGCGACTTTAAAAACAGAAGTGCTCAAACGGATATGCAGGAAGGCGAACGCAAATGAACGTACAACTGGAAGACTGGAAAATCCATCGACTACAATATCTCGTCCACATTGGGCAAATGAAGAAAGGCAGTTTTTCGAATCCCAACCACCAGGTTAAAAACATAAAGAAAAGGCCGAACCTCCAGCTCAAGGATCAAGCAATCGCAGATGCCAGGAATTGCAGTGCAAATGAACTCTTGAAAACCGCTGTATCTCTAGGCGTTTTAAGTAAAAAACGTCCGTTGATAAGGTTAAGAGAATGGATATCAACGCATATGCTCGAAAAGTAATCGAATCTGGCAAGAAGATACATTTTGATTGGACATTTTAAATATTCGTTTTTTTTTTTTTGTAATAAAATGATAGAGCATAAGTTTGTTTCAATCCAAACATCATAGAGTTGCCAAATGAAAGAAGATTTTTTTTAGCAAGGACACTTCATCAATGACTTTTATTCCCACTAATATATTTTTTGATGTGTGGAACATCCTTTAAAAAAAAACTTTCATTCCTTGAAAAACACTCCCTTTTCATAATATGCTGCTGGCATAATACTGTTCTCGTTAAATCTTCTCTCTGTCACAAAGATTTAGTGTGTCCATCTCAAAATGGGCCTTCTTCAAGCACTTTATTTTACTTTTTTTTTTTTTTTTTTGTAAATTGAACTCAAGAGGAAAAAGATGATAACTCAAAAGATAAATACATACCACACTCGGATTCTCTGGGTTTGATAATAATATTTTCAAATGTATCAAAATTAAATCCTTTTCTAACCGAACATAAGTACATCCGTACATGTCTATTTATATGAGCATCGCTCATTTTTCAACCAATGAATAGAAACCACAAAAAAGCGTCTGTAGACAGAAAACTTACCACTCATATAAAAAGGACGACCAAAGCGAGAGGAAAAAACAACCAAAGACCTTTTTCTGGGTACCAATGACATATTACCGCTATCATAAACGTGCCATAAAAGGAAGCAATCAGTGTAGACTTGAATTATGGTATACCTCTGATACATGGCATAAAAAAAAAAAAAAAACACATACACATGTGATATATCCTGCAGACTTAAAACTCCATTGTGCGTCTTGAGTAGAAAATAAAAGATCCCGAAAAAAATATCTACATATATATATATGCATGTATGTTGAAGTATATATAACCTCTTTAAAGAACCCAGTAAGGACTTTTCGTTCAAGTGTGATGATATGTTATCTTTTGGTTTCCATTTTCCGCTCAGTGGCTTGTTGCCCCCTTTATGTTGGCTTTGTGTACTCATTTTCATTGAAATGAAGCCAAGGGACTGCTCCTTATGATTTTGTTTTCGAAAATAAACCTCACATGGAATAGCTTAATAATAACTGTGAAATTGTTTCCCAATAATTTGGTCAACCCCGGAAGGGATAAGACCAAAGTTTGTTTATCTTTTGTCGAATGTTCATACTTGGGGCAAATTTGCTCGTCTGTTTTTGGTGTTTCCTATTTGATTTAATCCACTTGGATGGTGGTTACGGATATGTCTAATTCTTAAATATAAATCAAAATGTTCTGGATTTGATGGATCACTAAGTATAAAGATACATTTGCAACCTTAAAACAAACAAGTTTTGTGTATGTGTTTATATTTTCATATTAAATGAAAGTCTTTATAGTTGTTTTCGGTGTGAGTTGTTATACCCATAAAGCAGCTCCTTAGATGCAAAGGTTTCGGTAAAATAATATAGAAATAAAGATATCCTGCAACATTTAAAATGCCTTAAAAAGTAAAAAAATGATGAAAAGTAGTCCCCGGAGTTTTTTTTTTTGAAAACAGGCGTTTTTTAAGTAAAGTTATAGTCATTCCTCAACAAATTTGCCTTCGAGAGCAATGTACCGAGTTTCCAAAATTTTTATGTCATTTCTGTCGCTCTCGAAATACGCGTCGGTTTCTGCTATCACGGACTTCCTTGAGCAACCGCTTGAGGTTTGGGAACGGTTATAATAGTCGCTGTGAGCCAAGTCTCGAGAATACGGTGAGTGAGTAATCAATTCGAATCGTGATTCGTTCATCCGCGGACGAACTTTGGAATTTTGGTCGCTTTGGTCGACGGACTACAGACTGCCATTTGCACTCAAGCATACGGCAACTGACCCACGTTTCATCCATCATCATAAAACGTCGAAAAAAGTTTGCTCGATAACGCTGCAATAACTCTCAATCGGCCGTTGAACCATCAACGCACTGCTGTTTTCGAACGACGGTCAACAAACTCAGCAACGATCGCGCCGATAGCTTTTTTATCTCCATGACATCGTGCAAAATGTGTCCAACCTATTCTTCTGCTTCAGCCTCAAAAAGATTCGCTGCACATGCTTGACGATTTCTACATACGTAGCCCCTTTTGACCTTCCAGAGCGGGTTGCGTCTTCGGTGAGTGTACGACCTATTTAAAATTTATTAAACTACAGTCAAACTTTTTTCCCGAAGAAGCAATCTGAGGATGATCCGGAACTTTTTGTTATTAAAAAAAAACTGTTTGATCAATATGCGACACCCCTGTTCTTCCATTGTTTTTACCACGGCGAAAGAAGCGTTACTCGAAGGACTGTAGCTTGCAAAGGAATATACGAAGTGGCATAAAACTTCACACATACACAAGTGGCAGGTTGGCCACCTGCAGAATCACGACCAGTTTCTAGTGGCGCCACCTATTGAAAAAAAAACTTGTTAACTGTTAAGGTATTAAAATTGTAGAACTCAAAACTTTCTATTCGTCGACCGCTGACAACAAAGAGTACTACTTGTCTAAACATTATATTAGATATATAAGAACCAAAAATTCGTTGAAGATAAACAAAATTAATTTGATAAGAATAATTCAAAATTACACCTGAAATACTAAAATTAATTTTCAATATATTGTTTATTTGTGTATTAACCTAAGCATAAAGAGATCCGTCATCGCGAACTCGCTCGGCCGTTTTTTCGTCCCCTTTAGTTACGAAGCCGCAAAATGCCTTTTCATTTAGACGAGATAACATATGTATAGCCTATCTTAATATTGGTGTAAGGATTTTTAAAATTGGAAAAGCAGCTTAGAAGATTACCCCCTACAAATAAACTTACAAACTTTACCTCTATATAATATTATGTTTATATAGTTTTTTAAAAGCGCTTTCGCCCGACCGCTTCTTCGTTGATTTTAGTGACGAATTTGCCAATAATGAGTTTAAAATGAATTACATCCTGTCTGAAAAGTTCATCAAAATTATGTTCATTTCTCCAAATGACAGATTTGACAACTTCTCCTTTTAAGGTTTTTTTTTCGAAAAGAGCTCTCTTGAGTTGAGGCGTTTCATATACGAAAATGTCCAATGATCTTCTTTCTGATACAAGTTTCCTCGTTTATCTTGTATAAATGTGAATCCCGGATCTAGTAATCGCAAACCCAATGAAAATGTGCGATGATTTCGCCGATACGAATGAAGTCTGAAACATTGGCAGAGAAGAAGCATTCAAAGGTTCACCGCCATACTTGGACAACACAAGTACGGGACATTTCTATTATTTGCCTAAAAACCTAAAATTTTGACTCGCCCCTCCACAGGTATTTCATCTTGGTGTTTTTTCCAAAATCAAGAAGCTTGACATAATTTTGAATTTATTTTAAATGTTTTCGTATTGCTTCTTGACCGAAGAGGCCTGCGGTACCTAAACGCTTTTATAGCATTTTGCCGAGTAAGTGAAAAGAAAAGCCACGATAGTGCAAAATCGGTTAATCAATTGATTTTTTAAGCGAAGCCTCGGGACAGAGCAAAAAGAGAGAATATTTTTCAAAATACTGCCTAATGATGCCTCCGCAAATGGATTTTTCCTGTACCTGTTTAAATTTTAAACGGCCCATTAAAAATCTTTCAAAATGCAAAATTTCATTATAACTTTGAGTTTAATTATTTTTAAATTAATAATAATTATAGTTAATTACAAAAAGAACAATTTTATTTAAAATGTTTCGAAAAATTGTGCAGAGAATAGCGTTGTCGTTGAATAGACGTCTGGAATACCAGCTCTGTCTTCTCCATCTACAAAAAAGGCGATCGTATGTTTTTCAACCACTTCTTGTTCTCGATTACTAGATCCTATCCAGTGTACTAAATGAACGGTTTAAGCCGTTGTGCTTCACACAAATCGGACAGTGTAGCTTCCGGCCCAGCAGATCAAAAAAAGGCAAAATTTTCACACTACGCCCATTTTGAGTTCTACAATACGATGGCAGAACGATCGCTCGTTCCCAGCGAACAGTAGTTGAAGCATTCAAGGTGACAGAAAGATAGGCAAATGTGTACAGTCATAGAATCATTGAGGAGAAAACAAAGAATATTCTGTTAAAGGATCTGTCGAATATCTAATAAGGCTAAAATTTTAAGGTTATAAAGGAGTCCATTTACCTTGGAACAAATCTATCCTCCACAAACGACACCAGCGTGTAGATCGCACGTAGAATATTCCAAGGCAAACGGTGCTGCTTCGGTTTGCCTAAAACAAGAAGGATCCGAACTCCTTAAAAATACTGCTCAACCATACACTCCCTGAGCAAATGTTATGAAATTTTATGATGATTTTGTTGCTTAGTCTTCTTAGTTAACTTTTCTTTTAAGTTATTATTTGGAGACTTAAATATGTCGAATGTTCCACCTTAAAACCTCAAAAAGTGAAGTATACCAAGAAAGCATCCGGCTGAGGCTTTAAAAGCCTTCGAATACACTAGAAGTTCTGAAGCCAAAACAAAAATCTTTGCTCTTGCGGATAAACAACTTGTTCCGATAAAATTCTTCTTCCAACTAAATTGAATCTGAGTGATCTGCTGCATGACCAAACTGCCACGAACAAGTACATAAAAGTGCACGGTTTCAAGTATATCCGATTTGATGAGATTTACAATATTCCTCTCCATCTTCGGGTGGAAGCTGAATGGCTATTTACCCTAATTAAACCTCATCTAACTTAATGTAAATAATAATTTAGGATAATAATTCTCTTCACCATCGACAAATCGCACCCAAACCAGTGTTTCGTTCAGTTCGCGAACTTTGAGTATCGAAATCATTTCGATTTAGATAATTTTTTTCAATTGTTTTAAGGCACATTTCTTGAAGGGCATACACAAATTAATTATGGGCTTATTTCACTTTCAGTTGAAAAAAAGAACTTAAAAACAAAATAAAATACAAATGAAATCGTAAAAATTTGACTATAAAAAGTGAACCTTCCGGTAAAGAAAACGTCACACAAAATGTCCGAATGAGTTGATCATTAAAAAAAGATACCACTCCAAGTCACAGGTGAATTTAAATCCCCATTTCATTATGTAAACATTAAGCAAATCAGCAATTTACACAATAACATGAAAGATTCAGTTTAACGAACAAAGTTTCTTCACTGTAGAGCCTGAAAAGGTCAGACCTTAATTACCGATGCCATGGAACTTAAAGTCCTTTTAGCACTCAGTGTTCACTGTCCCCGTAATGCCATTGTGTATCTTTGAGGATATCTAATTATATAGTAATCACATAATCAGAGGGAAAAAAGGTTTCACGTGATTTGCGACACTACAGGCGAAAGCGACAGCGTGTATAGAATATAACCTTTCATGTAAATTGGAAGGATACTTCTGGTGATGTGCTGTGTCACGTTACATACTATAGTTGGAAAAGGACCTCATCATTATGAAAGTGAATAATGGGGTTATAAGGGAAATCATCTTGTGATATGGTTCAATGCAAAGAATTTAAGCCCGAGGTGAGGGGCTTCATTCAAGAGGTTGTTTGTTGCTCATTATTAATTTTAACCCAGCTGACCCTTTGGTTGATTGAGAAATGTTTATTCTGCAATCAAGAAACAATTATGCATAAGAAATACTGTAGTTCTCAGATTGTTATAGATGAACCTGGATGGATTAGACAAGCTTCGAGTGGTCGAGGGACCTATGCCATGATTCCAACAATTAGAAAATGTTATATCTGATAACTTCAGTAAAAAAGGATGAAGGGCCATACAAATCTCATATCGATAATCGTAGCTCAGTGAGGAAAGGATTTCCCAGTGTTTTTAAAGAATCCTTGGTTGTTCAGGAACTTTTCTTGATCGGGCGAAGAGCACCTGAAAGCGGACATTTTCTTCTGATTCATCTATAATCTTTTTCTTGAGTGTGACTTGTTAACCAGTGAGTGTCCCGTTTCTGACTTTCTTCTACAAATGAAGGTAGGATTCTACACTTTCATAGCTCCTTCCTGATGCCCGCTTCACAATGCAGCGAGAAATCGAAAGGGAAAGCAAAAAAAGTGGTGGATAAGACCAAGCTATCAATCGAGGAGTAAATTGTTTTTTCTTTTAACTACATTTCCAAATATCATAAATATAGACCCCAAAATGTTTGCTAAAGCTGTGAGGATGAGTGCTCACGCTCAAACATTCGATAAACTATTACTATTCGTTCGTCCGTCTTCAGAGAAAACTTCTTTACTCCTTTACGGAAACTCTATAGGATGAACTAAATAAAATCTATAAAGCGCCTCCTTACTCCAAAGAATGCATTGACACCGCAAATGAATTCGTTCGAGAATCGTTGGAGCTTTACGAACTGCGTTGGAGCAATTGAAGGTAAACACAGTAACAATGTCCGTCCACCATATGCCGGCTCATTATAAATATTATTATTTTAAAGGAAGGCACAGCATTGTATTTTACCTGTTTTTGATGCTCGATATTTCTTAACAATGGTTGGCATAGGATCTTACAGAAGTCAAAGCGACAGAGCAATCTTAGCAAAGTTCTTTTGGAAAACTTTTATTAAACAAAGGTATTCCTAACCTCAGTCTGCAATTTTACCAAACTCTGACCAGAAATTTCCTGATTTCTTTGTGGGGGATAATACATATAGGTTTCCGGAAATTCGGAACCAGATGAGGAAACTTATATTAAGAGAATATTCCTTGCGCGAGTAACAATTGGAAATACCTTTGGTGTGGAGAATTTCGAAAAACGATTTACATGCATACATGCTCATCCATCGAATGAAGATGTCATCGTCAAAGCGATGGTCTCTACTAATATTTATTAAATGCGCCGTTTATTGATTATTATGATAATGAAGTTGTCCCTGGTGAGTAGAGGAAAGAAATTAGTTCTGAAGGATTGGATAGACTTCCACCTTCACGCTCTTACTACCCTGGTCGAGAAGCTTACCAATTAAGAAAAACAACTTTGTCAATACCTAATGCATTTTAAATTAAAAATAAACGAGACTATTGTAATATTTGTCGGCTTTATTAAAACCTATCGGTCTTTCTCCTATTATATCTTATTACTTCTCAACCTGAATTCAATTTAGGTAATTGAATTTTTGAATAACGAACTACTCTGTATAAAAAACGAACAATCGTCTTGCCGCCGGCCGTAGCCGCTGGAGTTTTTCGATTTTCTGAAATACCCGCGTTGCGAGACGACGAGTCTCGTTTTTTGTCAGCTTGAGTGTATTTACATTATCGCCATAAGCTACTGTAACAACCTTAATAACGTTCAAAATAACGAAGATTTACCATCCATTTATTGATCATCATATCCAACTACAAAGCTTTTGATGAATGACTGCAGAGGTATTAGCCTGAAATCCTTTCCATTGCTTTCGATGATTTTGTCAAGTTGCCTATCATTAAGGTTTGTTAACAGAAATCTGTTAATTCTTTTTCGCTTCTAACCAATAAGTTTTCCCATCCTTATGCAAGCAATTTTTGTTTCTATGAAGTTGTGAAAACGATTGGTGAAGAAGTTAAACCCGCCTTATCAACCGCAGAGATATAATCTACTACGATTTCCGCACCTCAAATGCCACATTGGTTCTTTATGAAATTGATGACACCAACTTCCTTCTCTTAAGACTTATTTCTTAGAGGACACGAGATCCTTAGTACCCTATTCAGTATTAAAGGTGAGATTGTCAAAAGCCACATCGAAGGCCTCATAGTTAGAGAAAAGCTCACCACCGACAACTTGACCAGACTTCTTGGATTTAAAATGTTGAAAGGCCATATATGACCAAGAAGGACCTAATTTTCATAAATAGCTTCCTACTTACTCCTTTAAAGTCTGTCGGAAACTTGTCGTGATTGCAAATCATAAAATTGGTTTCCATTGTAAACTCAAAAGGAACATACTATACTATACATACATCGCGGTTCTGTGTCAGTACTGTACTGAGTATTGTTGGCATTTATGTTGTATCCAATAATGTGCGCCCATTTGTGAGTTCGAGACTTTTTTCATTTCAGTGTATCAGGATTTATTTTCATCATCAACTCTGTCCACGTCTGACTCCACCCTACTGTACCGAATAATCTCCGGTGAGTTTCTTGCGACGTCTTGATGGTGATGGGTGGATGGATGGAGACAAACCCTAGGACATCGTCTCTCGAAAACCCACATCATTTCCATTAAGCTAGTTCCCACGTTGAACCACACGGAAGGCCCAAAAGCAAGAAAAGACCGAAAAAGAGCCGTGTAGCAAATCACCTTCACCTTGGCATCGAGTTGGCTGCTGTGAAACAGTCTCTTTGTCATGGCAAAGGTTGCTTTGGTTCTGGACAGAACAGCATCTACATAAAGTATATGTTTGTTAAAATAGAGATATCTAACAACACTTCGATTTGCCAGTGGCTGCCCATGTTGTCAAGCGATAGAGAATATTCGTCACTTCTATCTAGTATTTCTAGATCCTCCTGCAGCTGGCATCGTCGTCAACCTGGTAGCTTGCATTCGAGGACATTCTTTTTAATATGTAAATAATTAATCCCTTCCACAGCTGCAAGAATTTATCCAGAATTGAAAAAATAACTCCACAGATCTGTACATCTGTCAAAAGTATACAGAAATGAACTAGGGTGGATATAGATATATCAAATCAAAGCTCCTTGAAAATACACTATATCTTATTACACTTAAATGTAAATAAACAAAAACTTCTAAGACTTGGAGTCAAAAGTGAGTGTACACTTAATATCCAACAGACTTATCTTATTGGAAACTGATATTGGAATATGAAATATTATTCATTTTCATTTTGATTTAAAAACTGATTCTAGTCTTAACGGCATAGAATTGGAATTTGAGCCCATTCCCTCGTTAAGGGGAAGCTTTTTTGCCGATTCTAGCAGTTGATTTCGAACCTATCAGTTCAAATAATCACACAAATGTTCAACTAGACTCAGATATGGTAATGATGGATGATCCAATTGTTCTGGGTGATGATATAGTAACCATTCTCGAACCATGTAAGATGTATGCAAAGGGTCGTTCTTGTGTTGAAAGACCCACGTTTATGGAAAACCCAGTTTCTGCATATTTGTTGCCATGTTTTCTCCTGTAAATTTTCCATTAACTCTTAGTGTATAACAAATTGTCAAATCAATAAAAGCCAAGTTTTCGACGCAAGAAGCCTCCATAAATACCACAACCATTACCATGTTTTACTCTGGTTAAAATTGTGTGAAGTGCTCGATGCTTGCTTCTGCTCCTTCATATTTTCCTTTTTTTTTCGTTCTTCACTGAACAAAGTTTTTTTTCCAAAAAGATTCACTGATGTTTTTATATATTTTGCATATGCCATTCCCTTTCTATTGTTTATATTTAAAATTAAATGCCACTTCTTCAGCTGAGGCGTCAAATGTTGTGCTTTGGGTCGGTCAGCACCTGATCAGTATGGTTGACAGTTAGACCACCTGCGGATAACTAAGTTGCCGTGTGGCGCTTTAATGAGAAAATATTGTTCTTTTATTGTTACTAGTACCGACTAGTATCATAAATTGTGTGAGACGAAAACCTTAAATTTTTGCCATTTCATAGAAGCATGACCTACAATAAAACATTTTTACACGACGAATATGCATCTTTACACTAGCCACTTTTCTTTTCAATGTTCGCGATCCTATCCAGTGAACTACATGAATTGCAGTAATATCTGCAACTCAAGGAACATATTCCCATTGCCCTATATAGTTGGCTGCAACAACAAAGAATGTTTAATGAATAATTATTCTATCACTTCAATCAAATTTTTTTGTTAATCGATAGCCAGATACTGGCGGCATCGTATCATAATTGCTTTCAGATTTTAATCTGTTTGATCAGCCAATGCAAGACAGAACTTAATTAAAAAATTATCCTGCGTACATCCGATGGGTAAGTTTAACGAACTAATTCTTTAATAACCACTTCTGACAGGCAATTAAAAATCGCTGGAGGTATTTTAACCAATTGCACATGTCGCGCCGGGACATTCCTTTTGATCAACTTCCAGAATTTAATACTCCTACTCGTGTTGGTTTGATTATCAGATAAAGTCTCGTGGCTGTAATAAGCAGAATTAAATGCACCAAGGACACCAGCTGTCCTTCGAATGAAAACGGTTAGCTTGAGGAATGGTGAATGGTTCGTTTGAGTTTATTTGAGTAAAGGATTAAAAACAAACACGAGCAATGTGACGGGATATTACCTACTTTGTTGTAAAAGGATTTTCCTGCGGTTAACTCGCCGACCGACACAAGAAACGAGTAATGGTTCGTGGAATTTTCATCGAGGAAATGTTTCTCTGTGTTTACACAGGAATTTAGTTTATTTTTCATTCTGATAACAAGACTTGTACATGCACAATTGTATTTGCCGCTGAAGAAAGGAATCTTTGTATAAGTGATGAAATACATAAATTTAGTGAGCCTGTGCTATGTAAGTCAGCTTGTTATTAAAACCTTCCTCCTCTCTCAGCTACAATGGTACTTGTTGGCTTTGGAGATTTAAAAAAAATATATTCTCGTTCCAGCAGCTTACTTCACAGTCTCGAGTTAGCGACTTTCAATTAGAACCCCAACAGGAGATCCCTGAAATTTATTTTATTCAAGCTATGCTTATTTAAATCAGACAATTCATCATATTCGTCTTTGCTCCCAAGATCTTTGGAGAACGCTTGGTGTGTTCTGAATCGCTGCAATCGAAGAAGTTAAAACCACTTCTATCCACTTGACCAAGATAAATATTATTTAGAGTACCGACACTATTGCAACATTTATATTCAACTTTGATGACAACATAGCACAATCCAGATGGTGTACCTTCTTTTGTCTTAAAAAAATATACTGATAATTTGTCAAGTCAAATTTCTGTTCTTTTCAAAATCTCATAGTCTGATTGTGAATTTCTTGTTGCCTAGAAGAAATCATAAATAATTTCATTATTAAAGAATAATCGAAAAGATGACATCTGAAACTATCATCCAATCGTGAAGCTGTCATCGATAAATTCGTTTGAAACTCCTTTTCCACTTGTCTCGAACCAGATTAATTTTTAATGTTTCTACCCTGGAAAGCATATTTTTATTTATTATGATCCTGACCGTTATTATGCAGGCTAAGTCCCCTTCTTTTGAACACTTAGTCACTGGTTGAGTGAAGCTTGAGGCAAACCGCAGAATTGAAGGCTTATCTCGCGAAGTTTTTTCTTTGGATCTGAATATATTTTGTTGTATTTTGTTTTTCTTTTTTCCATAGTTCAGGGACTCTGCAAGATATAAAGTTATTTGCAACAGCTTTACTTCTATTCACCAACCTTTCCATTTCTTGGTTCTCGGCTTGGGAACCCCAATTCCTTGAAATCAGATATTTACCCTTTTCCATCGTTACCAATGTATTCCCGGAACCCATTTGTTTTTCACGTAAAACGAAAACATTAGTTTTTCAAACTACAGTAAATGATTATGGAAATCCTCATGGACTTTCCATTTTGGCCCCTAAGTTATTTGCCTTTCCCTTTTAGGAAAATACGTACCTTACCCGGGCTTAAAAAAAATCTAACAGGTTAACATCGCTAATATTATCGTTTCCTCATCTTCGTGGTTCGTAGTGTATACATACTAAAATTCGAAAGCAGTAGATTATATAGCTCATTACATTTTTTATTGATGAGCTTGATCTTTTAAGAATATCTAGTTCTTCCTTTGAGCGGATTACATCTAGTCTGTTTTTGTTTGCTGATTTTGTATACTTCCCAAGAGGCAGATTTGGAAGACATTTACCAGTGATCGGAATATCAAAACCACTGGTGAAAAAAATAAAATTTGCTCTATCTCGAGGCTCCGCTTACAAAATCAGCGAACTGATAGATCTTGCGCCATGAGTTTCTTTTCCCTTATTTAGTTAAACTTAACAAAAAAACTTGGTAGGCCTTCACTGTGGAGAGCAATACTAAAACCTTAATATAAACTTCAAGACGAAGTCCAGCGGATGTCAACAGACTGGCTGAAAGCCTTGTATGACAGCGAGTTAAAATTCAAAATTTTGTTGAAGTAAAGAGGACCTATAGCTGTGTAGTCCAAACATACACATTGTCCAAGGATGTTTATTGTGCATCAGTGTGGCATACCTGATCCATATTGACGAAATCATAAATAAGGAAGGGAATTAACTTCAAGGATACAATTTTTTTTGACCCGCAAAATACCAAGATTTGCTGTGAAATGTGGCTCAAGTAGTAGATAGAAGTAGCCAAGTAAGAGTTGACTCTCAAACGAAGGGTTCCACGCCTCCTAAAGGTAAGCAGTATTTTATGTTTTAAATTTCAGAATTCTCATAGGATCGCATATACATGCATATAGTATGAAGGGATTGATTTACTTGTTATTCCAATGAGACTAAGAACTTCCAGATTAGAAGTTAAAAATAATAAAACAAGGATATAAAACGATCCTAAGATTGAAGGATTATTGTATGCTGACTTACTGTAGAAATGTGTTCGTTAATCAGAAGTGTGAAATGAGCTATGAGAACAAATTTTTAGTTTTTAAAACAATCTTTCAAACCAGCTTGTCTTATCGTTTTCCAGTTTGGGGGATGTGCACCAAAAGCCACATTTTAAAACTCCTAAGAGTTCAAGAAAGTTGAAGACTTACTAGGATACTTCTCAACAGATGATTTGTTTTCCTTGATGTAGAATATTAGATAGTCTTGGATCTTGCACTATTAGATAGCATTTAAAAATGATTTATAATTTAAACCTATATTTATATGGTTTTTTTTAAATCTGTTTATCTGTGTAAACTAAATTTATCTTTTTTAATTATATTATATCGTAATTAATGTATGGTATGTATTCATTTAAATATCAATTAATTACTTTGTTTTTTATATAAGGCGTTTCTCAATAAGAGCGCTACAAAAGTTGTGTATGGAACTCGATTTCTTTCGAGACTGGACCATTTCGTGAGATAACACTTTCTCCAAGCTTGGTTTCCAATAAATTGATTGTGACATTCGCTGTGTGGCTTGTGGCGCCATCCTGTTATTAGAACCACATGACCTCCAAGTTCATATCATTTAATTGGGGCCAAAAATATTTGGTTATCATTGAACGGTAGCGATCCCCATTCACAGTAACGTGCTGGTCTTGATCATCACGGAAGAAGTACGGCCCAATGACGCCGTCGGCCCATAAACCACACCAAACCGTAATTTCTTCGAGATGCAATGATGACTCATGGAGTACGTGTGGATTGCTGCCTGACCTATACCGCATATTTCGTTTATTGACGAAGCCATTCAGCCAGAAATAACCTCATCGCTGAAGATGATTTTTCGATGAAAATCCGAATCATTTTCAAGTTGTTGCTCAGCCCAATTCACGAACATACGACGCTTCTGGTGGTCAAGCAGCTTCAGTTCTTGCGTCAATTTAATCTTGTAAGGATGTAGGCCAAAACCTTTCGCAAAATTCGCCACAACGACGTCACAGAGATGCCCAA
Organism: Orthonevra nobilis; assembly: GCA_963555765.1. NCBI lineage: Eukaryota > Metazoa > Arthropoda > Insecta > Diptera > Syrphidae > Orthonevra > Orthonevra nobilis. The sequence continues at coordinate 53,172,365 of OY743226.1, forward strand.
CGCTTGAGAACGACGTGTGAGAGACACATTTAGGCTTTCTGCAACTGAAGCCTCAGCGGCAGCAATATTCTCGACACTACGGGCACTTCTTTATCTCACTGGCACGGGAAAATTTTGTACTGTGCCTGTGGATTCAAATTTTTCCACTAGACGCTCAACTGTTGATCTGCTAGCACGATTATGACGACCATAAATTGGACGTAGCGCTCTTAACGTTGAGGCCACTGACTCCGAATTTCGTTAGTAAATTTTAATAATTTCGACTCGTTGTTGACTCGTATATGTCTTCCAGCCTTACTGAAGAGAAATGTCAAAAGGGCGGCAAGAAATATGGCGTCGTTTGCTGTCCCTGTCGTTCTACTTTTGTAGCGTCCCTGTTGAAAAGCCCGTTATATATAAACTTATTTGCTTAGTTATTTATTTATTAAGTTATTAATTTCCTGTTTTTTTCATTTATGTGTTTACTTTATATAGTTAAATATTTATACTTTTAATAAATTAAATAAATTTTTTAGCCTGCAAACCAAATCCTCTTCTCTCTTCCCTTCTCAACTTTTATACCTTAGAAGGTTTTCAATGTAGTTTTTCCTCCAATAAGAGTTTAAAAACATTTAAGTCTGTGATAATAATCGTACGAGACACCATAACTCTAAAAAAATTAACAATATAGCTAAAGAAAAAATGTATTACTAAATTACAATAAATACAAATACAAATTAAAGTCACGTTTGTAGAAGGCTGCGTCCACAATATTACAATTGTACAGTTAGGCATAGAGGGGGTAGTATTATGATGTGAACTTGCATTTCAGCGAATTGAGTTGGACGTTTTGATTAAGTTAATCCCATAATGGAACGGTTTATTTGCAAAGACACCTCAAATGGACATGATAAAATTTTTTACTCATAGCATAAATATTCGACTTTAAGTTGTTGAGAGGAAAAAGTTGCTTAGGTTTCGAACAACAACTGCTTATCTTTTAAGATAATTGCAAACTGAATGTTAAATACATTAAGAACTTTTATCGTTTGGAAACTAATTTGATTTAAATATATATATTTTTTGTTATAAAATTTAAACCACCAATGCAATTTTTAACGATAACTTTTTAACGCTTCGAATGAAAACAATTTCGATAGCTTGAGATTTGCGAGACGAAAAAATTATATATCAAATCGGAAAATCGGACCAATTACAATAACTTCCAGGTGGGAAGTTAAAATACAGTTTAAGCGTCTTTTGTTCGGCACCATGTGTTTGTTGTGTCGTACTGAATTTAACTCACCCCAGAAGTTGATTTATTGTCAATAGCGATCGATCAACCTGTGGCATAAGAACCTTTGAAAATCTTTTCGAAAAATTCGGCTTCACTTGTTTTTGGAAAACTTTCCGCAAAAAATCAATGTTATATTTCAAATTTATTGCATTAAGCTATAGCATACATGCAATTCAAGGTTAACAATCTTATTCAAGTGAACATGTGCGTGACAAAGCCAAATTAACTTACTTCCAATTCCTCCATTCTAACTCAATCGCACCCGAGCGACAGGACTCTGACATTTGTCGCACTGCCAAGCCTAATAGACTTGGAACAACCATGCCAACGAAATTTTAATCAGAAAAGCTGACACGTGAAAACCAATTTCAAACAACACCTCACACAGAATAACAAAAAAAAAAATCAAAAAACAAAAAAAAAAACAACCCCACCCGTAAACAATGGAACGACACACAAGCCTACTACTGCGGAAAAGATCCCAGCCCCAAGGCCAGGGGTGGTTTCTTTATTCAGCTTGAAATGAGTACGACCATTGTCGGTTGTACTCGTGTACCTGCAATCATTTTTGTGCCGAAATTTAAAGCGCAATCTTTATTTGGAGGGTGGCTGACACCACCGGAGGTACTGAATCCGAATATTTGGCTTGTGAAAATATTTGAAACCTAATCGCTTCTCGTTGAAAATGTTACTTATTTGCAAGGATTTGCTGGATACATTGACTGTGATATTGAATTTTAAGGATTGAGTTTGGAAATGCTAAAGGAACAGCAGTTGATATGTTGGTGACAAATGGTTGCGAGAGATGATAGTCATTAAAAAAAGGTTCATCAATGTCAGTCGCATTGAACGACTTGACCAGAGAAACTAATCAAATGGGCAGAAAGACGATGCGATGGTTTCCATGAAAAGTCCATCAATCATCGAATAATAACAACATCCCGACAGCGTTTTCGATATTCATTTCAGATTAGATTGGCAGAGGGAATTTAATTTGAACATTGTTTGCTTGTGTCCCGTTGATGGGTGGGATAAATGCCAAGCCATTCTAATGAGCTGCTACAAGCCGATAAAGGTATTGACTTGGTAATTATGTCTACTAAGCGTCATGTTGTAATGATTAGGTTGACGTGTGGGAATCAATCCGATTATGTTTGTTTGAAAATAATCAAAATGTATAATTCTTTTCCGACATCGTAGTCAAAACAAGAACGGGAACAGATACTGACTGAGTTGATCGTAAACTGAAACACATCCTAATAAAAAAAAGCTAGGTATGTTAGTTTTATCACACCTACATGTGTTATACCAAATGCGAACGAAAAAGATATATTGAAATTTATCGGTTAAGTTGGCGTAATCGGTTCATATATTGCGCACGTTTTTTGAAGTTCGCAGGTCTGATTCGAATCCTGCTGCTGGCATTTTTGTTTGCTTGTTATGCTCAATACTCCTACATATTAAAAAAGAAACTTTCACCCCTGCCCACCATAACAGGCTGCCACGCTGAATTCAGCGAAGTCTTCGTCGGGAGTTTAAGGATTTCGGATCCGCCAACCTGGTCTGTAGTAGCCCTGAAAGAAACAAAAAAAGTTAGACAACACATTTTAAACTCCATAATGACCACAACATCGCCAGTCAATAGTCAAAATGCAGCACCGCCACCCTTCGAATGAAACCACCAGAGATCAGCTGTCGGGGTTGCCACTGGCACACCACCTGATATACCAGGGACCAAACCCATTGGATTAACGTAATTTTTTGATAAAATACCGAATTGAACAAAGGGATCTCAATCGGCTAGTCACGTCCGATTACGAGACGTTTTTTAGCGGCGACTTTTCCCTGACGTATGGCACATGAAAATTCATGAAATTTCACGAGAAAGCTTATTATGAGGACGAATACGCACAAAAATAATCGAAGGAGATTGGCTTTCCGCAAAAATAAAAATGTAATCATGGCGGAATTAGCAATCTTCCAACATGCCTGATGGCGGAGACTCAAACCCTCTTGGAAAACGATGGGGAGCTATAAAAGGAACCGCTGCAGTAATATCGGGGTTCTGTTCTTCTTGAATTTGGCTGAGAATGCAACAGCCAACGCCTATTTTCAAAATATTTGAAAGAGAAATAATTCAAATACGCAATAACAAAATTTCAAACCCTCTTGGAAACCAAGTTATGAATTTTGTATGTTTCTTCTCCTCCTAAATAACAGTTAATAACAAAATATACATTTTGGCGACGAGGCAGAACCATTAGCAACCCCGAAAAAGCGGAGTTACAACAAAACACTACAGACCTTCGGCGAATGATGATAAAGTGATTTATAATAAGGTGGCACTAAGCAGCTTACTAGGCAAGGAAAGATCGCAAGCATATATAAACAGGTACAATTAGCCCGGATTATTGAATTCGATCGTGGAGTTTTCTTCGAAAGTGAAGGATGAAAGAGACTTAAAAGAAATCAAAGGATCGTTCGGCCAAGGGAATATTACTTTTTTCCGAACATCAAAGTCAAAAAGAAGGGTACTTAAAAGGTCTTTTTGGACAGGATTTGTTTCCCATTTCTGAAAACGTCTGTAAATAATTTTCCAACTACATTGTTTGGCTCTGCATACACATATACATACACATGTGCAACCGTTTTGCGCTATCGTAGCTAAAACAAGTTCAAATTCAAGAATTACTGACCTGAGTTCCTTACATGCATACCGAAAGGGGATTGAGTTGTCAAATGTGAGCTCTAACGTATTATTATATGTCGTAAAAATATACTTCGAGTTAAGGTGCAGCGCTGTGGCTGAACATTTTAAATTCATCCAAGAGGCAAGTCAAAATACTGTTTGCCATCATGTATCCTGCACAGCATATTCCAGTTTTTAAAGAAAATTAAGATAGATACCGCAGATTATTATTAATTAACAATTTTGCGGAATCTGATGTAACTGATCTGGGTTAGTTTGGCCATAACATCATTTAGCGGGTCCAACTGAAAACTTAAATCCAAATCCCATTAACATTGAAATACTTAGAAGCAGGTATTATTTTTTTTTTGCAGAGATTTATGCATTTTATTTTGTTTAATTTGATGGAAGATTGTCTTGAAGGTAGTTGGTTAAAAAGAGCTATGCCGTAATTTGAGAGTTCTTGAAAATCTTTCAACAGTCAGTTTCTAAATGTGAGTCTTCTGTGCGCTTCTGCTGAAATTTATTATTAAATTGTTACCATCATGAGTGAAATATTTCAAAACATATTTAAAGAGCCATAACTGACAAGCGATTTTATTAAGCGGTCCTAAAACGATTTAGCCTGAAAGAAATCGTAACAGAACTGCAAATTTAAAAGCACAGCGTTCACAAAAATACATTGCTTAAGATCGAAAAAGAGCTCAAGTAAAAGTTACAAAACAATGAGCTGCCGGACCTCAACAGAAAATGTCATAGAACTTGAGAGTAACCGAAAAAGAATGGAAAATATCAGAGCAATACAGTCTAACTTGCAAAGGTATGCAGTTCAGTTAAACTTAATTGAAAATTTCAATGAAAAAAATATATAAGTTAACGAAGTTGGGGTGTATTCAATGAAATTTGTGAATTTTGTCAAAAATGAAAAGTACAACTTGCAGTAGTAAGAGTATAGCCTTTGATCGAAAAATTATTACATGAATCTGTATAGAAAACATTAGGATTTTGACTGGGCCCTACTGTTTCATTATTCATGAACTGAAACATTGGCGAACAAACAATTTTTTGCACAGTTGTATGTTCTCGATCCTGATGCAGCTGCCGATCAGAGAATGAGTTAAGTGAAAAAACTTGTAGCGACTCTTCACTTAGGCGAGAATTAAGCCTTTTCAGGATAATAAATTCGGATTAAAGATGCTATAATGCACCAAGCGTTAATGAAGAAGTTGTCGTTTTATAATACGCTGATGGTGAACAACCAGACTTTTTAAGACAAAATGAAAAATGAATTGTTTGACCCAAATTTAGATCCAATGAGGAGAACAAGTTATTGGTATAAATATTGTTCATAAATTAAATAAGCATTTGCTATAAAAGGCTGGTATTTATTAACCAGAACCAGTACTTTTTTCCAAAGTTCTTTGCACAAATAATACAGGGTGCACATGCTAGAAAAAAAAGTTCAGCTGCGGATAAAATATATAAACAATATGTACTATATTTAAAAAAATTAAAAAAATAAATTAAGTAAAACAAATATCTATTTAAAAAAAATCTCTACTATCTGTACAAAGATGTGAATATAGTCCGGAAGGCAAAAATCCGTCGACTACATTGGCTCCACCACATCGAGCCTATAATGTTCCAGCTAAGAAAGTCTTCGAATCCGAGCCACCAGATTCAAAAAGAACGGTAAAACTGAACCTCCGGTTCCTGATTCAAGCAATCTTGGATCCTATAAAGCTTGGTCTAAAAAGATGGAACCAGCGTTTTCAGGACCGTCAGGACTGGAGGGTAGCTCCGAAATGAATTGAAATGAATTTGAAAAATGTATGTTTTTTTAACAGTTGATCCTTGCGTCTTTTAAAATATTTGCATCTTTGCTTGTCTGCTACGTCGCGTCGTTGAAGTACCTTTGCACTAGTGCAGGAAGATGGCATCCAACCAGGACACTATCTATATGGGTGTCAAACAAATTTCGCAAATTGCATGCGGAATGAACACTGTGGGCCTCCTGTATCAAAAGAACCTTTTGTGCGTCTTGTACGATTTCTGTTCGGTTCGCCCAATACTCACCTCAATATGTGATTGGCTCCAGCTGAGGTTCAAACAACTCAAAATGTTGCAGCCTAATGTGGCTATAAAAATCAGGGCACTGTAATGTAGCATCAACGCCCTCGGCTAAATTTTTAAAGATTCTGTTCCTTTTTTTTTTCAATTTTAATGCATTTTTATTTTTCAATTCATGATCTTACTTGCTAGACAAAAAATGCTTTAAACTAGCTTAATTAACTTAACTATTTTATATACTAACTTACTGGCCCTCTGCGGGCGCTCTAAGCTAAAATTAACAATTAAACCTATGTCTTTCGACTAACTAATAATTATTTTATTTAAATTCAAAAAACTTATATTAAAACTAAGAAAAAAGATTAATTTTTACAAAAAACTTAGTATATGGACTTTTATGTTTAATTAAAATAAGACTTAAATACTAACTACAAACTACAAACTACAAACTAATCTAAAAAGTAAAATATTAACCTAACTTATATTACAATAAAATTAAAACTACTTACACTACATTAAACATAAATAAGCCGGCCACGGCTGACACGACATGCTATATTTGCCATAAGGGCACACAAGATACGTAACGACGACGAAGTTCATTCTTCGCCCAGCCACCAAAAGTGTCGATGTTGACTTACGACGTCAGCTCTGTCGCGGTTAGATACCGCCCTACTAAACCTGAGGGTCTCCGGTGAGCTACTTGCGACGTCTTGTTCGTAAGTGACTCGCCCGTCCACAGCTTTTCGACCAACCTGGAAGATTAACGGTACCGCTAATCTATCCTGGACCAGACCTTTTCTATCTAATTAGAGAAAAGCTTCAGGGGGAATAAGGCCGTTAAGGCGCACTGTCTCATGATGCATGTCATTGGGGTAAAAAGCCCCAGAGATCAAGTTGTTGGTTGAAGTCATTGCTCTTGCAATGTGACTTCGAATAAGTTTTATCAGAAAGTTGTCCACTCTGATCAGGTTGGCCCCGTTGTACAGGACCTCATTACTATAGAATTTTTTGTACTCAGACTCTGGAGTTCTATATAAATGGAGACAAGCCCTAAGGCATCGTCTCTCGAAAACCCGTATCTTTTCCATTAAGCTTGTTCCCACGTTAAACCAAACGGGACAGCCATAGGCAAGGACAGGCCGAATAAGGGCCGTGTAGCAGATCACCTTCACCTTGGCATCGAGTTGACTGCTGTGAAACAGTCTCTTTGTCAAGGCAAAGGCCGCTTTGGCTCTGGCCAGAGCAGCATCTATATGTTTGTTAAAATATAGATATTGATCTAGCCAGATCCCAAGGTATCTGACAACACTTCGATTCGTCAATGGCTGCCCGTTTTGTCCAACAATTGAGAACGTTCGCCACTTCTTTCTAGTATTTCTAGAAGCCCCAGACAACGGAGTCCTGAACAGAATGGTCTCGCACTTTTGAAAATTGATTTTCAACTTCCAATCATCGCAATATCCCTGTACCTTTTCGAAGTCACGCTGCAAGAGACTTACAATGACCTCGATCTTCGGACTTGACCTGTACGCGATCAAGTCATCTGCGTACGCTATGGATTGGCGGAGAGATCCTACAAGATCACTTGTGAAGATCGTAAATAATATCGGCGAAATAACTACACCCTGTTGTAGACCGTTTTTAATTTCGAAAGTCCCAGCAGACACCAAACTGCCATTTTTCACAATAAACTGTCTGCTGGTGAGCATATCTAAGATTATGTACAGCAGCGGTTTGCTTATGCCGCGCTGATCAAGCTTGAAAAAGAGCCCCTGCAACCATACAGTGTCAAAGGCCTTTTCCAAGTCAATCAACAAGGCACCCGTGCATTGTTTCTTACCTTTGTTCCATTGGATATCCAATACCAGTTTAGACGCGGCATGTATACAATCATGCCCCGCTCTGAAACCGAATTGGTAGTTATCGATGTCCTTTAGGAGGACATCAAAAAAATACGAACGCCAACCGAAAAGGTTGGCCCAACAGTTCGTTTAAATTGAAACACACCGATTATAGGTTTACTTAGTCTTTATTTTCTAACACTTGTTGATTTAAACCGACCGCTTCTGGCTTGAGTATAAAACTGAACTTAATTCTATTTAGCTTATCGCTGGCAACCGTCGTCTTCATATCCATTTCGCTGAGTCGATCGTTTGGCAAGGCGCGTGTATCCGGTGCAGCGAAGAGGCAACCTGATGCGCTCGAAAACAACCGTGAGAACATGCTTGCACCTGAACAAACCAAATTTGATGAGTTAGCTTATGCAGGTCATGCTCCTATCTCGTGGCTCGTGTGCGTCGTGTTAACTCTTCCCCTTTTAAGAATCTGCGTCCCGCAGATCTATGACGTCAGCGTTAATTAATTGGGTTCCGTTAAGTATGGTCCCCAACAGATGTTTCGTTGGATAATTTAATGGTAGGGAGATTTAGCCTTCCGCTAATTTTCCTCCATATGATGTAAGATAGGGTAATGAATATCATGATGATAATTCCATCCGACAGTGTCGATATCTGCATCCTTCTTGCTAAGCTACCAAGGCGTTCGATGTTCTGGAGACTTAAGTTGTGGACAAACTGGAGATCCACTTTGTCTCCCTTGCTAGTAATGTTCGACAAGGCTGGTGGCAGAGCTTGAAGCGTTGTTGTGTGGGAACTCGTAAATGTCCTATTTTTCAGTTGAATCGTTTCATTGTTCATTTGTACTATGAACGTTCCTTCTAATAACTGCGTGGAATTTCCTGAGGTAAGCTCGCCGTTAAAGTTGGTAAGGAAGATGGTGTCCTTCTCAATGAGTTCAATTATTTCGTCGGTGTTAGTACGATATGTGCAACTTGCATGGCCTCCCCTTAATAATCTGGAAACGCAGTGGTCCTCCGAAATCTTCTCCAAAGCCTCTTCATTACAGATGGTAGAATTGCTAATTGTGAGGCAATTCTTCAGTACTCCGTAGGTCGATTTTCGGTTGATCAGAACTTTGTCGAATTCGATACTGATCTGCTTTTCGTTGATGATCGATGGTCTTACTAAGAGCAGATTGTAGTCCTCTTCTCTTACCTTCGGAATGGATAGGGTGTAAAGCAGCATTGATCCATTCGTATATACTGAGGGCGTAGCAAACTCGATGGCTTCGATTTCGTTTCCGTAGGGAAGGAATTCAAGTTCGTTGACTAAAAGATTTATTTCGTCGTGATTTAGTAAGTTCGTGTTGATGATGCCACCTTTTGCCATCTGACATGCTCGCACTATTTCGTTGATCTCTCCTTTGATAGTCAAGACTTGACTAAGAGTGTCTTGCTCCAGCTTTTGTATATCGGCCACTCTTATCTCATTGTTTGACCGGTCGACGACCCAGTTGATTTTTGAAGTAATATCCTCAATTGCGCCGAAGAGCTTTTCGTTGACTTTATATTGGTGATTATTATTCTCAATTATATCCTGTTGGCTTCCCAAGATCTTATCCCAGTCTGCTGCATCTGGATTCCCTGCGACCCATTTCCATGCGGAGCCTATCCAGTCAATAGATCTCGGTTTTCTCTGCGGCTTGCCTTTCAGTGAACCAATACGGTTAGTTATTTGAGTTAGATGGAAATTGATTAATTGCTTCTTGTCTCGATCCTTGATATTCTTTTCGATGGCGTCAGAGAGGCCCGTCAGTTGCTGTTCAAATTTTTCTAAGTTGATCTTATGAATGAGGTTGAAGTTGCCGTTGATTATCCAGGCCTTGCCCTCCTTAATAGAAATCAGTGGTGCGTTGTATCTGAAGATCTGCATTCCCTCAGCTGTTGCCAGGATAATAAGGTAAGCTAGTCTGTAAAGGTTAGTTCTGATTCAAGTAATATAGCATTAACATTTTTATTGAACAAGTATTTAAAAGCGGTAGTTATATACATAATGACTAATTTAACATATTATTTCAAGTATTATTAGAAGTACATTGTCAAAAAGGTTTTAAAATATGACTAAGAATATATTTTTCTTTCAAATTTACAAATTTAGGCAAACGCAACATAACATATTCTTCCTAAAATTTTCAAATGTTAATAAATGTATTTTTTTTACAAGTTTTTTATATGAGTCTTGTGTACTTTTCTGCCATCCGAAGTAATGACAGTGACTTTATTATTCTTGGCCACCGTTTCCTTACGGAAAAGAGGCTTGCTTTTGGCTTTTATGCCCTTGGAAGCTGTAAAAATTATATCTCCTTTTTGGTATTTTTTGGGGGTTGTTCTCTTTTTATTTCTATAGACATTGCTTTCTTTCTGTTTTCTTAAAATTTCGCCCTTTAGTTCTTTATTGACCTTGGCGCGGAAATCAATTAAATTTTGAAAATTGAATCTTTGTGATCGGTCGAAAAAGATGTCGTTCGGCTTTCGCTTTGTGACCGAGTGTATTGTATTGTTGTATCTGTCGACTGCTATTCCTAAAAGTTCCTTCAATCTTAGATCCTTGTGTTCCGCTTTGAGGCATCGGAAGATTTCTAATATCGTTGAATGAAATCGTTCCACCTGACCGTTTACCTCAGAGCGGCGCACCGGCGTACGATAAAGTTTAATACCTAATAGCTTTATATAGTTGATTATGATTGGGCTCAAGAAACTGTACTCGTTATCGGTGACTAAAATCTTCGGAGCAGTAAAATAGTGCAGGATTTTAATAAGTTTTTCTCGGAGATGAAGAACAGACCTGTTTTTAATGTGGAAAAGTTTCCCAAATTTTGAAAATTTGTCTATACAGCTAATAAATTTTTCATTTTGAACTTCGATTATGTCTAAATGAAGGATTTCACAAGGGTATGACGGAATTGGGGTTGGTTGAAACTCAGGATGGATTGGGTGTCTGTCATATTTATTTGCGTTACATATCTCGCAAGTTTTGGTATAATTTCTCACAAGACTGTACATTCGGGGGAAGTAGTAGGTTTCTAGAAGCTGTTGCTTATTCTCACGAGGGTTTCGGTGAGCCCTCCTATGCTCTTTCATAATCAACTCGAATACTCGGTCTGGGTTTTTTACATCTTCGACAACTCTTTGGGTGATTCTGATCTTATAAGCAGTAAAATTTTCCAAGTAGGCCTGTTGCAATAACCCTAGACAGCATTCGGGTATCTTAATCCCATTCACGACATTGGGGTTAAGATTCTTTTTTAACAGTTCTACCAAATTCTCCTTATTCGGTTCAACAAGAGCAAAGTAGTGGCGAAAATAGCCGGGATGAGGTTCTTCAAAGGCTTCGAGACCTTTCCCTATCTTGACAACTATTTGATTTCGAAATACATTTAGAGGGGCTTCTACATGTGGAATTAGATCCGTGCCATCTTGTTCGGCACTATGAGCTGTATGACCCGATGATTGAACTTCGCTGGCAGATTCAGTTGACTCACTTTTTGCTGTTTCGTTTGCGTCAACAGTGACAGAATCACTATGGCAAATTTCGCTAGCTGTCTCGGTAGATTCATCTTCGGCTTTTTCCACGTTTGAAACCGTCTCGGCAGGTTCCGAGTCGGTCAAGTGGTTAACTTCAGTTTTGAGCCTGGAGAGTGCGTCTGCGACTAGGTTAGATTTCCCAGGTTTGTAGATAAGTTCGCAATTATACTCTTCTATTCGGGACTTCCAGCGCTTTAGTTTGGCATTGTGGTTTTGGTTCCCCAAAGCAAAAGTCAAAGGCTGGTGGTCCGTGTATATACGAATCTTCCGAGCTCCGTACAAATATGAGCGAAGATTATCGAGCGCCCATACTATGGCCAACATCTCCTTCTCGTTGGTCGCATAGTTTTCTTCAGTTCTGTTCAGTGATCTAGAAATATAGGCGATCGGGCGATCTTTGCCCCATTCACCCTGTGACAGAACCGCACCTATCGCGAAGTTGGATGCGTCAGTAGTAAGATTAAATGCTCTTTCGAAATCGGGGAAGGCCAGAATTTCGGATGACGTAAGTAGTGTTTTAAGGTCAGTGAAAGCGCGCAGGGCTTTTTCGTTTAATTCAATCTTGACACGTTTAGACTCATTCGCTCTAATCTGCGCGTTCACTCCTCGAGTCAGCGCAGTCAGTGGCTTCGCAACTTTCGCATAGTCGCGTATGAACTTTCTATAATAGGAGGTAAGTCCTAGGAAGCTCTTGAGGTCCTTTAATGTTTCAGGGGGTGCTATTTTTTGGATTGCCAATACCTTTTTTGGATCGGCCTGTATACCCTCTGAAGATATAATATAGCCCAGAAACTCTACCTCGGACTTCATAAAATGAGTCTTCTCCAAGTTGACTTTCAAGTTCACTTCTAAGAGTCTTTTAAAAATTGTGTCGACATTCCTAAGGTGGTCTTCCTCGCTACGGCCGAAGACAATTATGTCGTCTATATAGACGTAGCAAATCTTACCAATGAATTCCTTAAGAACGTCGTCAATCATCCTCTGAAAGATTGCCGGGGCGTTCTTTAGTCCGAACGGCAATCTTACGAATTCAAACTTCCCATTCATAGTTGAAAACGCTGTTTTTGGTACGTCAGAGGATCTCATAGGGATTTGGTGAAATCCTGAAGTCAGATCTAAAGTAGTAAAATACTTTGCGTGACCGAGACTTGCTAGGGTGGAATTAATATCCGGAATGGGATATGTATCAGAAATGGTAACACTGTTAAGGCGCTTATAGTCTATGACGACTCTATATTGTTTCTCACCAGATGGTTTTGGTTTCTTGTCCACAACCCACAGTGGAGAATTATAGGGACTTTTTGAAGGACGGATAATTCCTTCTTTAAGCAGATTTTCTATTTCTTTATCGACGACATCCCTCATATTCGCTGGGTAAGGATAGCTTTTTGCGTATATAGGTTCGTCTGTGTTTGTTCTTATTTCTGCCTTGACCGCCGTCTTTATTATTTCTCTTGTATCAATGGGCCCGAAAATTGGCGCATATCTATCTATCATTTCTCTGAGAGCAATTCTAACATGTTCAGGAAGCGAATCGCTGAGAGTAATATTTACTTGACCAGATACTTTTGCTTTCAGAGGAATGACGATACCTGGTTTGAGGGTAATTGTATTTTCTTTGCGGTCTATCACTGCCTCCAATTCCTTAAGAGAATCGTCACCAATGATCCCGTCGAAAGAAGATAAACCTGGCAGAACATAAAACGTTAGTGTAGAATCGTTACCAGCGTTTTTAAAGAATTTTCCGGAGACCTTTTGATTTACTACTACGTTCCCGGCTGCGCAATGCACAGCGAATGGTTTGTCTAAGCGTGTAGCTGTCTGAGCGATTGAAGGATTGATAAAGTTTTTGTTGGCACCAGTGTCTACTAGAAAACTGAGCCTGGTGCCCTCCCGCGTCACATATTCTATATATGGAACGCTGGAGAGGCCTCCGTCATAAAATTTACTGTATCTTCGATGTTATTTTCAACCAGTTGGTTATATTCTTCCTCAGTGTACTCGTCACTTACAACCTCCGTATGGTAGAGTCGTTGCTGCTTCGGATATGGGTGGCGATAGCCATCCGACCTCGCTGTCCTTTTAAAAGGGTTGTTGCCCTGCGGCCGATTCATATAATTAACGTGACGCGACTGTACGGAACGATCAACATCCATTCTTTCCGGGGGCTTAGGAATATTATTTTGATGGGCCGCCTCACTATTATTTTGAGTATACTGGCCTTGAATAGGCGGCCGGAATTTCCTTGGCGGAAGAGACGGCCTAGTTTCGGGACTAGCCTTAGGATGTTTGAAGGTCTGATTAATGGGTGCAGTCACTGTATTGGATACATTGACGTTATGGATCGTATGACTACGGTAATTAAGGTTCTGAATTTCCAAGCAAGCCGTGTAGGCTTCCGGTAGCGTCTTGGGCTTTTGTATAATTAGCATGCGGGATAAGTCTCCATTCAGACCACGGATAAAAACGTCAAGTGCGCGATTGCGGTAGGTTTCAACAAGCGCGTTCACCGTTTCCTGCGTATAGCTTTCTGTCTTTATTTTATTAATTATCAAAGAAAATTGGTGATTTACCACCGCATAAAATTCGTCCAATTTAGACCCCCTCTGCGACAATTGGTTGAGCTGATGCTCCAATGTCCTGATGTCTCTCTTATCCGCGTAGTGTAAGGAGAGACACCTTTTAATAGCCCCCCAGTCGTCATCAAATATATTATACGATATCAATGCGGTGTCCGCATTGCCACGAATTTTTTGTCTAATGTGCTGTAATATTGCCCGATAAATCGGCTTACCTCTGACTATCTTGAAGTCCTCTAATATTGCTTCGACCGTGTGTACCCAAGAAATATATTTCGTTGGATTACCGTCGAAAACCTGCAGCTCTTTAACGCTGTCCGGCAATCGGCTAATTTCTTTAAGATCAGCCTCCGTACGCGGACCCATTAACGGAGGAGCAGTCGCACAGCTCGCATTAGCACCGTCGGCTACCGTAGTTACACTCGCGGCCTCAAGCTTGCCGATACGACTCTCGACACTTTTCAATTCTTCTATTATGCGGTTGACGGCACCGGTTAACTCCGTCAACGCCTTTGAAATATCTTCCATATTTCGGAAAATTAATTTATTTTATTCAAAATAAAAAAAATTTAAATTGCGACGGTATGCACGCAGTGATTTTATTTTCTTATTGTAGGATTGCTCACACGAAAGCAATATCTTTACACTTTTTTAACCCCTTTTTTCAAATCACAATTTGTATATTTTTATAAATTTTGCTTTCTTTTTCTGATTTTTATTTTTTTGAGAACATTCACAATATCCCCGTACACTAAATATTCTTTTTTTTCCTTTTTTAATTAGTTTTAACAATTTGGTCGTAAATTTAAAAATTCACTCACAAAGGCATTTGTCACTTTATTCAGTCACTTTTTGTTTCTTGTTCTTGGTTTTTCTGTAGAAGAAAATTAAAACTATTAGATGTTTTGTTCTTTTTTTTTCTTTACTGGAACAGGCTCAGGAAGGATCGTGTTTATCCCTTTTGGTCACCAACGTTAATAATTGTAGGTGACCTACTCGTGGCACGATTCACTTCACCACCTTTATCAATTAATCCTCTGCAATCTCCGACGTGTTCTCATGGGAACGACGGAAGTTACCTCGAGATTTGAACAACCACTGTGTTCCCATGGGTACAGCGTTTTTGTTCTTTGGAACGTTCAATCTCATGCCTAGCGTAACAATTGCTAGGAAGAAAGGATAAGGTATTGTGAGCCTGTCCCTGCTCGGGCGCCAGTTATCGATGTCCTTTAGGAGGACATCAAAAAAATACGAACGCCAACCGAAAAGGTTGGCCCAACAGTTCGTTTAAATTGAAACACACCGATTATAGGTTTACTTAGTCTTTATTTTCTAACACTTGTTGATTTAAACCGACCGCTTCTGGCTTGAGTATAAAACTGAACTTAATTCTATTTAGCTTATCGCTGGCAACCGTCGTCTTCATATCCATTTCGCTGAGTCGATCGTTTGGCAAGGCGCGTGTATCCGGTGCAGCGAAGAGGCAACCTGATGCGCTCGAAAACAACCGTGAGAACATGCTTGCACCTGAACAAACCAAATTTGATGAGTTAGCTTATGCAGGTCATGCTCCTATCTCGTGGCTCGTGTGCGTCGTGTTAACTTGGTTATCCGGAATAATATTTTTGTCCTCAACCCACTCGGTCAGGGCTCTGTTGATTACTTTTTCAAACACTTTGCTGATGTTGGGAAGGAGACTTATCGACCGGAGATTTTCCGGATTGGACGTGTCTTTGTTCCGTTTAGGAATTGGTTGCACCACCGCTGTCTTCCAATGAGCTGGATAATGTGCATTATTCAGCAAATTGTTGAACAGGGTAGTGTAAATGTTTACCGCTTCTAGAGGAAGGTGTTTAAGAACAATGTTTGGTATTTCGTCGATTCCCACAGATTTCTTACTTCTCAGAGAACCGAAAATGACCAGGAGATCTTCCTTTGATATGAATGGAGGGTGAATCCCTTCATTGGCGATGACATCATTTGCCAAATTATCGTCATTGAACATGGTAAACCCAGTGTTCTCCGATCGCCAGTGCTCAATGTCATATCGCAAGTAGAAGTTGTGCAATAGGACACGATTTTCCAAGATATGGTTCGGGCGAGTGCTAACATTCACCTTATACACATCCTGAAACGTCGCACCTATCACTTCAACTTTCTCCTGAGGATCTTCGATCACAAAAAAGTTGTCATCTTCGATCGCTTCTATTGGATCTATTCCTGCTGTCACAAGTACTTGTTCGTTATCTGTAGTTCGGGGGAGCTTAAGACACGGAAGCTCATTCTGATTTTTTCTTCGAAAGATTTTATTAATTTCCGGGAACATACTAGGATTACTAGCTTTAACAGCCCGGATTTTGTTATTCCAATGCGAATTAATTACAGCACGGTAATTTTGCTGAATTAATTGCTGTAGGTTTTTTAACTGTGATTTCAGTGTCCTAACCTCCAAGTTTTGTGGGTCGGTGAAACGTCTGTAGAGGAGTTTGAGTCTCGTCAGTAGCCTACTCTTTTGTCGGTGAAGAGCGTCAATCGTAGCATTGCGGTAAATGTTGACATTGTCAGTCAGTTGGTACTTAGGAATTGTTCTGTCCATTGTTTGTTTTATTGTGTCGTTCATCCTTTTAAGGTAAGTGTCGATCTCTTCGTTCGACAAATTCCTATTGGATGGTGGGTTGAGCAAGTTCGAAGAGAGTGCTCTTGTCATTGTTCGGGAGAAGCGTGTCCACCGCGTCCTACTGTAATTGTAAGAATGCGTTTGAACATACTCCTCTAGTTCCGCAATTTCGTTGGGAATTGTTACTACGGCACTAAATCCGCAATGGTCACTGTCGTACACGAATGTGTGAAGACAGTTTATTGTTTGTCGGTCCATGTTAGTTAGCTGTATCCGTTCGTCAAACAGCATAAGATCTATATAGGAGCCTGATCTGGGATAAGACGGACTATCCGTCGCTTTTAAATCGAGTCGATACTCGACACTATTCTGACCCCACCAATTGAATAGTAGGTTCCCTCTAGTGTTTGGTGATTGATTTCTCCAATTACTATGTTTGGCGTTTAGATCTCCGGCCATGAGGTAATAATTCTCCTCCGAACCCAGACGTAAGTATTGAAAAAGTGTCTCGAGCTCTGAGATAAAACAGGTTTGTTGAGTAGCTTCGGTTGCATAGGTTGCGATCATATACATCCTCTTCCCACTACGGAGGGGGATGCATATGATGCAAGCCTCTAGCACCTGGAATCTACGCACTTCACCGCTGTACATAACTTTAAAACGCAGATTTTTTCTAACGAAGATAGCGACGCCACCAGCTCCATTGGAGTTGGGTCTGTCTCTTCTTATAATATGATACTGACTGTGCCTCAACTTGTGCCTCTGAGAGAGCTTAGTTTCGCTAACCAGAAGAACATCGGGACTTTGGTCTTCTAACAAATTGAAGAGTACAGCTCTTCGTTCGATATTTATTAGCGAATTTACATTCACTGAAAGGATCTTTAAGGGTTTCTCCACCAGCGAACACATTACGACTGGAGGCGCGTTAGACTCGGCAACAGAGTGTAGATACGATCTACGCGTGTCGCCTGTTCCTGTATTTGCTGTTGCAGCTGACTAATTTGCCCCTGAATAGAAAGCAAAATAGCCAGCAGATCAGCATCACAACTAGGTGCTCCAGGTCGTGAGGCCTGAGGAGCAGCCTTTGGTGCTTGTTGTACCGTACTCCTCTGACCGGCCGCCATTTGGGCATAGGTCACATTGGGAGTTACGGCTGGAGTTTTAGGAACAGGTGGGCGCTTCACCTCCACCTTCTGTTGACGAGCCAGGTTTAATTTCCTAACATATTGGTAACTGGAACAACCCCGATAATTAGCGGTGTGTCCCGAGTTACCACAAAGAATACACTTCAGAGACGTGGTATCATCAGTCCTATTCTTACCTAGAGGACATTCCTCTGCACTGTGGTTCAATGCACACTTAACGCACCGAAACTGCATTTGACAGTTCGTGATTCTTTTCCTCAAATGGAAAATCAGAACGATTGTCTGCTTGTCTTTCGCCACACTTTTTCTCAGAAACGCGTGCGGGTTGTACCAAATGCTTATGACTGCGGTCTATAAAAGCTGTAGAAAAATCAATCAGCTGCTTCTTACTCGACTCAGTCAAAAGATATGGCTTTTATTGCCGCATATTTTGATACGCTCAAGAAAAATAAATCCTAAAGGGTACAACAGACAACAAAAATAGCGAGAGAACTCTTCGACACATTTCATTTCCATTTCCAACTATTTATAAACATACCTACAAGTTTGTACGGAAACTTCGGTGCACGAATGATAGGAGGTGGACGTAAAACTTACAACTGACTTATACTTACGTATATAGTTTGCCCCTTACTAGGGGGTTATGAGAACCCTTATCTCTATGAGAACCCTTATCTCTAGTACTAGAGAGAATAATGGAACGACTTTGTATAGGTTTGAAACTTAGGTGTATTCTGTGCTCGATCGGTCCATGGGTTGAGTCCAAATAGCGGAGAAGGATTTGATATTGAGTAATTTGCATTCGCTCAATTCGTAGTATTTTATTCGTTGTGGTTATTGAAGATGTACTTGTATATTTTTTAAACTCTGCGTTTCTTCGATCATTATTTTGAATAAGCAAACTTGGAACTTTAGCATTGAAAGTCACCACTCACTTAATAAGTCAAGTATCGCTGCTTGACGATTTCAATGGAAGTATTGGAACCTGTGATCTGATACACACACTTTACACATTCAAAACCTTTAATAGCCTGATTCCTTACAGGTTCTACTTAAGGTCATCAAAAACGCAACACAGCACAACACTCACTTTCATGTGAGTATCATTATAAGTGATATCTTTAAATAGGGATAAATTTTCTGCGCACATTCCATAAGAAAAGTGCCCCTATTTGTTCCAGTACAATGTAGAACATGTATCTACATGTACTATTAGACATTAACTGGAATGCACAATCCATTCTTTAGTATTGAAGCTCTACATAAAATAAGCATTCACATTTTCATGTCCGCAAACAAACATGCGGCAAAACAATAGAGCACAGAGAATGCGAAAAAGGACATGATGTGCATACATTTCGCTTACCAACGAGGTTCTGACTATGTTCAGTTATTTTTTTTTTTTTGATAAGGACTACGCTTGTTGGCAAGAAAAATTGGAAAGGGCTTTTCACAGCATCCTAGACGAGCCCTTTGTTGAAGAAAAAAAAATTCGTTTCAGCAAATTCCAAAGGACACCGCTCGTATTCACTTAACAGGCGAACGTATCCTTTCGTGGAGAGTGCAAACTTAGCGGTCCGAAGGATACTTTCGAGGTCGTCACATTATCAAGATGATATATGTATGCATGTATGTATATGTACCAGTGATTTGGATACGTCTTGCGGACCCTCAACATTGTCACCAATTTAGTTAATGCCAAATAACTTCTAGAAGGAGCTTCCCAGAATGGACGCGCTCACGAAAACTGAGTTAGGTTCTGTGTCCTGGCGAAAAATGTAAGAAAAACGAAAAAAAAGAAGAAGAAAAAAAACAAACTGTCGTCCCTCTTCCAGAATTTTTGTGACACTTTATTTTGACATACAAGTGTGCTGCTGCACGTTCTACTCGCTGCTACTTCTGCATACATATAACTAGGGATATCCTTGTGTATAGACGGGGAATCTTTGTTTGAGCAGCGTTGCCACCGACAGCATTTTAAACGCAAACTCTCGCCGAATGGTTGAGTTGAGATTTCCCGCTTAAGCTTTAATTTAAATTCATGTCATGTTTTTACTTTTCAATTGAACCTACGAATTTTTGTGGACCCAAGATCTACTACAAGTAGAAAGATGTGCTCTGGATACATTCGAAGTTCTTTAGACTATTTAATTAACATTATTGATTCTTTTCGTTTTTTTTGTGTTTGGTGTTCATTAAAATAATGTCCGTAGAATGTGTATATGTATGCGTTAGGGCTTTAGTTGATAGATTTGTGTGTTATTGATGAAGGATCGGACGCTGACTATTGTTTCCTTTCTGGATATTGGTCATTACGTGTTTGGGGAACGAGTCTTCTCAACGTGTATGTTGATATTCGTAGAATAATTAAAAAGAGATGGATAGAAGGGGGCTGTCATCATAATCTTTACATTATGGATGAATAGGATACGAATTCAAAAGAATGCTGTTGCCTCACATTTGTGGATACACTTTAAATGAAGACGATGTTGCCATCGATTTTGGAATGTTTTTAGGCTCAACTGAAACGTGTCCCTATCAGAATCCTTCCAAAATACCAACTGTCGTTTTTCATTGCCTTCAACATAATATGTTCGGCCCTCCGAGGACATCCAGGGGCATTTCAACTAGGCGGGTGCCACTTTTAACCATCATCATGTTTATTAAATGTGTATTTTCCTTACTTAGCGCCACACTATGTACATAGTTGAAATTCAACATTACTTCTTATTAGAAAAGACACAGGCTGAAAAGTAGGATTTCTAATGCATTTCCAGGACATACTAGTACAGTAAGTTAATACTAGTACAATAAGTTAATACTGAGGAACAGTCGCGCCTGAAGCGAAGGCTACTAAACTCAGCTTGATGTACATATATAAACAAAGTAAATAAATTGTTGGCGCTCTTTTAAGTGTTAGAAGCCAGCTTCACCATTTGTGTGTGCGACTTTCATTTATTTCAACAATCCCGGGGATTTTACCCACAGTTTATTGCCACTTCTGCCCGGTTACAGAAGAAGAAGGATTCTCACTCACTCGCGAGAGTTGGGGCCAGATCTTCTTGCCTGGATTTGAAACCGGGTCCTCACGCTCAGCAGTAGATGCACTTATCACTGAGCCACGGGCATTTTAATTATTTTGAATCCGATTCCTCGCCACTGCAAGCCAAAAGCAGATTTAGAATTGAAAATGTGGGGAAATATCGGAAATCGAAAGCGGTGATGTTCTTTCAGAATTGGAAATCTTTATAAAATTTCTGCTCGCCAAATCCTGAAATTGGACGGTCAGCGAATTTCAAGTTGACTTCAAGGCAAATCTCGAAGACAAGCAATATTCCAGACCTTCACCGGGTTTTGAAGTTTATTTAGCTCTGGACAAAATTCAACTCCATAAACGACAGCTACTCGAGATCTGAAGATTACTCATCCTTATCAATCTATGCTTCTCCAATTTGACCAAAAAAAAACAGGATGAAGAGCTCGTAGCTCTAAGTACTAAAATCATACTCTAAAAAGCATTCATCTTGCCCCTTCTTCTGTAAGGATCCGATTTTGGATGAGCAAAACAGCATAATAGATTTAGGAGTCCTTCGAAAAAGAAGTTCTACGTCGGATATAAAGTCCTGCAACTGAGAGGCATACAACAGCGGACTTCGGGAGCTGTACAGTGATGTTGATCTTGAATTCCTCTCAAAAATTTGACATTTGTTTGGATCTTCCTCATTATCTGCACAAATACCTGTCCATCGCCAAAACTCTTTTGGTGTGGCTTTTCCTCAGAATGCAATGTCTGAACAGGACTTCTTTCACAAATCTGTTTTATTCGCAACTCAGTCTTTAGCCCCGTTCAGAATTCGAAACACTAACTAGTCTACCGGCTCAGATTGACTGCGAAATTAGTTGATATTTGGTGAGGCCGTGAACTGAATTTGCAGTTAAAAATATTTGACTGCTTTTGCAGTTGATTGACTTACCGTCAAAAGTCAGCTAGTTCATTGTCAAATTATTTAAGAAACGGTTGGACTTAACGATTTCTTGTTCAAGTGCGGTAATTGACAACGGAGTTAATTTCTTTGTGAAATATTTTCTCCTGCTTATTTTATGAACAAACGCAATTATTATAAAATATATTGGAAGGATAACTTTCATAAATGACATGAAATATTGAACTGCATTTGCAGTTAGTTTCCCGTTCAACATTTAAGGTTTTGACTGAAATCTGAGTCCTAAGAATTTTGATCGTGGCCATTTATAACTTAATCAGTTTCATAACGACTGCTGTGTCAAGTCCTTCTGAACCTGAACGACCGACGTAGTGGAATAAACGGATACTTAAACAAGCAAAATTATCCCTTCTCCTTAAGGGTACGTATCATTTACTGTGACTAAATGGTGCACCATTTACGACGAATGTGTTTTTGTGTTTTATGAATTGGGACTCGAGGACATGTGGGCATACGCAATTCGCGCGATAAGTTATGCATTTCCGGGTCGCATAATGTCCCACGCTGGGCACAATTTGACAGTTTCGAAGGCTGGTCGGCGTAGTTGGTAAGGCGTTGCCTTTTGATTGGATTAATTAATAAATCGCAGGTTCGAATCCCAGGGGAAGCCTTGATATTTTATGTAGTTTTCGAATCTGGTCGAGTCGCCATTTGCCATTCGGATCAAATTAAGCTTGGCTGAAAGTAGTAGTGGTAAGTGGGTGGTTGTTCTGCAGTGATTACTCCATCAGCATATTCCAAGATCGTGTAATAACAAGGACCAATAAAATTCTGCGGTCGAATGTAAATAAATCAATATGGCATTCTCTTTCCTTTAGACCAGTCCAAATTGACGGCCGAAGCTCTCAAAGAGAATATCAGACAAGAATGCGAGAAGTTATTGCCTAAAGCTCTCGACACAACGAGTGAAAATGCTGTCAAAAAAGCCAACATGGTAATCAACAATGGCGGCACACGATCGTTGGGGTTGAAGTTGATGTATTAACTGGGAAAACAAAACAAAAGATTCATACAAACATTTTAATATGAATTTATGTCGTTTCACTTTGAAGATAAAGTAAAACAACATTGGATGAATGTTTTTGGGCAAACCTTTGTATATGGTCGAATTAAATGCCCATGACTTTACGCACCTTTGTGTGGCACCGATACTCACATGCGATTCCTTTTAAAAGGAATACTGAAGAGCAACATTGGGCTTTCAATTAATTAACGAATCCACACATGATTTCGATACAACACTTCTGATTGAATCCTGCAATAAAAAAGACGACTTGTTTACGCCACATCATTTATCATCTTCTGATTCAATTTTTTTTTTTATGCGACACAGTTTTCGTAAACAATCAGTATTTTCCAATCTCAGAGAGTTTTATTTGCAAATTTAATATTTGCCCACAACGATTGGTTAAAATTCCTATAAATCATTAAAAAAAAAAGGAAAATTACCTCGGGTACCCACATTTCCGAAAACAAATCTACGCGCGTGGAAAAATAAATAGGTACTCGTACATATTTGTTTATTGAATTTGTTAGAATCAAGGGTAGGTGGATGGTGGATGGAAAACGATGTTACAAGATGAAGCGCGCAATATGCAAAATCAAAATAAGAAGCCGTAGTGAAAACGGGCAGCAGGAGCCTCATTTCTTGATTTTTTTTTATATTTTAAATTCCTTGTCACAAGCTGAATTTGGCGGCGCAAGGAAGAAGTGTTCTTTTATGGTGAAAAATCTGAAAAATAGATTCCCGTTTTTTTGTATCTTTCGTTGCATTTTTAATGATTCAGTGAATTTTATTGAAATTACAAAAATTCTCCTCTAATGGTCTCCTTTTTAAGCTTTTGATTCTTTGCAGCTGCTTGAAGAAAAAAAATTTATTTCACAATAACAGAAATGTTGCCCGATATGCCTCAAAAGCTTCGGTTGGATGAAATTTTTCCTGCAATGCTACAGAACGATGACATTTGGCATTGAGGTTCGAAGAGCCGTTTAATACTCACAGTGGCCCAAGATGACTTTTTTGCCGAAATCATAACGTTAGAACCGATAAAGATATTTAAACAAATGGTGCTCAAGCTCTTACCGGGACCACACGTGTCTAAAGAATGAGATAAGTGCATCTGATGAGTCTCCAGACATATAACACGAAACATAGTTTTTTCGAGTCCTTAAAATTTTGCGTGTAAAGGGTTTTCCAATAAGGACTTGACCACTTTTTTTTAAATGAAATGCAAACCATTTGCAAAAATATAATCAGCTTGAGGAACAATCTAAAGATTTATGAATGGAACCCGACTTCGTTCATATGGCCACTACGGGCGCGTTTGCAGCGGTCGATTCGTTGGACCCAATTATCGAGCTCTGAGCACTTTCAACGTCGTCGGTTTGTTGCCATGAACCATTGACTTAACGTAGCCTCAAAGAAAATAATCGAAAGGCGTTAAATCGCATAAACGAGGCGGCCAATCGACTGCCCCATTTCATGAGATAACACACTCATCAAACTTGCTCTTTAATAAATCGATTATAAGGTGTGCTGTGTGGCTTGAGGCACAATCCTGTTGAAACCACATATTGTCCAAGTTCATATCTTCCAACTCGGCCCAAAAATAATCGGTAATCATGGCGCTCCACAATCACAGTAACGTGACGATCGTTATCGTCGACGCAAAAAATATGACCCAATAAGGCCGCCGTCATGCGAACCGCACCAAACAGTTATTTTTTGTGGATGAAGCAGTGATTCATGAAGCAAGTGCGGATTTTCACTCGACGCATATTTTGGCTTATCGACGATCCCATTGAGCTTGGTGTAAACCAAGATCCTTTTACAAAATACGGTATAATGTGGTCTGAGCAATGCCCAATTCTTGAGATCGCCGTGGAATTAGCTGATTTGGATCGTTTGCTACGGACGCCAAAATGGCAGCGATATTTTCGACTTCGTCCAACCCGTTGTCTCACTGATACGTCAACATCACGCAACGAATATGTTGACTCAAATTTTTGCACTAAACTTGTAATTGGATGTCTACCAGAGCGAGAATTACGACCCAAAATTGGAGTTAACGCTCCGACCGACTCCGAATTTGGCTACAATAATTTTATTTTTTGCAAACGTTGCTAGTTCGTTTACTTCAAATGATGAAAATGTTGAGTTTAATCGGCAATGACAATTTGATAATTAGTGAAAGGGTGCATTCAAAAATCGAATTCAAAGTTGTCAAGTCCCTAATGGAAAGCCATTTATTTTATATCTGTGTTTTTGCTGTATAGTGCATCGACATTTTGAATTTAACTTTTATCGAAGTTTCGGTAATATTGTTGTTGCTGCAAATTGTTTCTTTATGTGCATATAACTGGGAAGAAGATCGATGTTTTGGCTTTTTAATGAAGTTTATTAAATATTCTATTTTTCTTTGGAGAGGCATTAATCAAAAAGTAAAATAGAATCCACTCGCAGAGTTTATTTTTTTATATACGCAATTAAACTCTGTTGGCATTTAAGGTATTTCGGAGATAAGAAGATGCAACCTCTTCAGTGGATATATTTTCCACTGCGATTGTAATTTCCACTTTTTAGCACGTTCGTCAATGGGTTTTCTCGGTCTGCCATTGGAGGACTCACATGTGCTCGATTAATCAATTGATTTTCATCAATAACTATGGAAAAGTTTTTAAAGCCCATCTTGGACGTTCAGAATAAATTTCAGGAGGTACAATTTACTATTGAGATAAAATATTTTTAACTATTCTCGAATATTCCCTGTCACATATCGTTCAGAAGAGTATTCTTTTTGAGAAGCCAATTAAAATCGCATAAGAAGTTGTTTTTTTTTATAATTATGAATGAATATAATTTCACTGTTTCACAGTTCTGAACTGTTATTGTTCACTTTCATATGATTTTGTAAGATGATACTTCCGGATCAATACGTAAATATTCAAGCAATCCCACTATTCCACAGAAAAACGAAGCGGATTTTTTTTTGATGGAATCAATTTATATATACAGTATAGAAAAAGGTATTTAGAAAATTTTCAGTAACATGAATGCACCATCAGCAAACACTTATTCAGTGCAAAATGAAATTAAAATCCATGAACCTCCCATAAAAATGAGCTCGAATTCCAAACAAAAGTTAAAAAAGAGAAACTGAGTTTTTTAAATATTGTTAAAAAAAAACAAACTCAGCTCACAATTTCCATTCATATAAAAATTTATTAATTATTTTAAAGCCGATTTAAGCTCAAACGGGGTATTAAAAAGAGTTTCAAAGAAAAACAAATTATTAGGAAACGTCCATTTTTGTCCACATTCATTATCTATATATGCAGTACTATGGAACTGAAAATATATATAATAGTAAATTATAATTTTCTAAATATGTTGAAGAGATTTTCGCATAAAGTGAAATAAAATTAGCCTTTAAATAAAAACCAATAAATTTTCGCCGGGTTTGCAATCTATGCGACTCATCAAAAAATAAAAATCTTAAAACTTTGACAACGTTTAAAAAAAAATGTTGGACATGTTTCTGAATTATTTACAGAATGTTAATAATTGATTTCTCAGAAGGTAAATCGGGGGGAAGAAAAAGGCCTCTTTGGAGGTTGACTCTACGGATTTTAAGAAGGACCATATATTGCTACTTTCTCATCTTTAAAAAAATGAAGATCGATTATTATCAGGATAAGTAGTCCACTGGATTTGCCAATATTTAAAAAAAAAATGGACTCGATAGAGAATAAAGACTACAAGAAGAAACGCAATGAACTCGCGAATTAGAGTAATAGCGTTTACCTTTCTAGAACTTAAAAACGAAAAACGATTGGCATACCATAGGCGTTTATGGCCTGACCTACGAAACTTTATTAGTACAAATAGTTACTACGGCCACTGTAATAGTGTGATTCATAAATTTCATGTTTTTTGATAATATAATTTAATATAATTTTACCTACTAAAATATGAATTATGTATTAATTTCGGATCTTGATTAATATTTGAAGGTCGATACTGACTTTCAAGGTTAAAAACTATATTCCCTTCTGCTTTTGAATTGAATTTTTGAATTTACTTAATTTTGTGTTTGCGGGAGTAAACATAAGTGTGAATTTGCGTTATTGCATTTTAAGATTTGACTCAGTATTCGAGGTTAAAAAATAAAAAACTTTTCTCAATTTAATTTTACAACTAATAAAAATTATAAGGTACTTTGTAAATTAAAGCTTAGCACTATGAACTATGCTCTTTAATATTTATTATAACTAAAATTAAACAATTGTTAATTTTTTGCCTTAATTTCGTTTTTTATTGAACAAGGTTATGTGAAATTAGTCCACTGCAACGAATCATAATCTGAATAAATTTTTTTTTATTTGTTGCATTTCTTACACTATTTCCGACAGCTTCAAAATTTTGGATTTATCTCTGCGCTCTCTTTGCAATCTGTTTTCATCAAGGTTTATGCTGACAATTGATTTTAAATAGCGTCCATGCTCAATAGGAAATACTTTTTTAATAAAACAAAAAAGTTTCGCAATCAAACTACATACATATGTTATATGTTATAGACAATGACAGAAAACATTTGACTAATAGGCTAACAGTTTTAAATTTATCATGGTTTTGTAGTTAATCCTCTAATTATCCTTTGGTTGTAAAATTCGGTGTGTATGAAGTTGTGAAATATGGTTATTTTGATAGAACGTAAATAACATTCGAAGCGCGTGTACATAAATACCCCCTGAAAAGCTTTTGATTAAATTTGACAGGGTGGTTTAAATTTTTGACGAAAAAAACTGTCAAAAAAAGGGACAGTTCACTTCTACAATAAGAATCAATTTAGTTTTCCAATAACAAAAGTTCAAAAACAATTAAATTTGTTATTTGCAACTACCTTATCAGATAAGAAAATATGTATAAATATATACAATTCCGTTCATAAGCTTCTGGACTAATTCATCAATTTTTGTTCTTCAATTTTGATTCCAAAAGTTTCCAAAAGTAATTAAGTAAGTTCAAAAATGCAAAAGCAAATGTTTTCCTACGGGGCAGCTTAAAAAAATATGTATCCTATTTTTACAATGCATATGTCTAGGGAATTGTTGATGGGATCGGCATGCCTACTCACACCCAAACCAATCTTTCTTCCTGTAATTCGAGCTCTTGCTTTGTTTTGAATGGACCTATGGATTGTCTTATTTTAAAAGTTGTTCATATGCTTAACTTTCAAAAAAAAAAACAATTTCATCTAATATGAATCATTCCAATGTGCAAGTGGCAAGATCATCGAAAAAACACACATTTTGAACCTTCACCGCCGGACAAGAATAATATCTAAGCTGGTAAATAAGTGCGGTTTAAGGTTAATTCGACCTAGATTTCACAGACCTAATGGCCAGAA
Source organism: Orthonevra nobilis (assembly GCA_963555765.1). Taxonomy (NCBI): domain Eukaryota; kingdom Metazoa; phylum Arthropoda; class Insecta; order Diptera; family Syrphidae; genus Orthonevra; species Orthonevra nobilis. The sequence continues at coordinate 53,200,580 of OY743226.1, forward strand.
AATGGCAACTCTTTTACGTTGCTAAAACGAGTGCTGGTAAAGAAAAAAGGCCACAGATAAGGCGCAGGACAAGACGCCACAAAAAAAGAAAAAGTTCAAAAGTCTACGATGGGAAGAAAAAAGAATCTACCAGCTGTAAATATATAAGTCGTTAAATATGTTCTCGGAAATATTTTATAAGAAGTTAGTGCGGGCATTAGCTTACAAACAAGGAACTGCGGTCCATATCAGAAGATTACCTTTTTGACTTCAGTGAAGATGGTCTGCAGTGGACAATATGTCAGGTTTGGGAGGACGAAAGCATACTCGTCAAATGATATATCAGCTTTATGCAATTCAACCCCAAAAAAGTAATCTTTTGTCTTGCAACACTCGAGGGATATTCCTGCTTCATGTCAGGAACAAGGTCCTATCCATTGTAATTTATGAAGTCCATACTCGCAACCTTTTCAACATTCTAATATTGGAACTGTAAAAACGATAGTCGAATTCAGGTTCCCGGAGAAACTCATCAGTGGATCTTTGACCAAGCACCTCCTAATTAATTCAGACTTGTAGCCGATTAAGCAATCACCAATGGAACGAACCATTAAGCGTGTTAAGCAGCTGTAGCTCAGACTCAGGACCTTCAAGAAACGAACGCCTTATAATTAAGAAAGCGGAAAGTTTATAATGCAGCCAGACTATTCTAGACTATTCATTACTGAATTCGAAACGTCTTTTCATCCGGTGCATCAATCTAACTAGAAAGATACCGAAATAATCAATTTATTTTTTCAAACAGCGCCGTCACATTTCATTATCTTTGTAATATTCATGTCCCTTTCCTTTAGTGGCCATATTTATCTTCCATCTCCAAATTCATGTACAATTTTTATTTTAATATTTATAAGCACTTTGAATCATGTTTTTTAAAGCTTTCGTATCCTCGTAATTTTAAACACCTTAAAAGACTTGTAGGTCGCTGTGGGTTTGGAAAACAAAATTGTATTAAATTTTGAGTAGAGTTAACTTTTCCCAAATGTATTTTTTTCCACCGGCATTTCCAACGGGTACAAATAAAAGAGGGGTAAAACATCCTTTATTCAAAGCTAAGCATTTGCGGTTAATGTTTGTGGTTGGGTTTTCCTAACCGAATTTATTTACCTGAAAGTTATATTCAATGCAAGGTAAGCCAACGGTACCATGCTTATTTTTGGGGTAGTTAAGTTTTAGGGTTTTGGTATTAATTCATTTTTTGTTTGTTTTTTAGTAAACAGAGTTATTGTTTGAAGATAAATTACAAATAAAGGAGCGTTCTGCTATACAGAGTGCGGAGAATGGACATTTATGATTTTCGGGTACTTGGAGCCTCTTTAATGTCGTTTTTTCAATTTGTCAATATGAACAAGAGTATTATTTTTTCATAGTGCAATTATAATTGCACTGGCAGTCAAGAGCTTAAAAATTAAGAATATAAAAATTGGTTTGGGTGTTGTAAGGTTTAAAAATTCCTGAATCCACTCACCAACTAGATCCTTACCTGATCTGACCATATTTCAACAATGAAATTATACCTGCATCCATGTATCCGTAGCATTTATTATCTGTAGAAAATTTTGTTATAAGAAAACTTTAAGAATGATCTCCTTTGGAAGATTTTATTCCAGACTGCTGTACGATTTAAGCTGTTGGGGACGCACAAATTATCCAACTGCTTATTTAAGAAAAGTGCGCAATTAGAATAGTCTCTAGTTGTAGTCGCCAGACCCATTCTATGATGTTCTTTAAGTCACTAAGAGGCGGTTATAGGCAAAGCCTGAATTCTTACTTCCAGAACTTGAGAAGCAATTCAGATATTATCGATAGATTTACCAATAATTCGCACCACTCACTTAAGAAACATTAACTTCAACATTATCTCTTGCAAATTATATAATAGGCTTCTTATATTTAGATATTCGTGCCTTAAAATCATTCAAGGATGGCTACTTGAATTTTACCAGTAAGAAATTGAAGTTTTGTTGTCATGTGTCATTTATTTTAAGTCTTGGATCACTCCGTTAATATTCACCACCACATGAATTCTTTATACAATAACTATATTTGAAGTGACATTTTATCACCTTTCAACTTTTGCAGACGAATGTCAATTACCATTCTTTTTAGAAAAAAAAATAATTGTTAATATAGCTTTGGTGAAATTCCTTTGTTAAGATAAGAAAAATGCACTCTGATAAGATTGATCCCGCTGCAAAGAACCTTAAAAGAGACTCTAGTTTTTTGTACTGGAACTTTGGAATTCTATATACGAGTTGATGAAGACAACCCCTACGGCATAGTCTGTAGAGAATTCCAACTCTTTACATTAAGCAACACGGTGGTCCGTATGCAGGCATGTGACGGACGTGTAGCAGTTCACCCTTACCGTAACACTTCAATGGCTTCAATGAAGCAGTCCCCTTTTTCAAGGCGTTTTCTCCCTGGCTAGAGCAGCATCATAATGTGTGTTAAAATAGAGTTACTGTTCTGGTGAGATCCAAATTCACCTACACTTCAACTTATTCTTCCAAACGATAAAGAAATTTTGACAATCTTTTCTGGTAACCCTAGAGGCCCCACATAAAGACATCTTCAACTTCACACCATCATTCGTCATAAGAACTTCGAAGACAACAGTGAAGTGATGGGCGTTTGTGAAAGTACAGTAAAGGTATCACATTAAAAGAGGTGAGAGAGAAATTTATTCTTGTGAACAGAAGCCGGTTCAGTGGCATAACTTCCTGACTGCCTCTAGGTTTCTTATTTCGTTCTTCTACTATGGAAGAAAATTCATTTCCCTGGCAGCGAACTCATAACAATGATTACAGCTCAAAAACATTGACATCTTTTATAAGAAAACTCTCGCTTAATCATGCTTTATAATGAAGCATTTCACATGAAGTCAAAATTCCATGAATGCGGGTAACTGACTGCAACAAATACAGCAACAAGTGATGAAATCAATTTAATCCCTCATACATTTAAACAATTGGAATAAATATCAATTTGAGAACTACGAAGCCTACGTTATGTGGGCAGAGCCAATAATTAAATTTCAAAAACGAAATTTACGAACAACTCACGAATCCGTGCTGGTCATGGATATTGCCAGTGAATACTGATTTATTAGCCTTTATTTTTTTCATTAATTATTTAAATATGCCGCGGGTAGCAACAATTCGATTGAATTAAATCAATTTTTTTAACTTAATTGATAAAATTTTAAAATATTTTTAAATATGATTCAGGTAAGGTTTGCAAGCTATCAGGAATTTTTATATTCGTCATATCCGATGAATATTATTTTTGTTTGTTAAGCCAATTGTAAATGTTTGCATAAATTGATTGCAATAAAATTGTCGATTATCAATTTGCAAGATTAATGAAACAACTGTACTGAAAAAGTTTTAATATTTTCTTTTCTTGCATAGGTCGTTTATGGCGCATATAAATAAACACAATGGAAAGAGTTTAAAGTCACATTGCAAGAACTATTGTTCAGAACCATTAACACAATTATATGTACCACGAAAAAGTCCGTTTTCAGTCCGACTTCCTTGACTCGTAGGTTTTCCTCTATTTCGACTGTAATTAAAAATTTTCTAGTTTAGTTTCTAGAGTTAGTACTAGACTTAGAAAGTCCGCCAAAAGCGTTCTGTGAAGTAAATTTTTTTATTTCAAAGATACAATGCCAGCTAAATAAATGCACTAAGCTGCCAATCGTTTTAACATAGATGGAAAAGATGATCCACTTTTCTTACTAGACAAATTGATGTAAGACCAATCAATCGGAATAATTTTTTTTTAAAAAAAAGTCACGATCTTGTTTACTTTTCCAGTACCCAATCAGCGAATAGAGGTTATGTGCTCTTACCACGGGCATCAATTCTTGTGTTTAGCGAATCGTATAGGCAGGCAGGCCTCACATTTAAGCAAATCGTCTAATTCCAATGATCGGCATTAAAGGACTAGGTTTTGAGTCAGACTAACAGACGGGATATTGTCAACTACTCCGGCTGAGTCAGGGTCTTCGAACTTTAATTTTTCAGCCTATGATAGCATTTTCAATGCTAGGCGAGTGTACAACGATCAATATAATTACTTCCTAATTTAAACTTTTCAAAAGTCATTGGAATAATCATCAAACAACAACTATATGAAGTTTTCCAAAAATATTGATTTCAATTTGTATCATAATAATTCCATATATCATACGTTTTTTTCTAAATAGATCTAGTTTATGAGTTATATAAATTTTTCAAATGTATTGACTTTTATGAGATGGCTTCACATTTTTTTTTAGTTTCTTTTCATTTCCACAATTTGTTGATAATAAATAAAATGGCTTCGAAGAGGAGACCCTGTACGAACGATCCAGGCAGCTGTTGAGTACTTTGGAAAATATATTTCAAATCCAGATAAACCGTCGCGCGACGCGCGTCGGTGCCAAAACAATTGTCATTTTTGTGCAGTGATCATAGCGGGTTTTGCACCTTGTAACAGACCCCCAACCTTTCAATCAGAATGAGTTAAACGTGATTTAAATTTATCCAAAAAGTCTTCAGAAATTTTGGCATCCCGTCTGAAAGAGAAATATTTACAAAAATTATATTTTATCGTACTCGTGAAAAGGAATTGCTACCATACTTTTTCCACTGAAGACAATTAAGAATAAGAAGTCTCGTTCAAAAAATTGGATTTTAAAAATGTGAATCAAGTGATTGGCATTTTTTTATCGATTGTAGCAAAGGACAAATCTGAAAATCTGGTAGATTTTCATGCACGAAAGTCCGATAAGAGACAATTTTGTACGGATTGAAATAAAGCGTACAAAAAAACATTTAAAACCTGTGTGAAATATAAAAACAAGAGCTGCTAGAAAAAAACTAGTGTTGTTTTCTTAGTCAGCCCCTTTTATTTAACCTAAAAGGAGCCAAGTGAGAAGAAGGGTTCCGCGCCTCCTATGAGAATGCGACACTTTATGTCGTTAATTTAAATTTCTCCTAGCATCGTACATACATATGTACGAGTAACCCAGACAAAGTAAAAGCTCAACATCGGTTAACTTGGATTAAAGGATTTAAAACAATCACAAGATTTCTATTTTTTTAACGCTTTATTTTGAGTGGTTTATTGAAATACTTGGACAATCATAACTAAAAATTAAAACTCATCAAAATCTTTGGAAACACTTTTTTTAATAATTTATTTTTAGAAAATGTTTTTGTAATATACAAACATGTGACACTTTATTTGGTTGACTATGCAACATTCACAATGCCCTAATACCACAACGTTTCGACATTCGTTCCAAAAGTCGCAAAATAGTTTTTGTTTTAACTTCCCATTTGGAGGTTCTGGTTTCGGTTTAGAATTCGAGCTTTTTCATTGCGTTAGAAAGAAATCATTGCATACTTGAAAAAGTTGTTTAGTTGCTCCATGAATCTATTTTCCTACAGTTCGGCGCCAAGTTGAGTTGCGATTTCATCATTCAACTTAATATCATTTTTATTTCTTGTTGTTGTAGCGGCAAAAGAAGTTCAACTTCTGGCCTTAGTTACTGTTGGATCCTTTTACGCAATGGATCCGAGTGTAACTGCCGAGATATCACAGGAAAACGATTTTTGTTGAGTTCTTGATTGGGATTACAAAATGTAAACGAGGTGTGAGATGACTGCTCTTATGGCTCTTAACGTAATACAATTTGCTGCGGGACATTCTGGTCTTGCGCAGCGTATGCTTCTCTAACCTCGGATTTAGCCTGCCATTTACAATAATATAAATGGAGAAGCGAAGCAGTTGGCGAAGTTGGAATTGAGCAAACTCATGCATGGCTGGTTGATTCCTCCACAGGGCATAATTTGCAAGTCACGCAAGGTTACCCAAAAAGGGGTATCATGTAACCTTCGCTTTGGATGCTGGTTTTGAATAAGATAGAGTCGTCTGCGTCATTTCTTATACACTGTGAAATTTTTCACTACGGCAGTATAGAAAGCGAAGTTTTGAAAAGAGATGTTAAATTCCTTAACGAAGGGTTTCGGGTTTCTATGTCCCCTCATTCGAACCCTGTTTGCATTTTATATTGGTCCCTGTTGAGATTGGCTCTTTGAAACGTTGGGCATCTAAAATCAGATTAGAGTCTTGTATAGATCAACACATGGTCGATGTCACTGAATGTTTGTCGATCTGGAGACCGCATGTTTCCTTGTACATGTACAAGCTCAAGACATCTGGCACAATCTACGCGGCTTACTCTTTTGCATCTCCTTAATGCCGGTGATGTCCGTTGTCTGCGTTTTTTGACTATTCGTGTCGCGTTAATGGTCCGAATGATTTCGTGGGTCATCAATAGAAAGAACATTCTCATATTTATTTTATTAGGTTTTAAGTTCATTCGTTAAACATCGAAATCCCAGGACGACGTAGGATTGATCGTTTTGGTTATGAACTCAATGAGCAGTGGAACTATCATAGTTTTGCAATAGAAAATCCGAAAATTCAAAAATCAAAACAATCGTTATCTTTAATTTCAAATTTAAAAGCCATCTGCAACAAGTATTGTCACTTGAAATAAAGTGTCACTCCGAATAGACCTTTTATAATCAAGGGCCCTCAAAAGAATGAAAAATTTCCGCGCAATTTTAAAAAAAAAAACTTATAATTCTAAACTTTGCCATAGCATCTGCGATACAATTTTTTCAATAATTTATTCTTTTTTTCTATCTAATTTCAGTTTAAACCGTTTTAATGACAATACTAGCAAAAATGACATCACTATCACTGAACCCGAAACACTTGCAAGTATGCGAAGATGCGCCGCCACACAATTTCGATCAATTGAGTCGAAGTCGACCCAGGTAAATGAAACTTATTATTTATTTATTGTTTTCCAAAGTCAAAATATTTTTTCAGATCTGAAAGAGCTTCCAGTTTGGCATTGCCAAATAATTCCTTATTGGATCTGTACGATAAGGAACAAGAGCAGTGCAGTTCGATTGCATTATTACCCTCGAACGTGAATGTTGTTGTTCGACGTCACTCTTCACATTGTTATCCCATGTCCGATCAAAAATCCCAGAACGAAGCATTACCCAAAGGAGAGACTAGTCGAAAACTCGATCTTAACCTAAGAACTGTCAGTCACAAACTAAGTCACCCAATTGCAAATAAGGTAAGTTTTTTTATCGGATTCATTCAAAAGAAAATTTATCTCTTTATGCAAAAATTAAAATTTGATAAATATTTTGGCGTAGACAAAAGATCAAATTGATCCTCATGTTCTCATCAACTCATTTATAACAGGTCGAAGTAAGAGTGAAACGATTTAATTAAAAATTTTAAGATCGTCACTGGAAGCGATTTTGCAAAATGTATCCAGATCAAATCTAAATTTGGTAATGCCTTGCAAATTAAATTCTCTTACACACATAATATACTTTTACATTCTGCGCAGTTGGAAAAGCGCACTCATAACACATGTGACGAAGAAATCCCAAGTGACATTACTAAGTGACTGTCGACCAATTAGCATTTTGCCTTGATTGTCAAAAGGTTTTTGAGAGCTCTCCTATCTCGTTTTCAATCTGGATTCTTGTCAAAGAATAGTTCTTCATTAAGATATTTGATGATATAAGGCACCAGTTCGATCACGGTCATCTGACGCTCCTGTATCTTCTTGATTATACCAGGGCTTTTGATGAAGAAGTATTCTTGGACTTATAAAAAAAACTGCCTGACCAATCGATTTCAAAATGTAGTTGTTGATAGCCTCTTTTCTGAAATGAGGCACATACTTACAGGAGTTCCTCAAGGGTCAATATTGGCACCCATTCTGTTTTGTTTACTTATCAACAACCTTCCGGATTGAAAAAATGTTACATTGCACTTGTACGTTGATGATCTACATTTCGACGCCTATTAGACAAGGAAGTTTCGGCGCAGATTTCCCTTCATTCCATTGAATCAAACCCTCGCCTCAATAAGACTTTAATAAAGCGTGACATAATAGACGCAGAAAGACCTCCGACAAGAGCATCGCGGTCGAGTCGTCAACTTTGACCGGATGGCGTATCACGCAATTGGCTATTTCTCGTTTGTCTCTGTAGCACAGTTTTAAGAAAGATTTGAAGATGAAATGAACTGGTGAGCTATGCGATTAACCAATTCCGAACCACGACCAAAAGAGCTCTTTATTTCCGAATTGCATTTGCCTGCATGATATCCCGTTTTGACCACTCTAGGCTTGTATTTGTTCTAGAAGCACTTAAACAAAATTTCCGTCGAGTGTGAAATCTTATCGCCCAAAGTACTCACCACATCAACTGAAAATGTGGTAAAAGTGTCACCAAAAATGAAGGCGAATGCTTGACCGATATCATCTTTGAGAAATAATAAAAAAAAAATTAAACCTCACCAAGTGAGAGTTGATTCTCACACGAAGGGTTCCGTACCTCCCTAGAATATGCAACACGTCATTTATATTTAATTAATGATTTCTCATAGCATCATATATACATATGTATTATATCAGCAAGCCAGGCAAAGGTGATGCACTCCCATGCGATTTCTTCAACATACTTGAAACGAAAATTCAAAAGTTCCGCGTCAAACACTTTCTTTAAAAGGTCTTTTCAATAACTCGCATACGCCGAAGATATTGATATATTCCCTGCCCAACACGAGCAAGGTTTTTGAAAAAATAATCAATAGAGCCCTGACCGAGTGGGATATCCAATTCGGTTTCAGAGCAGGGCGTGATTGCATACATGCCGCGTCTAAACTGGTATCAGATATCCAATGGAACAAAGGTAAGAAACAATGCACAAGTGCCCGCCTGTTCGACCTGGAAAAGGTTTCGATACCGTATGGTTAACAAGACTTACAAGTTGAGTAGGCTGTGCATCTGCAAACCACAGTTTTACATGCTTGTCAATAGTCAGTTCACAGTTCTAACGGGTTATTCAAATTAATAAATGGGGGCTGACGTTTCGCCGATCCTCTTCACCATATTCTCCAGTGTCCTTATAAGATCCCTTCCCCATGCCATAGCGTATGCAGACGACTAAACTGCCCACGGATCAGGTTCGAAAAAATATGTTATTAGAAATCTCTTGCTTCGATGAGATTCAGGGTTTTTCGATGACTGGAAGTTGAAGATCAACTTCCGGAAATGCGAAAGTATATTGTTTAGGACGCCGTTGTCTGGTGCCTCAAGGGATACTATAAAGAATTGGCGAAAGCTGTCAATTGTGTGACAGCACGTACAGCCACTGGCGAATAGTTCAATACCTCGGTATTTGGCTAGACCAGTTTCTATATTTCAACAAAAATGTAGACTTAACTCTCGCCAGAGGCAAGGTAGCTTTTGCCCAAAAAAAGAGAATGTTTTATAACAAGCAACTCGATGCCAGGGTAAAAGTTATCTGCTACATAGCTCTCATATGCTCGTCTTTGGATGCCCAGTGTGTTTAAACGTGGGAGTGAGAGGCAATGACTCAGGGTTTGTCTAGGTTTATACAGACCTCTATGGTCTGAATACAAAACAATCTATCCCAACAAGATCCTAGACAATAGAGCAAACATAATGGGAGAAGTAAATGTCAACAATCTGATCCGCGTTGCCTATTATCCCATTGACGGGTATTACTAGCGGATGGTTCTTAAAGATTTTAACCCCTAGAGAGGCTTTTCTCTATCTAGATACGATCGGTCTCATCCAGGATTAATTATCGGTACCGCTAATCTTCTCCATTGCCCGAAGTAGGGTGGATCCTGACCGCGATAAAAAAGAAGTCGAACGCCAGCACCGACATATTTGATGGCTTAAAAATAAAGGGAAGGAACTTCTTCGTCATTCCTTCAAATGTCTAGTAGCCCTTAATAAGTTAAGTTATTTTAAGGGAAATAATAAATTACTACAAGTCAGCAGAACAATTTTTTTTTATTAAAGCTCGATTTTCTTCATTTAAGTAAAAGTTACTTAAATAAATGAAATGAAAAGTCGAAAGACATATGTAAATACTTAGACTAAGCAGTAGGTTAAGAGAGCCCGCATAAAGTCAGTAAGTTAGATAAGAATATTTCAAGCTAGTTTTAAGCGATTTTGTCTAGCACTGCATAAATAAAATTGCTAGAAAAAAAAAGTATTAAGACAGAAACGGTAAAGTTGGGCTTGGCAGTAAACACGGGTAAAGCAAAACATATGCTGTCATCAAGAAAGGACACTAAACTCCGACGTATTGGTTAGACCACTTTGCTATAACTTTGAGGTATATGGGCCCTCTCTCGAAGAACTAAAGTGCCGCTCCGTAAGACCTTTCTTATCCCCATCCTGATGGACATGGACAATTTCAAAAGCTGATGAGAACGCCGTATGTTTTCCAAAAGAAAAATTATATTTTTGATCTATGGTCCAGTCTGCATAGACGGTAAGTAGAGCAGAATATTCAACAACGAACAAAGGCTGATATGGCTTGGTAATAAAACAATAATACTCCGGCCCGGCCCGGAAAGTCTTGGAATTCAGCCTCGAGGAACGGCGCAGTAGAGGACGACCGCGAATAAGGTGGCGCACGTTAGTGGAAGGGGACCTCAACCCACTTTACATCCAAGACTGGAGACATCTAGCTAGGGACCGGGGTTGCTAGAGAAGCTCAACTAAGTTATTAAATAAAATAATATGACAAAAATGTCCAACAACCTTTCAATGTTTAAAAAAACGCACATTATCATTTCTAATTATATTAAGTTATTCCCTAAAGGTTTTGAAAAATTTATAAAAATAAATTAATTGCAGCAGTAAAACTAAAAATCTGACTTTTTTTTACCACAAATTTAACTAAATCAAAAAACGTATTTCCCAATTGTTTTCCTTATCGCTTAAAATAATACATTCGTAAGTAAGTAATTACTAATATTTTAAAAAATTTATTTATATATACTACGCAAATCATAATTTAAACGGTTCAAAATTACGAAAACAAATTTATTTCTCCGGGGAAGCTAGAATAATATGAATCTTGTTTTTTTTTGCGATGATGTTTTCATAATCCAAATTAAAGTTGATATTGGAGGCAAATTAAATAGCGCATTAACATTTTCTTCTTATCTTGAGATGGAAAATTCATGGTAAGGGCAGGTCTACTCGCAGCCAAACCATTTTTTTTTTTTAATTGAATATTAATTGAGCGCCGAAAATCGAAAGAGGTGTATCCAGGTGTATTTTTTCTGGACGGTTAGTTTTAAATATAATGACACATGGTGTAATACTCGAAGTGCGGCCTTTGATTCTTACAAAAAAAAATAATTATCGTAGCTTAGCATACAAAGGAGCTTTATTTCTGTTTGAATTACAAAAAAATGTTCTTCTAATCCTTGAATCTATCCAAGAACATGCATATCTTTACCCTCAACCCTCCTGACAGTCACAAGACCTTGTACATCACAAGTGATATCATTTTAAAAATGCAAACTATTCGATTAATTCCGCATTTTTTTCTGGGACAACTGATTATGTTCAAAGAACAATTCGATGCTCACCACATAGTTGACAGCGTTTAAGGACAAAAACAAAAAACTTGCATTCAAACCATTTTTTTTTTCATTTTTTTCCAGGCAACTGAACAAAACAATAAATCCAGTCCCTTACCACCACCAATACCGAAACGCACATTCCGAGGTAAGCTTTCTTGGAATATTGGCCGTAATGATACAAGCTACAAGCAAAGCCACATCCAAAGCAAAAACCGAACAGCGAACGTGCAAAATCATCGTAAAACAGATTCCGAACCCAGTAACAGCTACAGCTTCTGTCCCATCTTAAAGGCACCCATATCCTCCTCGTCAACAGCGATGTACAACTCATATCAAAACGACCCTGGCATAGATATATCACAGCATTGCATCTACAATAGTATTTCCCCGAACGAGCAAATATCCGACGATGACAGAATGAGTCTGGAAAATTCAGTTTTCGATGAATCAATATCCATACCATCCAAGTCACTGCTACCGGGCGGTGCACTCATTTTGAAAACATCTAGCAACGGCAACGGCTCCACACGCAGCATCCCCGGTAGCATTAAATCGGGAGGTGAACCAACCCCACCCAATGGCTTTGCTTGCAGTGCATCAAACGATTTGTGCACAATAAACAATTCAACTCGACGAGCAAATCGCTCCTCGGGCGATTCGAATAAATCGCAGGCAACATCCGACACTGGCTACATGTCCAGCAATGGCAGTGAAAGGAATCCATCGGATTTTCGCAGTCGTTTCTCATCGGTCGATACTCAATCATCGCTGGATAGTTGTTTGACCGAGAAAACTATTGACTCGCCATTGTCGAAAGATTCGTTTAAAATTGACTCAGCTAATGATACTCCAACGCAGAGCGGCATTGAATTTGGCAGCAGCAGCTTTGCAAATGCCAATTCGAGTGGAATAACTGGAAAAGTGACTTCTGGACCCTTAGGATCGAAACAATTGCCAGCAGTTCCTGTCCGAAAACAATTATCCATACCTCCGAAAATCCCTCCACCAATCTCACAGATAAGTGGAAGTAGAACGACAACTGCATCTAGTGCCACTTCTACGCGTCCCATACCGCCTACGCCTCCGAGTCGTTCACACCAGCAGACGAATGGAGATATTCCCAATCGTAGTGTTGCTGGTCAATTCTCGCCAGCTGAAGACGGTTCGGCCAAAGCACTCACGATGCGCAACAAGCTTACAAAACACAAACCACCGCCAATAGTTTATCCCAAACTGCATCAGCGTCAGGATTCTAGCCTATCAAGTGACAGTTTCTCAGTGACCTCAAGTCCCGGCTATAATTCGAAAAGTTTAATGGAAGCTCCATTAATACAGAGTTCCTCTTCGAAAGCATTCAATTTAACAGGAATGCGTCATCAGGATTCAAGCGATAGTTTTGGAATGGTTGCGTCCGCAATACGCTACAATAATGTCCAAGGAAACAAGATAAACCTTCGACAAGACTCGAGCTTGTCCAGTGATAGTTTTAGTCAAACCTCGAGCCCTGGCTATAACACTAAGATTATGGAAGCTCCACTGTTGCCATCAATGAAAAGATTTTGTAATGGTAAGTTTATTTCATTGTGAAACTTTTATTTATACAAACAGATTTGAAAAAGACATTTACAGGGTGGGCCATCTGTCGGTTTCTTTTTTTCGATTCATTACGGAATATTTAAGGTATATTATTACATTGACTCGAATAGCTTGAACGATGTTCTTTAAACGATCTTTAAAGACAACAAACAACAGAACCCAATGCGAAATGGCGAACAAGCAACATTTCCAAGACGACTGCTTACATGACTCTTGAACTTAGTGTGCAGTAAATTTGCCCGTACAAATCCATATTCTGGATTTCTGGCTAAAAATCTCTCGGAAGCACTATTAATTGACTGCAACAGGCTTAAGACGCATTGGTATCATTTTGACTATGTGTAGATTTTCGGAGGCCCAAAACCGACGATTTTGTAACCACCGGAATTGAAATGCGCCTCATCTGGGGAGATGATTTTTCTAAAGTACAAAAACCATCTTATTCGAGCTGATTCAAGCCCGAATTAGAGAAGACGTAAAGCTTTGAGACTGTGACTTTTTGCGTGTTGATGTTCTAGGGTTTCGATGCACACTTCTGGCAGTAGCTGCAATATTTTTAGTTGAGCGCACATGAAGATCACGGTTCAGCTAAAAAATCTTATGAATTCCCTAGAAACTTGAAATTTGAACATGGAACTTCCACAAATTACTAACGTCCTTGCTCGGGCACCAATTAAACTAGCTTGCATTTCTTTTTATTTAAATAAAAAAAATGTATTTAGTTCTTGGAGACTAATTACAATTTGTTTTCTTGATATACACCTTAACTATGACGATCCAATATTTTTTGAGATTCGCACTACGTGCGAATTGCATCTACTTTGGATGTAATGTTTCAATATTTTAAGCAGTAACCAATCCGGTTTATACCGAGTACAGGAGAGCGTGCAGTATCAATATAACATGATTGAAAAAAAAAACGTCCAGATTGCCTTCCCGATATTGACGAATTCAAAGGAATTTTATTCATCTTGAGATTATAACGGAACCGTTTTTAGATTGCTCTGTGAACTAAACCAATATGTAATGGGTTTAATTTTCGTAATTCAAAATTGTTAAATATCTCCACTTTTCGAGGTTTGTTTTTATTTTTTCCTTTTTTTTCGCCGCGCATATCTAGATAACAAATTTTCATTGAAAGCGTTATTGCAAAATTGAGCTTTTTAAATTTGATTTGGTGGCTTAATTTTATGACAAAAATAACTGTCAAAAAGGCGCAGTTTCACTTATAATAATGAAAAAAGTACAAAATCAATTTTACTTACAATTTCAAGTTCCTCATAGGGTATAAACAGAAGTATAAATATATACACTGCCACTTATAAGTTTCCGGACAATACAATCGACAATGTCCGAAAATTCATATAAAATTCAGTCTTTACTTTTCAATCTTATCACTACAATTTATTGCAATAACTTTATCAACAAAAAATGTAGTATTGCGTATAAAAAAAGAAGAAAAGAAAACAAACTGACGCAGCCAGAATCGAACCTAGAACATGCAAACTGTAAAAAAGGTGATCCGCGCATCAACCCACTACGTCAAGGAATGCGATAATTTTGATGTTTTTTTTCTTTGACATTCGTCATATGTGTGACATACTTACTTACAGTTATTTTTAAGGCCTTGAGTTGAGTTTAAGGATTTCTCTGTAGGAGAAGAGATTGTTTAATTATTTAGATTGTCTGAGTCCCGTTAGTTTTCTCCAGTGGGCAATGCGTAGCTTGTTTTCTCAATTATTGGTCAGACCTGTGGTCCAGCTTACGCCACGGAAAGGTTACGGACCAGTGAACGCGGTCTTAGAACCAAACCTTGCTAGTTTGTCCGCAATTTCATTACCTTCGATTCCATGACGTACAGTAGCCCATCCTGTCTTTAACAAGGGTTAACTGTGGCACAGGATTCGATTGCTTGGAGTTCAGCCTGGAAAACACTTGGATGTTTTCAACATCGGTGTAGAGACTTAAGTTTTGGGCCCATAGACACCGGCACCTACTCCATTTGCCATTTTTGAGCCACCAGTATTATATTTCTGGTCAGGGGCAGGTGTGTTGCTCGACTATTGATCATGGTTAGGAATGTCTGCCTCAAAGAGACGCCCAAAGCAGCGGCTATTTTCCTGATGAAAATAATAAGAGTAGACAGCCCTATGAAAGTTTCCAGTGCTGCCGGTAATGGCTCAACAAGCTATGCGTTCAACTTTTTCCAGCTTTTTAGTTGCTACTCCTTAAGTTTAGGGCCACAAAATTATGGCTTCGTGATAATAATAAATCATGATGATGTACAACCAGTAGCGCATCTTAGGTTTTGATCCCAAGTCCTATCGTAGAACCGCTTGTAGGTCCAAATGACCTTGGTTGCGCGTTCTGTGGTGGACTTGATATCTGAAGTCCAATTCAGTTTCTAACCCAAGGTAACACCGAGATACTTGACTTAACTGGAGTATTCCAGAAAGGCTACTCAATGAAAATTGGAGACAAAGTCAGTTGACTCCTCATTGTGAAGGTACCAGAACGGTTTTGCTAGTAGAGAGTTCTTCACACTTACACTATTTTGAGATATGCATTAATGCTGAATGCATAACGCTGGTGATTGTAGTAGCCAGATCATCAGCATATCCAATTGTGACATAGCCAATCTCATTGAGGTTCACCAAGAGGTGACATAGCCAATCTCATTGAGGTTCACCAAGAGGTTGTCTATGACCAACGATCAGAGTAGAGGCGACGGAACACCTCCGTGAGGGCAAACTCTCATTGCAGTAACTGACTTTGACACGCTTCCAAGCGAGGGAGTTATAATTCGATTTTCTAGCATGGATCTTATTCACCTGTTAGTCGAGTCGTCAATACCTTTTCTCCGAATTGCTTTCGTAATGGAGCTGTAACTGGTACTGTCAAAATACCCTCAATATCCAGGAAGGTATAGAGAGCAACGAAAATGAATTCGAACAATAGTGATCAGATGGTGAAGTGCCCCCTCAGTTGACTTTCCCTTACTGCATACATATTGGTTGCGGGGCAGGGGAAAGTGAGTTTCCAAGTGTCCCCTGATATGCAGGTCTATTAGTCTTTCCCTGGTCTTTAAGAGGATGATAGACTAATAGGCTTATATGACTGAATACAACGTTAACCTGTCGCCGGCTAAGGGGAATATATCCCCAATTGTAGCTAGCTACAAACAAAGCGATGAGAAATGGAAGTAAAAGGTCCCAGACCTTTTGGAGACGGGCAGTAAAGATGCCATCTCCAGCGGGTGCTTTGAAATGTTTGAATGAGCCAATTGCCCATTTTACCTTGTCGCTACTGAATATTTTACTGGATAGACTTTTATCAACAACGTCATTGCAGCACTTTTTTAATGCAGCACGCTTGGATCTTTGTGTGGCTTGTGAATAGTTGTTCTATTAAATAATGTTGACCTAAAAATTAAGTATTAAACAGAAGTAATAATTGATATCCATATTGATTACATGATTTGCTTTGTTAAAAAAAAGTTTTTTAAATACAAACGTCGATTTGTAAGTGCTATCGAAACTTTTGGGGAATGAGACTGTGAAAATTCTTATCATCCTTCGCAATAGTTACTTCAATTCAATCCTTCCGACTCTGAACTAGTCTGTTTTTTCCTTGCACCAACCTCAGATGTGCTTATTTTCACATCTTTTTATAGATAAATTATATCGAACAAATAGATTTATGGTATATTTCTTTCGCTTTATTTTGCAGTTCCCACTAAACAAAAGTTTCAAAATGAAACAATTGAAGAACTTGAACAAACCGTTCCTTCATCACCGATAACAAAAAGCGTCTCAACCCCAGCTAGTCTACAGACGATTGTTCGTTTCCAAAATGGTACATCAAATATGTCACTTCAGCATAGAGTAAGTATAAAACCGTGTTTTTTTTTAAACAAATATATTTTCAAAACCAAACGGTACTTGATTAAAAAAAAAGTTAATTTTCATTTAAAATAAAACATACTTGAACTAAATTTTAATTATTTTTTCTCTTCTTCATTTTCAGATAATTAATCGACGAAAAAGTTCAAATCCTTACGTTACCAATGGCAGGCTAAAATTCCGGCTCTTTCAAATTTTGCTGAATGCTTTTGCACTTTTAGCAATTGCAGGTAAGTTCATTTTGCAGCTCCCTAAAACTCCTCCAAAATTTTAAGAAAACTGTATCTAGTCTATAAAGTTTTTAATTCAGCACTTGCTTATGACTCTAACAACAAAATGTTCATTGCATTCCGAAATTCGTCAACCTGCGGATTGCAAGGATAGTCAGTCTTTTTAGTGTTCTTCCCCTCAAGCAAACAAGCCCTGAGAAATGATTAGAAGTCACAGAAACCACAATTGCGGTGCCTGTGAGTGGTAAACTTGATTAAGTAATATAGATTTGGAAAACAAAATGTGAAGAGAAACTTTGGCAGTCATTGAATTGTTACGAAATGGCCAGGTTAAGAATTAAGTAACATCGAGGAAGAATTTACTTGTTTAAACTTGCGATTTTCCTGAAGACTCACTTTTTAAAGGTTCCTGTACTAAAACCGAAGAATCACTTTGTTTTTTGTACCTGCATCGCAAAAAAGTAAAACGAAACAAATTAAAAAATCGCAACTTAATATTAAGTCAAGATTAAGTCTTTTTGGAATCAAAACCCAAAGGTTACTTACAACGTACAAACAAAGAAAAGCGGGAAAACCTTTCGAGACTTGTTTTCCGTGATGGACGAACTATTTACATACCTACAAGATTGTTCGGAAACTTCGTTGCGCGAATCCGACTCCTACGAGGCCAGTTTTTTTTCATCACTCACTAGTCGCATCCTTTGTGAAAAATCGAATCGCCACCTAATAAACACAGGTCGATAAAAGTCAAGGTGACTTGTTCCGTTTACATCAAAATATCCACCCTTAGAAATGGGTTGTTTTCGGATTAAAAGCTGAAAGTCTGTGATACTGTCCTACAGACTGCATCCCACCCACTTTGGTCTTCTTTTTCTTCTTCCTTGAAGAAAAGTGTGAGCGTGCAGTCTGCTCCGATTCAGAGCTATACCTGACGGATCACATATGGCCGTCAGAATGGTTCATTGGCAATATTTTCAGCAGTATCGTTAGCATCTCCATTGACAGCAATCAAGGCTCTGTGGTCAAATTGGATAGAATGAAAGCGCATGAAGATGTGCACGCAAGAACAAAAGATTATATCAAAGGTCAAAACGGTGACCATAAGTGTGTTGGCTGTCAGCACATAAAGACATATCCGTGAACGAGTAAGCTGACGAACGAGACAAGGAGCGAAGCAGGCCAATGGTCCCACCCTTCATTTTTTAAAGGTTCAAATTATTAATCGAGCCAAATAGACGCAACAGTCAACTAAATTTCGATGAAAAATTATTAACTGACGAGACTCCAAATGTTGTTTTGTTATTTTTATAGCTTCAGAAAAATCTGGTTATTTTATTTCGTGAGCAAAAATTACAATATTAACAATGATATAAATATTATCTCTTTCAACTGAAATCTAAATCTATGCAGGTGACAAATAAAAAGAGTAAAATTTTCCCAAATACTTTATATGGGCAACTATTTAACCCAAGCGAAAAACCTACAGTAAGCAAATAAAATGATGGTTATCACAGATATATACTGTAAAATAATAAATAAATAACTAACTTAATAAATAAATAATTTAATAAAAAAGATTTATCAAATAAAGCAGTTATTAAGTAAATAATTGTATAGAAAATCGAGATTTCAGTAAATAAATTGTTAAATAAATAAATAAATATATACATAAATTAGTTAATGAACAAATATCGAGACAAAAAACTATTATTAAAAGTAGTTTTTAAAATAACAAACAAACTAAATAGTTCTATTAAAATAAATACATATATGGATTGTTTAACAACGTAAACTTATGCCAACATCATCTGCTGTGAATTGATCATTTCCTTGTAAAAGCGTTGTCTAGAAAGAATCATCTGTCCTTCAATTCAACATTGGTCCTTTTTTACAACTCTAAATGTAATGGTGCCATGGAAGATTTAACATCATTTTAAGCAGTTTATCTTGCCATATTTGCATTTTTTTTAAGGCAGGACTTTGCACAATTACAGAAGAATTGATTGAATTATGACTTTCTATATAAAAAATATTTGAGGGGTGGGATTTTCGTTTTACGAATGATATACTATAATATTTTTTTGCTACATTATTTGTTTTAATTGACGATAAATATAATTTCGAATCAAGGTGAACGCTCAAATGCCTGCCACTCGATCTATACTCCATTTAAAGTTAATAAAAATTATGCGGAAGGAAGTAAAGTTTTCTTCTTCTGTAAAAAAAAATATGGATTAAGTCTTCTCAGCGTATATTTTATATTTTCCAAATCTAATAATAGTTAGCCAAGGTATTACGTCTCGATTACGAGAACGAATATATGCGACGAAAAGTTAGCTGTATCTGACAAATCCGCTTGAAACCTTGAAGAACTGATGCGCACCAAAGTTGTTAAAGAATGCATTCACGGAATTAAAATATAAAAACTGATTGATACAGTTGAATTAAAACAGACTACAAATTAAAAAGACTTCAATTATCATTGATGCATTTAATTTTCAATAATCATAGAATAAAAATCATTTTCAAAAATCAATTGAATTCAACTAAGCACAGTTAAAGTCATCAGATAATTCATATTCCTGCTTAAAGTCATTAGTGAATTCAATTTTAATCGATTGAAGTCAGAGAATTCATCTTGAATTATTTTAACACATTTAAAATCAATGGGTTAACTTTAATATGCGGCTTGTATCTTCACCCAAATTGGATCGTCTTCAAACTTCACCAAAACCAAGTGAATTCATTCTTGTATAATAATCGAAAACAAATACAATTATTTAACTTATTCATTGACCGGTATAAATTTAATGCACCAATTACTGACCTGAAAAGAATGGTGAATTTATTTCATTTTCAATGGCTAGAAAAAAGTCAATATACCCTCAGTATTCCTTGAACAGAAAAAAAAACGTATTTCACCTTATTTTACCTAATTAATACTGGTTACTAACGTCAGTCTGTGTTTTAGGTGGCTTGGCTGCTTATTTCAATGCATATCCGACTATAAAATTCGTAAATAAGACAATAATCAACACCATAAGGGTTGAGGAGGTTTCCGAATTCGGTAATTGACAAAACTTATATCCAATCGAATCCAATATCAAGTAATAATAAAATTTGTAGGAAAAAATCCAGCACCCGGCACTTGCCTACCAATAATTGTGAAATTTTGCCAAGGACCTTTAATCCCATACAACTACACTGTGTTCCCCAATTATATTGGACACTTTGGACAACTGGAGACTCAAGTGGTGAGCTTTGAATTTAGATCAATTCTCTTTTATCTGAAAGTATTCTAAATTTTCCGTCACAAACTAGGATCTAGATGCTTATGATGCCCTAGTCGACGTACGCTGCTATGAACTCGTATCGCTGTTCTTGTGTACACTTTTTGTACCAAAATGTAGCTCGACTGGATCTACAGTACCACCCTGCAGGACCCTTTGCACAGAAACAATGAGACGTTGTGGCTTTTTCTTTGATGTTTTCGGACTAAGTTTGCCAGAGTATCTCAATTGTAATCTTTTCAAGGATTTCGACAATTCCGACGAGTGTGTTGGTATGCAACAAGTTCGAGACGTGATGATTGCCGCCCGGAATCCAGGTAAAAAAAGCTGCTCTTTATTCGAATGACGTTGATATTTTAACACTTTATTCCAGTCTGCAGTGGATTTGTGTGTGATCAGACGCGGTGCATTCCAAACGACTATGTCTGCGATGGTCACTTGGATTGCATGGATCAACTGGATGAAGCCAAATGTGATCGATGCGATTCGGACTCGATTTACTGCGGAGAAGATCGTTGCATGAACTCCAAGCATATCTGTGATGGTATCATAGATTGTCCGTATGGTCAGGACGAGAGGAACTGCAGTATGTAACCGATTCATTAAAAGCCGATTTCATACTTAACAAATTGCATTTTCAGTTCGGCTTAGTGAACGGAATGGTGACTTGGGCAAAGGTGTTCTTGAAATTTTTCGATTCAGCTCGCACAAATGGAGCCCGGCATGTGTAAAGAACTGGGATCGTTCCGTATCACCGACAGCTGTCTGCTCTATGCTCGGTTATAGTTCGGTGAATGCAACAAGTGTTGTGACTCAAAAGACACATCGTCCGCTTTTGACTTCAGTGAACGTATCCACAGATATTTGGAAAATGTACTCAAAGAAAAAATCCAACCTTATGAAAGAGTTTTCAAGCTGTACTCCCGAAGAAGACTTTCCAATCGCTGAACTAACCTGCGCGAATTTTGGTAAGTGCACTCGTCTTTTCATTGAAAGATTTAACTTCATAAAATTTAATTCGATAGAATGCGGAAAAGTACGGCGAGAAAAATATAAACCCGCGAAACGTATAATTGGTGGTTCGGCTGCTAATCCAGGTGCCTGGCCCTTTTTGGCCGCAATTCTAGGTGGTCCGGAGAAAATATTTTACTGTGCCGGTGTTTTGATTGCCGATCAATGGGTGCTGACAGCTTCACATTGCATTGGAAAGTAAGTTAAGCTAAACCATATAAACGAGATGATGGCTAACTCACTATTTGTATGTTTTCAGTCATACTCTTATAGATTTAGACGATTGGACTATACAGCTTGGCGTGACAAGGAGGAATTCTTTTACCTATTCCGGACTTAATGTGAAAGTTAAAAATGTTATACCACATCCATTGTACAATACACAAATAGCTCATGATAATGACATTGCCCTATTCCAGGTGAGTCTTTTTCAATGTTTTTCTTTATTTGACAATTTTAGAAAGCACTGCTTTGAAATAGAAAAGCAGCCTGTTTTTCTATGAAGTGGCAGCACATAAAACATTAAAGCGGTGTCAAATTTAAGTTTAGAATCAGGTGTGAAGAAAAAGAAATAGACATTAATAATATAGTTCTGACTTAAGTAGCATTGACCAACGCGTGAGGAAAATGGAGTATAAAACACCTGCTCCTTTAGTTATTGACAAAAATTTATAGAAGAAGAAAAACAAATTTTCGAAATCTTTATGATTGCTTACGTAAGCTATGTATTGCTTTTTGTCAGTCGTGGCTTATCTTATCAGCAACACTCCTTATATCAGGATACTTTTTTATTTCTCCTGTAAATAATTTTGAACATTTCCGAGCTTATTGCCGATGCACACTTGCATCGTTTTAACGCGCGGCAACGCAGTCGCATCGCATTTTAGCCGTACTGTACAAGCTATGGCATAACATAATATTACCGTTTCCCACAATGCATCGATCAACGTACTCTGCTAGCGCGTTCGTCAATTCGGTAGTTTTTCCCGCCTCACGTAGGACTAGGTATTTTTTATTCTGTTAGACATCGTTTTGCCTTTAAACAGACTCAGATAATAAAAGACCATTTTAAAACTTCCACAGGAAATATTGTCTTTTTATAACTTACCTATACACAATAAGATTGAGCTATGGTACCGCGCGTCTTACTTGCGGTTAGACATTATCGCAAATCCCCATGGGACCGCCGCGTCACCGCTCGTGTACTTGCGGCACGCAGTACATTGTTTTATATTGATCCAAGAACACGTGAGAAACCATATTTTGACGCAAACTACAAAATGGAAAACTTTGAAGAAGCTAATGTATTATTATTTACAGAAGAAATAAAAAAAGTAGTCAAGTGGGAGTTGACTCTTATATGAAAAGTTGCACGCCTCCTTAGTGTAGGCAATACTTTATTACTATAATTCAGGATTTGCATTGGCTTACTTGTATTGTAATTCCAATTAGAACGAGAACTTCCAGAAAGAAAGGAAATTTAAAATTTGGATTATAAGGATTTTCAACGATCACAAAATAAAGAGATTGTTTCATGCAGATTTACTGTAGAAATGTGTGAATCTATGATTCTGACATTTTGATTTTTGGGAAATTCATGCGAGGAATTAATCTCAAACCGAGTGAAAATTTCAGTTCAGTTCCGATGATGAACATTAAAATGAATTGATGTTAAGGCGAACTCTAATTTCCTACTCTAACGAGTGTTACATCCGCTTTTACTTTGAAAAATAAGGAAAAAGTTGTACTGCAAAAAAACGAACCCAGAACCTGAAAAATGCAAAACTCAAGGAAACGTTTCAACCGACTATGCCATCGCCGTAACTTTCAGCATTATATTTTCGTTTGTATTCGGTAAAGGCGATCTTACGAAACACCCATTTGACCCTTATTTATTTATAACTTTATATCATTTTATAATTTATTGTTATAGCGGTAATAGCAGTAAACCTTCTGTGAAAATCGCAAGTAAAGTTTAGGAGATACAGCTCTGTGACGTGGTTCGGACGGACGGACTGAGAGCGGAGGCTTAGTAAAAAGCATTTGCAACGGAACCCCCAAAATTAACCTGATACATGTAGGATGCCGCCGAGACATGGCACGACCGGCAAAAAGGCACGCTTGGATAAGTGTTAATTGACTTACTGACAATTCATGCTCATTCGAAAATAATAAAAAGACTTGTCTCGATTTTCTCTTACGTTTATAAACGATGTGTAAAATGTTCCTTTTGTAAGATGGTGGTTAACAAACGGATCCCAATAAAGCAATTCTATTTTAAAGCAACATGTTTCAACACAAGGTGCGCAAAAAAAACTCATTTTCTTTATAAACTTCCATATCTTAAAGTCAAATACGAACTGAAGATTGTGTTTAGCTTGAAAATCCCATAAGTGTGCGTTTAATTAACGCAAGTGTGTATCGGGCCTAATGCTGAAATGCTACATAACTAGGGGACCTGGCGAATTTTATCCCGCCCAAAATTATTTTTTTTTTCATCGAATATTCGCGATCAATTAAAGAATTACAACTTTCATATGAAAGGGTTTTTCAAATTTTCCTTCGTGATATGACCTTTCAATATCAAAATACAATTTCTTCAATATAAATTAATATTTCAGCAGCAAGATAACTTAATATTAATTTTCTGTAATGTTAAACATGTTTACAATATTGTTAATTTAGTTTTCGAACTAAAGATATCAACTAATATATATATAAATTAACCTTGATTATGAAGCTATTTAGTTGAATATGGATTAACATCATGAATGTTTTCATCTTTCTATTTTACCCGTGTAACAAGCATCACGATTAGAACTTATTTATTAACTGTCCTTATTTAATTTTGTTCAATTATTATTATATTCTTACATTCACTGCTCTCTTTCAATAACATTTCATTTTTTGAGCAAATTGTTTAATTATTATTTTTAAAAGTTAAGCTGTAACGTGTAGTTCTTGTATACACAGAATTAAACGGAAAATAAAGTCCAACAACACCTAGCGTTATAATTTTGGGTATAAAAGAGCGACGCGAAGAAGCGCAAGTCGCAGTCGATGTCATACACGTTTTAAATGCACACAATAAACTTGGAGCTTTAAAACAAAGTGTTTTCTTGAAGACTGTTCTAGGGTGTTCAGTAGACAGGTTGAACAATTATTTGGTCACCTGGCTCTGGTTTTATTTTTTTTTTTTTGGTATTTTTTCGGCTCACGCAGAAAAACGAAGCGACGACCAGCTTCACCCGTGTTTTGATTGACTTATTTGAATAAAATTTTGTTATTTTAACTTAAGTATAATAGTTAGGCCTAAAGTTTCACAGATATATTTTTTGGGTTATGATAATTTAATTATTATACTCCTTTAATTATTTATACTCCTTAACCTTCCTCTTGAAGAAACCCGTATGAAATTCCCTTTGTTAGTTTTTGAGTTTATCGCGTTCAGACATACAGACAGACAGACAAGTAACTTTGTTTTTTATGATATTAAGTGAGCATATTGATTAATGTTTGCTTCACAACTTTGCATTGATCATCATTTATAAAATTATTACTCTCTCGCACTTCTTAACTTTTTATTTACACAACTAAACATATCGTTAACAGTTCCATGTTAAAGATAAACGAGCAGAAGAATTATTGAAAAGCTGTTAATATTGGCTTGAATTTCTGATGCTGTTCAAATAGTGATAGATAATTAGATATAGCATTTTTTTGCATTCGCCTGATTCGCAGTTTTTTATTCGCTATTATTTGATATATCAGTAAACTCCGTTGTCTTCGTCACAAACTATTGTTTTGTGGTTGAGGGTTTTTTTAAGCATTTAACACTTTTTACTCTTTAATTTCTTTTGTGGACGTCATATAGTAAATGTCATTTCTTCTATTACAGCTTTCCACCAGGGTCTCGTTTCACGAACATTTATTACCCGTATGCTTGCCGCCTCCTGGACTAAAGCAACTAAAACCTGGGGAATTGTGCACAGTTATAGGATGGGGAAAACGAGAGGATAAAAATCGTACGTATCAATTGATAAATCGCAGTCGCAACGTCATTGTATAAATCTCTTTAGCTAAAGCAACGTATGAGCCCATCGTAAATGAAGTTCAAGTTCCAGTAATCCGAAGACAGCAGTGCGATGAATGGCTAGACAATTTAACCGTTTCAGATGGAATGATTTGTGCGGGATTCGAAGAAGGTGGCAAAGATGCATGTCAAGTAAAGAAACATAATTTTACCCTTCTTAAACATTTCTTCATTGATTGAATTTGTTTTAAAGGGAGATTCTGGTGGACCACTTCTTTGCCCGTATCCCGGTGAAAAAGACAAGTGGTTTGTTGGTGGTATCGTCTCATGGGGTATAATGTGTGCCCATCCGAAATTACCAGGAGTATACGCCAACGTTATCAAATATATCCCTTGGATTCTAGAAGAGATCCAAAAATACTCCAAACCACATAAGCCACCTGAGGCAAGGGGCAGCAACCGAAGTTCAAACAAAATTAACGGCTACGGTAATCGAAGTCCAACCGACATAGACTATTATAATAGTTATGAGAAACCATAGAAAAAGGTGAAAGACAATAATTTTAATTTTCTACGGAATCCGTAACCCTCAACGAAGTCCTAACAAAGAAAAAACCAAAAACAATTAAATTTGAACTTTACGATAGACGAAACAATCAATGTCAATTTCTCGAATTTATTTGATGCAAAAAAAAGCATGTATCTATAAAAAAAATACATTTTATATGTAAAACTGCACAAAAGTGTTTAAACTCAAAAATTTGATAAACTCCAATATCAGTCGATTACTTAAAACCATATCTTTGATATATTATCAATTATACGATTATTTTATTGGGCAAATAATATCAAGAAAACAACTCTTCTATACAGAAAATCAAAAAACGAAAGTATTATCAAAAAAGTATTTAAAAAAGTAATTATATACAAATATACAAAAATCAAAATACATCAAGAGGATATACTGATATCCTCAATTTGCAATTTATTTTCAAACTTGACAATAACTTAAATAAGATGAAGAATCCTTATATTAGAAAATAAAAGAAAAAGAATTAAGATTATAATATACATACATATATGATTTTGTAGTGTTCATTATTTTTATAAATGAAAACTAAGGGATTTTTAGAATTCCAAAATTAGCATCATTAGTCTAACCAATGAAATATCAGACAATACTAAATGTCAAATATGACAAATTATTAATAAGACAATAAATTATACATTAAAATCAAATAAATTGATATAGAATGTTCAAATGTTGTGAAGTAAAGAAAAAATTAATATATATACATACATATACAACTACTACAAAATATATACAATAAAAAAATAAATGTAAGCATGCATAAGACAAAAGACAAATAAAATAAAATGAATATACTTAAAGAAAAATGTATTATTTTTATACAAAATAAAATCTAAATTAATTTTAATCTTGAATTTAAATATGAAAAATGCAGTACTCAATTGTAAGAAGAAGAAAAAAAAACTTATTAATAGTAAACGCTTTTATTTATTGGAAAATAATAAAAATAATAAACAATATCAGTTTAAAAAAGAAATAAAATAAAGCTAAGTAAAAATAACAATGTACTGACAAGAAAAATAAAATAAAAAAAATGACTTTAGATGCATATTGTAGTATATATAAAGTTTAAAAAATATACAACTGAAATAAGAAATTAATATACAATAAAAAAAATTATATATGCGATAAAAAATATGATACTAAACATACACTCTGAAAGTAAATAAGTGTATTATATACATTCATATAAAAAGCAGACATATATACTTAAATTTAAAAGTGAATATATACATATATATTATACACCTAGATAATTATTTAAAAAAAAATAAAAGGATTTATATATATAAAAAACTTCCCGTAAAAGCTCATGCATGGGTTTCAGCTTTAATGATGAATTATTTATCTGTAAGAAGACAAATAAATATTAAAACATAAAAATATTCAAGAACAATCGTATAGTTAAATAGAAAAAAACAATGTAGTACGTACGACATTTCTCATATTGTACCAGTCCTTAATATCCTTTCCAAAAATATTGTCTTTTATATTTGTTTATCTAAGTTTCCACTTATCTTTTACAAAATTCAAATTATTTTTGATTTTGAAATAACGAGTAACAAATTTAGGTATCTGTACATATCCAAACTATTAACTTAAAAACTAAATGCGTTTTGTAGACATTTTCAGATTTAAATAAAATTTATATGCAACTTTTTTTTGTTTTTGTTTCCTTTTTCATTTTCTAATTTTTTTGCAAAAAGTAAAGGGTGTCATAAAAAAAAATAAATCTGGCAATTATAATTATTTAAACTTTAGCCTTTTGTTCTCATGCCTTCGAGAAAGAAACAAAATAAAATGTTTATTAGCATCGATAGTGCAAAGAATTTTTTATCTTAGTCCCTAAACTTAATTTTAAAAGGTACAGTTCTTCCTTACCGTCGAGATTAAAATTAGAGATTCAGGGATCATAGCCCTCTTCATCTTCCCATTTGTCATTATTTACGGGGTTCGTAGCATCCTTCCTTTAAACAAAATCATCATATAAAATTACGTAAAAACAAAAGGACAACTTCAGCGGCGTAACGAAAGAGCGGCGGCAATCATGCAGACATAATTATCACACTATTGTCAAACGTTAAATGATCGTTTACAATCCCGTTCCATTTTGAAAATAATGAATTTCATAGCCCGTTGAACGGGTGTATATTTAAAAATAAACAAAAAAAAACGTGGCCCCATTTTCTGTTTTCGGTAATCATGCCGCTTTATTGCTCCTCATTGACGGTAACATTTCTTACGTTGTATTTTGGGATGGAAAGGATGCATTGTCTTCTCAGTGGATATTCGCGTCCCAAATATTGTTATTTTGATTAATTTGATTGATAACATGATTATTTGAGAAAAATTATCGTCAATTTCGAGCTATTTTTCTGGCCCAACAGAGATGCGTTTAAGAAACAGGTCATCATTTTGCTTCCGTTTGACCTTCTGAGCGAATAGTCCAAAATCTTTTAGCTTTTCCGGCGCTAGTGCTAAGATCCTTGATTCGTTGAATTTTTCCTTTGACCGTATTGCAATCAACAAACCATACTCACGAAATATCTAAGTTTTTCGTATAATGCTGAGTTTCTATATTTTTTTGATTTCATAAGAGCTTAGAGATTTAAAAAACAAATGAGTGAAAAAGAAAGCAACAGATGACCCACCCTTAATATTACCAGAAGAAAGATTTGACACTGTGTCGATACGAGTATGAATTTTGCAATGCAATATCAAAACTTTGTTACTGAATTTTATATTGGGTGTCGCATCAGCAGCAGGGTGAAAAAGTTGTGGTCCCAATTTAAAAAGCACCTTATGTTTAAGTAAATCCACATATTTTAAATGAATTCAAACAAGTTAAGATGAATTCACTGACTTCAATTGATTAAAAGAAAATTCACTTATGACTTCAAGCTAGATTAGAATTCACTGCTGAGAACAACTTAGCTTTAGTGATTTCAGTTGATTTCCAAGATTGTTAAAAATTTTATACACCAGCCATTAGCTTCAAAAGAATATTGATTTGAGTCTTTTATATTCGCAGTTTCCTTGCATCAATCAAGAGTTAGAATTCCTTGACTTCAATTCAGGGAATGCATTCGCAAAAGAAAGAATTCTTTTACAATTCTGCTCCCCAAGGTTATCGTTCTTCTCGATTCCGTAATTATTTCTTTGCTAATTTTTTTTTCAGCGCGAAAGGACTCAAGCTTCCAAACACTGCGTTACACACAAAGCATCCTCTTCATTTCAAACTTTCAAAATAAAGGTCCAATTAATACTTTTACCCCCTTCATTTTAAAATGATACTTATTGCATTTCAAATTGGTTTATATTTTCACTGTATTGTTTAAGTTGCAAAACAAAAAAAAGCAAATATCTGTTCCTTATATATATTTTTTGGCGCACTAGGGTCCTTTCTAGAATAGAAGAATGTAACATTTAATTTAAACGCACATTCATATACACCTACTCAACTAAACGAGTAATTATATTTAACTAACAAAGAAAACCGCTTAGCTTTATGTATTTATAAAAACTATAAAACCAAAAAACAATATAATCAATAAACTATATATATATAAATGAAATGTATTTACTAACGAACATAAATGTGTAAGAGAATTATGAATAAGAGAAATCAAAAAACAACTCACTATATAAGCTTTAATAGGCAAAATTTTCTTTCTTTTGAATCAACAAATATTTTATTTGTTTAAAACTAATGAAACAGTCCCTTCTTAAACAGCTCTAAGAATTTTCGAATGGTTTTTAGTGAATTTTTATTTTTTTTTTTCAAAGCATAAATTACTATGTAAATGTGTACACTAATCAAAACGCTTATTTTGTAGTAATGCCTATAGAGGCCTAAACACACTATATATTTACATACTGTAGCCGTTTATATGAAACAAAAAAAAACAATAAATATATAGATCTATGTATAAAATACGCAAATTAGACAATAAGTCCATGTAATGTTCATTTGCTTTTCTGTTTTGAGTAACGAATATACACTTGAATGTTAAATTTATAAAAGAAACCAAACTTATTCTTAGAAAATGATAACCAGGATAATAAAACATGCCATAAACAATCATAAAAATATTGCCAAGTGCATTTTTTAAACAAAAAAAAACTATAAATAACACATAAGTTAGCTTATTCGAGTATGCGTGTCAAATTTGGTAGAACTGTTAAGAAATTTTACACACATACAATATTATTAACTTTTTATCTAAAATAGCAGAATTAACAATACTTTTAATATGATAGCATATTATTATATTTTTATTTTTTATTTTACAATTGGCATTACAAAAATTTGGAAAACATTATATTCGACACTTTCATCCTCGATAATCTCATCGTCCTTGACAATTATTTCCAATTCTGAGCTTGAGACAATGCGCGATTGCTGCATCCTTGAACACTAAGGATTTGGCCCTTAGCTGACCGAGCTATTGTAGACAACGCATTCTCGCCTTCTTAACTAGACTGTACAGCTTCCTAAAAACTGCTCCGGCATCTTGCTTACTTTCCAACATTCGTCTCCTTATAGAGAAACTGGCAAGATAAGTGTTCTGTAAGTCATAATTTTGCCCTTGTCGAGATAAGGGTTTTGGTCCTATTTGTTTGGACAAACCGACAAATCTTTGAGTGCCTAGAATGAGTCACTTTTGGACCTCCGCTAAGATGTCTTTCATTACGCCGAAATAGATAAACACCTGTACTACCTAAATATTAAAATCTTTAACTGCGTTGAACTGTCCAAGTTGATGTTCAATCAGAGGTACCAGCAAATCGGGAGGATTGCCAATTATGGATTCCACCGCCACAACCTTCGAACGAATGACGATATCTTGTGATCTTCTTTTCGGTGCACCAGTACAAAGTACGTAGTTCTACGACGAACCTTTCCTTAAATTCTGTTTGTATCAGTATCCCACAGAAGGGCAATCTATCTTGTGTAAATGGTTGTGACTCCCTGAAATAATCAGATCCAAAAATTTGCCAAAATTTAAGCGTAAGTGACCATGACTTTCTTTAGGTGGCGCTTCAGTCAACTGTGAACCAGTTCTGCACGCCAAGTTGGAAGAGGTCCCCTTCAACTTGTGTGCATCACCTGAGTCGCGGTCGTTATGTACTGAACCGTCCCTCGGGGATGAATTCCAAGACTTACCGGGAAGGGGAATTGGTGCCTTTTCGCTCTACATGACCGACCCTCTCAGTCGTTCGATTGTTATACTTTAAGGTTAGTCAATGTCAAAGAATCTTCTCTCCTCTTCCACTCACCGTCTAAATAAATCACACACAATTTTTTTCTTTCGAAGAAACCTATGTCACTCCTATCCGCTTTTGAAAGTGGCCACGCTACTCGCAATATAGCACAACCGGAATGATGGTCTAATAGAGCGACAATTTAATTTTTTGAGAAAGGGCTTTACTCCTCAATTGCTCTCTTAGCCCCGCGATTAGCAAGAGATTTTCTTCGTTTGGTCTCAACGCTGGTGTTGTATCATCGGCGTATGCGAGCAGTTGACCAGATCTTCGAAAAATGTACCTCTAGTTGTAGTAGAAGTCATATGGAAGTCCTTACATAAAAGGTAGTTTTTGTTTTTTTCAATTCGAGGATATCACCACCTAATTTTTTTTGGAAAGATAATTCTACTGATTTTGTGCAGAATAATTTGAAGCCAGCTAAAAGGACCGGGATTCACAAAATTCGAAGTCACCGAAAATACCTATAAGCAGTTTTTTGAAGTCATTAATTGGTGCATTCAGTTTCAGCCAACCATTGAATCAATTCAATTTTTTTCAGCTATATGGTAATGCATAAATGAATTCACTTGAAGTTATTTGAAGTTCGCAGTGAATTCACAAAAGATTAACTGAAGTTCTTAAATTCAATAGAACGAATTTGAATTTTTTTTAAACGGTGGGGAACAATGTAAGGCAATTATTTTTTTAGTAGGCTGATAATATTTTGAACATAATGAGCCGAGGTATGTGAAATGTAGAAGAAGATTCCAATTAAAAATCCAAGAAGAAATGGTGGTGAGAACGAGTTTTTTTCTTATGAACCTGGCAAAGCCCTTTGAGAAGTTCTGTTAATATATAGTATAGCTCTGCAGCTTCTGCAGAAATCATTGTAGGCCTAGCATTTCTGCTTGTCTGAATACGTTTAAAGAATTGCGAATCAAGTTAAGTAGCTTGCTGGTTCTCTGTTTGTTAAGGAGGGCCAATGAATTTGGATTCTTAATTCATTTGAAGTCTTAATCACCATATTTTTTCCCAATTGGGTTGCAAGTCTGAATTACTTTGTCCCATTGGGGTGTGGAAAAATATGGTTTCACTTTTGGAATTGTTTATCTTCAGTTTCCAGTCCTGGCAGAATGATTGAAGAATATCGAACTTATGTTGGAATTCGTTTTGTATTGAACTATCCAAACGCCTTTAATTTAGAAACGTGAATACTAAAGAGTATTGGTGCCGACACTGTATTTTGTAACAGATCATTAATGGTGTTAAAAAACCTTTGTAGTCGTGTACTTTCTATCTGTTACCACAAATTTCTTTTCGCCTTTCAAAGATGTAATCATCCTTACTTCTTCGAAAACCTTGCCAATATAAGACAGGACACTAATTGGCCTATAATTAAAAGGATCAGAATGTTCTTTCTTTTTTTAATCTATTGTAAACACCTTCGATACGAATGCATGCCATCATTCAGGTCATTTTGTTATTTAGTCTCCTGAACATTTCAGTTAGAACGACAAGTGTAATGTAATAGTGTCAGTTCCGTCGTAAGTCCGTCGGCTTTCATTTCATTAGAAAATTGAATAGTTCCTCAGCATTCATTCATTCCCCGGCATTGACAAGCTTAGATGTAGTGTTTACACCAACGATGAACTTTATAGCAGCACGGCTGTCGGTGAAAATGAATATTTCCTTTGAAGAAATGCTATGAAGCCGCCATCAACTTGGCTTACGTGAATTCAATTGATTTCCGAAAATGATTTCAATTCTATGATTGCTAAAAATTTAATGCAATAGCTTTTACAAAATGGTGGCTTAAGTCTTTTTAATTCCCACTCGTTTTAAATCAATTGCATCATTTGACTAAAATTCCTTAAATGCATTCCCAAAAGAATGCTTACAACTCTGTTATCCATTTACATGAAGCGAAATAGACAAGCTCCGGGTACTGATCCTTGTGGTTCTCCGTCGAACTTCTTAATCAGTTTTGAAAACATGTCTTCGACAATCACGTGTTTCATTTCCTTCAAGTAAGAGAAATGAAGATTTCTAAATAGTTTCGACATTTGAAGTTCTTCTTACACTTGCTTTGCAATTTGGTCTGGTGGTGTCATGGCTTCACACTTTTTCGAAAAAGAAAAAGGTGTATCCATCACTGTCAATTCTTATTTCTATATCAAAATGTTTACTAATTTTTGTTAATGACGAGATGTGGTTTAAGCAAGACGCACTTACGTCTCACACAATAGGGCGCATTTCGTGATCTGGTGATGTGGTCAAATGGTCCTGTGGTATTTTTTATATAAAAGATTGTGTTTGTGCACACAATCCTTGAACTTTTGACGCTTTGAAAATAAATATTCGTCAAGTTATAACAGCTTTATTGTTATTTATTTAAAAAAAAATAGAATTAATCACCAGAATATACCTATTTTTAAGACAATAATATATTGCTTTTGTACCCTTTTTGATCGGATTTATTAAAGTTATTTATTATTACAATTTTTATAGTTTTAATGAAAAACTTTTTATTGACTTTTACACAGCAGTTCTATCGAAATTAATACACATATTCAAATGTTTGTCACTGTTCTGTGCCCTATCTAAAAAGTATATAAAAACTGAAAACTTTCAATGTACGTTCTTAATTTATAGAAATTGTATAATGGCCGCTGTTAGACAATTGCACTTGTTAAACTTGCACAAAAAATAAAGATCTTTATTTTCATTACTAACAAATTGTTCATACAATTTTCTAATTTAAATTGTATATGACATAAGGCAAATAACTAACAATTACTAGAGCAACTATAGACAATAATTCATATACCAGTGTTTTCAGTGTTTGTAAAAGTTATTTGCAACAAAAGATGAAAAATTTAATAAAAAAATAAGCAAACATAACATAAACTATATAAACTCAAATATTTTTGGAGGACAATAAATTATCCCTGGATAGAAAAGGGGTGGAAACTATAATTTGAAAACAAAATTATATTATACAATAAAAAAAAATTTAACAAAAATATGTTGCTGCAAATGAAATGCAAACCTTATAGTAGTATATACATAAATACATCTAAGATATTAACATACATACATGTCTAAAAATGTCTATTTATATAGAAATGTATATTTTTACCTGGAAAAAAAATATTATAAGTATATTGCAGAAATATTTACGAAAGTGTGTTAGATAGAAAACACAAAGAAGTGATAGCAAAAGAATATTTGTAAACAAAACAAAAAAACTAACTAAAAATAAATGTTAAATAAATGGTAAAAATAATATAAAAATAAATTTACTGTATGTTTCCCGCGAAGTTGGATCAATGTACAATTTCAAAGCATATCAGTCAACAAGCATGACAATAAAAATCGTTGTGTACCAAAGGCCCCATCCAACAAGTGTCTCTATCTATCTGCCTTCACTGATGGCGAGATCCATAATCATATAAGCGGCCATCGTTTGGTTGCCAAAAACTATCCAACTGACATCGCAAAAAATTAGTAAAAAAAGTTGCAAAGAGTTGCATGTCTTGGAAAACAGGTGCCGTGCGAACCTGTAGCTCTAGAAGCTTTAGTCAAACTGCGGCTAGATTATAAATTCAATCTTACCGATCTTGTGGGCCACCTAAGGTTACTCAACTCAATCCCTGAGAGAGACAGCTAGTCGCCAGAAGTCTGACAGACGGATCAAAAATGAATTCTGAAGCTGAAGCTGGAGCTGGAGCTAGAGTCTTTGGACCCATCGCAAGAATTTCTGCACCTTCAGGTCCTACTGCGTTTCAAGCCGAAATTCAAGCCACTGAGATCTGCACCAAACGCAATCTCTTCAAGGGTATTGAGGGCGTTTGAATTCAAATCTTTTTTAGAGTCCGTTAGCAATTACAGCATAATCATCCAACTTGATGGTCTTCAAAACGGTCGAATGTTGCTACGTTGCTCTGCAATCCCTTCTCTGGACACAAGGGGATTGCAGCAAATGAATGAGTGCGCTAGGGCTGGCTCGGAAACTGCGTTTATTGTTCATGAATAATATTCCAGTGTCAATTGGACCACAGCTTAAATGCTGATCAAAGAAAAGGAAAACAAACTTCGCCTAGACCACTGGTTAAATGAAGAAGGTCTTAAGAAATCCTCAGACTTGACAGGGAAAGTATTTAAAAGCAAACGAGCTTTCTCACTGACCACTGCGGTTTGAATAACCACCTTAACAAAATGAACCTGTGCCGAGAAAAGTAATGTCGGCTATGCCTAGGAGAGAAACGTATTTTTCACACGGACACACTCACTTCATTGGAAGAAAAGAGATCCACTACAAAAGACATACTGTCTTTCATAAAGGAAGCAGTATGTCTTATGGCTTAACCCTTTCCTTCGATACAAAAGATCTCGTAAGGTCGCGATGTTGTTGCCAAGGCGGCAACAAAAAATAAGATGCCTTCAACTGCTTACACTAAATTGATTGAGCTCCCCTCCAATTAGGTTTATGACTTCCTTTACTGTGGGGTCGCTCTGTTGACTCAGCGTCGGTCGCTTGACAATCCACTTCGCCTATCCACCCAAAATTTTAGATTTCGGCGGCGAAAAGAGGAGAGGGCTTAAAATAGGGGAGTCATTTCGCAATACCTAAGCATAAAGCGAGGTTAAACGCACTGAGGAATTAACTACACAATTTTATTTAATATTTTAAAGACGGTGACTAATGAAAAAATTTCCATCTACTTATTATGAAAAGATGTGAAACTTGAAACTACCTTGAAGAATTATTTAAGCCTTTTGACGTACGATCTTGGCAAATCCACTTACAGTACATGATAACTTCCGAACGACTGTAAAGCTGACCGGACTTTGTCGAACGATGTAAAATTTAAAATGTGTCCCGAAGCTTCGAGTTGCGATTTAGTAACATCATGAACTTGCCAAACAAAGCGGTAGTATAATATTTTAAAACAAAAAATCCTGCGATAGGTTGTATGTGAAAAGTCGCCGAAATGATAAGGCTTTACTTCAGCTAATGTACCCAAGTTTTTGAAGAAAATTTGAAGGAAGTTTTGAAGAAAGTTTCAGACTTAGAAACTTGCTGATTTTGAACTGAGCATGTTCACCAGTGCGCTCAACGGAAGTAGTATCCATTTCCTAGGACGCGTCTTCGTCGGAGTGTTGGATAAAACATAAGCGACTTATTATTGCAATATCTTTGTTCTTCTGGATAGAAGATGAATCGTTACCTAGAAATCTTGTGTATTTTATTTTCACAAGGGCTTGTAGAAAAAGTCCAATTGGATCTCCGATTTTATGAGTTAACTTTTTGAAAATGGCCGAAAAAAATGTACTAATGAAGTGAAAGATATAATAATAAAAGAGCATTTTCCAAAAAGGTCATAAAATTTACGTGTGGTTAAATTCAATTCAAAATTTGTTTATGTTAATAAATGTTGGCTTTATTTTAAGTGTGGCAATAGTTTTTAGTAATGGTTAATATCTCCTGAATGCTGAATCACTTCAAGTAGCCTGCTGCGAAGTGATTCATAAAGTGCAGTAAGATAATCTAGCGAAATTTCCAACCAGAGACGTTTTATGGCTTCAAATCTCCTCCGCTTCATCATATTTCCATTAGTCCATCGCTGTCTAACAAATAAGCCCGGAAACTGCGGCAAAGCTCTTTCCAGTATCGACTTGTAAATCCAGCTTCACTGTTCCGTGATAACTTATTGCTCCTCATACGACCTCCTTAGCTGTGCCGCCTTTCAAGATGAATTTCTTCTTTTGTCAAATTATGGAAATAACACCTGTATCCATAAGATCCGTCCAAAATATTCTTTCTATCAGAAAAGGCGACGGTATGACATCCTTGATTCCACCTGATGTGACTTGTTGCAAAATCGTCATCAAATGAGACAAAAAACAAGTTAAATTTATTTTTACAATAATAACAAAACAAATTCTTCCTCCTTGTGCAATTCGTTTTTCGCAGATAAACGAAAGTTTTGAAAAATATCATCAAATTAATACAAAAAAATGCCTGTTCGTAATCAAGTGAGACGGAATGTAAATTTCTGTAACTTTAGTCAATAGTTTTATGTTATTTTAATTGTGTTTTTTAAATCCTTCATTTGCTGGATAAAGTCTTACGTCGAACAACAGTACAGGACTGGGTCCACTTTAGATCCCTTCTATCCAACCCTAAAATTGCTTCCTCTGGAGTCCCCCAAGGCAGTCATTTAGATCGCATTATATTCATTCTAACGACTTACGGTGTTGATCACATGTTAATTGACTCTGATTTCTCTATATACGCAGATGATATGAGAATCAGCAAACGCATCTCATCTCCTATAGATCTCATCACTCTGCAGAATTAACATTGTAAAACGTAAAGCAATGACTCTCTCGGTGTTCTTATGGACAAAGAATGAAATTTTCGTTCGCACATTGATACTATTATAAAGAAAGCAAACTCATCTCTTGACTTTATTAAACACTGGGTGAAAGAATTCTCTAACCCTTAAGTCACAAAATCCCGGTACATTACCTTCCTCAGACCGATCCTTAAATACGCTAGCCAAGTTTGGTCTCCCTCCTATGAAAACCATTCCCACACAAATGAAGCTGTCCAACGCAGGTTTTTCCGTTTTGCTTTACGTAGCCTGCTTTGGGCTGATACATATAATTTAACTCATTAGGAGCACCGATTTAAACTAATACACTTGCAATCCCTTAAAAGGCGCGAGATCGCTGATGTACTCTTTAAACATCTATTGCTCTCCGGTGCAACCGACGCACTGTCTCTCTCCAAATGATCTCCATTTATACAAACCTCCGTAACCTAAGGTCAGCTTCTCCCTTCCGAATCTCTCATCATCGCACTAACTACGGTTTCTTTGAACCAATCTCGTATACCTCTGTAAATCCTCCCTCAGAAACCATCTTTACACCCCAAATATCTCCCTTCCCCGTTCAAAACCAAACCCCAATCTTCTATTGTAGTTTTAAGGTCTAGATTTAAGTGTTGGTATTAAGCGTTAAATAAATAAATAAATAAATGCTTTATATAAGTAAAGTATTTTTTTTTTTTATTACTAAAAGAAACAAAGACATTTTTACAAAATTTTTATCACATGCTTTCGCTCGATTTCTCAAATACCTATTAAATAGACTGACTTTATAACTAGTCAAAAAGTCGTTTAGAAAAAGGTTTTTTTTCTTTTTTGTTTTTCGTAACAAGCTTGAGTGTCTTTTTAAAATTATAGTTGATAGTTTTACATAAATATGATTCATTTTGGTTACATTGCAGTCGTTATCATGTTTATTTTAACAGCCGCCACTTTTATTTCGACGTTGAGCAAAGCAAAAAGAAGGCAAAATACAAATTATCAAACGAGTAATATCCCATTGAACAATTAAAAAAAAACACAAATAAACTTAAAAAGACAACACAAAAACTTTGATGCAAATAATCATGTTATAACAAAATCACTGAGGTTGCCTTTTGGTTGCACCATATTGCCGGGCATGAGTTGAACTATCTTGTTGAATAGCAAAGCTCGGCGACTTCGCAGCTCGAAGATATAATCTTGTTTAGCTCGCCTTCCGCCGCTCTTTCGATATAAGAAATACGAGGTACTGTCCGACAAGTTCGATGTACTTTCGTAGGACTCCATAGAGGAATCTTCCTCACCGTCAACTGATGGTGGCACTTCTGCTATTTGTGAAGTATTATCTAATGTTTAAAAACTCAAGTGAAGTTGTGAACCCCGGATTGCATGAATAAGCGCCCTTACCTTCCGGTTCGGGATTCAATTGATTTTCAACTGGTAACGTAGCTAGCGGCGGATGTTCGACAGTCATAGGCTCCTCTGGTCTGAATAGAAACGCAGCCAATTTATGGAACTGAAAAATATGTTTTTTTTATTATGTTCTTCACAAAAAAAAACTCTGTGAATTTACTCACGTTATTTAACTGCACCGGATCAGAGTGATCAATGACTTCTGACACATGAGTCTGGAGGTAATGCAATGCCTTGATAGGATCAACCCTGGTTATCTCCTCGTAGTACAGCTTTCTTACTAAATATCGACAATGATTGAGAATTTCTGCACGCGTCGGTCTGCAAGGAAATAAAAGTTTATTTCAAATAAATTATGATAAACAACAACTTAAGAAAAACATTGAACTTAAAATAGCGTACTACAGCATATAAGATGAGATTATGAAGGAAGAGCCACAGAGCCCACCTTTTGTAATAAAATCTTTAGAAAACGGCTCCAAGTTGATAGATTTTGTTGCAGTTCACGTTGGAAATCGCCAGAGATGTATATATCTGATCATATCAGGTAGGAATTTCGTAGACTCTAGCTCGAAAATATTTGACGGTTACTTCTCAAGTTTGAAAAACCACAGAGAACGTGTTCAGAACTCTTTTACGTCTTCATGGTTCATTATAATAAAAAACTGGGACCAGTGTTGTACATATACCGCAACCTCTCTCACTCCGTGTGACTTTATAGCGATGTTGAGTTGTGTTTTCTCAGTTAAGCAGTTGAAGTGATAAGCATGTGCTTTGATGCATCATAAGTTAAGTTTAAAGGGCTTGAAGTTTCGTAGCAACAATATGTAGTACGCTTCGAGAAAAATCATCTCTTAGTGAGATTCGTCATATCTGATACGCTGTGCTTGAACGCAACTTTTTCATTGTGGGCGAAATAGTTACAAGAATGGTAAATTCATTGAAGAGAAAGCATTTAAAAGACCAGGAGTTGGAAAAGATTGTTGCGCATCTCTCAGACAGCGGAGAATTGTGAGGATGACGAACCATATCCCGCCCAAACTATGAACGCATTTAAAAAGATGTAAACAACGCAGAACATGAGGAATCTGAAGAACAAGAGACTGCGGAACCAATCACAAGAGGAAATAGGTTATAAAATGTTCAGTGGAAGAAAAAAATGTTGACTCTTAGAATCACAAGTTTTTTTACACCTGAAATTGAAAAGCTGAACACCCCTATATCCAGTTTTTTTATAAAGAGCTTTTGTCCGTTGTCTGTGCACTTAGCCAAGTGTTGTATAGTATACACTCTTTCTAGTGAAAAAGCCATGGAGGAAAAAAAAGCGCCATTGCTTGGAAAGACAACAAAATAGTCGCTCTTTTATACTTTTTTACTGGACAGTTACCTTTTTCCTAAAGTATTGAGCTTAAATAAAAAGGAAAAAAAAATACCTGTCAAGATCCCCTGTTCCAATGTGGTGAAGGGTTGAGAGGACTTACTGGACGGATTGATTGGGCGCTTAATGCGCACTAAATAATTAGAATACCTATGCGATTATTTTCCCACATTATCGATATTAAAATCATAAGTTCCTGATATAAAAAATCATAAGCTGCTGTACAGAAAAATAAACATAGGTAAGGAGAAAAAATACTTGGCCTTGACAAAGATCCGACCTAAAATTGCAATTGTATGTGCAACCAGTGGAGGCAATCAACCAACTTTGTGCTTGACCAAGCTATGTCCAAAGAGCAATTCAAGCGAAAAGGAAACGACCCGCAACAACAGCTTACGTAACACCAAGAGATGTTCGTCTGGATTCGTGCAGCATCTGTTCAATTCATTCTTATTTGGTGCATGATATAGTGGTTCCCTTTTCCAAATATTCATATCATCACCATCCCAAAAAACCGATGCCTTAACCTTTCCTGCCGACCTCGACATTTTGAATTCCTTCGCCGTCGGTGAAGAGGGTCGCTTCCAGGTAATCGATTGCTTTTTGGTTTCTGGATCAAAATGATTGGTCCAGGTCTCATTCATGGTCATGAAACGTGCTAACAAGATCTCCTGATTTGCTTGTAGATACTCGTGATTCACACTTGAATTATCAACTCGATTCTTCTTTTTATCGTCGGTTAACATGCTTGACACATTCTTCAAATGTTATTCGTTGGCAAGGATTCTTTGAACACGAGTTTCCTGTGACATTAACTATGTGTCTGATGGTAAATCGAGTCGAGGAAAAGGTTGAGTGGATGACCGTCTAATGTCCAAGCAAAAGGCCGAAGAGTCTCTGAATCCACACCGAGTGACTAGCGAAGAAACGTTTTTCATTGATTTTATCTCTGCAGCACGTTTCGTGCTCAAATAATTATCAAAATAATTATCAAAATTCCGGCTAAGTTGTAAATGCGCAACATGAATTTCATCATAAGGTCTGTTGTAATTATAACTTCAGTGTACAGGCAATTCGTCGCATCATGTAAAAGTTTGAGCCTTTAAGAGTGTACTAATTTTGAATCTTGAAATTGGCGTGGAATGAACAAAACAAAGTCGCCACAGCGGTGTTGATTCGGCGACGATCAGCTTAATCGGACATTGCCACCCAGTTTATTTTGCGGATGAATTGGGCCTACATCCATATACTATAAGATTGTACGTGCACTAAAATTAAAGACGTGCGGCCATAGAAGACGCCGTAGGTTCGCTTTTTGGGCGCTGCAAATCCAGATCCGGATTTAGGCCAAAAAATCATCTTGAACTAGGCTCGGTGTCATTGGAAGTAACACAATCGACAATTGTTCAATGCATACACTGCGTTTGACTATTTGATGCGTTTAATGTCATGGCAGTTGGCCGCCGCGATCATGTGAGTCCGCAGCCACGTCAAGTCGTTAATCAACGCTTACAAGCCAACCACTTTGAACGGGGTCGAGGCCAACATTCGAGATGCTATTGCCTGAATGACGCCGTACATATTGGACCGAGTCATAAAAAAAATTGGACCGACCGCTTGAAGCACTGCCAGCGAACCCGAGTCGATGTACTATTCCACACATAATGCTATGAACATAGCTTCAGAATAAAGCTAGAATTAATTTTATGTCTCACACCGTTGTTGTTTTATTTAAATTGTTTCCCCTATTGTTCTTATCTGGTCAACTTTAAGTTAGATGAAGTTCAAGTCAACCTCGAACACAAATGCACTCGAAGTAAGTGAGTGAGTTTTGCTTAATCCAAAGTCACTAAATATTTTATTTTATGTTTCCAACACAAGGACTCCAATTTGGGGATAAAAAAATAACTTACTTTTCTAAGCCTAAGATCCAAAAGTCATCCAGTCGTAGCTGCGGAAGTGTTGTCTTTCCAGGATTTCCTCCAAACAGGTAATGAATCTTCGAAAAATATATACAAGTTCAAGACGAAATAAAATAAGATAAAATCTTACCTTTGAAACCTCATCATAGATCAACTGATGAGCATAACGCGGACAAGGCTCTATAGTGCACGAAGAACCCTTGTCCACATGAATATTATCACCGACATACCGACATGTATATATACGAGACCACTTATTGCTTTTCAATGAATACACCCAAAACGAATTCGACGAATCGATATTCTGTACATCCCTGCGATCTTTCTGTTTGCTTAAGCTCTGCAAAAATAAAAATTAAAATAAATCCATCCATCGAAACAGTGGCTCACACTTACAGAAAAAACATAAATTTCATCTCTGTCACCATCAATCGTCGCCCGTAAAGTATAACCGGGTGATGGCTCATTTTTATTCTCATAGCCCGAATTGTCTTTATTTAGTACACTTATGACCTGAGTATCAACGTCGTACGAGATAAATTCATCGATATCCTCCTTACCACGCTGCCCGCCATAAATGTACAATTTCCTAGTTTTCTGTAGAGAATCTGGATTAGTTTTAAAACTTCATGTATGAGTATGCTTTTGTTTGTTGTCATACATTGTGGAATACCATGCAATGGGTGATTCGAGATTTGATCGAAAGAACCTCAGTTTGCGATGCCGAGACGTGATGACAGTCAACCAGTATTTGAGTCCAGGTATTTGTTGCAATATGATAGGAGAAAAGTCCAGAGTATTCTGGTTCACTGGAGGAGATGTGACTGACGCTTCGGGGCGTTAATATTTTACCGCCAAACACATAGATCATTCGTTTCTCGACATCAATACACATTTGATGGTCGTAAACTAATTGCGGGCCGCTCACTTGACTCGTATCATCGCAAATTTGCAGCCACGTTGACGATCGGGTATCGTACAAGTAGAAATCGCTTTTTATATAATCAGTAGTTCTGATTGAGTTATCTAAATATCGACCCAGCATGAAGATGTTCTCGCTGACAGGATCAAAAATCATCTTGTGACAAGAGCGTGGTGAGGGTCCACCAAAATGTTCCGAGTGTTCAAAGAGCAAGGACCACGAACATGTCGCTATATTGAAAACCCAAAGGTCACTTAGGTCCTGAAATCCGTCCCAGCCTCCGAATAAATAAACTAAGCCTTTTTTTGTATCCATAACCAACTGGTGACCTCCGCGAGTTCCTACAGATTCACATCATTGTCAGCATAATAATATCTCACTTAAACTTCCATTTTACCTGGCTGTTCGGTGCTCTTTGCATGCTGTAGTTTCCACGAGTGCTTATAGTCCTGCTTAGCCAGGTACGCATCCATAAGGCCTTCATTCACACAATCAGCGATAAATTGTTCAGCT
This sequence comes from Orthonevra nobilis, assembly GCA_963555765.1. Classification (NCBI taxonomy): domain Eukaryota; kingdom Metazoa; phylum Arthropoda; class Insecta; order Diptera; family Syrphidae; genus Orthonevra; species Orthonevra nobilis. Next base: position 53,244,559 of record OY743226.1, read on the forward strand.
TTGTTAAAATCTCCATTGACGACCAAACACTCGTGCAGATTACTTATTAAAGCATGTTCCAAACGCACATTCGTCTCTTCCTGCAGTGCCTTGAATGCGGCATCGTAACCATGTTGGCGGAAGTGTTTCAGACACAGCTTAATGATTTCTATTTCTCTCAACTGGGATATATAAGGATGATAAACAGATATTAACAAGAGAAGTCGTTTTTATTGAACCATACCATATTGTAGTTTTTTAAACTTAAGCCCATAAACATGGGGTCGTCCTGTCCGTGTATTTCAACATACCATATGCTAAAATTAAAGCTCGGTCCCCACGACAACAGGGGGACAATTTTTATAAACAAAATGGGGACTTTATCACCTTCTTCCGTCAAACACCGTAAACTAAATACTTCAGGTATAGAATCGTTTTTTAAACCGCTGAAATTGTAAAAACAGAAATAGATATTTTGTTTAAACGATATGAATTGATTGAAGAATTTAAGTTGAATATGTCTTATTTATAAAATGAATTCGAGATGCAGAATGTAAGTTTTCCTGCCTATTTTTCAGGCTTTTGATCCTTAAAGGAATCTGAATCTGAGCTTAACCCGTTTGCCGTGCATTACGGTCCCGGAACCAAGCGTCTTGTCATCAGCCATTCCTTAGTTCAGATAGATCTTTCCTATTTCGGAAACATTGTGGTTGCCAAAATCTGATGCATGTCCGAAAAAAACATCTTGTAAGAGCCATAAATCAGATATATGCCTCTGTAGCTGTTGCATGACATAGGACTGCCTTTCTTTTTTTTTTTTTTTTTAAAAGAACACACGCGTACAAGGGGTTATGACTACCCTTAAAATGTAAATACATAACGCGAGTGGAAGGGATCAGGGAGGATCCCTCATCTCATAGATGAGGCGGATATAGCTGATATATCAGTAGTTGGGCATGTTTTCTCCCTTCCAATCCTGACAGATGATTTGGAGCGTGTCACTACAAGAAATTCGGCGTCATTTTTAAATAGATCATCCAAGCAATCTAAACCAGAAGCTTTGCTTCTTTAATTCGAAATGAACCGAACGTCCAGAAAGCTATAAGAAAGCTGACCGCAACAAAAAGGAGGTTGAACATTGCACGCCTAAGCACACCACAAAGACTACAGAGAGCAGCTGAGGGAAAGACTCTCCAATATGCCGATGGCAACCACAAATACCAACAATAAGTGGGATCTATGCCATACTGTCACACATGAAGTAGACGAGACCACATAAAGCTACCAACCATCACCCCGACCAGAGTTGTAAAAAATGCAATCTTTTAAGTTCTTTATTCAATTGAATTCAAAGTCTTAATTTGCAGTAGTATGACTTCATTGAAACACTTCCGTTTCGAAGATTATTCATAATCAATTTTTATGTTACTACGAATTACATAAATGAATCAAACGCCTTCAAGTCGAAAGAAAGCAATAATTTTGAACTCTTTGAATTCTTTGAAGTCTTTTGAAATCATGAATAATACTATGCTGAAATATGTTCATTTCATTTCAGTCTTAACGTTTCGAAGCAAGCAAAAGACTTCAAGCAATCAAAAGGATTCATAGAAGTCAAAAGACGTTTTGAAACGTGAAATGAAAAGACTTCAGCACAGTTTTATTCAATGATTTCAAAAGAATTCGATTCAATTAGTTTGAAAATATGTGATAAGACTATTATGATGCGAAAGAAATGTGCGACGAAGAGAGGTATTTATGATACCTAAATCAGGCAAACTTATTAAGTTACCTCCTATCGTCCCAAATCGTTACTGCCTATGTTATCTAAGCTATTTGAAAAGATGCTAATTAAACGTCTGCATAAAGTAATCGAAGAAAAATTGCTTATCCAAAACCATCAATTTGGATTAACAAAGAAGCACTCCACGATTGATCAGATGCATAGAATAAGATAAACTCGAAAAAGCTTTTGAATAAAAAAAAAAACGGGTTGCTGGGCGATAAGTAAAGCTTCATCGGACATTTGGTCCTATCTGCCGGGAGTGCAAATGGAGGAGAAGGCATAACCGGGAGGTCTTCGAGCTGAACAAAGACGTGGATACATTCCAGGAGGTAAAAATCCGTCCACTACCTACATTGGCTCGGTCACATCGAGATAATGGAAAACAGGGCTCCAAAAAAGAGAATTCAAGCCACCATCTCAAGAAGAAAGGGAAGACCGAAGCTCTGGTTCAAAGATCGAGCCATCACAGACGCTAGATAGCTTTTTTTAACCAACTGGAACTCAGGCTCTGATCCTGATCGTTGGTCGTATAAGAATAAGGAGAATGACCTTAATCGACATATACTTTCTTTATTTCTATTTTAAGTATTTTGCAAAATTCAAAGAAAGAAATGAGACGTTCAAAGAATAGCCTCCGATGTAGGTGAAGTAATTAGTTTTACAAATTGTAGTGTAAGAAAAGACTCGATGTGATAACGAATTACAGCTGCAAGGAATTGGGGATTATGACAGCGGAAAGCTAATGCTAACCATTGCACAAAGTATCCATGATTAAAGCGAGCAGACAGGCTAACTCTGAAACTGTTCAGTGTCTTGTACTCAAAAAAAAGAAAATTAATGATAACACCGGCTGTATGGTTGACTGACCTTGATGCATAAACAGAAAATTAAGGCAAGAGTTTGTGAAGAAGTCATCTTCTGGGCTTATGATAAATTTGAGTTTCTGTCCACTTCATTCACGTGCTTAACGCCAAACACTGTACTACACTAGTATGTTTAAAAATAATAATTTGACGTACCTTTCCAAAAGCAATATCATGCGATTCTCGTCCAATCCACCATATACACGAAATTTCTTCAAATTGCAAACGTGCGACTTCTCGAATTTGCCAAACTTTATTTTCTCCACAACAGCCGGCCGCTTGAGTTTCAACGTTAGATACTGCGGGGGATTGTTAGTGTTCGATGACCATCGTGCCGCCTGATTGCTGGGTGTGTCTTCCAATATATTTCTGCAAGAAGCCAACAAATAATACTTTAGTGGAAATTGATGAGAGTTATCAACCCAACTCAATAGCGTGGGCGGTTATGGAACAACGCTACTCCGAAATGATAACAGTTAAATCTCCACAGGCGTAAACAGTTAGCAAACGCAAAATAAAAAAAAAACAATGTTTAATCAGTTAAACAGTTATCAGACACAAAACACAACATTCAACCAAAACAAAATCGCCTTGGAGGGAAAGGAACACGGATATTTTTCGCACAATTTACTGCACTTGCACTTACTCTGGCAAATAGGAAGTCGCATAGCTGGAGTATTTGTAAATTTCATACACAAGCTTCTCGCTATCACCCATGTTGACGGCCATGGTTTAAAATCGTTGACTTGTTCTGAATGGCAAAAGAATCCAAATCCGGTTTAATTAACAAACTACAACAAGCTCAAATTGAGAAAAATTATAAAATTTGTGTAAATTTCCTCCCAACTGGGATTTGTTTTCACTAAAACAATTAATAAATGCAGTCGCACTATATTGCCGACGTTAAACGAAGATGTACATGGGCTATCCAATGAAGCCTGATATATTTTTACAACTTTTCGTTAAGAAGCGTTAACATATTTTCATAAACATGAGTATTCAGCTTATCCATCATGCGCTCTTTTAGAATGCAGCTCCGACATTTTCATACGCATCGTTCATCATAATTGCCGCCTTTTGGAGGAACTTTACCCATGCGGCTAGTTTGTCGCATGGCTCGTAAAAATCGAATCGCCACCTAATTTACATAGGTTGGTAAACACTTAACTACATTATTTTTGTTTCGACGACGCAAACCAAATGTTCGCAGCAAGCGATCGCTTGTTCATTTGCACGGTCGATTCAAGTCGCCAGCAGCATGCTGGGTCGCCGCGCGACCAAAAGTCTAATTCTAGTCTACTTTGGATCTTGCGATTTAGGTCACCTGCAGTCTTTTCGAATTGCAATTTATATTTATCAATTTCTTGTTCACTTAGCCATGATTCGCTTGCTTTTGGCGACTCGACTCTCGTCTGCATTATTTTATTTGAATACTTTTGTCTCTCTCTTATCTCTCTCAACAGAACAGTCAAAGAAAAACGACTGGGTACAGCTACGTTAATTGTTTAACACATGAGTTTGCAGCCATGTAACTTTATTAATCATTATTTACATCGTTGTCTTAAATCAAACCCTCACTAAAATTGGCTGACTCAATCTGCAATGCTTTTTTATAGGAAAAAATTACTATCCAACAGTATAATTGCAAGAACAATAAAAATGACTTACCGTCAATATAGCTTTTAATTTCCTTACAATTTTCTTCAAGAAGTACTTGACAATTCCGTTGGTGATGCAAAGACAACCGGCCACCGAAATTTCGTACTTGTAATTAATTGTACCCATAATAAAAAGTAAAAAGCTGTCTAATAAATCAAATGATTCCTTTAATAAAATTCCACAAGACAATGGTGTTTGCTTTTCTGATAGTGGTGATTTGAGCTTTAACGTGGATTGTTTACCTACATTCTTGTCTTAATCTGCCTCTGATCACGGATCCACATTGAAGTGTTCTCCGCTTTTCGTCCATGCATCATTGTAAAGTTGCTTGCATTTCTTGGATAACGTTGGAGTATGCTCTGTAGCGATCTATGGAATTTTTCAACCGTCCATGGTTAAGGGTCCGTCCGCGTATATATCCGAAAATCTCCCTTTGCGTTTACTGTGGTTCTCGGCACCAATACCAATACCAGTACCATATTTTTGTTTTCCTTTCATCAAGTTTAATATATAATCTACAAAGAATTATGAGTCCATCCATGACATAAGATTTATCGAACCTAGCCTGTTTGCTGAAATATTCTGAGGAATACGTGAATATAGACGTGAATAAAACGTTTACTTTCTTGGCACATGTGCACACAAATTAACTCACACAAAAGTTCATCTCCTGAGTCATTAGAATTGGAAATTTTTTAAACAATTTCTACAAATGCAATTCACAAACAAATTGGTAGTGAAAATTGAAAGAAAAAAAATCAATAATCATATGTATCATATGGAAATGTCAACTGCATTTGCAGTCAGTTTCTAGTTCGGAATTTTTGGCTTTGACTTAAATCTGTCCCTTAAATTCTCAACGTCGCTGTTATTTTCTGATTTTTTCTCCAATAAGCTGTTATCACCTCTTTCAAAATTCAATTTAATTCACAAAGTAATATAGAATATAATTCATAAAATGAGAACCTAATCTTATCTTAGCTCTAAGTTATGTATCACTTTTACATACAGGATAATATTTCCTTTGAATCCTTTTAACTGTTTGTTTAGTTTAATTGATCTGGTAGTTCATTAAAAATTTTGAGACCTTCATGGAAAACTACATTTAGAGCGGGAATTATTCCTATTTCGCACATTATAGTTTTGTACCTTAGTGACGGTTCGTTTTTCATTAAATCAACAAATATACTTATAATACATTAGTCATTTAAATATACTATGCATGTGTGCTATTTGAGTGTACCAGTGCCATTTCTCTGAAAAAATGTTGATGCCATTAAAGGTCTGCTACAAGGCACAGTATCCGCACCAATACTCTTTAATAGTTACGTTTCTAAAATGCTGACGGACTTGGATGGCTCAATAGCATTCGCCGACGACGTCATTCTGTATGCGTATGGTATAAAAATTTGCGAAATTAAAAACGAACTCCAACTGAAGTTTGATACCCTCGACAAATTCTGTGAGGATTGGAAACTGAAAATAAACAATTCTAAATGCGAAACCATACTGTTCCGCACCCCAGTAGGACAGGGCAATTCAGACTTGCGACGCAATTGGAGAAATTTGATTATAACATCTTCAAATGGCCTTCGAATCGAATCAAAATCTGTTGTGAGGTATTAAGGAGTTTACTTAGATAAATTCCTATATTATAATGATCATGTTAATATCCAATTAAAAAAGCAAGGGCAGCATTTATGTCGCTGAAGAAACTTGTTTATTCCAACTATTTGAGATCAGATGTGAAGGTCATTTGCTACCAAGCTTTTGTGCGTCCAATTTTTACTTATGCGAGTCCAGTGTGGTGGAACATAAGCCCATCTTATATGGAGAAGTACAGAATTTTTGAGAGGAAATGTCTACGAGCATGCACGGGAATGTACAGAAGCGCTCATTCCGACTTTCGGCATTACGTCTCCAGCAAAAGACTATTGGATGCTTCCGGCGTGTCTAGGATTGACAATGTCATTCTAGACCTTGCGAGGAATCATTTGGCGCGGTCGAGTTATGTTATTGAGAATGAATTCATATCGGGTTTATTTTATCCTAACCCTGGGTATTTTGGAAATTCATTGATAAGTGGACATATACCACCTGAAGCATTTCTTTATCTGGATGCATATGGCTATCTTTCAGACTCGAATAATGTCCCTATCATATATCATGCTGCTAGAAGAGCAACTGATAAACGAATCCTACATGTGCCTGCACACTCAAGCGATGAAAGCAATATTTGGAAATACTGCATGAGCGTACCTAATAGAGATGTAAATAATGACAATAGGTCAAATTTAAATAAATACTGGTGGCTAGATTGGGTAGAAGCTAACAATTAGGCTAAGTTAGGTTAAGTCGTTTTATCTTGGCTTGTAAGTACTGTTTTTTTCGTTTGTTTTTGTTCGTTCTTTGTTAAAAAATATATTATTATGAGGAGTTCTTTAACCTCCACCTTTTCTTCTCGCAACTAAATTATATATAAATTATAAATATCACAAAACAAAATATGTTATAGTAATTTAGTCTAAGTAATTATTATAAAATTATAAGTAATGAGAGCCAATTTTTAGCTGGCCATTTACGAAAATGTAAATTTATTGATTTAGCGTTTATCTTGTTTCTCGTTAAGAAAATTGTTAAAATTATGGTGGAAATAAACAAGTTTAAAAAAAAAAATGCCATTTCTCTTTTTGAAAATTTTGCAGTTTCTCCAACACAAACAAAATATATGATTGTTAAACAATATTTATAATAATAATTAATCAAATATAATAATATTCAATTTCGTTGACATTCGCTTTTAGTTACCACATTTTTTTGTCAGACTGCCCCTGTTACATAACCACTCATCTAATCGTTTCAAATCATGATTCATGTTTTGGATACATTCATTTTTATTACTATATGAAACGTTTAAAATGCAAACAACTACATTTGGCATTTCTTTAAACAGATAATAAATAATTATCAGCATAGTACCGACCCATGGGGCACACCTATAAAGGGCAAGCGTTATATGAAAACATGAGCTCTAATGCAATTTAACACTAAAATATTGAAAATTTACAAATATACTTATTTTAATTAACCGCACTGCCCTAATTTAACAATTAAAATATAATTAAAATAAAAATTTTATCAAAAGAAAAACCACAGCTCTACTCTATCCCGTTTCTGTCGATAATAATGTAAAAATCTTTCGCGCTACCTTGCCACTAGTGATAACCAGTCACTCTAACCGAGCACGAATGGTAACACCCGAAAAATTCACTTTCGCCATTTTTATCGGCCAGTTTTATGTGTATCGTATTCTGCTCTAGCTCTAAAAAAGAAATCCGTCAGTCAGGAAAAATTGAAGAAACTTTCCAAACTAAATCGAATAAATCTCCATCAAATGAAATAAAATCCACCTGATTACGATAAATAATTTCTAAATTGTTCGTTTGTTGCACTCGGTGAAATAAATTTTTAACTCAAAATGGTAAATTTCAAATCAAAATTCCAAAAAGAAGAAAAGTGTGTTTTTTTTTGTTTCGTTCATCCTCAACCCCTTTGAATACAAAAGAAGAAAAAAAAACCCCAACTCTCCTTATACTATATTTCTATCTCAAATAAAAAGAATCCTTGTGAAGAAAACTAATAAATTTCAAAAATATATAATTATTCAATCAACCAGCAACAGCTAAAAAAATCAGCCCAGATTACTCAATTGCGAGTTACACGCACGAAACGAACAAAAAAATATAAGAAAAAGTCGTAAAATTTCCTTTCAATATCGTTTTGTATTTGTTATTTGGTTTACATTTTTTATTCTGTTCAAAGCGAATCTTATAAAATTCTTATTGAAATAGTTTTATTATTGTAAAATTAAAAAAGTGCAGTGCTGATGTATAATTTTCTTGGTGAATTTTTCAGGGTAATGAAACATCCTTGCCCATGGAGATGTGCTCCAATTGTAAGTTTATTGCAAATTCAATATCTTTTCTTTGTCAAAATGTATGATTCTTATGTACAAGTGTGATGGTCTTAAGTACGATGGATGATGGGCATGTATACACTATATTTTTAATATTTAATGGGGTCGAGGAGGGTTACTTTTGTTCCGCCTGTCCGTGTCCCTGGTGGCGGGCGGAAGCAAAACAGAGTGCGTATGTGCAGAATCCTTATGTGTGTTAAGTGGCAAAATGTTTATTCAAGGCCTGAAAATTGTTTTGATCGAATTTAATGCGGAGTCATAGGTTTCACCCAAATTACCAAAACAGCCAAATCGAAATCGACAAAAGAAAAAAAAATTGAGTACAAGCTACAGAGTCCAAGAATGTAACCCACCTGTTACGACGACGACGACAGCGACGACGAGGACAACAGAGACTAGGCAAGGCAAAGAAGGGAACTAATGAATTCTATTGCCTCCCAGCTCCTCCCTCTGCCCAGTGGTGTGTGTGTGCAGAGGTGGTTGCTGGCTGGTGCTCTTCTACTACTAGCCAGGCATTTGCAAGTCACACACATTTTTATTTTTTTTCACTTGGCCTATTTTTAGAATTTTTAATTATCAAAAAAAAAAGAAACAGACTGTTTACACATTTGTATTTATAATACCATGTGCTAATGAAAATTAAACCTTTTTTTTGTCTTCCCTTCTCACTTGAATAAGCTTAGGCATGTGTTTCTTGCGCTGGACTTTGTGTTTATTCAGAGACCGGGCTACGGGCAAAGTAAATTGGTTCAATATGTATAAAAACCGTTGTTAGCCATTGTAACGATTAGCTTGAGTTCATTGTTTACTTGTCTGTAAGCACTGTTTCGTGTCTCTATTTTTGTTGCTAGCTAGCTAATAAGCTTCTTTGGAAATTAAAATTCGTTGCGCTAGCAGACTAAGGATGTCACTAGAGTGTCACAATCAACTAGGTGACTTACCAAATCAAATCATTCCATTTCAGATCGAGATAGAATTTGAATCACAGAAGCTCGTGAAATATTACCAGAAAGGAAGCCTAAAAAAACTGTTTAAAGTCTGGATTTGGACGAAGAGTTTCGCAAATGTTTGCTATTTGCGTGATTAAGGATCGAAGGATGTATTCCTGATTTATCTAGTCAAGAAATCCGTTGTGCAATAGACGTATGTCGTGAGTTGTGAAAATGTAATTGCCTTATTATAATTATTCGTCGAAAAACGAGAATATTGAATGAAAATATATCTGAAACAACTCAAATTTTCGGTATCAAAATGGAAATGAAATCTTTTTAGTATCACGGAGACATGCAGTATGATGACACCGAATCTTCGAATGTTTCATCGTCGTGCAATTCATTCCTAAAGTTATTTGAATTTGTCTATTCTGACGCAGTTGGTTTATAGTAGTGATTCTGAATTGGGTGGTGTGAATAAAAACTCATCGTACAATGTGAGTAAACACTATTGAAGGAAGCCCTTTTCTAAAAGGAATTACTCAATTCGGAAATAAATTTTACAATTCAATTGATTGCTGTTTGTGTACTGTGGAATAACTATCTAATAATTCCAAAGTAAAAGAAAATGAAGATAATTCTCAGATACAATTGTGACCCGCGATTAACAGTTGTTATGGCCATCAAGACTCATAAACCACGTGTGAAATTCAGATTTTCAACATAATTAACTAAAATAAAACTAGACTTGTTTTCCTTCTAGATTAAACACTCAATTAAACTTTGTTTTATTCACAACTAAAATGGAAGAAACCATCAACTTTTATTCACCTCAGAATAGTGTCCGACCGAATCCGGATTTTAAGCCGAAACGGAATCTTCGGCCTCGGTCTAAGTTTCAGCCGAAACCGAAACCGAACTTATTTAGATAAGATGTATATTATCAAGTCTATACAGAAAGTTATCTAGTCCAAATTGACCTGACACGTCGCGCAAACATTTATGCGTGAGAAAAAACCCAAATTCAGCACAATCACGAAGGTCAGCTGGTGACTTTACGACTCACGGTCCAAGAACTCACACAAAGTAACTATGCTAGTCAAACAACGAACAAAGTTCACGTTGGTAGGACTCAATGCAATTTTACCATGCATCGGAGTTGATTTTTGTCACCACAATCTTTGGAGAACATTCCCCCTCCCCAATAGCTATAGACTATATAGTCTCAAAAACAAATTTCGCCTTCAACTTCGGAACCATAATCCCCAGGTTTCCCAATATCGGCCGGTTCCATCGGTCAAGCTGCCATAAACTCTCTCCCTCTGCTTAACACTGCATCTAAGATTATCAGAGAATTCTGGGTATCCCTTTAGGAGATAGCAGACTTTTCCACGGTTCATATTTACGTGGTGCCAGGACATATGGAAACTGCAGAGCTTGCCGTGCAGGTACAATGCACCCTCGCAGATGCGCCTCACACTATTTTGACATCCTGTTAGCTACAGTCAAACTTAGCATTAAATTTAAATACATCCTCCTTGCAAATACAATATGGGTAAATGAACCATTTTCCGACATCACCAGACAAACTTTAAAGGCTCCTTAAAAAACAGAAAACCAGAAAGCTACTAAGCTTGAGTTGCAACTCCTTAGACTTTTGTTCTCGTGGGACACTGTCTTATTGACAGACATGTAGGAAGGTTAGGTGTGCACTCAAATGATTTCTGCAGAAATAGCCTGAAGAGACCGTCATCCATCCGTCTGTGAATGCCCGCCAATAACAATATTTAGATTTACAAATCAATGTTCCCAATTCTTCACAACTTTCTCCCAACTTGCAAGAGCAAACCTTAAAGATCTCGAACGATTCATTAGAGAAATAAACAAGTACTCTCCACTTTCCCTTTCTTCACCACCCAGAAGGAAATTATATCAAAACCATCTTCCTTCCCTTTCTGGATCATAACAATGTTTATCCAGCTTTCGACGTACTTAAATCCACTTTGATCGCTTAGGTACCTGAGCTGTTCTTAAAAACCGCCAAACTACTTTGACTTCTCATATTTAGTCTTCTATTAAGATTTTAAACATTCTTAAATAAATGGAAAGTCGCTTATTTTCTGACAAAATCTAGAGGGCAATAAGTGAGTTGTGAGCTACTATTGTCAGGTTCATGGTATGCGAACTTGGATATATCTTCTTGCTTCTAGCTTTCTTCTTAAAATCTGTGAAATTGTGAATTTGTTTAACGTGGATGGTTCACACTCTTGTCAAAAAGTAAAATTAAGGATGATGGTCTTTAGATCCAAAAAAACTAGAACTCTTCGCACAGAAAAACTTTCTGAGTATAGAAAATGTAATGTTTAAAGTGTTGCACCCATGACCTTCTGGCAAGATCCAGATCTCTTCATTGAACTTTTCGCCCACACTCCTTCTATTGCGTCTTCTAAAATTCCAGTTCCGTGTAAGAGTTTATTAAAATAAGTTTTTAAAAGTTTTTAAGTTCTGGTTCATTATCTATAAGAAAACTTTGACATTATTTGGAAATCAGTTCTTCTGGTCAATTTTGACCGAGAATGAATTATTGAGCGATGGTATACATAAGTTGCTATATTACATACTATACTTCAAAACTTGTAAAATCGGTTCATCATTCTGCTGTCAGTGTTAAGCCATCGATGACCGATCATCTTCAACAGAATCTTTGGCAACCACTTAAGAAAGACCATCCACTTAACCAGACTACTAATTTGATCCCAGCGGCCAAAGGTAAATTTTTGAAGATTCGAACGTTGAACCTATCATACGAAACAGTCATCGATTTATGTGCGATAACATTAACACTTTCTTGAATAGAAATTTTCGGAGGCGAAGTCTTCGTCTACCACGTTATCCCTCGGGTTTGGACTCGAAGACTTTCTGTGTCGGAGCGTTGGTGTCCATTTGCTCTACAAGACCTGGACATATGAGTCGAGACATTCGGATTCATTTGACAGCAGGACAGGGATGATTGGCAACAGTTCATTGTATCCGCGCGGTCATGTCATTTACTGCTTAACCTAGGTAGACAATGACCTTTACTACCTCGAAATTGTATCTTTCTATTGTGATGTTTTGTCCAAGACGTCGGTGTTGATGGACCTTTTGTACTTAGTCTTACACTTTTCACCGCAAGACCCGTTTAGCCGTTTCTTTCGTGATGGTCAGAAATGATCCACTGTCGGCCCGGCCTGAACCTGCACTAATATTGACCAACCGAGTTGTTTATAAATGGTTTCAGCAGATTACACAAAACGCTACAGAAGATTTTGTACGCGATGTTAAGGTAGGAAGTTCGGCGTGCAGTTCATCGGCGCAAGAAGCAGCCCTGTTGGTCTTAAGCTTGGCTATTACGACGAAGACTTCACAACGGTCGGAAGGACGTTATATTAGTCTCTCATTGTCTATGTTGTATGGACTGTGATTCAAATAGTTAATTCATATCTTCATCCTTGCAGGCTTCTGTTCGGTTTTTATGTATTTTTTGGGTCTTCTACTATTGGTGTCGGCGGCATAGGACTTTCTACGTCCTCATTCTAGTTTCATATATTATATATCATAGTATAGTAATAGTAATAATAATAATGATTGTTAGTTCATTAAACTTTGAGTTTACAAGGATGAGGATTAAAAGATACAGATTTTTCGACAAAAAAATAAAACATATTTTTAACAATTACTTTTAACAAATTCAATAAGCTTTTTCTTGCATACTTATATTCATTGTTCAGTCTATATCTCATTCGGTAATTTGTTGTAGAATAAGCCCCTGTACATGAGTGAATTCTATGTACTAGTTAAATTACACCTTATATCGCCATACTTCACTTGAATTTCCACCTCTAGTCTGAACTTCATACACTTAGATTTTTTTCTATTTAATTTTAATTTGCTCATCTTAAGCCAAATTCTCACAGTTTCGAAATCCGCGTTTGAATTTCGACACATTTCCTCAATGTTCCCTCCACAAATATACATGAGAGCGTCATTCACGAACAAAACGATTTTACAAAAACGTGTCATTAACACTGATCCTTGTGGTACCCTCATATTAACAAAAACCGAATTTAATAACACATCATTTAGTTTTGTTCTCTGCGTTCTTCCTGTCAAATATGACTTAAACCTCTTCTCTAATATATGCAATTTTTTCAAGTGCCCATTTTAAATCTAAAAATACCGCTATCACCGAGTCACCACCTTTGTGCTGGCTGCTGTAAAATATATATGTTTGTTAAAATATTGATATTGATCGATCCAGAGCCTATCTGACTACACTTCCAAGGATTGCCCGTACCGTCGAACGATCAAGAATTTCCGCCAATTCTTTCTTGTATCCTAAGAGGCCTGATCCTGAAGAGGATAGTTTCCGATTTCTGGTAGTTGATCTTCAACTACGTCGCAATAATGCCGAATCTCAAATTCAAAGTCAGTTTGCAGAAGCAAACTGAAAACTTCGATCTTCGGTCCTGATCTGTATGCGATTAAGTCAAGGTGTTGAGAGCCTCTAAGATCAGCCGTAAAAATACTGAAAAGTATCGGAGAATTAACCGCAGTTGTAGACCTCTTATTAACTCGAAAATACAAATAGAAGTAACATTACCATTCTTAACAATTTACTTTCTAACTTGTAAAAGAGTCTAACCAAATGTTATCCAAGGCCTTTTCTAAGTCAATCCTGCCTTTATTCTTTTGTATATATGATACCACTTCAGACGCGGCATGTGTGGTATCATGCCCCGCTCTGAAACCGAATTGATAACCTGGCGTAATAATTTTGTCCTCGATCCACTTAGTCAGGACACTATTGACGACTTTTTCGAATACCTTACTAATTGTCGGAAGGAGACTTATTGATCGTAAATTTGCCGGATTGGAGTTATCCTTGCCTCTTCTGGAATACTTTTTTGTTTTCCAGTGCGTCGGATGATGTGCATTGCTCGTGTTCAGTGCATAATTTAACGGTATAGTGAAAATGTCTGAAGCTTCCAGAGAGAGAGAGATTGCGAATCACAATTTTTGGTATCCCATCGATTCCTGTAGACATTTTCTTTTTCAATGCTTCGAAGATCGCTTGAAGATCTGACTTGGAAATGAGCGGGGGATTTCCCCCGTCATCAGCCAAGGCTTAATCGTCACTGAACTCGGTAAAACCTCGGTTCTCTGATCCCCATTGGTGGATATCATTTCGTAGGTAGAAATTGTGAAAAAGCAAGCTGTTGTCTAAGTCGCGGTTCGGGCCAATGCATGCACTTCCTGAAATGTGACTCCTATAGCCTCAACGCTTTTCCTGCGGGTCTACAATCACAAGCAGCGTTTATCGGATCTACGCTTATTCACACTAGTATTCATGCTGTATCTATAGTTCGTTGGATTTTGAGACAACGAATATTGTTTTGATTATTTTCCGGAAAATCGCGTTTATTTGTGGAAACATGTTTGGGTTGTTGGATTTTACCGCGAAAATTTTGTTCTTCCAATACGAATTTACAGATTTTCTGTAATTTTCTTTCGTTCTATAAATCGAATTGGTTATCGGGAGTAGTATAAGAATTTTATTCAACTTCCACTCAGGCACTTATTGATAAACTTCTTAAATACCTCACTGATATTCAGATGAAGACCTATACACCATAAAATTGCCGGTGCATTATTCAAGTATTGTTAATTGAATTTTATATAAATTTATACCGCTTCTACCATTAAAAGAAGCACCAGCAACACCGTTTCCTCTAGTCTGAAATAAAGGAGACTGAGACTAGCAATTGGTAAAGGTTAGAATACGCTGAAGGGGATGAACTTCCTTAAGTTGGAGTGACCATGGGTGCCTAAGCTCCCTGTTGGATTGTTGAAGCAGCTCTTTCAGTGGTGAAGATTTCAGCCTGAAAGACAGTACATTGGTACAACAAGGATAAAGAACTCATCATTTTTCGAAAACATTGTGAAGGACTTTTAAACTAACGGTCCCCTCGGCTATATTTCGGTTTGGAGAAGTAACCCTAATTAACGCCTGAAAATTAAAAGTTGATGGACCAGACGCGGTACCTTCTGGCGTTTTCTGGTTCCAGAGAGGCGATTCAATGACAACGAGTGCTGGGAATGCTATCATTTTGATTGTTTATCAAAAGGACATCTTAAGTCGTTCAAGCCATATAATCTAGATGGCGCGAAGAAAATTTACCTGGGTATATAGTAGAGCAGAAAAGAAAAAGATCCGATGAATGAGTCATAAAAAAAAAATAAAAGTGACGGTTTCCAAAGTGTCATAAGCGAAGCTCAAAATTCGCTGAAAAATTAACATGGCATCAGTCGGAAAAAAACAGAGTATCTTTAATTTCCGTGCCATTTCTCTTATTCAACATGTTTTGGATCCAAGATCAACCACGACGACGCAGGACAAGGATTTTCTTTGAACCACCTGCCAAAGCTTATAAGTTATACTCCAGTTTTAGACTAATTTAGCCTTTAGAAAAAGCAGCCACAGTAAACTGGTTAAAGCTTTTGTTAAAAGAGTTTTTGGCGACATTAGTCGGTCGGTGATCCTACCCTGATGACGATGTAGACATGCAAGTGCCATTCATAGGCAGCGGATGCAGGTTTAAATTACGCTTAAGTAACGGTCGACATAATTGTGTTTTGGAAGCTATTCCACTCGGTTCTTCAAAACCCATATAAATATGCTAATATATTAAATAATGATATGAATTTAATGAACTGATGTTCCATTTACATGGCCAAAGATGAGGGGCCTGAATCTGGGAATGATTATGAAAAATTGGTTTTTGTCATCTGAGAGATTGAATACCATAGGTTGTAGCAGACTAGAGGTTATTCATGAAAATTAAAATAAAAAGAGTTGAAAACAAATCAGTTCTGGGGGCACGCCAGCATTTGTAATATAATGCAGATGATATTGTTTACACTAAAGCACACTTTCATTTTACATATAAAATTCAACCATCTAATTTAACCAGAATGAGGCAGAGTGATTCCACTTATCATAAAAATGTAATCGTACATCCAGACACACATTCGACAGAAAGAAGCGACTTTAGTGCAATTATTACATAGTTGGAGGTTAAAGAAGGAAGATTCGTTATTTTTAGGGACTGGACAAATTCAGTTTTCCACCTAACCGCTGAGAAACGAAATCAGTTAGACGGATGAAAGAGCTTAAGCAATGGCATGGCCATCGAAAACGAACACCTCTTCAATAGAACGGAGGGAATTTTGTCTGTACCAGCATATTTGTGTATGCAGAGAAGCAGTCAAAGGTCCTCAATGACAAAAATATTGAGGTATGGAAAGCGAGTGTTTTTTTTGTAAAATCTTCCTGAACTTAAGCCAATAATTTCAAAATGCACTTCTTTCATGAAATCACGAATGATGATGTTAAATAAGCTGATATCGCATAGTGATCTGATAAGCATAGAGGCGATATAGCCTTTACAGTGTATTAAGCAAGTTGAGAGGTTAGAAACAAGTTAATGTTTTGAGTCCCGATGGGTCCTTTTCTAAGCGCAACAAGCACGCAGTGTGTAGAATTTCGTTCTAAGTTGAGGCTTTTATGAGAAACTTATTTGTTAATTTCTGTTCATTAAAATGTAATGTTTTGCACTTCGTTTGCACTCATTCTCCGGACGATCTTTTAGCTATTAAAAATGCTGCTGCTGATACGTACGTTCTAATCGACCTACAAAGTATATCCTCCAGTGTTGGTTAATCGGAAAAATAGAGTTAGCCAAAAACAAAAACAAAAGTTTCTACACATTTTGAATGGTTTCAAGCAACACTTAAAAACATGACTCTTGAAAGTCTCAAAGTTTTAGTGAAATAGTCTGTTATTCAGAGGCATTCGTCGCTCAAAACACTTTCCAAATTTGCATTAAATGGTTTAATTAATTCCAAAACTTATCTTATTTCCTTTGTAAAGATGTGGCCAATCCTTGTTGAGTGAAAAGCACTTAATGTGCTTGTTGCAGGGCACAGTCATTCTCCTGTTGCTCCAAAAGTTGCTCTTGACATGCACGTTATTATGTTTTCGCATTTTCCACATGTGAGTCTCCAACTAACAATGCCTGCCTAATATTTCTTTCAAGTGATTGCTCGGCATGACTTTGCTGAAAAAGTAAATACATTTTAATCACGTCAGTCTGTTTATGTTGTGCGTGTTCTATAGTCCGCACAAATACGTCGAGCCTTGTCTCTGAAACAGTTGATACAGGTGACTTGTAATTTGCAAAGGATCATTATATACTGAATTCTTAAAGATTCCTGTACAATCTGATGAGATGCACAGTATCAGGAGCCTTTTAAGCGTTCTAGTTAATTCCATGATATAATTTTTTTTCATGTTAAAAGAGGTAGGAGAATATTTACATGTATGCTTCTCCTAAATAAGCTAATACTGATTTGGTTTATTTGGGTTGGTTCTACATATAAACAAATAAAAAGCTCGATTTATGCTAAAATTCACCAATTCTGGCTCAATCCATATTAAGAAAATTGCTAGAGTTAATCGCATTACGGCTTCAAGTGTACGTCTCCATTCCTGTAATAACAGTGATGACAAAATGATTTGCAAAGTCTAGAAGTTAATCAAGTGAACAATGATAAATGGGAGGAAGCAAATGAGTCCACTGTCCTTTCAGTATGACCTTATTTATTTGGTATTCTTTGGTTTTAATGGTGTTGTTTACCTCAGGGAGCATTCCCGCCCCATTTTTGTTTGAATGTTGTTCATTCGAATAATGAAAGCCAATTACCATTGTTTATATTAGCAATCACACGTCGTACATGTGTGTGTATGTTCGAGATTTATTCGTATAAGCAAAATGTCCTTGAGTGGCAGCCAAACACAATTTTTGAACTGTCGTCAGTCTGTGTGTTTTTGAAAATGAATAAATTAATATGCTGTAACTGAGTTGTAACTTTGAAATTTACGTTACTAACATAGTACGACTGGTAAGTTTACAAATTATGGAATAAGGGGTAAGGAAAGTTCCTTTAAAATGTCTTTCCCACCGCGAAATTTTACATTTCATGGTTCAGAAAAGGCCTTCTTCGTTTTCAAAGGAATATGAATGCCCTCATAATGCATTTCACAAAGAGCCAGCTGAACCAATCGATTTCGTTTGCTCCATGTGTAAAGAGTGAAGAGACAATTTCATATTGATTTATTTGCATTCACTCAGTTCGCAGTATTTTATTCGTTCATCTACATGTGGCATTATTTTGACGACCAGAACTTGTAGCCCTAGAATATTAAGCCGCAAAATTAATTCAATTGAAGAACAGACACTTTACCAAGTGTACCAGACAGCCTTATGATTAAGGTTTGTATTGTGTTGATTGTCATCATTTGTCGAATAGTTAAAGCTTAGCCGTTTGCTTCAAACTAACGAACATTCTGTCAAACAAGAAAAGGGAATCGGTCATTCAAAAGCGCAAGAGATTGTCGATTTTTTTTTTATTGCTAAGGTGGCATATGTAAAATAAGGCTAACGGTACCGGGCATTTAGAAGCGGTTGAGATGTTGTATTGTGATTTGCCACGCTCTGGAGCCATAAACTTCTTTAACTGAACTAAACATCGCTTAAGTAAGGAAATGGTGACTGATAATCTACGTTTAGGTCTAAAAGAGATATCACGAAGCAATTTGTTCCATTTTAAACGATTGTTTGGAAATGATACACTTTGCCACTCGACTGTTGTCGAAAGACCTTCAAAAATGTGGCTTTCATTGTGAAGGAATTTGTGGCCAAGAACAACAGCAAAATTTAACCACCATATCCAAATATGGCTACGGCTGACTTTATTCTTTTTCCTAAACCCAAATTATCAGTTCAAAGCACCCGAAGGAGAATTCTCGGTGAGTACTGAAGACGATTCCAAAAATTGGCTTACAAAATGTTTAGATGATTGGGTTATTCGTCGGCGTAAGTTTTTGTGTTTCTTTGACCAGTTCCCGATACTTTATTGGCATGGTAGTATTAGGATCTTTGAAAATTCGCGGACTGATTTTGCTATAATCTTACTAGTACCATCCTTTAACAAACTACTGCAAATAATTCTACTCAAATTAATACACCAACATTATTTTATTGTTTAACATAAACAAAACAACGTTTCTTGAGTTTGTTTCTTACGTGGATTCTTTACGATCTCTTCAATTGCCTGAGTAAATATTTTTCTCATATTGGCTCATAATTTTAGATACCTCTTGCCAGAGAACCGTCTCAAAGAAATCACCGAAAAAAGCATCAAAGCCTACTTTTCCAGCTTCACTTATTTCCATTGCATAAAATCTTATTTCATTTATGAGAAACCAAGTCTCATCTTTAATTGTGTTTATCCATAAACCTGTAATACTCGATCGGATTACTTTCAGAGAGATCATATACGATGTCCAGTGCACAGCAATTTTTGTTATCCTATATTAATATTGTAGAACATCCCCAAGCTGAATTTTTTTTGATGTGACATTTTCCATCACTGCGTGAATTTTATTCGAAAAACAAAAACCATGGGAACTTCAGTGGTGATATCTTGGCTTGGTGAATAAGACCTTATGCTTGAAGTTTATTGCCCCGCGTCTTCTCTTTGAAAGCTGTTTCTAATCTTATGATAACGTCTGCGTAGAAAGAGGCCTGTTATAGTGGCTCCCTTTTTAAATTAATCTACCATGGTAATTTTCTTGTCATCCCCGAATAGGCACACGAAGCCGAACTCGCGACTTTAAATAACTTCACTGTCGGTGAAGACGGTCTTTTCCAGTCCACAGACTGTTGTTTTGCTGTGCAATATAACAACAGATCGAACTCTGGTCCTTTATTTATTTATTTTAAAAATTTATTATTTAAATTTAAAATATTTGTTCAAATTGACGACGGCTCTAAATTAATTTTACTTCATTTTTGTTTTTGGATGAATAAAGTTTCCAGGCTTGATGTTCACAGAAGCAAGCTATCGCAAATTAAGAATTATTTAAGAACCATAAGAAATATCCGATTTGGCTGAAATCTTTTCCGTGCCAGAGAGACTAAACGATTCGACAATCCCTTTATGCATTGATACCAAGAAAAAAATTTCATCTTTGGTATTTTTGATATCTTCCTATTTTTTGGAGCGAAAACTGTGTAAATTAACGGGCCTATAACAAGAGTCGACAGCAAGTCGTCTTATACGAAGACTTGAGTCTTTCCATTAAATTTTATTTATTCATCTGAATCCGATCCATCGTTTTGGAAACTTCCAAAGCTTATATAAAAAAAGAGTATATTCGCATTTATAGAAAAGTAATGATCCGACATCTGAATATCTTTTATCAATTAATACCCGTACATAAAGAAGGCGAAATAATCATAAAAAATGGGCTTAGGAATAAAATACTCCTTACGTCTGATCCCATGTGACCCGCCGGGAGTCACACTAAAAGAAACACTTAAAAAAGTTTGCAACAAGACAAACTCCGGACTACATATTCGCCTCAGACACATCGGTTTTTGCATCTGTCAAGAACGGTCAAATGTCTGTACAAAATTTTGATAAAAGTGAGTTTGACGAAGAGATAAAATTGGAAAGAAAAATCGAAACATTCGCATTTCCGCCTCAAATTGTCTATTACAAGCACATGCATGTGTATTGTTAATGTACGTTAACCTTCATAAAACTTCTAAAACTTATACATTCACCATTGCTTTGAAAAAGACAGACAGTGGCTTGATTTAACTTTATACGGCGTTTAATTACGTTTAAAAGTGCGCTTGATGAGCGTTTATAAATATTAATTAAACGTTTAAAATCTTTAACTTTGGTTTTTAAGAGTTTATTTGTCTAGTGCTTTTTACTATATTTCATTTATTATTTAATTGCTAGAGTTAGCTTAAAACTAGCTTATAAAACTCAATGTTCTTATCTAAAGTACTGGTTGTATACGGGCACTTCAAGCTAAACTTACTATTTTAACTATGTCTTCCGATTTTAGTTAACGTACATTTATATTCCTTCAAAATGGCAACAATAAACTAAGAAAATTAAGTTTTAGAGTTTTCGGCGACTAAGTTGAAATTATCAGCTTAGTTTTTTTTGCTCTGACTAGTTGGGCACTTTATACCTTTGTCCCAAAATTGATAGAGCTATCTTAAAACTTTTTTCCTCTGACTACATCGGCATTTTATTTCTACATCCGAAAAGCTTTCGGTCTTATTTGGAGTTCTGCAAAAAGCAGATTCAACGCAGTTCAACGCAAATTTATTTTGGTAAGGGGAGTAAATTGCAATACATTTGAACAATAATTATTCACCAACTCATACCTACCATCCTTATGAAAGCAGGCATTTTACTACATTTACGACTTAAGACTGTCGTTTAATGAAGAATAAGTCGTGAAAAGGAACAGATTTTAGTCTTATTCAATGCTAAGAAAATCACCACTTTATTCGCACTAACAACAATAAATTCTGACATCCATTACACAAACTCCTTACGAATTTACACTCGTCGGAATCGTAGATCCACACATTGCTTCATTTCGTGTCGTGTTTTTTAAAAATCAATTTACACCAAGTAGTAGGCTTTGTGAAATTTTAAATTGAAAAAAACGTGTATTGTAGGGTGGTACGGAACCCTCTGTGTGCGTGTCCAACTTGCAGTTGGCCGCTGTTGTTTTATTTATACAAAAATGCTGATCAAGTTGTAGGAATAAAATAAATCTCTTTCCACTTTTATGACCCAAACCCCAAATATTTAACTCACTCATTCATGGGCCCGAATAATGTAGGTCAATACAAATAACTGGCTTTTGCTCTGACAAACGTCACCTTTGTTTTTTATAAAGACCGTTATTCAAATTGGGAGTATTTCAACTAATATAAAGCAGTAATCAGAGGTTATCCCATCCCAACCTTCTTCAAAATTATCCTGAAATTCATTTAAAATTTAGCAAGATAAGGTAAGGGACAGATTGAGGATATTTTCAGGCCAAGTTGGAATTAGAATCTTGTGTTCTCGAAGTCAGCTCGTTATTTTTCTTAGTGTAACGTGATGAAATATAAGATTGACATTGGGCGTGTTCAAAAATTAAGGAGTATTTAAAAGTTGTACTGAAGTATCATAAGGTTAATATGATTTTATTTTGCCACATAATCATTCTTTTGGTCAATACATATTAAATATCCATTATTGAAAAATTCTTCTTGGGCTTTTAAAAATAAGTGAACAACCTCTGTCACTTGCTAGCCATTGTTCGAAGATTTGAAAGTCAGCTACTTGGATTGTTGCCGTGACAAGGATAGACTTGTCTGCCGCGTTTAAGTTATAAAAAAGAAAATTTTTCGCGTATTCTCCTCGTTCTGCGTACATGATATATTTCATGAAATAGTAGCTCCATGGTTAAAGTATTTAGCCATTATAACTCCTTGACTGTCACCAAAAATATGAACATGATCTTAAGGTCGTAATGGTGTAGCCATATTTCATCCAGTGTTATGAATCCAGCAAAAAAGCTATCAGAATCTTGTTGAAAACAATATCAATGAGCTCTTCGGCATTCTTTAGAACTCTTGATCAGGAAGTGAAAGCTCGAATCGCAACTTGTCGATAAATATTACGCTCCTCCATTGCTGTCCATTGATCAAGAGTCCTTCTTAAGTGCTTCTATTTTTTTTGTTAAGCGGTAAAAATATGTTCTGGTGAAATTACAGTACACGATTTGTATCCTATTTTGTTCATTTCACCAAAGCGGGTGTTTCTTGAAACTTGGTTTTTAATCGCAATTTTTTTTATATACAATTATGCCGATCAAAGCCCGACTTTATTTTTTGACAACATTTCTGACAGCCATCTATCGATAGCAATTGAAAGATTTCCCAGACCAATTTTTTTGGTCTGGGAAATCTAATGTGCCCGTTAGACCTTTTAAGTTGAAAGGTACCAAGTTGACTGAAATTACTTGAAATAATTTCTCATGTCATTAAATTTATCCAGAAATAAGAAAAAAGCCTCATGGCATATAAAATCAAATTCACTCCATAATTAACACATATTGTAGTCGGTGCCCTTTAGACTTTTTGAGTTGAAACGTTCCAATTTGAAATAATTTGTTATTAAATTTATGCTGATATAAGAAAAAAGTCTCATGGCATGTACATACACATATTCACCCCTTAATTAACGCGTATTGTATCTATGAAGTAATAACTAATTTACTAATTATACTAAGTGTTTTCTCGTCACAGTGACAAGAAACACCAAGCTTTCAAGTGTAGATTTGTTTTCATTTTTTTTTTGTTCATGGTTACTTCAAAGAAATATTTTGAACTTTGTTTTGTACCAAAAAAAAAAAGCTAATTCTTATACTGTTTTCTTCAAAAAGATTTTTCATTATTACTTGGCATGTCTCCAAAGTAATTTGTTCGATTTCCTCGCGAATGTTTTTCTCTAATTGTTGAGCAAGTGTCAGACTTTTAGCGTAGACTCAACGTAGCCAAAATAAAATTAATAGCCCGATACTGTATACTGATGAAATTTTAGTATTGTTGATCGTTTGATCCAATCAAATTTTAGTGACACTCTGTTGATGTTAAATTCCTTAAATACGATTATAAACAAAAACGAACACATTTTAAACCTTACATTGCTTAAATTGCTAAAATTGTATTTATTTGTTTTTATTAATATGACTGATGGCACTATTGTGAGTGTCGATCGGCAATCGTCACAATTATTGTCGATGGCGTCGATTGATTAAATCTATGGAATTTTGTAACTTAATCGATGAATGAATAGATCATTGTGAATTAAAATTTTGTATAATCTTATTTGACAGGTGCGTTTGGCCATTGTTTTCATTATTATTTTTATTCGATTAAAGTCATAACCAGAAAAAGGGAAGAGAACTGAGAAATGGGTCTAACGTAATAGTTGAAAGGAAAGGTGTAATTGTTGATTATTGAGCAAATTTACCTCGCGTCTAGATACCAATGTATACTTTTTCCTTGCATGATTTTTGAACTACCATATTTCTGACTATCTGAAGAAGATTTTTGACTTACAAAAGAAACATATTGATGGAAAAATAACCGTTATTTAAGCGAAGTTTAAGAAATTACCTCTGTTCCAGCTTCGTCCTGAAAATTAATTAATATTCGTTATCGCCCTCAATCAAAATGGATAGCACTAACCTGCACAATCGATACTCGACTATTTAAAAGAGTCGCTTATCGCAGAACGGTTGTCATACGCAAAAGGTGCCGTAGCGGAGGAGTAGTACAGTGTCGCAAAGGCATGCTGGAACGGTGCCAGTATGTGATCATTTAAAATCTTGCTGTACGTGTAAAAAATTTGAGAATTAA
Source organism: Orthonevra nobilis (assembly GCA_963555765.1). Taxonomy (NCBI): domain Eukaryota; kingdom Metazoa; phylum Arthropoda; class Insecta; order Diptera; family Syrphidae; genus Orthonevra; species Orthonevra nobilis. The sequence goes on from OY743226.1 coordinate 53,269,146, forward strand.
CTACAATAATAATGATCCTATCGTGGGTATTCTTCGCGCTTAACGTGTAGATTGCGTTCGACACAATCAAATATTAGTTAGCGAAAGTGTTGAAGAAGATCTAAATCATGGCGAGCACAGCATATTCATGCCTCAAAAAACAGGCGCGAAATATTGACCAAGAAAACTCCCGTTCAGCACGTTTCCGCCTGGATATGGAAGAAAGGGCGGCGTTTATTTGACAAAACATGGATCATCCATCCGTGGTTCGAAAGCCTCCTCCTGCTTGGCTCACGATTGTTGAATAAGACAATCTTTGTCATAATATGCCTGGTTGGGGCATACACCCATTGACTTTAACATTTTTGACAAAGTCATATAATTTTAACAAAGAACATAAGGCTGTTATCCAAACAAACCAGCCAGCCGTGGAAGTCATTCCGTAATTGATCGAAAGCTTTACTCTTTTTCAATAGAGCAACAATCAGACGCATTTTTTTTGAAGGGAAATCAACAGATGGGCATCCCTATATTCGTGAAAGTACTCACATTTTTGGACTACACCCAGCATGTTTATTTCTGTAGGTGGCCATAAATTACTTTAAGGGCGACAAGCTCTAAACATCATCGATATCTTTTCGGTACCTCCAGCACACAAATTCGCTTGAATCGTTGTGTTCATTGGCATCCAATGAGTTTTCTCTCAACGGCTGTCCTTTATGAATTCGGAAAACCTCAACATAAATGAAAAATACTTAATTAAGCCTCTGTGTATATAACAGGTGTACAGATATATACACCTTACTAAGCCTACAACAAAAATATTAAAAAACGTTTATTTATAAAATTTATGAACCTAAACTATGTAACTTTCGACGAATCACTATACTAGAAAATTATTTAACTATAAATAGGCTGCGGATAATAAGACGGAAAATAAAAATGTGTGAAAAGTGAATTGATCAACATAATGCGTGATGTATTAAAACGTCAGTTTTCTTTATTATAAATAAGGTACAATCGCCCACAGAGAATATGTTGCTGCATTTTCTTAATCGATTAGCAATGAACATTAAATGTTCTCTTGACAAAGAGTGTCATTAAATTTTAATGATGTATGTTCTTCGTTACACTTATTTGATCGAAAAATAAACCGAAAATTAGGAGTGTTTTCGTTTTAGAGGTATAAAACTGTGGTTTTATGCCACACCAGCTGAAGTAATATACTTAACACGTGTCTTTGAAGTTTATGTTTGGTATACTTTGGCTTATTACCATGCAAAGACCTTCACCCGAACAACGTTTAAACATTGTGGACATTTCTGTTTTTATCTTCAAAAATGTGCATTCTGTTAGCTAAACTTAGAGATTAATCCGTCCAAATTACGATGCTCATTATACTATAGATCAACTTATATTTTTAGTAAAAGCAAAATACTGCGAATTGAATGAATTCAAATAAGACGATATCAAATCCAAACTATATTACGTCTCCCTTTCCGACCACAACAAAATCACTCCATATTCCTCTGCTCTCTGTATATAAAGGTAGTCAATGCCCCTTGTAAGCAAGTACATTAAAAAAAAAACTCCACAAGCGAAACGAAACCTAGGTGGAGATCCGACGAAAACTCACCCTAGGTAACCGATGCTTACTCCCTTTGTGCAAATTGCAAGGGTCAAAACTCGTTACTCGAAGGACCAAAACCATGCCGTCTATAGAGCCGAATGCTGAACGAGCACAAAAGGTTTAAAATTTCTTCGCATGAGAAAGCCTCCGTCCTATCTATGTGGAGAGCCAATGGAGTTGAAGATACAACTTGAACTTCTACGAGCTGAACAACGACGTGGGCTAAGCTCGCAAAGCAAAACTATGTGGTCTTCAAGGCTTTGGCCACATAAAACGAACTGAAAAAAAAGATCCAGTTAATAGAGCCTTGGAATCCAGCCTCGAGGTTCACTTTAAAAGGTTAGACCGAACCTGCTGCTCAAAGATCAAGCAATCACTGATGGCAGAAAGATGGAGTAAGCCAACTGGAAGTAGAATGCCAGGGACCGCGAAGGATGAAAAGCAGCTTGAGCTCAGGATCAGATCGTCCAAAGATCAATGGCCTGATAAATATGTAAGGGTATTCGTTCAGTTTAGTTGTTTAGCTTTTGTACTGCAAGATTCGCACTTGTCCTCTAATTGTTGATGGTATGATGTAGGACACCTTTTTGTGTGTACGGTACATTTACAACGATTAGATTTTAGTTAAACAAAATTAATATTCAGAACTTAAGACCATCACAAGTGAGAAAAATCTTTATATGCGATAATTTTTTAAGAAAACATGTGTGGACAATTTTTTTTAAATTTATATCTTTATTGTTTTAGTTGACGCTGATGAAATCCGTCGCTTGGGCAAACGTTTCCGAAAACTTGATCTGGATAATTCAGGTGCACTGAGTGTCGATGAGTTCATGTCTTTGCCAGAATTACAACAGAACCCCTTGGTACAACGCGTCATTGACATATTCGATGCCGATGGCAATGGTGAAGTAGACTTTAAGGAATTCATCCAAGGTGTTTCACAGTTTAGCGTCAAAGGAGATAAATTATCAAAATTGCGGTTCGCATTTCGTATATACGATATGGACAATGATGGTTACATATCGAATGGAGAACTGTTTCAGGTAAACATAAGTAATTACTTATACTTATTTAAAGTACCATGACCATGACCTTAATCTTGTTGTGGCATTAAAATATTCGCACACTACACATTTTTCAAATTTAAAATACGCCTTCTTCTTGGCGTAAAATTTAGTTGCTTTTTTCAAAAAAAAATTGTGATGCATTAGTGCATTGCTTCTTGCCAAATCGTTTGCTTCTAGTTCAATAGGAAGTATTCCATAGGTTTCGATTCTCCTTGCGAGTATCAAATAAGTATTTAAAGCTGCAAGGGACCGCATTAGCAAACTGTCATCTTTCAAAAACCATTGTACCTATTCAGTTGAAACGGAGTGTATAATTCATTACCTTGATCTAGGCTAATCGACACAATGGCATATTTTCTTTCGCAATTTATTCTCATTCTATTTTTGAATTCATAGTGAACTGCAAAATGAATTTAGGAATGGCTAGCATTTTAATTGCTACATTGTTTGTTGATGTTATCTCATTTCTTGTTGTAATTAAATATTTGTTCACAAGATGTTCCCCTGCGAACACTGCGAACGAAACATCTTAGGCTTTCAAATATTTGAATATTTGCTTGAAACACGATACTGTTTGCACTTCATTAAATGGTTTTGCTAATGAGAGCATGTCATTGTTAAAGACTAAAGAAAATATAAACTAGGCGAAGCATATTGATTCGGTGTAAATTTATACAGTGTCATCACATTTAAAATTAGGATTTCGATACAGTAGAAAAGGTTCCAAAGTCACTTCAATAGCGCTACAGTTTATGAACAGTGAGTGGACCTGAACGAATCTCTCAAGTCAGCAGCTCAAGACATCATTCATTTCCATTCTGCATATAGATCCAAAGTCCGTTTTCCATTTTAAACTTACGTGGCTCGTTACCAGTAATACCATTCTTATCCCAGAACTGTTTTCTTTTTTTTTGCTTTTTGTTTGTTTTAAACCTCCTACTTGGAAGATCGTGAAATAGGTTTGGTTTATTAATTATCCTTGCAGTTACGTTACTTATGCAAAGAGTAGTAGAGTACACCCAGCTATGCAGGTGCAATACTGAGAATAAAATGACTTTGTTCGCTTTGAAATACACAACTATCCAGCAGGAAATGATTCGTTTTTCAACTAAGAAAAAAAAGTTAGACTTCAAACTTTACGGACTTCTTCCTTTATTCATAACTGCCAATCACGAAGATGAGGTTTCGCGACGTTTGTCTGTTACATCATATCTTTTGATTTGAAACACAAAAAATATGATGTAACAGACAAGAATCTCAGTCCAAGAAATAGCAGACAATATGAAAAATAGTAAGACCAAAAACTTGGAAAATTAGGAACGAAATCAGGGTATCAGTTTTAACGCAGCACAATTTTGATCAATGCGATGGTAAAAAAAGGACTATCCAGCGTAAAAGCATTTTAAAGAAACCTGTTCTTAAGAAGGTGCAGTTCGAGTGAATATCGCAAGAGAAGAAAAAGAAAAAAAAAAACACCCACAGCTACACTTCCTGAGTTACCGGATCACCCAGAAACGTAGAATTGACCATGGCCGCCACAGACACCTCAATTTAACATTTTAATTTTTAAGAACCAGAAAATGAAGACCATATTTTTTTTTAAAGATTTTTCATTCAAGTAGCGCACCTTTTAAAACCTTGTCTAGTAGTTCATTGTTTGATTTAAGAAATTGATAACGATTTTTCTAATAAGCCCCTTAATTGTAGAGCATTGTAATCTGGGTAAAAAAATGTTTACAGACATTTATCAAGAAAATGGCTGCTAAAAAACTTGCCTCGTCATAGTGAATCGCAGTGTTTAGTGTTTCACTTCTAAGTTATTCTCTTTATTTATAGTTATTGTGTTTTTCGATGTTTCTGTGTGTGATCGCTGCCACTAGATGCCTACATATTATTTGAAAACACCCGAAAAATTCAACATCGTTAATGTTTACTTGACGTTGTAATTTATTGTGTGCTGGCGGTTGACATTGTCATGCAAATCTTTTGCAGATACATGCACTGTTTTTTTTAACAAAGATTTGTACAAAGAACGATGTTATTTCTGCAAAAAACTACGAGAACTGGCCGAAGGAAATTGATCAATTGACTTAAAATACAAAAACCTCAATGATCGTTGATTCATTGGACCATCTTAATTTCATCTCCTGTAAAGCGGGGTGAAATTATTTCAAAAACAAAAATTATATTCATCGTTTTTTATTGCTTTATTGTTAGTTTTTTCTCTTGTCGATTCTATTAATATAAGACGACACTTTAAATACATGGTGTCTCCTGTTTATAAAAAAACAAGCATTCACCTTTGTTTGTTTTTTATTTCCAAGTTGTGTCGCATTTACTCAAACGATTCATTATTTTCCATAAAAAGAAATAATATAAATATTTTTTTTTTACTTTGCAGGTGCTTAAAATGATGGTAGGAAATAATCTTAAGGATACACAATTACAACAAATTGTAGATAAAACTATTTGTTTTGCCGACAAAGACGAGGACGGCAAAATATCTTTCGATGAATTTTGTTCGGTCGTTGGTAATACAGATATTCACAAAAAAATGGTTGTTGATGTTTAAGTTAATTTATGCAATGTTTACATTTTTATTTTTATACATCATTATTATCATATTTTTGTATGTTTAGATCAAGTTTTTTGTTTTTTTTTTTCTTTTTTAAATACTTCTTATGATTTTTTTGTTTAATTATCAACTTCAAAAAGTGTTTTCCTTCTATTTGAATAGAGAAATATATACTTAAAACAAATTATATATATATATACATAAAATAAAGAAAATAAGATAAAAGTTAAAAAAATGAACCTTAAACAAATTTTAAAGATTAATTTTTACAAATTATTATTGTTATATGTGGCGTAAATTAACAAAACTGTAACAAAAAAAATCAAAACATAATTTTTAATTAAAATAATTTTCTATGGCGATCATTAACAAAACAAAATACGTCTTTTCTCTTCGCATATATATATATATATGAACAAAATTTGAAAATGAATTGGTATAAAAAGGAAGTGAAGTAATAGAAAAAAAATATTATTTATAAATAACAAATTTAACTGATAAGTAAGACATTTTACTAATTAAACACAGCAAAAAAAAAATCAAGCATTAAGAAGTAATCTTTAATAATACCTTACCAGAGAACTAAAACAAAAATCGTTTCTCATTTCTATTTAATAAAATAAACAAAAAAAAAAACATGAATTATAAATATTAATAATAAAAGAGCAAACATTTTTCTACTTCAAACTTAATAATTAAATTTTAATACTTAAATAAATTTATAAAATAAAAAAAGCAACAACATTAGGATCATTTGAAGAATGACATTAAGGAATTAATTAATTATTGTTGTGTAGAAACTAACACGAAATATTGCCTTTTTGTGTATTCTATAATGAACTTAAAAAAAAAACAAATTTATATCTTAAATCTAAATAATATATAAAATTATAGATAACCCTTTCCCATGTCACCTTTTCTGTCGTTTAATTTTTCCTTTCCTGATTCTGTTAAAAATTTACCTTTTTAAGTTGGTTTTACTTTCTTTTTATAAATGTTTGTTTTTAGTTTTGATTCTATGGATGTATATTTCTTGCATTTTTGTGTAAATTGTATAAAAAAATAAAGAATATTATTTTGTATGTAAACTCTAGTCAATGTGAATTTTTTTGTAATCCTTTTTACTGTCATAAGATTTTTTTTATTATTTCTTGTTTTACTTTATTTGCCATATAAAGAAGAAAAATTAATGTTATAAAAAAAAGAATAATAAATATATTTACAGATGTATACTTGGTTTTTAATGTAAAGTAAATGAATATTTTTTTTTGATTTTATAGCAATTTAAACGGAAATACAAAAATTTTTATTTTTCAACGTTTTTGAATTTTTTTGTTTCATTTGAGTTATTTTTTTTTACGTTTGGTTTTTCATTAGCATAATTGAAAACAAAGTTCCGTCTGCAAGTTCGAGTATGTCCTTTGGCCCTTTTGGTCCTTTTCTCACATTACAGTCTACAGAATCCTGATATTTCTAACATTTGAATTGATTTCTTCGCATTTAAAAGTGTTCTTATTCCTTTCGGCTCCTCTTGGAATTGCCATTTTTTCCACTAGTTCGCGTCCTTTCGGAGAAGCCATACCATGTTTCGTTTTTGTGCTATTAGTTATTTTGAGCTTGCGTCGTTTTACGCTTTTACTCAGCGCTCTCATTTTTGTTATCTGAAGCTCTTCATGTTTTATCTATTTGAATAATTTCGATCTTGAACTGATTGCATGAGAAGTTAGGTCTTTTCATCCTCTAGTCCTTCAATCCGCACTGAATACCAAACTTAATGGGAAAGGACGGACTAACGTTATAACTATTCCTTATCGTAGTTTTATTGTTTTAATAGCTAAAGTTGCAAAGTATGAGTATGAGTGAGTATACTTTCCACATCGTTTAATTATTTTTTTAAATTGAGGCTGTTCAATGATTTTAAAACTCGGCTAGAGTTCGCAAATGAAGTAGCCTGTATTGCAATGATAAAAAAACTGTTTCTTTGGGACGGTTTGATATATTTTACGTTTCCCAACTCCGTCCGTCTGCTTTTTTTAAATTTAAAACCTCGGTGATAATATTTAATTACTAACTGGATTTCATCAATTGAACCGATTCAGTTGAGTCATCGGATTACGTCGTTTCTTTGATGTGTTTAAATCGAGTGATCAGAATAACATAACAACAGCCTCCCCAACTAAGCTCTTGAGCACAGGGCTCAGGAATATACGGTTTGCTATGACGAAAAACCGGATGGCAATATATTTAAATAAAATACGTGTAACAATTAAAACGATCTTACACTTGAGTTCTTTGCAAAGGAACAAGTAATTTTTTACTGGTTTTTACTATCCAACGCAGTATAATAAAGGTTTTTTCAGTTGGCCAACTTTGTTGGCTTCAATGAAGGGACTGATATCTAGCTTGATGATTGAGCTCTACTTTTGAACTTCAACAAACAATAATACGTCTGGCTTGAAAACTTTATCTTGTAAACATAGACAAATATATATTACTTTCAGTCTGTCCATATAGTTTCATTCTCCCCTGTTCACTGTTTAAGCCTTTCTTTCATCCTCATAATTTCAGTGTTTTATTAATTAAATTGAGTTTCAAGAAATAATTTAAAACGGGAGAAGAAATTTGTCCAATTTAAAGGTTAGATAATTAACAACCGACCACTTCGCAACATAATTGATTTAGCAATGACGAATTAGCGTCTAGCCTTTGTTTTTTTTATTTTGTTTACATATCTGTCATTATAAAATTATTGAACCTTCAATAACTTTCAGCTCTGCAGTTTCAAAATTCAACATAATACTCATAAAAAAATTGCATTGTAAATTCTTTAAATTTAAAACCATTAATTTTGCCAATCAGCAAAATTCTTTACACTTTGCCAAATTTAAAAAAAAAGTGAAAGCATTTGAATATAAACTAAAAACTAAAAATATTTTCTAATAAACTATTTAACATTGAACTAACAAAGAAAATTAAATTTATTTAATTTGCGAGTTTCACCTTTTTTATAATGTTTTTGTATGTAAACACCTTTTATATACATATATATATATATATATATATAAATATATATATATACTACAAAAGATGATAATTATAAAATGTATATAAAAGCATTTATATACTTAAAGATATTTATATATATATATTAATAAGTAAACAAAAAAGAATATTCCTTTAAATTAAAAAAACCGCAAAATTTAAACAATCTCTGCAATAAGCACTAATTATATTTAAAATATGAAAAGTTTCTTTCAAAGAAATTTATTTTTTCTTTTGAGTAAATTATTATACGTTACTTAAATAAAAATTATAAAACATAATAAAAACATAAGTAACATTTTTTTTTTTGAAATTCAAGAAAACAAATTTAAACGCTAACAAAATATATAGTTAAATTAAAATTTATGAATGATTATAGGAAACAAATAATAAATTTAAATGAAAGCATACAAAAAGTAATTGAAACAAGCACTAATAATGGATCTTTCTCTATCAGCACGGTCATATATTTTATAAAATTACAATTAATCATCACTTGAATTAAAATTAAGTATGTAACAAAAAAGAAAAAAATGAGGTAAATCGAATGAAAAATGAAAAGATACGAAACAAGATGAGCATTACAAAGAAAGCAAAAAAAACGCCATTTTGTTTAAAGTGAAATCCCCCTTTTTTGTGCAAACATCTGAGGCATGAAATGACAAAAAAAAAACATTAAAAATTGATACAATTCATTAATTTTAAAATCAACAGCAATACAAAAGAATAAAAGTAAATATAATTTATATTTTATTTCAATGAGTTTCGCCTTTTCATTTAATAATGCACGAGTTAACACACCATAGCTGCAGCAGCACAACGGTTTCTATAAGATTAATAAATAACCAATCGATTAAAAGAATAAGTATACTACCACGGGGCGAAAATTACAAGCACGAGCTTAGTTTTAACTTCTTAAGTGCTTTTTATTAGGGAAGCTTCTACAGTTATGCAGGAAATCCTCTTATAAACACTTAAGGATATGAGCTAACATCGCTAAAGTTTGATAAGCTTTGCCCACGTATGTCCGGGGATAAAAGGTTTTATTCAAATAAATTCAATGTTGAAGTAGTTTTTATTTGATAAAATAAAATAAAGTTGTGCCTTTTTTATAAAAATCAAAATAATTTATGCTTTCATAGCAGGCAGGGCCTTGTGCTAAACATCATAAAAAAATCCTTTGATATATTTTCTTACTTGCTTCTGAGACAGGTTTGGTTTTTCATTGTCAAGGAACAAGAACGAGATACAAAAATTGTTCCACGACGTCATTGATCAATTCGCGTTCTGTTTGGTATGTAATACGGTCGTGCTCGAACAACATGTCGACCAGAGGCTAAATCGTCTCTTCCGTGAACGGATAGTCGATCGTACATATAGAAATTACGTTATACGTCATTCGAATTGCTGAATTGGGATCGCGGCATACGATTGCTCACGGAACGTAGTTGCAATCGTTCACTGAGAAATTGTACTAGATTTAATGTGGAAAATGTAATATGTTATGCCAATTTAATGACAATCGCATGTCAAAGATATTAAATTTTATCGAAAAATCACTATTGGTGTTTATTGTCGATTGAGTTCTTTGAAATAAATTATCATTAATTATCTTTTAGCAAGGCCATTTTCGTATCAGGGGTTATATTATTGTTTTTCTTGGTTTTTTTTTCAGGATTTTTGTTTTCTCTACTGTTATTTTGACTGGAGGATGCGCGCTGTGATGAGCTGTCTGAGGAATAGTTGAAGTCGGTATCTGTATTTATTTTCTCTGGGGATCTAAGTTTTGTCTTTGGTTGGCCAAATGTATTAACTTATGTGGCCCTCTACAGCGACTTCCAAGCCACTGTCTTCTATTATCTGTTCTTCGGCTCTAGTCAAAAATTTCTCATCATATGGCACGCCACCGGTTTTTTGCTTCGAAGCCTTATTGTAGGAAAGTTTTTTCTTAACTTGATACTTCTGATCAGCGTAAACCTGTGAAATTAACGAAATGAGAAAAAAGGTCAGCTTTTTGTGGAAACGCTCTAAAATACATTTCGCCACATTTTAGCATCTTAAACCGGAGGTCCTACGGAAGGATAGCGATCTCATTCCATAGCCGAATTGCTGTGGCTTTTCCCTGCGCACAATTCGGAATCACATTTTTTGCCAGATTAGGGTGGTCTTGCATATATTCTGCAACATGATCTTTGGCGTCAAATTAATTTTATTTATGTTCGTCCTATAATATTTTTTTTGAAAATATTAATATCTGTTTGATTGATTATTTACATTTTCAATAAATCACATTTTAGTTGAACCATTATCCTTTTTCAACAAAAAATACGTCTCCTCTTTGACGATCGAATGACATTTCGAAAGCAAGAGTACGTTCACTGAAACAACACTACTCGTTCACTGAAGACATAATACTGAATAACGATACGTACTAAACGTTCACGGATGTCACGATCCCAAATAAGTGAATTCCGTTCACGAGTTATGCGATCACAGAAGAGACGATTTGGCCACAGGTTCTGCTCCTGTGGGCAAACAAAATTTCGAATTAATTGAATAATAACGGGAGGAATCTTGCCTTACGGACCAAGCGTTTGTTTATTAACATACCCATTCAAGCAGAAACACCCATATGCTTGATCTCTAAAGACAATTTTTCGATAAAGAAAAAACAGATAATTCGACGCTGTGGCAAGTCGTTCAGTCGGCTTCAGTTCTTGCACGAGCTGTATTTTGTTAGGTTCAAAGCACACAGACCCTTACGCCAAATCTTTCACGTAAGCTAGTCACTTAAACCCAATAGCTGCGAACGGCAGCGAGTGGACTAATCACGATCTTCATTAGCACTGGATGTTAAAGACAATATTACGGATGTCCGAATGGGGAAATTTGGTGTGAAATTTTGTCACTACCTGTTAAATTACTATACTTGCTCAATCAATAATGATACAGTACAGTATCAACATTGAGTGAAAATAATATAGACCGGGACATGTTGGATTCTTGCAAAGCAGCAACCTTTGCACACAAAGACCCTTATTATTTGTTTAACATCTGCAGAAAAACCAATCCGGCCAGATTTAACCACCAAATAAAACCAAAAAAAAACTGCTTACGGAATGGAATCGGTGTAACTCACAAAGGTCACACCCACAATATCCCCAATCATCACCTTCGTTTAACACCAACACCTTTCGAACAGCAGCAACACCCCGTTGTTCCATACATGCAACGCAGGGCTAAAATCCTAAATGTCAAAAAAATGCGCATCGTGAATGCGCAAAGCTTTCTCACTTTGTTGCGTTTATGGTTGCTTTCTGATGTATTTACTATTGGAACGATATGTCACAGACAATTAATAAAGGGGTGTAATGCGAGGAGAAAAAAAAAATCTTTTGTTCCATAGTTTTTATTTTCTCAAAACTATTTGTCGCCTAAAACCTTGTCACCTAACACCTCGTCGCCTAAATTTGTTTCAATTTTTGTATGGGCATGCTACATCTGTATAAATATTGTCTGTACCGTAAACATGCGACATCTGTATATGTAGATTTACTATCTGTGGATAAAGATACTTATTATTATCAGATAAGGTGTGTGTGTTGTCTTTCGCGAATATATGTATTCTCGTGGCTTCTTACTGTCGTAAAAAATTATGTCGAAAGGAATAATTGCAGCTCTTGTGATTAACTTATTAATTAACAACTATTGTGAAAGTACTGATACCAAACCCTGTACGAAATACATCATAAAATTAGAGCAGAGACTGCCAAGTTGAAAATTGTTTGTTTGTTGTCGATTGCCTTTAAAGGGAATGTGCCCAAGTACAAGAAATTTTTTTAAAAGTTATCAAGAATGCATAGGAAACGTTCTCAGTAAGTTTTTCAGTTATATGCGTATTTAACTAGTTGAATTAACAATTTTTCAAGGACCTAACTTACATACTCATAAGAATGTTGCGTTTGGAAATTCGTTAACGTTGCAGCTTCGGGGAGATTTAAAATCGATTTGGTATAGGAATGGGGTCCCTTTACAGTATCCTCAATAAAAAATATTTTGCTATATAAACGCTGAAAAATAAAATGATCAAATGTCCAAACACATAACAATTTTAAACGAAAATAACAACAAAGTTTGAAGAAAAGTTAAGCAATCTCTGTCTTGAGATTGATAATACTCACTTCAAAGTCCCAACTCCGAAAGAGGATTCATCAAGTTATTATCAATCAGGTATGCAAAATGATAACTGGATCATTATTGATTTATTATTTATTAGTTTATCTATTATTAGTACATGCGACAGTAACTTAATGTTTATTGATGCTTTTGTTGACCATTACCAAAGGTTACAACGGTGTGAGAATTCCTTCAGAATGTCATTTACTTGCACAGTTTTTGTAATAGGCTGTGAATCACCTTCTTATCAATATAATAACAACAAGGAATCATTAAGAAATGAACCGTCTCACGAATGAAGCTAAACTTAAACGAGAACATTACTGTTTTAAATTTTCACTTTATTTTATTTCATTCTTTTACTTACTGAATTTATTCAAAGAATAAAAAAAACAAACAATAACTCTCACCTCACTTGCATACTTCTTTCTAGGAGGATATCAACGTTTCCTTCATTTTCGCCATCCTCGGTCTCAAACAAAAAGTTCACATTTCGTGATGGGACATAGACAAAATATTTCGTACCAAACTGCGCATCAAGGATGTGAACACCAAAATGTGTTCGATTACCCTACGGTTAATTTTTTTGCCTCAATCTTTTTGTATAATGTTAAAAAAATCGAATAATTTCATCCAGAGAAAATGGGAATTCAGGCTCAAAATGCTTAATTGGGCGCTCAGAAGCACCATACTCAAAATCGTCTTCTTTTTTTTTAATCAGAAAAATCTTCTACAAATTCAACCGGTTGATTATTAAAAGTTTAATTTACAGACTTTAAACAAATCACAAAATTGCGAAAATAATCTTAAACAAAGCTCAAAGAAATTATTAATAATTGAAGTATGCATTCAGTTGTAGTGTGCGCTTACGTTCTGGTGTCCCGCAAAGCAGTCCCATAGGGCCCTTATTTTTTATTATATTTATTAATCAGATCCCTTGTTTTTTTCATATAGCTTGCTGCCTATTGTATAAGATGACCTTAAAATATTTTGTGTTAAAAATATGACTGATTGCGACAATCCCCTAAATGACCTAAACAGTCAGTTGGTGTGTTACTATAAAATATCTGAGACTGAGACAGTACTTGACCGCAAAACCGAGTTCAAAGATCTACGAGGGCTTTTTGACGCAAAACTTAAGTTTTCATTACTGCTACAATAAGCGCTATGCTTGGTTTCATCAAAAGATCATGTGCGGGTTTTCAAATCCAATTGCCCTAACACTTCCTTTCTTCGAAAATTGTCCCATAGTCTGGTGCCCTTCTTTTATACGTCCAGAGATTATTTGGAAAGAGTACAAAAGTCATGTACTTGATATGTAGTATAGCAATTGAGATGGAGTTTAGAAGATATGCCATATTATTAAACTTGATTGGCCTAGATACCTCGGAGAAAAGAAGAAATGTTTGTTTGTTTATTCGTTTAATCTGCCCAGATATTCTCGAAAAATTTATTTTATGCACCGGAAAGAATACATTTCATCGAGATGGAAATCAAAAAAGGAGTAAGTGAGTTTTAACTCTCACACGAAGGGCTCCGCGCCTTCTTAGTGAATGTAACACTATATTGCTTTAATTTTAGATGTCTCATAGCATCGCACATATGTCTGTATGTCAAGTTAACCAGACAAAGTAAAAGCTCGATATCGGTTTAAATGTAATTCTAATAAAAACAAAGAACTTCGAGATGGAAAATTAAGCAATTAAATAAATTTGGCGCAATAAGATACCACATTATAAATAAATACTTAATGGACTTGGCAGCAATGTTCCAACCTTCTTCGAGGTTCATTCATAAGAACTCCATTCGCAGCTGTTCATAATGTTGACATTTGTTGACCGGAGACTTATTTCAAAACATAACTCAATCTGTTTGAAAAAGATCATTTGAAATGTGATGAATTTGTGATAATATTTTGAAATAGGACAATTTGTTTGCAACATGTTTATATCGTTGAAGTTTCATTATTTATTTTTTAAAATTGCATGTTAAATAAAGTTGATAAGACAATGTCCGGTGTAGAGGGAATATTCTCGCTGAGGATAGTTACCGTCGATTTTTATATGGAGAGGCCAAAGCCAGGCCTTGATCCTTGTTTTTCAGAGTTTCGTGCTAAAGAAATAAAAAAAGTATTCTAATGACTGCAAACGGTTTTGCTGGGCTTTAATTGACATCTTTCTATTTGCCTTATAGTTGCCTATTATAAGAATCTTTGGATCGACCGCGGAGGGTCAAAAAACTTGCATGCATGTGCACGGAATCTTTCCCTATTTGTACATTCCATACGATAAAAAAGACTTTGAAAATGCGGATAAAGCATTATATTTGATTGCGTCAAGTATTGATAAAGCTCTCAATATTTCCCTTGGGCAGGGTATGTCTGATAGTCAACATGTCTTTAAAATACAATTGGTTAAGGGAATGTAAGATTTTTAGAGTTCATTTAATGTGGTTTAAACTATTGTTGCACACCTTTTTAGACCTTTTTATGGATACCATCAAAAGGAACATCAATATCTTAAGATTTACATGCTAAATCCCCGATTCGTTAGACGTGTTGCTAATCTTTTGCAAAATGGAGCAATTATGGGTAAAATATTCCAACCGCATGAGTCTCATGTACCTTATATACTGCAGTTCTTCATTGACTACAACCTTTATGGGATGAGTTTCCTTCATGTGCCAAAAGAAGTGTTAAAGTTTCGGAAAAAGGATGAAAACGATGGTAAGAACTTAAGCATACTTCAATACTTGACTGATTTCATTATCTGCAGTTGTCCCTTACGCTACTCAAAAGGGCCAAGTCCTAGACACAATTATCGCAGTCAAGCAATCAACGTCTGCCCTCGAAGTCGATATCGGATCGGCATTTATATTGAACCGATTTCAGCTGCTTACTAAAGTAAGCACTCATACGAATCCCGGAATTGAATCTATTTGGCAGGACGAGCGAATTCGACGACAGCAACTGAGTAAGGAATGTGATGAGGTATGTATAGTTTTTGAGCAAGTGATTCTCTTATACTACAATTTTTTAATTCAAGGTGCCACTACTGGAAATACCGATATCCCAAGATCGCCCGGATGTAAAACCTACAGAGAGTGAAGAATTTTTTCGGGCAGGACTAAATAATAAACTAGCAAATTTAGAGAAAGATATGGATCAGACATTAAATGCTTCACACAAACCTACGTTTGCAACACCAGAAACTAGTATAAAAGAAAAGGTGAGAAATGTTATAGTTGTTGGCCTTCCGTAGTTTGGGAAAAAAAGACAGTTTTGAATATAAAGAAGAAGTCATCACCAAGGTTAACATTATTTTAAATAGCTTCCTAATGTTCATAAACATTTTGACAATATATATTTCCTTTATCGTTCAATATTATTGAAGGAAACAATGTTTTGTAAAAACGGTTGAAGATTGAGAACTGAAAATTCTGAAAAGCGTTTTCTTTCTAATACAATGTGGATAACACTGGCTGCAATGCAGAATAAGCGTTGAGCACGTATGAATCCAATATCAGTATCATTTTGTTTAACAAATACTAACTTCAATGGTGCTAAAGTCTAGTAGCAATAAGTGTCTCGAGACAACTCAATTGAAGTCTTGCACACAATTTGCAATATCACATACAAAATTACCGATTATTTTTGGCTTCAAGAAAATCGATAATTGCCTGAGACTGAGATTAACACTATGTCTAGTTAATCCCTAAATCAATCAATTGCTTAGCATTATTTATTAAGCATAAGATCAAAAACTTGAAAAGTTAAACCTATTGTGAAAAATACAAGTCAACAATAATTATCGTTACCCTCTGAAAGTTTCATTTCAATGCAGACCAGGTAACAAAAAATTGGTTTTCCTTGTGATAAAACTCTGCTGCCTCTCGGAAAAGGGTTACAAGTATTAAGAGGACACACACGTTTTTTTGTCACCCGGCTGAGCTATCCACAGGCCAAGCGCTTGCGATAATAACTGATGCCTTTTTTTCTCACCAATTCTAGGCCAATTACCAGAAAGTCTCAATTAAACTATGTATTCACTTCATTACATATCGATCTACTTCGTAGATTATGGATCACTTTGGACGTGGAGAAGAATTATTCCTCTGTTGTTCACGGAGTTATAGACTTCTCTTTCTAAAGGTTGTGAAAACAACACTGAGGTTTCATTCATCCGGTAAGCTCTTATCCGACAATGCAATGAAAGTGATTTGGTTATGATCACTTGAACAACTTATTTCCAATTGCTTAAAAGCCTTGTTGAGCTTGAGCTTGGATATCACTGCTTTCACTTCTTATGCGTGGTATTGTCGGCCATCCATGCATCCATCCATGCATGAGTCATTTCTTCTTTTTACACAGCCAGAATTTCTTGTTCAGTGTCCCAATTTTGAGGTCATCCTCTACGATGATCTTTACTTTTCTACCCATATAAAAACAGAAAACAAATTTGGGTCTGCAGGTTTATATTTTATTAAATATGTTACGAACTTAACGACTTCTCAGTCGTATTTGATTTTTCCAAGTCTACATTTTTACTTTTTCTTTTAGAAAAGAACTTTTAATTTGAAAAAATTGATTGCAAATGCAGTTTACCCAGAGGAATGTAGTCAGGATGATGTGCTGACAAATGCGTCATTTATAGCAGACCACCTTTCAACTCGAAGTATCTTTAGTACTTCAATAAAACTTTCCGCAACACCTCCAGTTGCCGAATCAGAAGATATATTTATGGATGATACAATTGTTGATGAGCAATTAGTATTTAGCCTCACGCAACCCGATTTCGTAAATCAGAGCCGTAAGACCAGCTTATCAGGTTCATCAAACACGAATGAATATATTGGATTTTTTTGCAGTGCGCGAACTAGATATTGAACTTTTGGATGTGATGAAACAGTTAGAAGAGAGAGATGAGGAAAATGATATCGATTTAGATAGTACCCTGGCGCCATTGTCACAAAATCTGAGTTGTAGGTATCTGTGCATTTATCTCAAAAATTTTACAATTCTTTATATTTTTTAGTGAAAGGTTCGCAAAAGGATGTTAATGGTGCTATAAATACCCCGGAAACCTCGGAATTGCACTTGGAAGGTGGAGATTCCGATAGTGAGTGCCTCAATGACTTTTCAATTGTTATGGACGACATGGATGAATTGTTGGTGAAATTGAGCCAATCTTCGTAAGTCTCAGGCTAAGCTTTAATCTAAGTTATTATTATTTTTATTCTTTTTGTAGTCAGCCCAAAACAGCTATTTCTGTATTACCACAATGTGACGGAGCTGATGATATTTTGAAAACTCCGAAGAAGGTCAAACAGCGTAACACACAAACCACACCAAAAACTCCAGTTACACCAAAAAGACCATTGAAAAGTGGCGAAACACCGAGAACGCCTACAAGTGTGGCTAAAAAGTATAATCCATTGCCGCTTATAATACATTCACGCTCCTTGAAAAGTAAGCCAATTTTTGTCGAGCTATACCTTTCGAAGACGAATATTTTTTTCTACAGAAAATCTTTTGGGGGAAACTAAACTGACAGCTATCGATGACACCAGCAAGGAAGCAATCTCAGACACGTCTAATGAGAGTGAAGGGCTTGGTAACAATACACCGAGTAGAAAGTACGTTATTTTTTAAATTTTGTGAAACAGAAATTTGTATAAATAAATTTAGGGTTTCATATTCGCTTCGGAAAAAGTTAGCACTATCTGAGCTGAGAAGGAAAAGTGTTGCTACTAATATTGATTTGAAAGAAGAAAAAAAGACTCCACTCGCAAGGTTAGTGATATCCTGACGATATTTAATATAAGTTAAAGTAATTCAAATAATACAAAAATAAAATAAGAAAAATTGACAAGCTTCCGCAGCTTTCCCCAAAGAATTAATACTTTTATAAAAGTTTAAAGTGTACGATGGTCGCATTTCGAGAGCTACGATTAAAAAGCTTGAAAAAGGGCACAGCTATCTACAAATAAGTCGCTCAGAGAGAAAGAACTGCTCAGGAAATCGCCAAAGTTAATTAGCAGTGCTCACGATTAGTATCTTGAGGATGATGATTTAATTGTCTGCAGATGGTGACAGTAAAATTGCTTGACATACTTTCTTGTTGGAAAATATACTTCCACAATTGAAAAATGGTTAAAATACTAAACAATCAAAAGAACCTGGATTCGTTTAAAACCCAAAAGCTTTTTTTCGTTTGTTTCCATGAAGGTTTTCATTCGACTGATGGACGATTGTTACATATTTATAATTTACTAGCTTTTGCCCCCGATCTCGTCCAGGTCGATTATTTACTTTGGACTCCCATTCATCCTCCATTGAGCAGTAATGCAGCTTTTTCAGAACTACTCCAACAGCAACTCCTTTATCTTTTCGGATTTGAGCTTACAGTTAAATTTAAAAGAAAGGTTTTGCCTGTACCTCCTGGACCATCCAATAAGAACAAAACATCTTAACCACTTCCACATTTACCAAATACTCTGTCTCTGTTCTAGTTTCAGAAGTGGAACTGCCTCCGATATTTATCGTTTTAAAGTAATTTAGTTCGTTATATAGTTCTCATATATAATCACTACTAACTTCCCCAATACTTTGCGATCTCTTCATTGCAAAATCAGATAAATCTTTTCCAGTAATTGTTATCACTCTCTTCAACCTTTGTTAGGGCGTCATTGTAAATTAAATCATGACATGAAGCATTCGGACTATGTACATTGTCCACTCACAATGTCTCTCCAACTGTTGAAAACTTCTGACTATTGAGCTTTTTGAGATCTTTGAAAGAGGTTGGCCCACGCGCTCGACTGAAAAACGCTTTTAAGTCGAAGCCATCTTAAGATTTGTTACGAATTTTGAACGGGAGTTCCTTCTATTCGGCGCATCCATTCTCTTCCAAGTGTTAAACGTCGGTAAACGATATGTTTGGACTCCCGCTATAGGGAGACACTTGCAATTTTCATAGAAGGTGAATTGCCGCTACAACAACAAATAACAAAAATGATAAAAAGTTAAAAACAATTCAACTGAACACAATGAGTTTCATGGAGCAACTTAACAACTTTTTTATAAACATTGAATAGCGTTGTGTGTGTTGATTCCAAATTTAAGACACACAAAGATATTTAGTGTTTAGATGTATTTTGTTTATTTTTCAATATTCAAAAAAATATATTTTGACGTCGAAATTTGAAACCGCTTAAGCAAATGTTTATTTATTTATTGTCAATAATGGACGGACTATCTATATAAACTTTAATCCTCTAATTCAACTCTTTTTCCGAGACAAAAGGTAGGTATGTTCTTCTCCAATGTATAACTATCTCTGTACCAAATTAATGCAAAATGGGTTAAACGGTTTAGGCGTAAAAGCGTAACAGACCGAGTCACTTTAATATAAGTAGGAATTTAAAGTTTTAAGTATTCTTTACAGAATGCAAAAACAGTATAAGTCTTAACAATTTTGTTCTTATATAATTACACGCAGCTATCATCGAGGGCGACGAAAAACAATCGATATGGATAAAACACACATA
Source organism: Orthonevra nobilis (assembly GCA_963555765.1). NCBI lineage: Eukaryota > Metazoa > Arthropoda > Insecta > Diptera > Syrphidae > Orthonevra > Orthonevra nobilis. The sequence goes on from OY743226.1 coordinate 53,289,166, forward strand.
ACGTGCAGCCTGCGTACTCCGCGCCGACAGAGGGAAAGACAGCTTAAAGTGTATGATTCCGAAAATCACTCTGAAGTGAAATCAAGGAAAAGTATTAAAGCAGAAGAACCACGTAATCGCGAAATATCAAAAGACGCATTTTCATCCGAGTCTATGCTTCAAATTAAAAATAATATTGAAACTTATCCAAAAGTATTAATAAAAAAAAGTCCACAAATAAAGCTACTGTCTATGAAAACTTGCAGTATAAAAAATGATGAATACATAACACCAACAAAACAAAAAGAATCAAATTCTAAAGAGAAGAAAAGATTGTCTCTGCGAAGTGTTAAAAAGATTAAAAATATGAGAGAAAATAAGAAGCTGCACCAACAAAGTTTAGATTTTTCAAAAACATATCCTATAAAAAACAAGCCGTTCCCACACACAAGAAAACTACGAATATTATTGAAAAGGTTAAGCACAAATGAAATCAAAAGATTTATTTCCAGCGAATCAACGTCAACATCTCCGAAAACACCAATTATTCCCGCAAAGCAACAGCAATTCAAAGAACAATCTGTGAATCTTGAAGTACCTTCTCATTTGGATAGGTTTAAATTATCAAATATCAGTACACCATGCACACCAAAGCGTACTGTTACCGATTCCGATTCAGATAATGGTGAACCAACCGTATGCAGTTTCTATGAAAAATCGTTTTTTATAGACAGTCCTGTGATAAGTGAAGTGTCTATTTCTAGTCCGATGCAACCTGCGAATAACAATTTAGAATCAAACTCGCCTGACGATGAGAAGGTAGTTATTATAACCCCGCACCTTCTTCCTGAAACATATGAAGAAGTCGAAAAGAATTGCAAAATGTACGACATTCCTGACATGATTCATCCAAAGCCTTTTTATAGCAATTATGCTGATGTGACTCACAAAAAGGAAGTGGGACATACAGTTCTTAGTATTCCGGGAAATAGCCTGAATGACCTGGAAGACTTCCAAAGCACAATTTCAAATCTAGATGGCCTTTATGTTCATAGAAGAAAAGTCATGCAAACACTTGGCGTGTCTTTTCGAAGTGAATGCCACATAAGAGAATATTTATCGACAGAAAAAGTTGTTGTCATTACACCTTGTAAGTTACCTCCAACAATGCAAGATGCTAAAATTTGGATAAAGGCTAAAGAACTGCTTAAAGAAAAATGGGAAAAGAAAGGTAGTCTTGAAGAGGATAGTCCCATTAAAATTCGCAGGCAAAAAGTTGTAATGCTTATGGGCGATGAATCATGCGCAAGTGGAGAAGATATGGACTGTTCTATGCGAAGTTTATCATTGACGCCCTTAACTCCGGTGATTGCTAATAAGAATGAAACCCCGAATATAGATGGTTCGGTTAACACAACTTTATCAGCTACAACCAGTAACAGAAGATCGGCAAGAAGAAGATCGATTAGAGCTAAGGTATCGCTGTCTCAGAAACTGAAGGACATATGCTTAACAAACGCTCTCGAAAAGCACAGTGAATCGCCATCAAGGGATTTCATTGCTGCGAATAAACGGTGTAACGAAAGGAACAGCAGCCGCGATAGCTTGAACTCGAATGACACAATAAGTTGTGAAGTGGTAAGTTGAATTGCTTTTCAAAACTTGTTGATGTGAACCTAAAGACAAGCGTTCTAGTTATTGTTTTTTACATCGTTATTCACCAATTAATCTATTTATTTATTAATTAAGGACATAAATGTCTTGTTTTTATACGAAAAATAACAAAAGGTCAAAAGAAAAGTTGGGTCATATTTTCTGCATCTCAAAATGCTTTAATTGCTTCTAACGTGGCATAGCGGCAATTCTGAATTTCACATCACAGTTCGTGAAATTAAGTCATACACAAACTGTGAATGTGAAATTTCATTCATTCATTTTTTAAATTACTTTCTGCGCACAAAACACTTCGACTTTTTAATAGGTTTGTACCCTTTCTTCTCCGCATGATCTTTAAGACTTACCAAACACAAGCCAACATTGGTGTGATCATATCTAATAGAACCTGTTAAAGAAAATTAATTTACCGACCGGGTATGAAAATTACAAAAACCGTTTATTTGTGGATTCGGATCTAAATAACTCCACAGTTGGTATGTGTCCTTATACTTGATTACATTTTAAGATATTGCAAAATTATATAGTTAGAAAACTAGGCATTGAGAGATTTCGAACGCTTTTTCGAGTGATCCTTATTCTTGCATCAACGTCTGTAAATATAGGCCAGCTCTTTTGATGCTTTATGATCCAGGTAAGTTCAGAGTCTGATTTTTCGAATTTGAATCTTTCTGGTTATAGCTTAGTGTTTTCTTATTGTTTCTTCATCGCGGTCTTGGCATTCATATCCGTAGAGATGATGCCTTTCAAATTCTACCACAACCAACTTCACTCGTTCAATCAAGTTTACAGATTCCAAGCTAAAAATGTAGCGATCAATTATGTCAGTATACGTTTAGTTAATATAAAAAATATCCCCATTATTTTCACACCCCTTTTCATTCTATTCACCATTCACCACTGTCTTTCTCGCAGGTGATAGCTGAATTAGAGAAGTCTTCATTTGTGAAAAATGTACACAGCTCACAAGGTTCATTTAATAATAGCTTTGGATTGAGCATCGCAACATTGAATAACACTTATGGATTTAAAGTCAATCTAGAAAATCTACAAGAAGCGAAATCCGATATTGAAGTGAGTTATTTTGGAATTCAGTTTAAATTTAGCTGTTATATCGACGTTTTCATTAAGCACAACTATCTGACAACATTATCGCTGGAAGTATTCGTCCCAACCCGAGAAGATCTACTGCCGGATCCAGAATTTGATGCAATAAATTGCTTATTCTACGCAATAGAAAACAGCATTCCCACTACTTGCAACGAAGGTGTGTCCAAAACGTGGGGATTTATTATTGTGGCCGATGAAAACAGCAGCTACAATTCCAAGTTGAATGGCATTGATTCAAATGCAGAAATCAAAGTCGTTTCAAGCGAACTAGAAGGATTGGCCAAACTTTTGGAATTGTGTGCCTTTTGGGATCCAGACATCTATGTAGGGTATGAAGTAGAAATGTCTTCTTGGGGGTATGTTATGGAGAGAGCCAAATATCTCGATCTAAATATAGCGCCTCTGTTATCAAGAGTTCCGACGCAGAAAGTATTGGATTTCGTAGATGAAGATCGTGAACAGCTCACCGATCTGAATGTCGAAGTGAGTAGCCATAAGTAAGGTGATAAAGAATACTCTATTAAAGTCTAATTCCAGACGAAACTCTGTGGGAGAATTCTTTTGGATGTCTGGCGTTTGATGCGTTCGGAAATTGCGCTCACATCTTATACATTTGAAAATGTTATGTATCACATTTTGCATCGACGTTGCCCGCTTCATACGCATAGGGAACTTTCTGAATGGTTTCAAATGTCACAGACGAGATGGATTGTTCTGGAATACTATTTGGAACGAGTGAGAGGGACGTTAGAGCTCTTGGACCAGTTAGATTTGATTGGCAGAACAAGTGAAATGGCTAAGCTTATTGGTATTCAGTTCTATGAGGTTCTGTCGCGTGGATCACAATTTAGAGTAGAAAGCATGATGTTGCGGTGAGTTGAAGTGTTCATACTGATTTAAATGAAACATTTGATTTTGATTTCCATTTCAGGATCGCAAAACCAAAAAACTTGGTTCCACTTTCCCCCAGTGTTAACCAACGAGCTCATATGCGAGCACCCGAGTACCTTCCTCTCATTTTAGAACCTGAGTCTAGGTTTTATCCCGACCCGGTTATAGTTCTTGATTTTCAAAGTTTGTATCCTAGCATGATTATGGCCTATAATTATTGTTTCTCCACATGTCTTGGTAGAGTAGAACACTTGGGATTGTAAGTTAATTTTTGAAATATAAATGTTCTGCTAACAATATTATTTTTATCAGATCTGCTCCGTTTGAGTTTGGTGCTTCTCAGTTGCGAGTATCACCGACGATGCTCAAAAAACTTCTTAAGCATGACCTAGTCACAATTTCGCCGTGCGGTGTGGTGTATGTTAAAAAGGAAATTCGCGAAGGCATTCTACCGAGGATGCTGTCTGAAGTCCTCGATACGCGGCAAATGGTCAAACAATCAATGAAATTGCATAAAAGTAGTACAGCACTTCAGCGCATACTGCATTCGCGTCAACTGGGGCTAAAACTGATTGCTAACGTTACATACGGTTATACAGCGGCAAATTTTAGTGGTCGGATGCCTTGTGTGGAAGTAGGAGATAGCGTGGTAGCGAAAGGTCGAGAAACGCTCGAGCGTGCAATCAAATTCGTGGAAGCAAATAAAAAGTGGAATGTCAGAGTAGTTTATGGTGATACAGACTCGCTTTTTGTTCTTGTTCCTGGTAGAAGCAAATCAGATGCTTTTAGGATAGGCGCAGAAATAGCTGAATCAATCACACAGGATAATCCACAGCCAGTGAAACTTAAGTTGGAAAAAGTTTATCAACCATGTTTTTTGCAAGTACGTTTTTTTTTTGAATTTTATCCAAGCCTTTGGTACTCAGATAACTTTAACTACAGACAAAAAAGCGCTACGTAGGCTATATGTATGAATCTCCGGATCAAGAAGAGCCAATCTTTGAGGCCAAAGGTATTGAAACAGTTCGCAGGGATGGTTGTCCAGCTGCGTCGAAAATGCTTGAAAAATGTTTGAAAATTCTTTTTGAATCCGCTGATGTTAGTCAAGTAAAAAGCTACGTTTGCCGTCAATTCACGAAGTTGCTTTCTGGAAAAGCAAATATACAGGATTTAATATTTGCCAAAGAATTTCGAGGCTTAAATGGCTACAAGCCGACGGCGTGCGTTCCTGCTTTGGAACTTACCAGGTAAGTTATGATATGAAACGGAGTGTTGCCGAACCAAGAAGATTTTAAGCTGCATGCATTAATTTTATAATAATGAATGCAAAAATAGATGCGTTATAAACACTTCATTAACCACCGGAAAATTTCAAGTTTATCGTCCGATTAAAATGATGCCTGTGTACGAAAAAATCCTACAAAAAATAGTCCAAGTGCAATTACAAGACCAACTAACCAAAGATCTTTTTTAATGGAAGTACTCAGCGGACAAAAGTAAATGAAAATATTTGTTGAAAATTGACATTACGATAGCTTGCTCTAGTTTCTTATTTATGTAAAAGCCTTCAAAGGCGCTATGAGGGCCGGCCGGTTGTAATTCCCAAAGCTCTGTAAATGTCGCTATTTCTAATATACCATGGAGCATTCACGATCGCTTTTAAAGTTTTGTTTTGAATTTTTTGTACTATAGATATATTGCTTGTTTTGATACAACCTCATAGTTGTATACCGTACGTCCAATTAAGTATTGGCATTGCTTTCTAGAAGCAGTTTGTAATATAAGATTAGTTTTGAATATCTCGCGAGAAGCCAATGCAGCTCGTCCCGTTTTTTTTATGGTGTGATCTCCACTTTAGTTTCGCGTCTTAAGTCATTCCTAAATATTTGAACCGAGTTAAGAAATAGAGGTGTATTGTAAACGTTGTAAAAAAAACATGTGTTGATTAGATCTCATTTAAAACAAATTTTCGTCCACTCACATATTTTGTCTTTTTGTCAATTACGTTTGTTTTTCGATAGACTTCATCGCTTGTGGAATGCATGACTCTAAAACTAAGGCGGTGGTCCAGTATTAATCGTTTTACTTCAATTACCGGTTCGATTGCAAAATTTTTTCAAATGATTTTTTGTCATTTGAACTTTTTCCCTGTTTTGGACAAAACATTTTCAAGCAAGTATTTATGATATATAAGAGCTTGACTAATGGTTTTTTAGGCAGCTCCTATAAAATTTCACAAGTAATAAGGTCGTGTCCCGAACCTTTGTTACTTTGTTTGTCCCAAAGTGTTACCTTTTTCATTTTAAGTTGCCCGGTCCCGTGTTAACGTTGGGGTCTCCGGCTCATGGTATAATAGTTTTGTATCAAAAATTTAATAGCGATTTAAAAGCTAAAAAAAGGTGGTTGAAAAGGAATCATTTAATCTCAAACATAAGTAAAACCAAAAGCCTGATAACATCATCACAAACAATGTCCTTTTTAGAACTACGTTATGACTCCTGGTGAAACCATTTTGTGTTCTTGATGAAACTCATTAGGTCATTGAGCGTTACCTTTGCGAGTGCTCTCAGTTCCCTGTGCATTTTGTCCCTCCTGAACCGTGAACCGAAGTCAAGTCGTCTCGGTGTCGGTCGTGGCATTCGCAAATTAGGTGCCTGATGGTCTCTATTTCCTCTTTATTCTGGTAGCTCCTACAAAAATCGTTGGAGATAATCCCCATTCTTACGGCCTATTGCGCAATGCGCTTTGCTCCGTCAAGGCACCCATCATGACACCCATCGGGATGAGTAAATCTTTCTTGATGAAGGCCAGAATGCCTCTCTTTGCGTTAAGTCCCGGCCATAAACTACAAGATCTGAGACATCCGTTATCGTGTATGTTACTGTGGCCAGGAACACAGATAATGGTAACCTTGTGTGAATTTATTGCTCTACATTCGAGTTCGTTCGTAATCCAAAGTCTGATACTGTTACCTGTATTGACTTCCTCCAGGGCAACGTTTGTGGCTTCTGGTTTGGCATTGGTGAAAGCCCATTTTATGTCATATGACAAAGAAAGAAAAAATAATATTTCAAATCATTTTACACAGAGAAAAACAAGGCTCTTATTTTACATTTGTTTCATTCAAAAAGTACTTTCTTCTCTGATGACCAGACTACATAATAATAGGCATTTGCGTGCAGTTTAAATGCCCCGGAGTTTCGTTACTTTCCTTGAAACCAATATTTAAGTAATCTAATCTTATAACAAACATGTTATCTGAAGTTGTTTGCCAAAAACGGACAGCACTCAAAATTAAGGTGGTGTTAAAATAAATACACTACGCAAGCTCACCAAGACTCCAGCCCAAGTTATACCAAGGGACACTTTATTTCAAATGGCAGCAGGATTTAGATCTTGAAGCATAGTCGTGATGGGTGGTCAAATAGAGAATATGGTACGTCTTAAGTATACAAGTATACTCACGATGCCAGTTTTTTTCTATAATCTATCTTATGGCATTATATACACATGTATATATCAAAATATATAGATATGTATGAAATTACTTCAAAAATATTTCAGTGTCTACTGAAAAAAACACAGAAAATTGCGTTCATTTGAATTAACTAAAATGAGTTCACAATCAATAACTTCACAATCAATGGTGATTCGATATTTCGAAGTTGAAGTATGATATTGAATTCTTTGATTGCAGTCAATTCGAAAAAGTTTTCCTCGCGACTTCAATGACTGCAATCCAAAATCATTGCATTCTTTTTCCTCAGAATCATAAGCTAACAATCAAAAGATATGTTTAAAGTTTTGTATTCAAAGACTTTTTTTATAACATACTTTCTATAAAATCACTGCATTTGATTATTTCAAAATTTCTCCAACATGTTTTTTGTGTTTCAGGAAATGGATACAAACTGATCCTCGTAGAATACCACGTCGTGGTGAGCGTGTACCATTTATTGTCACAAATGGCCCACCTGGTGTTCCACTTATAAAGTTAGTGCGCAGTCCCCATGATGTTTTGAGCGACGAGGGACTTAAGATAAATGCCATTTATTACATAACAAAAGCGATAATACCACCACTTAATAGATGTCTTTTGCTTATTGGTGCAGATGTAAATGAGTGGTAAGTTATATCTTAACATTTTAGTTTAAGTAAATAGTAAATAAAAACAAAGATTCTGCCATCTTATTATCAATTCCGGCAAAGTGTTGAGACTCTGGCTCTAATAATGAAACATCCAATGACCGTGAAAATGATGTCCAATATATTAAATGAAAAAAAAAATGTGGCGCAACATCTACTTTGAGAGATAGAGCCTAGCTTCATCATTTGTGAGGACGGGGGTTGGACCTAGAGTTTATTGCCGGCTCCGAACGGCGCCAGAAGCTTCTATTGACGAACACGAATATTAAAAGCTAGTATGAGTATATGAGAAGACACAATCGCGTCTAGTTCGTAGGCATTTTCGCTTGATTATTCTAAATTTCTTCGCGCTCACTTGGTCCTTAAAATGGAGCCAGTGTAGTCGTCACATATTCGCTTTTCGGACTACCTCCACATCTTGGTATAATTTCCCCTCCGTTTGCCGTCTTCGGATACGAAGCCAACTATTCGAAGAAGAATTTTTCTCTCGAAATTTTTCAAAATCTGCACTCGGCTCCGTATAGCACAACTGGCTTGAACAATGACGTATTCCGATTTTTAATTTTGAAGCCTTTGACGAAATTCTCTCGAAATTGTTCAAAATCTGCACTCGGCTCCGTATAGCACAACTGGCATGAACAATGACGTTTTCCGATTTAGAATTTTGAAGCCTTTGACGGGTGCAATCTTTCTGTTTTTGCATACCTGATCCTATCCATCGTATCTCCTGGATCACGGTTATATCTGCCTTGAGGACAGATTCAAGTTTTTGAGCAGCATCAGGTTTGTACAGCGTAACATACGTTCGTCCCGTGGACGTTCCGAGACGTGATCTCAAATGAGGGGTCCATTTTTATTCTAGGCATATTGTTCTAATTTTACGTAGTAAGGAAGTTACCCCGACGGCACAACCCCCAAACTAGAGGACCAGTTTTTTTTTTTTTAAACCCCTGGGACGAGGGATAGTACTTAACTTATATCGGTAACCCGCTTCGGTTTTGTAAGCGCTGCTGTTGGTCCAAATGAGGGCTCATTCGCAGCCATCTGACTTATTCTTGGAAATCAGATTATAAGTTTAGCAAATCGGGTCCGGATGGACACCAACCAGTACCCGATGGCTACCACGGGAAGTAAAAAAAACACAATTAATGTGTAGTAAACAGTTACAACACGGCATCGCCGGGTTGACGCCAAACAGCGCCTACCCTGTTACAACAGCATCCATCTCTATCTTGATTGAGCGATTGAGTTTTGATGAAAAGTTTTTAGTTTGTGAGCATTCAAATATCAATAACTGCTGAAGTTCATTTAAATATATGCTCGAGCAAAATGTTGGGGACAAAGTGGGGTATGGATAACTGTAGAAAACTTTCTAAGAGAAATTTTTAGCTTTTATGAGAGTGTTTACATGAAATATTTATAGTAACAAAATTCTTTCATTTAAGGTTCACGAATCTGCCGCGCAAGGTCCTGTTCACTCCTGCGTTGTCCGTAGCCACTGAAGTTATCAGCACAAATGGTTCTAAGAAAAGTACGATTTCACAGTATTTCTCGTCAACAAATTGTATGATAGACTGTGGACGGCAAACAAAGCAGGGAATATGTGCCTTCTGCTCAGTGGACGCTACCAAAAGCGTGGTAACCTTGGAAGACAAAAAATCGAAACTACAAAGGGCATACTATTTAACGCAAATGGTAAATATTTATAAAATAAAAAAACTATCGTTTTATCTCGACATCTTTTTTATTTGTTCAAAGATGTGCCAAGCTTGCTGTGGACGATCTTATTCTACCAATTGCTCATCTCTTGATTGTCCAGTATTATACGTTCTCGAAGTGAAACGGCGCGACTTAGCTCAGATTAGTCACATTCAAAGCATAATAGACGAACGGTTTTAGCTTTAAGATTGAACGTATTACTTAGTATGCTTTTGCAAATTTGTACAATAACTTGTTTTTTATTTGAAAATTATTTTTAAATATACATATCAGAAACAACTTCAAATCAATGCGATGTTTGTATTGCACTACGTAGCTTGGAATCCATTTCAGTTTAATATTGTATTGCAGGGATGACTCGTACTGGAAGGAGGAGATATATGAATATATTCAAGATTTGAAGCCGTTAACGCAGGCCAGTGGTAAGAGTGAATTTTATTCTATTTCAGACAATTGACATCTGACATACAAGCAAATATTTTGATAGGTCTCAATTTGTATTGGGTTCATCACAGATTCAACACAATATACAATGTTCAAAAGAGTGCAAGGTTATTTGAGAATGAACGTCTTCCAACAGGTACAGTATAATTTAATTATTATTAGAAATTTTCATGAACTCTCAAAAAGTATTATTGAAAATAAAAATGATCTGATTTAAATAACTCTCCCCCACGAAAAGCCGCTTAAAGAAATTAAAAAAGACTCTGAGGCTCTGACGCGTCCACCTGCTTGCCTTTCAAGCTGCAGGGACTGTTCAAAATAACCTTTCAAATAATGCTTCTTCATCGTCACACCATATTTCTGATTCACCAAATCTAGATAATACTGATAAATCTCATCCCTCTATCCTCAACAAAAACTTTGTACCAGTGAATTCGACAAAAATTATCTACAGCTTAAAAAATGATAGGTTCTGACTCTTTTGCTTCTCTTCGCGCGTTACCTATATATACTTGTAAAAGAATCCAGGCCCGACAAATAATTCACCCGAGCAAATTTAGTTTTTTTTAATTCAAAAAGACACTGACCTTTTACACATTAAGTTCATGACATTCAAACTAAGTGTTACTGATCATGTAATTATTCTTGGGGACTTTAATTTAACTTATGTTGACTTGGTATTTGATCGCCGACTTTTCTCATATAATGTTTATACGGATTTTGAAATAGAAAAAAATTTGATTATTTTGATAAAAATGATTTAATGTAAACTAATTATTGCAAGAATAATTTCAATCGTTTCGACTTTTCTATTAAAAGAACACATTTCGCCGTTTCAACATGGCCTTGTCACAGGAAGATCAACTTCTACTAACCTTACAATCTTTTCAAATTTTGTTCTTAACAATCTTAAGAAAGGAAAACAAATCGATGTTTATTATTTTGTTTTTCAGTAAGCGTTCGATAAGATATTTAGTTTGTCCGTTGATCAAGTCCTGTCGAATCCATTATTATGGTGATATGCGGTGTCCCTCAAGGAAGCCATCTTGGCCTCCATCTATTTCTTATTTTTATAAATGATATTCCTGAACGCCTATTATTTTAAGACTATTTAAAATTGTTCAGATGCATTAATTCTGTTGAAGATTGTTTTCTCCTTCAAGAAGAACTTAAAAAACAAACGGAATGGTGTTCTTTCAACAAATTATCGTTGAACATTGCTTTATGTCAATATTTTTTTATTTTATAGCAACTACTGACCAATTTTCTTTGATTACAATATTGATAGCCAAGTACTTGAAAGAGTTTTTGACAAAAATGATCTTGGTTTATTTTCGATCCCAAACTGTATTTTGTTAAACAAATTGAATTTACGATATCAAAGACAAATTCAATGTAAGTTTTTATAAAACCAAATTCAGAGGACTTCAGGGATCCTTATACCTTAATTCCGCAATATAGTTTCTATGTTGGGTCTATTTAAGGATATTGTTGTATTATATGGAACCCATTTTATAGCGTTCATTCAAATATGTTTCGAATGATCCAAAAACAGTGTACAATGTATATAATTTAGAAATGTGGTTTGAACATTGAAACTTCAACGTTTTCCACGAGATATAAACTACTTGGAATTCAATCAATTGAATAGAGACGTAAAATGTTCTCGTCCATGTTCATAAGTGATATCTTGACCCATCATAAAAGATGTCGTGCTCTTTTGTCCTTGATTGATCGAACATAATTCGATTATATTCGCCTCTAATCGTTTATGAAATACAATTCGTTTACGTTCGCATATGGAATATTTATTGGTTTTCTTTTGAAAAAGGCCGACTACGAAAGAATAAAATCTAACTCAAGACATTATTTTGGGCGAATTTATGACATCCATTAAACTTGACTTGTGGTAAATTCTGTTAACGATTTGTGGTGAGACGATCTTTTGATTGGGCTTCATTTTATTTATTTTTCGGCTTATAACCGCTTAACTTTAAAGTCAAAACTTTTATTCTTAGGTTGAACTCCGAAAAATTTAAATAAAATCCAGTTCTTTTAATTTTCCAATCCACAATCCATCAAAGCCAAAGTGATAAAAAATCACCAAAAGCCTTTTCCAAAAACAGCAAGTAATTAGATAATTATTAGAGTCGCAGACTAACCTTCCAGCATTAAACATCGTGTTTTTCTTCTGTCGGCAGTTCCTTCGGTTTCTGTATTTTTCTTTTCGTGTAAGTTTGTTAGTAAGTTCTTGTAAGTGTTTGTAAACTTTAAAAAATGCATTAATGCGGTTATCACTAAGTACGGTTCAAACAAAAAAATAACCTTAAGCAATTCGTGCCCTGTTTCAACAACGTTATACAACCGCTTAAATTCCTCCAAAAGAATTGAGTATGCCCGATCCCTCATTGACGCTAGTGAAGCTGAGGTAGTGTCGGAAGTGAAATCATAAGATTTGTTGTAGAGGATATACCTATGTACCTTTTAGGAATCCATGTTGCTTTGAGGTAAGTATGGATTTGCTGTGAAAGTAGAATATACAGCAGGGATAATAAATGTGCCCTTCTAAGGAAGACAGATTTCTGAAATAAGGTTGTAATTGGTATGGATTGAGGGTTCGCGCACTTTCTTAGGCTGCCCATCTGAGCCAGGCGAATAGTCATCATTTAGGCTATTCAGTTTTTCAATCACGTCAGTAGTGGATATAGTCGATATCGACTGATAATAAGGAGGTTTGTTCCCGGATATTCATATTACGGAAATCATTTGAATCAGGAGGAAGTACGTTGCTAGTAAATGATTGACTGAAGAAGTTAGCGAAGAGGTCAGAAATTATATTTGAGTCTGGAGAAGATGTGCCCGAGTATTTAAGAGTTTCGTTTTGAGTGAATAAACCAATGAAACTGCTTAGGGTCGGAAAGATGGCTAACCTGCATTTGATCAAGATTATAAGATATCTAAGTAAGTCTGTTGTATTATAAATCTACGTATATTTAAAAGCACACTTAAGAAATCAATTATTCAATAAAATGAAATAAGTTCTATATAACTTTTTATTATAAATAGATGATGAGAGACACATCGTTAAAATTGCTGCCAAACGACAGCAAATAATTTTTGTCAAGAACGTGGACAAGCTTTTAACAATCAATCCAGAAATCGAGATACTTTTTAACGCTAACAGTATCATATGCGCCCCTATACTTAATAACGAAAAGAAATTGTTGCTTATTTTGGAACTTTATAAGACCGACAGACACTCGTTTTTACAGGAAAGCTTAAAAATAACTTCTTTTAATATTAATTCAATACAATTATGTTTTTGTACAAGCAGAAAGACTTGGAATACACTTTGGAATTCCTCAAATGGTTTACGATCTGGATTTCGCAGCGATACGTATATAATCAAGAGACAAACGTTTTTAATATTCGTGAATCGTTGATGGTTTACTTGTTGGAGTACGTAAATGAAAGCATTTCTTATGAAAAGTTTCTTTCTCGGTTCTTGGTAAGTATCAAATGTTATTTGTGTAAAAGATCTCGTCATGGATAAAATAATAATAGGCATACTGCAAGATGCACTTAAAGGTGCACAAATGGTTTCTCTATGAGCAAGACATTAAAACAGAATTCTGTGATTTTTACGAAGAAATAAATCAAAAATTAACAAAAACAGGAAACAGATTAAAGTATGTTAATGATTTCATGTTCAAAATTGATGGTTGCTGCTAATTTTATGCAGATTTCTTAAACTCAATACATTTTGCCATTATGTTTGGGAGAACAGGCGTTCACTAATTGTGACTGTAGACGCTGTGTGTGACCAGTTGGACAAGGAAATCAAACAGGACCCACAAAACCCATTGAGATATATGATTTTCTATCCTCTTATGTATGGTTACCAGTTTCTGGGTATTTTAGTCTTCGGTAAAAATGAAGATGAAGGCCAACTTAACTTTACTGAAGACGACGAGTGGGTTGTTTCCATAATGGCTTCGCTTTTGGGCGATGCTCTAATTTACAGATATATAAATCAAGAAAAAGGAAGAATGGTAAGTTTAATTGATCTGTTCTCTCTTATTATTTCTGCTGAATTATAAAAACGAATGAAGAATTTAGGCGATTCTATCATATATGGATGCTTGACATTCGTAATCTTGCTCAGATCAGCTCTTCGTGTATCTGGTCATTTTTCGAATTCACAACTTGCATCTGTCTTCTACTGTGAGGCAAAGTTCTGATCTTGAATCATTCCCACTCTATTGGATCAAGACTATCAACCTTTCCGGATTTTGAGCATTTGTACGGGGCATGCGATTTACTATATAGTTCGATTTTTGCTTGCGACGGTAGTGTCGAAAAAAACGACTTCTGCCAGTTGCGAACGCCTTTCTATTACTGGTTGCTCTTGTTGTTGGTCTGAGGCTAATGAGGATCTATATCTTTTAATTTGGCTTTTTGCACTACATCCAAATATCAAGTACTGGAAATATCTTCTATTTTTGCCCACTTCACATAACGGTACAGAGAAGCCGACGTAAAACTTTTCTCGGAAGTTTTCATATCTGATCTGCTTTCTTACAAAAGTAGCAATGTTGTTCCAATTTGAGTCTGGACTCCTACTAGGTACAACTAGGTACATTGCCAATTTGATTCGGCTCTACTTTCATCGTCCTCAAAAACTTTTTGATGGCGAACTGGGTATTAAATTGTTCCTTAACTTATTCGCAGTGTTTTTTCATTGAGACTTTCCGAACCAAATTAGGCGAACATACGTTATATGTAAATGTGCCTAATGACCGTTGGTGTTTTCGGATCTGTTTTTTTCATGATCCTTTTATTTGTTGGACGCCAGCGATCGAGAATGGATCAGAGCCTGAGACAGAGCTCCCCCCCCCCCCCCAAAGCACGCAGCTCTCAGTTTACGATTGCTTGATCCTTGAACTGAAGGTTCGCTTTTCCCGTTCTTGAATCTTGTGGCTGTGGTTCGAAGACTCTCTTGGCTGGATCATTACTGTCCATTTTCTCGATGTGGCCGAGCCAGTGTAGTCGACGAACTTTTGCTTTACGGACTTTATCCACATCTTTGTACAGCTCGTCAGTTCACGGTAATGCCTGCTCCTCCATTCGCCCTCTTCGCAGGTAAGACCATATATCCGAATATCCGAAGGATTTTTTTTCGTTGAACTCCGTACAGAACTGTAAAATGGTTCTCATATGAACAAAAAACACAATTTTGAGAGACTTTCTTTGTCCAAGCGATGTCAAGGCATTCCCGATGTCCGTTGTTTTTTTTCTTCTTTCGAAATTCGCTTATAATTATAGTCCTGGCGTGTTGACTTCGACTTGCTTCCAAAGTACTGGCGTCTCATTACATTAAGTAAAATTAAGACCAGCTGTGACTGGATGCTCTTATATTCTTCGCTGAGGTTTTTTTGCAACTGCTTCGGAAGACGTTTTCTTTGGGCGTTAATTGCATAGATAGGAAGGAAGGTAAATACTTTTGGTATGTTGAAATTTTTGCTGAGTTAAATTATTTAATCTGGCTGGTAGAGGAGGGAATCTGAATTCCGGACATTGCGTTTCACAATGCCAACACAATGAACTTGATCCACACTTCTTACCCTAACAAATACTCCGTTGATGTCCTGACGCGAATTTTGTATACTCCACCCAATTTGAGAAAATATTCGTAAGAGAATTCTTTGGCAATTTAAAAACAAGACGGCCTTAACATCTTCTTTAAGAGGTTTAGCTACTTTTGCGTTAGTGACACGAACGCCGCCGCTGATATGCTTACAAATATTAATCTCCAAAGCATGAATGTCTTCATTTCAAATAAGTGAGGCCAACAGAACTGCAAAAATACTGCGTCAAAAATATTAATAATTTCACCACTGCGCCGATTCCGACGCTCTTTTCGAATGACACTCGTGCCATCAATACTCTAGGCAAAACTAATTCTCTTGCTTTCGCAGTCAGTTCCGCACTTGAAGATTTCCCTTTTCAACGACCTGTTCTTGTGAGCATCGGACATTTTATGGAACAAGTATTTGGTATTTCGCACTCGCACAGTCGCAAGAGTACTAAAAGCTCTAACCATACATAAATCTTGGTCCAGATTGTATTTTCCCTATAGTTCTGAAGAGATGTTCTTCTACGGTTGCAAAACAATAGCGTAAGCGTTTACATCTGTCCTACTCTTCAAATCTCTCTACGAAAAGGTGTAAAACTGCATTTGTCCATCATCCTCCAATTACAGACCCATAGCTCTTGCGTTCCTTCAGTCTGATTATAGTCAGCTTGTGAAATATCTTGAATCACGAAAAGTCCTTAATGTCCGGCAGTATGTTTTTCATAACAACAAGTCTACAAGTGATTTGCTGCCCTGTCCCACCGAAAATTGGAACCAATCTTTACATGATTTCGGTGAATCACTCGTCATTTAGGCATTTCTGCAATTCACCATATAAGTGCTGGTGTACCCCAAGGCTCAGTGTTGCCTCCGACTCTCTTTTTAATTTTCATTAACGATTTCTTGCCTACCACATCTAAATCAATATGTTCCTTCGCCGATAATAGTACGCTTAGTTCCATAAAAGCGTTCGATGATTCATGCCCCTGCTGGAGCTGCACTTCTAAAAGCTTAACTCGTTAAATTATGATATCGAAAGTATTAGAAAGTGGGGACTAGCCAACAGAGTCACAATCACAATGCTGTCTTATGTCATTTAAAGGAGACCCTAATACCTAGCCGTATTGTCCATGAATGGCACTTGCATGGAAGAAACCGAAAGCCACCTTCAAACTTCTAGATAGAATGCAAAAGCGAACTATAAAACTTAAAGACGCTGACCACATATCGAAATCAATACACTCGTTGGAACATGTTTATTTCTTTTCGTTGTTTTGTTGTTACTACTTTCACCAAAGCTCCGACGAAATAGCTTATTGCAATTCACTGCCAACATCCGCATTTAATCGATTTCTTATCAGCCTTAAGACTACTTTCGGGTGTATTGTGAACACTTTGAATATGGAATGTGTAACCTCTATTTAGTTTTCCTTTGCACTGCAACCTACAACAATTCGAAACCAATGTGCCCTCGAACCTTCTTTCGCTCCCTCTCACTCCTCCAATCCCTTAAACATATGCATTATATAAAAACTGTCTACAATTTGTAATTATCCTATCAACAAAGCTTTTGAGGAGGTTTGATTCATTTCAAGAAAGTAGAAGCGTAAATTCAGATTCGGTTTTTCTGGAAAATATAACTCACCATTTGCACCATTTTCTGTCTGTAAGGTTTAATATTAAAAAAACAGATAATTATTAGAATAGAATATAGGGTTCGTAAAATAAGACAATTTGGGAAAGTGATACGCATTTTACCTTCAACTTATCAAACGATTTATTATGTGGAGGTGGTAAAAATATTCTATAAATATACCAATTGATCTTAAATAGATACATCTGAATATGAAACCAAATTTCAAACCCCTGTAAGCTAACAAACATTTTTCCTGAAATATTTAAGGCTGCTCAGACAGAACTTCGACGTCAGACATTGATCAATATGCTCTACGCAAGAATGAGACCGGGATTCATTATAAGTGGCAACGTGAATGTCCCAAAGTCTTTACATCGGTAAAATGTTTACACTTTTCTTGCTGTAATTAAAATAATTAACTTCAGTTTACAGTATTAATTTCGAACTGACCGACTTCAACGATCCCAATCAATTGACATATCTGTGTAAAATGTTTCAAACAACTTACAGTTTCAATTGGGACAGACTTAAGGCATTTCTACTGAGCGTTCAATTATCCAACAATACTTACCCCTATCACAACATCCAAACTACATTCCATATTGCACGCACTGTGTACTGCATAATATACCAGCTTGGGGACAAACTGGCGCAGTACGAGCGGGCAGCTCTCATGATAGCTGCAGTCATTTATTATAGTGGTCACAATGGCCTTTCTAATCAAGTAATGAGGAAAACCAAACATCCTCTTACAGAAATCTACAAAACCTATATGAAAGAAAATCACCGAGTCTGGATGCTGCATCTATTGATTAAAGAAACCATGCTCTTGTCCGACAAGGAAGAGGCAGACATTATAATATCAACTGCCTGTGCACTTCTGATGCAATCAAAGAAATACGAGTCCAAGGACTTTCGTTTGAAAATAACCAAAATGCTCGATTCTGGAAAATTCAATCAAGCAAATGCTATTCATCGTTTATACGTTTTGTTGCTCATATTGAGAGTTGGAGTGCATGGTCGACATATGCAACCATTTAATGTGGAAAAACAACTTCGCAATGATTATTATGAGGATATTCTGCGCATGGGAGACTTGGCAAGGAGGCAAGGATACGAACTTTCCGATCAAAAGAATCGAGAGATGAAATTCAAAGTATCTCATTTCGAAATTGATTACATTAAGAACTCGGTTTTACCAACTTTGGAGATCTTGACGCGTCTTTTCCCCGAGACGGATGAGTTAACGGCTATGCCAAAGTGAGTGCTTTTTAAAATGCATATATACATAATTACTTGTTTTTACTAATTTTACCGTTACAGTGATGTTTTGAAGGCACATAAAATTTTAGTTAATGCTGGTAACAAGAAGCTTTGGGACCCGGAAGCATGTATGCGTAATAAATAGTATAATACAAATGATCGATATATGTTAAATAAAATTTTACGGGCTTGTGGGAGATTTTGTCTACCATGACAATCAATAAATTTCTCAATTAGGTGTTTGTATTTTTTTTTTGTTTTTGTATTTCAACATAATTTATAATAGACATTAAATTATCTTAGGAATATACAGTATACTGACTGAATTCAGGATATTAAGAGATTTGATATATACTTATTATAAAGAGGTAAGGATAAATTAATCTTCGAAACTACCCATCCGATTTCAAAAATTCTTTCAACAATACAATTCATTGGAATTTCAGAACGAACATAGGCTATAAATTATCTCATTAAAATAAAAGGCTCTTTCGTGACGACTTATTATGTAAATAAAAAAGATCGAGCGAATGCGTTTTTTGGCAAACGCTGTTTTAACGCTAGTAAATATTAAATTGCTTTCTATAATTTTTTTTTAGAAATCTATAAGTTCTACAAATAGGTTCGCGATGACACATCTCTATAAGTTAAGGTTATGGCACAATTTGATAAAGCATAAAAGTTTTTAAGTTGTTTAGTTTGTATCAAGGGGGTTATCTTCGACACGACTCACCCGAATTTAAAAACTTCCACCAATACTTACAACGGAATTCTGGAATGAACATAGGCGCTAGTAGCGACAACAAATTTAAGTAAAGTTGTTGAAAAAGCGGAAATTTTTCGTGAACGCTGTGGTTACGGTAAGCGATATAAGTTTTAGAACCGAAAAGCTATTAAAATAGTCCGCAATGACATACTATATGTCGTATATGTTTTTTTCAAAAATTTTCAAAATAGGACTAAAAAAATATTTAAAATCAATTTTAATCAGTCACGGTAATTATAAGTAAGTAGAATTATAAGTAAGTAGAAATTTTGTAACATTTTCTGGACAATCAGTTCGATTTTCTGTCAAAGGGTGGTGAGTAAACCTCTTTGAGTCCAATAACTTTTCTACGTACACAAAACCTACACAGACGAAGTCGAAGGTTATGGCTAGTGTTTAAATAAATTCATTCAAAATAGGAAAATACACAATAATAATAAAAATAGGAATAAAAATTAATGCAAAGTATTATTTTCATACCGTTAAGTTAAACTTGGCAATCATAAATTTGTTATATTCAACGATTCTTGCGGAACCAAAAAAATGATTGGCTTAGCAAGCAGTTTATAGAATATTGGAAAAGTGAAAAAAATATTTAGTCGGGGCGGAAATTTGGTAGGGAAATAAAGTTTTTTTCTTGGAATTAAAGAAAAGGATTAAGGTCATTGATTTTCAGAAATGGGAGCGATACCAAAGTTGAGTAAACCTTCAATTTGCTTCATACTATAAGGTAGAGCGCAATTGGACAGTAAAAATGATGGTATATTCGCATGTGTTGGCTGCAATTTTTTTTAGGTGGCTCAAGGCATACTTTATGTAAAAAAAAGGTTAAAAGCTTGGTTGAAGCTTCGTGCGCTGTGGTAAAATCAGGGTTGGGGGTGTGGCAATTGTGAACGACAAAGATGTAATTATTTTCCTCGAATTGTGAAAAATGCCACCACGAAAGCAAAACACGTATACATGGATGTGACACTCCTCTAACAAAAGACTAATGGATGCTTTCGGTGGGTCTAGAATTGACAAAGTCATCCTAGACCTTGCTGGAATCCATTTTCGCGGTCGACTAATGTGATTACGAATTAATTCATATCGGGTTTATTTTATCCTCACCCTGGGTATTTTGGAAATTCAAAGATTAGTGGACATATACCACCTGAAGCATTTCTTCATTTGGATGCATATGGCTAACTTTCAGCCTATAGTTATGTCTACATCAGTTATCATACTCCCAGAAGAGCAACACATAAACGAATCCTCCCAATCCAAGGGATGAAACCAGTATTTGGAAAAACTGCATGAGCATAGCTGACAGAGATGTAAATAATCACTATAGGCCACATTTAAATAAATACTGGTGGCTAGATTGAGTAGCTTACACTTATGCTAAGTCGTTTTAGGTTAAGTCGTCGAGGCTATAAAGCAGCAAAACATTAGAATCGACATTGCTTTCGTAAGTCCCACTGCCTAGGACTCTCAGTGTTGCACTAAGTTTTAACACAAATGGAATTGATGTGTTTCGCATGTTCCTTGCTGTACAAAGCTTTAATCTATGGAAATTCTCGTTCTAATATTAGTATTATCCCCTTCTGGATCCTCACTCTCCGGCTCAAGGAACATCATTACTTTTTTGCAATTTTAGAATCACAATTATTGCACAATTTAATTTCTAATTACAAACCACATTCGAATTCGTTTCGAGTTACATGTGTTTTGAGTTCAACGTCGATCAACAATCTTCAATTGTATTAAGTTACGTGCTAGCACCACATGAAATCATTAACCGTCATGATACCTTGGACACCATGAAGAGTAATTTTATTCATCATCGCAGAAAATTATTTGCTCCATTCAGTGTTTAGTAAATAAAAAAACATATTTAAACAGTATTTTTTATTTTGAAAAATTCATCATTAAAAATGGCATTCTAAGTGTTATATGAGAATAAGATAAAATTGTTATACAAAAAACTGCAGTAAAACATTTCAATATTTCTAATTGCTTTTGGTGGCTGTGAGAAGTTACGTTTAATTTATTACAATATGCAAAAACATAAAGATTTACCATCTTTTATGAATGCAGTGCGAAAACTCATTTTACAATACCCAATCCGCAGAAGTTAATTTATTCATAAATATGGGATAAAAAATAATTTTGATATTGCCTGAGTGCTAATTTGATGAGCACTTAGAACATAAATAAATGTGTTTCTTTTTGTTTCGGACATAAGGCATTTAAAACTACAAACAAACAGATAATTTATCATAAGGATACGTGAATGGGATCCAGTTAACAATAACCAATATCCGAAAAAATACAAAAAAAGAATATTTAATTAACATGCGTTCAGAGGCGGATGCATTCAATTAAATACAATTTTAATGTAAGGTGGGAACTGTGTTAAGAGATAAACTCTACATATCCATATCGAACATAAGGGTATTCTTAGAAGATTCCAGATCTGATGACTCAGATTCGATACGTTTACGCATTTGATGCGGATTCCCGTTTTTGTCCTCAGTTGAAAGATCAAGTCCACTATCATGCTTTGAGCATTTCATATCATCGCCGCGTTGTTTTAGATACTGCTCGTGATTACTCGGAGACTGTAAAGGATAAAATATAAAAATTATTATTAATTTCGATGCAACAACAGTGACAAAGAAAATATATCTATTGTACATACAAAAATTTGTCTGCACATAGATGTTAAACTATTATGATTTACTAATGCGTACCAAGGTCGCCTTAAAAACAATTTTCGTTTATATGATGTATAATTCCTTCCATTCATTTACATTCAGTGTAATTCAGTATAAATGTTATACGGTCTCACAGTATTTTGATATTCATTGTTTCTTTTTTGTAATAGTGCAGGTGCTCAAGGGGATGTGTGTACCCTTATAATGAGTTTACACAGTGATCATTGTACTCCATTTTAGACAGAATAAATGACTTAAAAACTGTAGCTAAGTCATTTCATTGCATTTTTGGTGACATCGAATATGTGGTCATTCAAACGTAAGTCAGAATTGATGCGCATACCAAGCATTGAAAGTTTTGCGGTTTCATCAACGCAAGTGCCATTCATAGAAAATGGCTGGGTAGAAGGGATTCGCTTTGATGACATAAGACAACATTGTGTATTGGAAGCATTAAATACTACTCGGCCATCTTGGGTCAGTATCAGTAGATAATAAGTCAAACATGCGTTGCCATTCAATGCCCATTTAAGCGAACTAGAGACTACACTTTGCGGTTTCAATAAAAGTGACACAAGCCAAATCTTCGTGGGTGAAGATAGATTGCTCAGATTGAACAAATTGAAAACATAAGTGTAATCCAGCGGTTAAATTTGCAGACGAAGGCTTGTTAAAATTGAGAGAACGGCGGCGCTTATATGTCCGTCACCTTTTTTAAGAAAATAACAGAAAATTTTCGTCGAAAAGAAGCCGAAAATTATATTGATATGAGGTACATTCTTTGATTATGTCTTTTTCATTCATAAACTTTCGGTTTGTTTGATTGAGTACCAACGTAGTCTTGCCACAAGTTCTGTTACACCGTTTCCAGAGCTCATCTTTCAAAACTTCTTGAGGAAATAGAACCATTAATCGTTGAGGAATACCAGCCAATTTGGTTTCATTTTGCGATCTACAAAACATGGTGTGGGCGTTTAAAAGAATCGAGTCGCAGTAATAGTGTTACTTAAGTGCGGAAAGAGTATTGGGCACATTTTCGAGTTGCTGTAACAACTCGGCACGTGGAGAATATTCTGGAGTAGAGAGCTGGCCAAGTAGTGGTTGCCCGCGCGACATCCGTATGAGTGCAGTAGTAAAATCAGTGCTGAACGAATTCGGACAAATTCGGTTATGAAGAAAAATATCATGTCCAAGGAACTGAATGTTAGACTATCGTCGGTCCACGGCTTATCTCTCAACTCCTCAACTCAAGAAAAATAGACTGGAGATCTCTCTAGCGATTTAAGTAGTAGCACGCGGACAATGGGCATGAAAAAATTCAGTTTACGATGAGATATTTTTTTTTTAAAGTGCTGTCTGATGTTTCCCTTGCCTTGTTTTTTAGTTTCGAAACATGAAAATTGAATATTTATTTGATAATACCTTAAACAGTCGTTCATAAGGTTTCAATGGGCAGAAACAAAATCTACCTATCTAACACCAATTCAACATCCACGAAGACAAATTGCCGTTCTAAGCACAGATATTGACAGGTTAAGGAATTGCACATGAATTACTCGACAATATGAGCATCGAAAGCTGATAGTCATTCCAGCTTATATAACACGTTCATATTCATGACAATTATTCCAAAGAATTCGGACAATTACATCCGCACGAATGAATCAATTAATATTCTCGAATTCACTTCCAGGAATCATTTCCAGAAATGACAATATTAAGGAATATAATAAAGCATGAGATTGCGTAATTCCAATTTTCATTTCAATCGGCGATGACACAATGATGAAACGAACAAGATGCTTTACTAACAGGACAGAAGGTAAGGACCAAGTCAACAGGTATCCAATATTGTCTACCAAATTATAATTAAAGAGGCCTTGAAAAGGACAACTTTCGTAAATAAAAATTAGATTTCTCTTAAATCAGTGCACGTTTAAATTTTGTTTTGGTTGCCGACCTCAATGGCAGCACGATTCATATCTGATTTGCAAAGATAAATTCAGTTTAAACCAGCTAAGCTATAGTATAAAAGTCGAGAGCATTTCTATTTATCTTCAGTTTCCTGTTCCAGTTAAATGCTTTATAAAAACATTAATTTAGTCCAATATTATTTGTCGATAAAGTTCCGTATATTATTGTTGAAAAACTTTGATACACATACACGACGTTTCAGTTTCAGGTAGAATTTTTTAAGACTTTTACAATGCATAAGATTGTTAAAAAATGTGTGCCACATGATAAACAACTACATGCTAACATAAGTTGATTACTAAATGGTGATTTTACTGATGTCAATCTAATCTAATTAACACGTTTGATTAGAACACAAATAATGGGTCACAGATATATGCTATTCGTATGATTTAAATTCGTGAAGCTGTCTAGGTTCATGTCTATGTAAACATATTTAGACTTTGGTAAACAATCAACAACTAACTATTAATAGAATCGCTGCTTAGATTATCATGCGCAATGAAAGCTCTGTGTCGTCATTATATTATTATAATCAGCAACACCACTTACCTTGTTGTCTTCATAATCTGCAGAATCGCCCTCACTATGACGACGCTGAAGAGCACGTTTTTTGTTCCTCTTTTTCTGGTTCTTCTTTCGTTGACCCAAGATGCTCGAGTCCAAGCTAAAAAAAGAATAAAGAACGCAAATGTTTTATTTATTACCGATAGCCCTGGTAGCTAGTGCTATTCCTTTATATTACTAAGTTAATTTAATTACTTACTAATAAAGAATTAATAATAATAATAATTTGCCGTCTACAATCAGAAATATTCACACTTGAGTTATAAAAGACAGGCACGTCGTTATATAAGTTGAGAAATGAGCGAGGGTGATTTTTTTGAGTTGATTATTTGTTTTGTTTTTTGTGCACGCAAAAAGATATAAGATCTCTTTATGAATTAAAATCGTATATGAATGCTTTTGTATATGCTTTGATATCGTTCACGACCAAGGGACAATTGTTGTTTGTTGCGAATGAAAATTTTACACTTCCGCCAATCAAGTCAAATGAATTTTAAACTATTATAATATAAGAGTATTGAGCATTGTTTGAAGTGGACTTACCGAAATACTTGCTTCTTTATGACCTCATTAAATCTAACAGTCTTTTTGCAGCTCTCCGAAAGACTTTGGTGGGGAGAATGCTCCTCTGGAATATCACTGAATGACTGCGTAAATCGCAGCCCCCCATCAACGGAGCACTGGTATGAACTAGGCTCATCGATTGATGAACAACTATCCGATATTGTGCTAGCATACCGGCTAAAGCGCTTAAGGATTCCCTTAAAACTAGGAGCACTGTGATCACGGCACTCTGAATAGCTTCTTTGCTTACGATTAACTGGTATTTGAATGTTGCCATCTCCATTCGAATTCATACGTTCTGGAGATGAATCAGACGAATTTTTTGTACCATCGGTATCATTGATGTTATCACTGTTGTTTTTATTGTCCTTGTTTGTTTCGGTTTTATTCGAATGAACATTTTCTCTGGCGGCACTTGCTGAATTTTTTTGCTGCTCTTGCTTGATATCATCACAAGCGGACTCCGATAGAGAGCGACGTTTCTTGTTTTTCTTTTTGTGTTTCTTGCTAGTTGCCACTGCTGATGATTTCTTTATGTCGTCTACATCGCCATCATCACCGAAATTGTAATCACGCAGACCTTTTGGTTTTATTTCAATTTCAACAGATTTCTCATCTTCTGACCGTTCCACTGAGATCTCTAATTGCGAAACCTCATCATGAGGTTTGGCTAGTTTGGAGCTGTTCGTTATAAACTTCTCTTGAATTTTATATTCCTTAACATCAGCCTTATCAAGACCAGCATAGTAAGATTCGATGTTTTGGAAATCCTTAAGACTTAAGTTTAGAACGACATTATTATCCCATGCTTCTGCTTCGATTGAATCAATCTTTACTTCGCTCTCTTTTGGAAATTCAAAGTAAAATGCATAATGGACGGGATAGTAGCCTGCACCAATCGAGGTGAATTTTATGTGGAAAAACTTTTCATCTTTTATAAGCTCTATTGAGTCGTTCTCAACGTTATGCACATGTAGAACAATTGCGATGACTTCATCAAGGACATTACAATCGAAATGCTGCGCAAAGGTATACTGTATATTGTTCTTAAGGAAAAATGTTGGATGCTTAACGACTGTTGTAGTGAAAGTAGGTTTCGGTTCTGTGGATGAAGAAAACAAATCAAAATATCAATATTTGTAAATACTAAAAGATCTAATATTAAGAATCGAAAAGGAGGTTGACATTGAAAAAAAATAAACAAGTTTAAGTGCATTGCGCCAGACACAGGTTTTTTGTCAAACTACACAGCAACAGTCTTGGTTAAGTAATGATTCAAAGTCCTTAGGCGCAAGTAAATAATTTTTATATGTGAATCAACTCTTCGAAGTAAAATTTAATGTATTTCAATTTTATTAGAAGCGGACTGGATTTCTTTAATTCAAAGCCTCAAATTGCCTTATTTTCACCAGAGTACTTCATCATAGAACTCAAAAATTTAATCTAGGACTATTACAATAAAATTGTATGAACGTGTGGACGTCCCATTTGTAAAAAAAAGTTGTAAAAAAAGTGGCGCATAATTAGTTAATATTTCCTTGTTCAAAGCAGAGACCTCTTTTATTTAAATCGAATGGGATTCATACTTACGCTCGCAATCTCGAGATGGAAAAATGTATTTCAATATTAAACCAAATTTTGTTTGCGTAAAGAAATTGTCATATCTTATAATAATGAACTTTTTGTACATTGTTGGAAGGCCAACATTTTTAACTTATTCTTCCTTAATTTGCGTCGCAAATATACATTTTCTTCCCTAAAAACAATAAAGTAAGGCCGAGAAGAAGCCAGTAGATTTGTGATTGTGGAGCAATCATAGAGAAGGTACAATACCGACGGACATTGTACGGAGGCTGGAAGTTACTGACTGTTTTTTCAGACAAACTCAGTTAAACTGGAGACAATTCTGTCATTAATGAAAGACGTCGGACCACGCTTAAATTTTGTTTAAGAATAATGTTTGTTTATCTGCAAAAGAGTGGGTGAATCTCTTTTTGATGATAACGAATATCATAAAAATCCCAAAAAAAAATTAACAACGAAGAAGACACTTTAATTGCGCAAACGATGATATGATAGGTAATAAATTGTTCATTGTCCAACAGTGACTTTTTTCGAAAAACATGGAAGGAATCAGAAGAAGCCCCAGACGAAAAAATAATTGAACTAATGTATCCGATAGCTTCCCACATACGAATAAATCTTGGAAAACTAGTTTAAAGCCAAAGAGAAGATTATTTCGAATCTAATACCCTTCTCCTTCACTTTTGAGTCAGGCCTTAATAGTGTAATAATAGGCTGGAAAGAGGAAATTGAAGTGCTAAAAACAACGTGGTTGTCGTTTTTGTTGCTTTCAAAAAAGCCCTCCTTCGAGACCATTGATAAGAATATTTTCTTAAGTAAACTTATTGCCTATGATATAAGAGGGATTGGGTTACAGTGGTTTAAATCGAGTCGCAAACAAAGTCTAGAACAAGCTGAGTAAATAAAATATCATACTTAGGAGTAATTATCATTAAATATTATAAAATAAAGTTCCCATGCATGTCTGTCTGAACACGAAAAACGAATTTTGGTCGCTGATCTGTAAATGGCCCTGTAGTATTTTGAATCGCGCTATCATGTTGTGTACTATAAGATTGTAAGCAGATCGCGCGTTCTCAATCGTCGAAAAACTGTTTGTTTTTTTTTTATTTTGATCGTCTCTGCGCACGGTGAGGGAGTCACAAAATTTTAGAGGGAAAAAAATGTATGGAAATCGAACTTCAATGCACTGAACGAACGAAAAGGCCGTTTACGACTTTTTGCTGAAGGCGACTGACGAATGAAACGGAGGCTTTTTCTTCATCGATTATGTGCAACATATAGAAGGAAATACTTATATTCTGACTAAAAGGATAGATTAATCAAACCACAATTCAGCATATTCGACTTTCTTACGGTGGTAAAATATTTGTAAGAGGTTGCATAACATAAAATGGTATTGGCCCCATCACAAGATACCCCGAAAAAAGGAAACAAACACATTATTTGCAAATTTTGAACGATGTTCCAACAGTTGTAGGACAACTATTAGTTAGAAATAACTTTATTCTGCAACACTCTAATGCGTTAATTTATATAAACTACTTAAAGCTTTAACGATCTAATGCACCAATTTGAAATTTCGCAGAAAAATTTATCTTTTTAAGTTTTTCTCTAACATTAATTAGATTTCTCTTTTTCCTTTTTGATAACTTGTTTAAAGATGAACAAGCGACTAGTTATTAAAGTATTTAAAAAAAAAAACCTATCAAAATAAGATTTTCCAATCCGAAAATTGTATTAGTGACTGTTTAGCTTAATCAAATTTCGAACAGCGAAAAAACGTTTGCGGAACTCAAGCCAACATTTGGACAGGACAACATTTGTCAAGTCGGCTAGTTGATAATAAATTAGAATTTGATATGCATTAAAAATACATAAACAAGAAAACGTCTAAAAAGGCGTCCATTTTTAGTAGTATACGAAGCAAAGTATCAACAAAGAGTGCAATAAACATATTCAATGTTATGGTAAAACATCAATTTCGAAAGACGCTTTTTTCATACCTGTCCAGAAAAAAGTTCGTAAAGACGACCACATCAAAAAACCGTCCCATCGCTTTATTCTCTTCTATCCCCAAACTCTTCGAAAGTATTGTCTATAACTCTATGTATTTTGAGTCTATATGAATATTTTCCCCGAAGCGGCATGAACTCGAAAGAGGAAGATCCACAACAAAAAAAAAATCTGCAAGCTCATAGGGCCCTTGGATTTTTTCCGCCCTTCATCGCTTGGATAAAATTTTAATAAAAAATCAACCCCTTATATTCCTGCCTCGTGTGTTCCTCAAGGCAGCCACATAGCACCCATAATTTGTATTCTTACTATTAACGACTTTGAGTGCATCCTTAAAGATTCATACTTGTATCCCGGGTCTTAATCTCTACCTAATACACCGACCGAGAGCAAGCAAGGAGAAGTCCTAATTTTATAAACTGATGTTAAGTAACAAACCTAGCTTTTGAATACTCTTTTGCTGGTTTATTAAAAACCCATAACTGAAAGAATGAAAATTAAGCATTGGCTTGGCTTAAGGGAATGGGTTCCATTATAATTACAGAAGCCACCAACACTATGATATGTATATAAAATTAATTAGATCTTACCTTCGCTTAAAGAAGTATTTACTTCTATCTCCTGAATGAGGCCACTGGAAACTGGAGAGTCCCCTCCGCCTGAATGCATCTCTTCGCGAACATCGCTCTCTACTCCACTATCCTCTCGATAGAAATCCTTCATGCATCGTTCCAGTCCTCTTCCATCCACTGGCAATGTCACTACAAGCTTGCGCTTATCCGAATCGAATTTCGCTGAACCATCCTTATCATTTACAGCATATGGGAGTTCTATATTCAATTTGTACTTGGCAGGCTTCTCGCTAATTAAATAAAGTTTTCGCTCAGTGACGTCCAACGTGCAATCGGCCGTCGACTTCAGCAAGGGCAGTTCAATCTCCACGACCAGCTCCTTGGGAATGGCGACATTCATTTTAGCATCTAACTCGTAGGTCATTTCAGACATGTCCACAGGTCGGCGATGTTTGATTACATACTTTGGCTTGCAGTAGTCTTGCTTCGCCGGCTTGGGGCACACAACAGTTTTGGGTTTCGCATTCGCCATTGGTTTCGGTGGGTAAATGCTGTCCAATGGACTAGGTTCGTCGCTTTCTGGCGGAGGGTTTTCAGATAGTTTTCTTATCACTGAAGCCCGTTGAATGCCTTTGAATTTCATTTTGGGAAACTTTAAATTACTTCGATCCAGTCGAACATGATACTCCCTCTCGACACCATCGCAGGCTGTGTCAATGAGGCACCGCCTAAAGGCCTTATTCTTTTCGGCCAGGTACAATGCGTCCGGATGGAATATAACATCAAATACCTTACACATCACGCCTTTGTTATCGACATCATTACGCGGTGGTGGCAGTCCATGCGGTATGCTCCAATTAAGACCCTTGGTTCCGTTGTCGGGATTGATGCCGGGCGCATTACTCGGAGCGGCAACCTTGTCACACTTGGAAATATTCAGAAAGCACTTGGACTCGCCATTAACAGAAGTTTTCACAACAAATCCCGGTTCAGGGTTAAGGAAGGTAACGTCCACACCACGCTCCTTTTCCAATTGCTTGATTTCCGCCTCGTATTGCTTTCGGTTCTCGGGATCCTGAATCTCCTCGCAATAATCCAAAAACAACTTACGGAACTCCTCCTGCTTCAAAGCTTCACTTATTTTATCAAATTCATCACGAGTAATGTCTATTTCGCTTGAATGTTTATTAGCGGACATGTCACACTATTAACACTGAGTCTACAGAAAATTTCTCTATTTTTTTTTTTCTGATAATTTTCCTCCCCAAAACAAAACAATGATAAAACAAAATAAAAACAAATAGACCACGACGATGAGCGTATGGGACACTTGTTTTTTTCTGTTTTTATTATTATTATTTTTCTTAAATTGTCGTCAATTGCGCAACTTCTAGACAGACAGGCAGGCAAAATCGAGACGAGGAGGAAAATCTCCTATTTTCGTTAATTGAAAAAAATTTCGCTGATAGAAAAAAATATGGGATATAAGTATACTTGCGAAAAACTTGGGCGTGAATTCAGGGATATTGAAATATTTATACGTAGGTATATCGAATGTATTTATTTAGCACAAACCGGTTGGAAAAGTCTTTTATTGAAGATTGATAAGCCGCCAGCACTACACTAGAGCAAGGCGATTCTAGGCAATATTCTGATGCAATATTGATCAAACTTGATTGTTGTATTTAGTAAAAAAAACTCCTTTGGAATCGATTTTTTTTAAATGATTGACGTGGTATTCAGTTAATGTCTTTTATCAAGTGCGCGAAGGGATTTTTCTAGAACTCAACTCAGGGAGACTGTTGATGGTTGGCTTCGGGCCGACGACAAGAAATCTACGGGAACGTGATTATGTTCACCTCGAGCATGGAGATGGATGGAGATGTTGTGTTCTTGTTTCTTTCTGTTGCATGCGTTTTTCTTGTGGGAGCCGATTTCTAATTTGCCGGTTGTAGGAAAAGTTTTGTACTTTTTTCGATGTTGAAAAGGTTTTTATAGACGTAATCAATGCAAAAAAACGTTGCGCGACGTTTGTGTTTGCTTGTTTAATGGAACTAGAGTGATTTTTATCGAGGACAGCTGCTTCTAGTTTTATTTTTATCAGTATAATTTTTTACGGATACAGATAAGCGTGCGTAGGGAGATTTGGTTCGAGCCGATTGGAAAACAAAGTCAGCTGTTTGTTTACTCAACGTATAGTGTCGTTCCTTTCTTTTTTATTGCATTTCTTAGCGTTGTTCTGTACACAGTAGAAATATGTCAAAAAGTCATGAGCCTCAAGTATTGCTGAGAGGTATTTCTAGAGTACCTTTTGTCGTATACCATGGCGTTTTGGAGTAACTCTTTTCGGTATTATAATGCGCGCTTCACATGTCGCTTTAACTGCGTAGCGTTGACAGATTCAAAGCAAAGCAGCTGTTTCAAATATAATGACTCGTAATAGCCACGTAACAAATCCCCGAAACTAGAAGCAGAAGTTCAATTAATTGAGCTTTTGCTTCGCTTTGCCATTTATGATAGAGACATAATTGCCCATTAAAAAATAAAATTGAAAAAAATATAAATGTTATTAAACATATTTTGAAAAAAAAATTAACCCACTTGTGCGGGAGCATGTTAACAAAAAAAAATTATTTATTTCACTAGCAAACGGAGTTTTGAAAATTGCCCCTTTTGTTTCCAGCTTTCTTTTCAGGGTAGCTTTCATCAGAGTTAGCACATATGAAGGAATTTTATCCATCTGGTAAACATCATACGAAATACACATTCAATGGATGGGCGCACAACAGTGACAGTCGCATGTCATTCGAGAAGTAATTTTTAAAAAATCATTTGGCAGTGAAACGTCAGAGCATTGCGTAGCGAAGTTAGTGGCAGTTGTGTGGATGAGTTCATCATCTGAAAATACTTCTCGAGTGAGAGACGTTCATAAAAAACAATTCTCGTTCGACCCAATATTGAGCTCACTTTCACCGTGTGACGTGACTTGGATTCACAAATAGGACCCATGTAGCGCTGCACAAATACATAAATCATTTCTCTACAAAAATTCACTGTTTTAAATCACACCCCCTAACTTATATAGAGTTCGTGATATAAATTATACGAACATATAATAATTTTGCTCTTATGGGATTAGGACTATCATTATATCGCATTTGTGTTTTAATTGCTACATTAGTGGAGTCAGAGCTTTACATCGCGATGGCTGAACTCGGGATCCCGAGAAAACTGATCTGGTTGTTCCTAAAATTTAGGATGCACTGAGTAGTTTGGACCCAAAACCTCCGAACTTTACCAAACATGCACCGGACTCTGTCACTGTCATGTGATTTCTTCAATATTTTCTTGGAACATTAGCTTCAGAAACTATTATTTTGACGACACGAACTAGAAATTCCAGCATGACAAGCCAGAACAGTGATTACTAAAGCAAGGCCACCCACTTGATCGGAATACGATCGCCGAACGATCACTCTATTGAAAGCAACTTTAATTATGGCAGAATCAATCATAAACTAGATTAAAGCCAAAAAAAAATTGATTTGAAGACAGGCGCTTAACCAACTACATCGAACACTTTGGTTGATAGTCTTAATTTAACAATTTTACTTCTTGCTTATTTATGGTCCATTTTGCTGTGGAGCACTTTCCAATGTCATCGTTATAGTGACAAAAAAGCTCTTCTTATGCATCTTTCTTCAGAAAATGTGTTAAAAATTAAGATAACCTGGTCGGTTCTGTCGACCTCATAGAACTTCAGCTATTTCTTCTTATGGATAAAACAGAAGTATATACGTCCAAACCGAATTTGTCAATTGGGTGCCATGCATTTGGAATCGAGTCTCAAATGCATCAAATAAATCACTTAATAGAGATTTGGGAAGCTATCAATGGTCTTCACTCTCTTCTTCCGCATATTTATCTTGTTGAGGAACAATCTCCAACAACAACAAAGCTGTCAAGGGTTTTAAATATATTATAGTTTAGCCTGTACTTACCATAATTGTAAAGTTCTCAGTCATGTGTAGCTGTCTTAAAAAGCTTTCCTAGAGAGGTTATATATTTTATTTGAAAGTTGCACTGAATGGTACTCCGTGTTTCAAAAACGTTCCTAGGTAAAAGACAAATAACAACGTTCTTGTGTTCTTTTGATTTACTCATTCTTGCTTGAAATAGAATTTCATCTCGATAAAAAAAAATTAAAATGCAGCTCACTAAATATGGTTTAAATTTTGGCTCACAGTGTACATTTAGCAGCTCCACGTTGAATTGTTTTAGATTTAGTACCGAATGATTTCCACTTTCTGTGGATGCTATTACCTATGGTTTGTGTACGCAATTAAAACAACATAAATTATTTCTTATCTTATACTCCCACCGGATAAGAAATAGCACAAGCGCAGTGGCTGGATACTTATTGTTAATTTCAAATTTGAATCTGTCCCAAAAACATAATTCAGCTTGCGTGAAATTTTCAAATTATCATATGATAGATTGCTTTTGAACCGTTTGTAAGCAAAAAATATGTGGAATTTAATTCGAGTTTATCAAAGTAATTAAATAAGAAAAAATCAGCAATTCATTTCTCAAATTATTTTAAAAATTTTAAGCTCAGGGCAGTTTTCCTTATCGAACGAGAATATAGAGAAGCTATCAGGTTGAGAGAGTTGAGGGAAAAATAAAGAAAGAAATAAAATCTATCCACGACCAACAATTAATGCAAAAAGTTGCACAATGTCCTAACGGTAGAAAACATTCTAAGTTGTTTTTTCTTAAATGTCCAAAAATAGTGCCTCTTGATCCATTCCATTTCCTGTTCACGCTGACATTCCAGCTATCAGCTCTGAGGACAAAGCAAATTCGCTCGCGCACCATTTTGATGACATTTCAATACTGTCGGATGGATTGCTTCTTAGACCACCATGGGCATGTTCAACATCGAGTCGCTTCATCTTCTACGTATGGGTAGTCGTTTATAAGCGCTTAACTTGAATATAGAACGTTCTTCCTGACATTTTACAACTTAAGGAAGTACAAACCATATTCTGCCTCTATAGCCTCCTTGATCGTCTCCAGTGATGTTCAACCTGCGACTAATTCAGTAACAATTAAGACGTGAAGAATTTTTATAATTCCACAATATCGAAAATAAGCCCCGGAATTCTATCCCAGATAGATTATTGTGGGTTGATTTTTAAAATGTTAGCTCAGTAACTAAACTTGGAGATGCTTTCTATGTCGGAGAAAGGATTCAGTGGTCAGTGGAAGTTTTTGAGGTGCTTCTCAGGAAATCGTTCGTCATTGCATACGGACATGATGTCAAAGCAGACAAGATCAGGCGTTGGGTAAGTGGTACTGGACTCAAATTTATTTCTTTATCCAAAGTAATTAAATATGATGATATGATTAAGGTGGCGGATACAAGACACAAATTCTATCTTTCCTGAAGGTTGCAGCACTCAAAGCACTATTTGTTCAAAACCGCGTCAGACTCTGCACTCGGCGGAAGTCAACTTCCCTTTTAAGTATAATATAAAGACACTTAAGCTTACATGGCCTTACATATTGGAACACATACTCAAAAAGTGCCTTATGTTATGCACTTAACATGAGAAGAACAAAATACCTTAAAATGATTATTTCAGATTTTCAAAATTTTCGAAAAAGCCCGATAAACGCTCTCTAACCGTTGCGGTTATAGTTATTCGATTCGTCGAAAATGGGAAGCGTGTTGTCAAAACTAAAAGAAAGCCTTTTAAAATTAATAAGCAGAAAATTTAAAAGAATTTTGCTGGAATGAATCTTTTTAAGTTAAGATCTCTAACATGTTTTGGAAGCAATAAATTGTCCTCAAAAATATGAGCAGACATATGTTTTATATTTTCTGATCAGTTGAACGGCTTCCTCTTTTATGATGTGGTAAAGGGTAGATAAACGTTTTTTTATTTATAAGAATTCGTGTGTTTTATACAAATCAATAAGTTTCTTAAATTTTGACTGCGCTTGGAGTTGATTGACTTAACGTCAAAAGTCAGCTGGTTTGTTATAAAATTATTTTTAGTTCTTGTTCTTGTGTTGTTGGTGGCGCAACAGCTCCTTTGAAAGACAGGGCCTAGCTTCACCATTTATGTGTGCGTCTTACGTTTTAAGCAAATGGCGGGGTTCGGACCTATAGTTCATTGCCGACTCCGAACAGTCCCAGAAGGTTTGAACTCATCGGAGTGATTGTCAGTTAATTGCGAAAGGTGGAACCATGAAAAGATTTAAATCCGTGTTTCCACACTCAGGAGCAAATACACTTTCTACTTACCATGGATAAGAAGATAAAATTCTAAGTGTATTACGATTTCTAGTCGGTGTTTATTAAAATTCAAGATTGGCTCTGTAAATCTTTAAAAAAAGAAGCAAAAGTTGACATACACTTGAGTATAAAGACTTCAGTGTCTTGTACCTGTAAACAAAATCAAATTCACATAAAATTTCCTCCTCTATGCCCATTAAAGTCGTTTTATCTTTTAGAATTGAATGAAATTAACAATCAATTCGTTTGTGAATATATTTGAAAATATTTCTCCCTACAATTTAATGAACAAATGCAATTCACAAACAAATCGAAAGTGAAATTTCATTAAAAATGTCAACTGCATTTGCAATCAATTTCCCGTTCAATATTGTAGGTTTTGACTGAAATCATAGTTCCTAGAATCCTGACCGAAGTCAAAAGTACACAATGACTTTAAAGTACGTTTTGACAATTTTTTTTAAAAAGTCCTTCATTATATTTCATCTCTTTATTTTGAAAACTAATGTTACCCGCCACACTTTTTCTACATCATCAGTCAGACAGTCAGAAATCAAATAAGGTTGATACATGGCTTGTATGATGATTGTTGATTATGACGGTTCTTATTGTAAAGTGCCTAAAGAAATTTAGGTACAAAATCATAATTTTGCTGTTATGTTGCAGGTTTTTCCAAAAATCATTCTCAAGATATCTGAGGAACCAATGAAGATATCAAAATCGTTTAAGGGGGACTTTGTCTTTGAAATTTTCAAAAATCATTTTATTATATGACGGATTCTTAATCTACATGTTAGTAGAAATAAATCCGTCAAAACGTTTCCCGGATTTTGAACGTTTACGAAATTTTACGCGTTTGAAATTGACACCGTAAGCGCGCTCTGAACAATCACGGGACAGAGCAAGAATCGGGCGCGCGGATAGGCAGGTGACCGACGTAGCAAAAAAGGCTCGGATTTATCAGAGGCTGAACATGAGCAGCCAGAAGAAGAGGAGGGATACCTCTATGGACCAGGCATTGCCGATAAGCGGTTATCATAAACACTTTTGTGTTAACACATTACAAAACTTTAAACGCGTATTTCTCGAAAACACATTTTTAAAAATTGCTGACATTCTCCTGACCACTGTAATTAACATATCGACCTGAAATTTTGAGAGCATACTCAGAAAATATGTTTACATTTTTGCATTTATTATTTATCTTTTTATTCTTTTTTAATTGCCGCTATTTTCCAAAATTTGTACCAAATGAAAAATCCACCCGTCATTTCATGACCAAAGGGTCACAGATTGTTAATATGCTTTGAATTTGTGTTTCAGATCAACAAGAGACAGTGATGTCAGCCGTTTACCTCCCGCCTTTTGAGGACGTGTTTTCGCGGAGCTGCAATCGCCGCCATTTTTTTTTTAGCGTTTTGTATATCATCAACAAAAGCAAAAAAAAAACCGCACTCAAAAAGCTTTACTAGTTTCCTTTAAAAAAAAATTAAATGTAAACAACTGAATGTAAACATTCCAAGGACAAAGGTGGAGGCCACCGTCTGGGTTCGGAGGAGAATTATTACCTCATGGCCGGAGATCTAAATGCCAAACATAGTAATTGGAGAAATCAATCACCAAACACTAGAGGGAACCTACTATTCAATTGGTGGGGTCAGAATAGTGTCGAGTATCGACTCGATTTAAAAGCGACGGATAGTCCGTCTTATCCCAGATCAGGCTCTTACATAGATCTTATGCTGTTTGACGAACGGATACAGCTCACTGACATGGACCGACAGACAATAAACTGTCTTCACACATTCGTGTACGACAGTGACCATTACGGATTTAGTGCCGTATTAACAATTCCCAACGAAATTGCGGAACTGGAGGAGTATGTTCAAACGCATGCTTACAATTACAGTAGGACGCGGTAGACACGCTTCTCCCGAAAAATGACAAGAGCACTCTCTTCGAACTCGCTCAACCCACCATCCAATAGGAATTTGTCGAACGAAGAGATCGACACTTACCTTAAAAGGATGGACGACACAATAAAACAAACAATGGACAGAACAATTCCCAAATACCATCTGACTGACAATGTCAATATATACCGCAATGCTACGATTGACGCTCTACACCGACAAAAGAGTAGGCTACTGACAAGGCTCAAATTACTATACAGACGTTTTACTGATCCACAAAACTCGGAGGTTAGGACACTGAAATCACAGCTTAAAAACCTACAGCAATTAATTCAGCAAAATTACCGTGCTGCAATTAATTCGCATTGGAATAACAAAATCCGGGCTGTTAAACCTAGCAATCCTAGTATGTTCCCGGAAATTAATAAAATCATTCGAAGAAAAAATCAGAATGAGCTTCCGTGTCTTAAGCTCCCCCGAACTACAGACAACGAACAAGTACTTGTGACAGCAGGCATAGATCCAATACAAGCGATCGAAGATGACAACTTTTTTGTGATCGAAGATCCCCAGGAGAAAGTTGAAGTAATAGGTGCGGCGTTTCAGGATGTGTATAAGTTGAATGTTAGCACTCGCCCGAACCATATCTTGGAAAATTGTGTCCTATTGCACAACTTCTACTTGCGATATGACATTGAGTACTGGCGATCGGAGAACACTGGTTTTACCATGTTCAATGACGATAATTTGGCAAATGATGTCATCGCCAATGAAGAGACACATCCACCATTCATATCAAAGGAAGATCTCCTGGTCATTTTCGGTTCACTGAGAAGTAAGAAATCTGTGGGAATCGACGAAATACCAAACATTGTTCTTAAACACCTTCCTGTAGAAGCGGTAAACATTTACACTACCCTGTTCAACAATTTGCTCAATAATGCATATTATCCAGCTCATTGGAAGACAGCGGTGGTGCAACCAATTCCTAAACGGAACAAAGACACATCCAATCCGGCAAATCTCCGGTCGATAAGTCTCCTTCCCAACATCAGCAAAGTGTTTGAAAAAGTAATCAATAGAGCCCTGACCGAGTGGGTTGAGGACAAAAATATTATTCATGATAACCAATTCGGTTTTAGAGCGGGGCATGATTGCATACATGCCGCGTCTAAACTGGTATCGGATATCCAATGGAACAAAGGTAAGAAACAATGCACGGGTGCCTTGTTGATTGACTTGGAAAAGGCCTTTGACACTGTATGGTTGCAGGGGCTCTTTTTCAAGCTTGACCAGCTCGGAATAAGCAAACCGCTGCTGTACATAATCTTAGACATGCTCACCAGCAGACAATTTATTGTGAAAAATGGCAGTGTGGTGTCTGCTGGGTCTTTTGAAATTAAAAACGGTCTACAACAGGGTGTAGTTATTTCGCCGATATTATTTACGATCTTCACAAGTGATCTTGTAGGATCTCTCCGCCAATCCATAGCGTACGCAGATGACTTGATCGCGTACAGGTCAAGTCCGAAGATCGAGGTCATTGTAAGTCTTTTGCATCTTGACTTCGAAAAGGTTCAGGGATATTGCGATGATTGGAAGTTGAAAATCAATTTTCAAAAGTGCGAGACCATTCTGTTTAGGACTCCGTTGTCTGGGGCTTCTAGAAATACTAGAAAGAAGTGGCGAATGATCTCTATTGTTGGACAAAATGGACAGCCATTAGCAAATCGAAGTGTTGCCAGATACCTTGGGATCTGGCTAGATCAATATCTTTATTTTAACAAATATATAGATGCTGCTCTGGCCAGAGCCAAAGCGGCCTTTGCCTTGACAAAGAGGCTGTTTCACTGCAGTCAACTCGATGCCAAGGTGAAGGTGATCTGCTACACGGCCCTTATTCGGCCTGTCCTTGCTTATGGGTGTCCCGTTTGGTTTAACGTGGGAACAAGCTTAATGGAAAAGATACGGGTTTTCGAGAGACGATGTCTTAGGGCTTGTCTCCATTTATATAGAACTCCAGAGTCTGAGTACAAAAAATTCTATAGTAATGAGGTCCTGTACAACGGGGCCAACCTGA
The DNA here is from genome assembly GCA_963555765.1 of Orthonevra nobilis. NCBI lineage: Eukaryota > Metazoa > Arthropoda > Insecta > Diptera > Syrphidae > Orthonevra > Orthonevra nobilis. The sequence continues at coordinate 53,328,702 of OY743226.1, forward strand.
TCAGAGTGGACAACTTTCTGATAAAACTTATTCGAAGTCACATTGCAAGAGCAATGACTTCGACCAACAACTTAATCTCCGGGGCTTTTTACCCCAATGACATGCACCATGAGACAGTGCGCCTTAACGGCTTTATTCCCCCTGAAGCATTTCTCTATCTCGATAGAAAGGGTTTGGTTCAGGATAGATTAGCGGTACCGATAATCTTCCACGTATGCCGAAAAGCTGTGGACGGGCGAGTCACTTACGACCAAGACGTCGCAAGTAGCTCACCGGGAACTTTTCGGTTCAGTAGGGCGGTATCAGACCGCGACAGAGCGGATGTCGAAAGGCAATACCGACACTATTGGTGGTTGGGCGGAGAATGAACTTCGTCGTCGTTATTTGTCTTGGGTGCCCTTATGGCAAATAAAGCATGTGCTGTCAGCCTTGGCCGGCTTACATATATATAAGGTAGTGTAATAGTTTGTAATTAGTAAGTAAGTAGTTTTAATTTTATTTTTAATATTATTTTAAGTTTAATTAAGACGTTAGGGTTAAGATTAGTTATAGTTTAGTATTTAGGTCTAATTTAAGGTAAAATGAATAAGTCCTTACACTAAGTTTTTTCCCTTAATTAATATTTTTCTTAGTTTTTAATTTACATTTATTATTAAAATTTAAATAAATATACAGACGTCGAAAGACATAATACCGATTGTTAGATTTAGCTTAGAGCGCCCGTATAGGGCCAGTAAGTTATTTTATAAATAGTTAAGTTAATTAAGCTAGTTTTAAGCGTTTTTGTTTAGCATGTAAGTTAATGAATTGAAGAGAATAAAAATGCACTAAAATTGAAATTGAAATTGGTGGAGGCCACCTTGATCTCAGGAGATCCGTATAACCGATACGGCTGATACCGCGGTTCCAACACCATTTTTCCAAATGTTACAAAAAATCTAGATGGTGTAAGGCTAGTTTATAAATGACTTATAATAAGATTTTAAAAAGGCAATTGTTTTGGTGTATCATTCTTCTGTGGAAGGACTAACTAGGATCACAATAAATTTGTCGAAAGAATTTTAACATTCACTCGCTCTAGGTGGCAGAGCACAAAGAAGTTCGTTTAATTGCCAGTCAATTCTGCCACATTAAAAAGTCAGTATATGTATCCCAATCGTAAATCATGGATGACTTGATCAAGCATCAGGTATCTATACAGATTTGGCTAGCCTTATATGCGAAGTGTTTTTAAGAACTTACTTTGCTGAAAAGACCCGTCAAGAAGCGCAACTGTAGGTATCACGCAACAAGATAAGGCCTCTTCTTATATTACTTCTGACGGAGCTGCATGGATAAAGGAGAGGAGGAACACATACTTCATCTTCTCTTTTTCGAGATGAACATATTGGAAGGTGGTCTTTTAGGTTTCGATAGCACTCGAACATTCTTATTGTTTTGATGATTTGTGTTTTAAAAAATATTCGAAAACTGACTTTTATGCTGCCAGTTATAAGCGAAAAAGATCAATTTTTGTGTCTTATTTTAGTTAAAGCAGCAGAGAACTTATGCATGAATATTAAAGTCGAACATAAGTTTCCAAATCTTCTCTTTTCATAGCCAATAATTTTTGGAAATCAATCGATAGTGTGGCAATTCGTAGTCTCACAAATTTCTCCTTCAATTATAAATTCTACGAACAAAAGGTCAGTCAACCTCACAAAGCATATCATCATGCATATAAGCCATTTCCAATTGCTTTGTGTCATTCGACCCAAATTGCTTTCGACTGCATTACTAAACATGAAAGGCAGCTAATGCATTTACAAGCTTTCCAAATCAAAGGGCGCATTCATCATCGAACCATGAAATTGTGTGCATTTGGTCAAAGCATTAAATGGGCATGCCAATAATTGCCAATTTATAATTTCTTTTTTAAATATTACCTAAAATATCAATCCCTTCAGCTGGTTTTTATGGCTTGGTATGATATATGCAAAAAATTGGAACCAGAAATTCCCTGAAACAATAGACTGTCTTTTTAGTTGTTCCAAAATTGGTCATTGAATTAAATCAATTAAGCAATACTTATTAGGAATTTGAGGGTATCAGTGCAAAATAATGAGAATACCTGTGTAGCCCGTTCTATTCCAGGCATTTGATTTGTATGGTTCAACAATGGCAAAGGACTCAAATCTCTTCGATGTATGGCCAGTTGCGAAGCTACGAATGACTTAATCAATCATATGTCAAGCTATCCATTTTACATACACGGAAAACATGGTTAACCAAGTTGCTTCAGATGTTTATTTCATCGGAAAATATACTGACTCACCCTCTGCTTCACGATCAACAACACTGTTCAATCGTAGACAGCAATTCAGCTGTTGATTGTGAAACTAACTGTTCAAGTTAAACCAACTAACCAGTGATGCAAAAACTCTTTTAATATTATGATTTAGCAAAAGCTGAAAAGCTGAAAAACTTATAGTAGAATAAGGTCTAAATTGGCATTCCAAACATTGTTCTGATGCATGCTCCTGTTCCTATCGGAATCATAAGGCTTACATATTTATATGGCAAAAGATCCTGGAAGGATCAGAGCCTGAGGCAGAGCTGCCCTTCAGTCCGCGATTGCTTGGTTCTTGAACCGGAGGTTCGGTCTTCGTGTTCTACTTAAACCAGGTGGCTTAGATGCGAAGACGATCTCGGTTGGAGCATTATTGCTCGGAGGTTATATTTTTTTAGGCCAAACTGCGAGGTGCATCGTTCATATCCAAAAGGGTCTAAGGGAACCCTATTAGCAGGCCCCCGCTGTAAGTCCGCCCGTTTGTCACAGAGCTGTATATCGTAGGAAGAGACTTGCAATTTTCACAACAACAACAAATAATAAATATAAAAAACAAAAGATAAAAATAAATAAACACCTAATAGTAGACTATGAGTTTCATGGAGCAACTTGACAACTTCTAAAAGTAGACAATGATTCCGTTCATTCAACACAAGGTCCCTCTGCCGACTGGAAAATGATATTTACAAATCGGCTGAACTTTGTCCATTTTGATAGATATTTTTACATACCGATTTTTACTTACACAACTAAATAAAACTCGTAAAACCTCATTATATCCTGCAATAAACGATTGGAAAATAAAATTAACCCTTTTTTTATTGTTTAACCTATTATACCCCTTTTTATATCTCTATAAACGAATATGTGGGTTAGGTAAAAATAATATTTTCTAACAATTTTTTGCGTAAACAAAAACACAAATATGTACATAATTTATAATTTAGTTTTCAAAAACCTTCCAATTAATAAAAAAATATATAAGGAACTGCTGCAAACATGGAATGCCCTTAACATACCAAGCTAAAGTGCTAACGCTGAAAATTTACAACCAAAATTCGGATAACGCCATCAATGAACAAGATAGAGCACCTATAGTAGCAGCTGTGAAGAAGACATCAGAATTTATCGGACTTTCGCAAAGTGTTATCAAATTGGAACACTTCAAACACCCAAGAAGAAAATTCCTCATCGCCACTGGATCAATGATTCGGACAATTTCGATTTGGAAGCCATAAGAAGGATAATCTACCTCTTCCACCAATTTGACAAAAAAAACTTTGTAACTCTGAGGAGCCTTAAGCAAAAAATCCATGATGAACTTGAAACAAGCATAGGCAAGGCATTACTTTGGAGAGTTTTGAAAAGCAAAGGATTCAGCTTTCGCAAGACGGAATGCAATAGGAGAATCCTCTGTGAAAAGATGGACATAAAAAAACCAACAAAGCCAACGAGATTTTAGTTAAAGTGGATACCAGGTAATTTTTAAAGATGAGTCATGTATACAAAGCTCCAAAACAAGAGGATTGTCTTGAACTGATGGAAGTACGGAAGGATTAAAAAATACACAATGGAAACGGATAACGGCCTATAAATGCACATGCTGGTGGATCAAATGAATTTGTCGATGGTGTTCTTCTCATTTTCAAATCTGGATCGAAGTCAGATGACTTCCATGATTAGATGAATTTTGGAAATTTATACAAATGATAAAGAAAACATGTTCTGCATCAGCTTGAAGAATCATCGGTTATTGTATTGGACAATGCTTCATATCACAAAAAATTAAAAAACCGCGTGCCAACTTTATCAGCAACAAAATTTGAGTTCTTTACTTGGCTGGTAGAAAATAATTTTGGACACAGCTTTTCATTCCTTAAAGTTGAACGATATGATATAGTTTAACGAAACAAGATGGAATTGCAGCTTGAAAAAGACGACTTGAGAAGATCAGCTGGCCATGAATTACACAGGCTACCACCATACTATCCGATCTTAAAACCCTTTCAGAAAATATAGGGTATTTTAAAATCAAGAGTGGCGGGTAGAAATAATTCGTTTAATCTGAATGCCGTCAAGAAAAAAGCAGAAGAAGAATTTGCAAAAATTACGGTTGAGGAGGGGAAAAGTATCTGCGATATAAGGACAGAAGATAAATATTTGAGATATTTATAAATAGAACTGGGATACTTTCATCGAAAGAATTGGCAACGGATCTGTATGCGTTGAGAATTCACTCTTTAAACCAACCAAACGAAGTGTCACAAACATGCATACGTGTTTTGTTTCGTGGCGGCATTTTTCAAAATGCGAAAAAAATGTATTATAATGTAATTTTTTTAAAAATAAATTATTAAGAAAAGTATTTCATGTGATTTTGATGAGTGTTTGAGCATTTCAATTAATCACTTAAAACTGAGGGTTGCAGAATAAAGAAATATATAAGCAATGAATGACGTTGTGTGTGTTGATCACGCATTTAAGGCACACAAGGATATTCAATGATGCAAATTTTGTCAATGACTTCTTCATAGCAATTTGTTGAATACGTTGACAACTATAAACTTTAATACGCTTCACAATCAAATGATAAATTTGTCTTTAGTTATTTATTTTTAAGGAAATACCATTATAATCAATATCTTTAGTTGCGATAGCAAAGCATGAAGTCGGGGACACGCGTCAGGCTTGGAAATTCGAGTTCGCACTAACACTCCGACAATTTTACGTTCATCAACAAATTCCGAACAAATTTTTACTCGGTTTGAGATGAATTTGCCAAAAAAATGTCATAATCATAGGTTCATACATTCTAATTCTAATCTTTTGATCTTCTTCAATCCTTAAATTTTTTAAACTTTTTTATTTTCCCATCTCGAAGTTCTTATTCTTACTATGAGAACTCTTTAAACGAAGAGGAGGCACGGATCCCTTCGTGTGCGAGTCAACTCCCACTTGGCTACTTTTTAGCTTTCCTCTCCTTTAGTTTTATAGTTAGACGTTGAACTCTGTCGAGCAGGCCAAGGGTGGTCTTCGAAGCACCTGACCAGACATATGAGTTATATTCCAGTTTGAGGCGAATGTATGCTTTATATAATAAGACATTATGTAGGTACTCCAACTTTCAAACTTTCCAAAAGCGGAAAATGTTTCGATTTCAGTTCTGCAAAAGCCATTCATGGACAGCGAAAATAAGTTTTTATCACGCTTTAGTGATAGTAGAACACATTGTGATGCGGAGGCATTAAATTCCACTCTCTTCTTGGAACCTCACAAAAATATGCTGCAAATATTGAAATGTAATATGTTTAACATGCGAGGTTGTTCCATTTCCGTGCGTCCGAGAACAAATGTGAAAAATTGTTATACACAAGAGATCATTTCGAGGAATAGTTACTTTGTTTATTTAGAGTATATTCACATTGAATAACATAATTTATAGTTCAGAAAGGTCAGCAAACAGCCAAAATCAGCACGTCCGAGGACCCTCATTCGCAAGCTATTGTGCCGATGGGTATTGAGCTGAGTTAAGATGTCAATGACGCCAGAACGAATTTTGAAACTATGTAATAAATTTAAATATTAATATTTGAGATCCAATAATTTATATTTATTTTTATATTATTATATTTTATTTATATTTTTTACACCCCTTCAGCTGTGCCTACACATATGAAACTACAGCTTAATCTTTTGAAGCTTTTCAAATTGTGTTCCACTTCAATATTGTTGGGAACTTGGTTAAGCATTAAGAACCCCCTAAAACAATGCAATTTTGAGCTTGAATATGCTTGTGTTTCAGACACTAGATTTATTTCCTTTAACAGGTACTCGGGAGTGTTTCAATTTTTCATTTTGTATATGAATACCAGCACGTTGAGGGCGAGTCTTTGTTTAATATTAATCCATTTAAGTGCTCGCAGCATAAAGTTAATTGGTTCGTACCGGTTGCAGCGAAGGATGATTCTCATGGTTCTATTTTGACATTTTTGTGGATCTTCTAGCTCACACTGGCGACACATAAAAAGTATGGTATTTTATATTATAAATGCTTATAAGCGTTGGTATCGAGATTTCATTTCGTGTTCGCTTCAGGAATCCGATCTTTTTACACACATAACCATATTACTGCTTGGTATTTTATTCGATCACCCTTTTCAATATTACGGCTTTCAATCTGAATGCTTTTACTAAGAATTTCTTTACCGTGGCTATCGTTTTTTTCCATTTGTTGTAAGTCCTCTAATTTTTATTTTAAGTGACACTCTTCACTGTTTCTTTCGTAATATATTTCATTGTAACGTGTATTGTACCAAGAACTGAAAATTTACTACCGAATTTTTACTCTTTGCATTCAATCCTTAAAGTAGTAGATTTTAAACCACATAACCTGATTGTCCATTTATATACTCCCGTCATTCATTTGTAGGGTTCCGCACCTCACAAGGAAAACACGGAACCCTTATAGGATCACTTTGTTTTGCGTCCGTCCGTCTGTCTGTCAAGAACCTTTTTCTCAGGAACGCAAATACTAAGGTCTACTGACCCTTGGAGCTGTGAAATCAAACTTCTTAGCCAACGCAATCAAAAGATTCAGCCATTTATGCCGCAAATTTTCGACATTCGCAAGGGAATCAAAATCTACAGGGTTCTTTCCGCGAACTCAGAATCTTGAAAATTGGTACGAAGCAGCGTTCAATAAATAAAGGAAAAATTGCGAAAATCATAAATTTTAAGTTAAATAATATAATAAATATATATTATACATATTTTGAAACTCGCAAGGGAGTCAAAAACTTAAATTTAAATTGTGATTATTAAAATAATTGTAGTTACCGCAATGACCAAGATTTATCTCTATGTATGGGGGAGGGGACAAAATTTTTCAAACAACTTTTCATATAAACATATTATCAGAAGGCTTACTTATATAACACAAAGGCTGAAGAGGTGAAAAAAAAACATAACCCCAATGGGAAGGAAAGAAAAAAGGAAGGATAGCGTGAACGCTACGTTCGACGAAATTATGCAGAAGATTCAGGACGAAGCAGCCAACCACGGGAGAGAATTCATGGCTTCGTTCCATGAGAAGCTATCCGACATCGACGTCATCTCTTCAGACGAAGACGTCGAAGAAAAGGAGGAGATAAGGATGATAGAAGGATATTCACCCGAGTACTACAATTTTCCAGAAAGGATGGGAATACGAAAGCGGAGATTCGGCGGAAGAGGGAGAAGTATTTACCAGCAGCAGCAGCAGCTTCAACATCAAAAAATCAAACTATCATAGATAGGAATTTTCACAGAATGTGTACTACTTTGACCGCTACATATAAACAAATGTGCTGCATATTGTAGTGTGGTGCGGAACTATCGCTCTAAGGACTAACTACAGAGCGAGGAGAATGATTAAGAAATGAATTGAAACGTAATGTAGTGGTTTGAAAATCAGATGTAAGTATTTTGGTTTCAAGTACTCTATGGGTGGATTCCGAATCGAGATGGAGAATTCAATATCGGCTTATTTGCATTCGCTTAGTTCGCAGAAGATTATTCGTTATAAATCGATATACTAGAAAGTGTGGATCATGTGTTTTGAAAGATTGTTTCATCACTGCCAGCGATATGCCTTGACATGAGAACCATCTTCACAAGTCATTTTTCTCGACAAGCCCATACAATAACTACTACAGCCAGGATACCCATTTGATCAGTAAACAGCGTAAACGTCAAATAGTTGCTGGACTTCTCAGATTCGAATCGAGCTGATAAATTTGAAAGGCACTGCACTATCAACCGTTTGCCTTGGAAGGAAACACTCATCGTGAAGAATTCTGAGAACTCTTGGTAGTGTGCACAATTGGATCTACGCAATAAAATATTTGACGAGGTCAAGTAGATTTGCATGCGTAACAAAATCTTGAAGTGTTGGGTTTCCAGCATACATTTTGAAGAAAAAGTACTCAAGGAATTGATAAGTTTCTTTAAGAGCGTAGGATGACTCAGATATTAACTAAGTATACGGAAAACAAGTCATTTGGAGTTTTGCTGGCAAGCAACAATGTACTAGTAGGACGAAACAATAAAATAAACATATAAACCCACCCCCCACTTACATAGCCCACATCCGGCAGTCTGACCTTTTCAATAACTCTGCTCCATCGGCTTCTTTTCATTCTTATTCAATTTGCTCACAAAGGAACTGAATTTCGATTACCGTATTGAACCGAATCGAGATTTTAGTTCAACTTATTCAAAATGCAAAGCAATTTTAAACTACGCAAAAGCTTAAATAGTTCTTGAAGTTGAGATCAGTTCATTTGAACAGAGAACATAGCTTCAATGAAATCCAGACTTTAGTAGAGACAATTTAAGTAAAAAGTTTAAATTTTCAAATAAATTACTAGATTTCTATGCTACAATGTCAAAGAAGGTGTTAACCGTCCATCAATTTACAAAATTTGTCATCTGGTACATGGCGCACAAGTTGAAAAAATGATTTATCATCAACAAGGACACGCAATGTTTAGTATTGGCGTTGAAGGTTTTTTCAAAATAATAGCCTTGAAAAGATTCAACACGCTGAGCTCTCCATCAAAAGTCAAAGACCAATAAAAAGCACCACTTAATATTAACTGACACGGCATAGGCGTATTGATTTCGAGATGACTAAAAGAAAAGAGTAAACAACAAACAGGCCCATTCACTTTATTGCCGTCAAATTAAAATTACACTTGAAACCTATCTCCGCTCTTTTAGCAGGTCTTGGGATACCAGGCGCCGGCGATTAAGTATTATAATCACCAGAGACGTAGCTCTTCAGATACATACATACTCGTACATATGATGGCTAAAAGGACGATTGAAATGCTTTTTAGCACTTTACCATGAATAGTCCTCCTCGATGAAGTGGCATTTTTGTGAGGCCACTGTAACAGTATTCTATGCAGAACGTGGCTTTACGATGTCGATGTCAAGACCATATATAACACAGAATTTGCATAAATCACGTCTTGATAGCCAAAAACGCAACAAAGACAAAAAAAAAGCCATTTGATATCAGCGGTAGGAGAACGGTCTTGTGTAGCAGAAGGATACATTGGGGAGGATTTCAAATGGGTTTTATTCGAATACTGCAAATTAAAATGTAAAAAATTTTGCCCAAGGATAAGGGTAGTAAAAAATACGGTTGTCCTTTTGTGAAATCGTCCTTGAAACATTCCTTTCCATAACATAAATTTATATGTATATTTGTGTAAATGGAAAATGTGCTTACGATACCAATGCAACAGAAGAATGTGTCAACTGCGTGTATCTGTTTATTGAATAATTTTGAGCTAAAAGTCATCTCGAGGTACATGGAATACATAGACGAAATTGTTGCTAATTTTTGTAGACTTAACGAAGGGCAAGTAAAACAAGTGCAAACGTTAATTCATTCACATATTGTTCAGAGATTATAACGATATACAATTAGTAGTCATGGCAGCTGGCTTTAAAATAAGGTAAGTGGTCAGCCAGTTACAGCACTCGCTGTAGAGCCAGTGAGCTAAAGCTGTAACTCTCTAGCCTTGAATTAACAAATTAAAATGCTATTGTGACCTCTGCGTTCTAAAGTTGAACACGTCTCAATCAAAGATCATGGTTTTCGGTTCAAGCTGTTAAGCAATTTAAGTCTTTAGGGGTGCTTGTTTCATCAAACTTTGATCTCCACCTCCATATTCAAGTAAGGTCGAAACCCGCTAAGACGGCTATAAATTTTATGTGGAGGAACTTTTTTGGAAACAAACATGTTGACACTGGCTCGAAGTTCAAAATCTTAATTACCAACGCTTGCGTTGTTAATCAAATCAGTTTTCCGCATTCTAAAACGTCGACAAACTTGAAATGGTGCAGCGCTTGTTCTTTAAGCGTATTTTTAAGCTTCCCTCAACAACGTCATTCATGTTGAGTCCGATCTACTTGAAATTTATTTACGCAATCTGAAAGCCAATGCCGACTATGTAGTTAGTGATTTGCAAGCCAAGTGAAAATCTTCAAAAACGGTAAATAAAATTTGCACTCCAATGTAAGTTATCACCTTGTGGATAAGAACGAGCTGGCAGTTCCAAACAATGCTAATTTTGGTCTTTCGGAGGCAAATGTAGATGATTGGAAAAGTAAACTCTACGATTGCTTTAGAAAAGTGGACAATTTGCCATGTTAATTTTCTTTCTTTTTATACATACACATGCATGAACTGTAAATTTATTTTCAATAAAGTATAAAAATAATAATAATTATTTGATTGATTGAAAAAGAGTCAGAGTTTTCTTTACTTCACAAGTCTTTTAATGAAAATGTCTAACTTGCTTTGGCCATTTGGCTTAATAACATAATATTGACAAAACTGTATATAGAAAAATTTGACAATAAAATCAAAAAAGACTAAGAATTTTATATGAATTTATTTTTTTTTTTTATTTTCATTTCAATTATTTTCATTTATTTCTCTGACAGAAAATTTATATTTCAACAAATATTTGATTTGAAAGCTGTAAGTTTTTTCAATGGAAAAAAGAAGAAAAAATTGTCCCTTTTTTAGTTTTAAATTTCAAACCAGAGTATCAAACTTGACCAAATTACATTCTGGTGTTCATTTTGCAAAGACACTGCGAATGACATCAATTTGTATTCGATTGCTTTATTGGTTCTCAAGATATGCGAGACCGATCCGCATAAAAACGTCAGTACTGCGTCTACGGGTGCAGAAAGTCTACAAGACTAATTTTTGTTGACATGGCAGAATTCTTCTGGTAAGGAGCTAGGACAAAACCAAATTTAAACTCCACACACGACACATTGGTACAGATCCTTTGGAAATAATGAAAACTCATCTTTGGCAATCGTTGGTACCAGCGATAGAATAATTATCCTTTGGAAATATGGAAATACGGCTGTGAGGAACGCAGATGAAGGTGGCTATACAATCGCAGACTCTACTGTTAGTCCGGAAAGCAAAAATCCACCTGCTGTAATGGGTTGGTCGCATTAAACGAATGGACGAAAATTGCACACCTATATATGTGTTGCTTCGAATTCTAGTCACCATGTTCACGAGAAAAGGGAAGAATCTAGGCAATTGACGATGCCTGGAAGCTTTGTACATCCATCCGGAAACGGCATGCCCAATGTATGGAAAGCAACTTAGATCCTTCAAGGAATGATGGCCTGTTAAGTATTTAAGTGAGGAATTTCACCAAATCGTAGCTGCAAAGTAAATCATTGCCAAGCAAAGCCGTACCCATCAACATGGTGTCACCACAACATTTGCCCACTCCACATTTTTATCCTTCTCCCAATGGCTAGGACCGACCATGTTTGTGAAGAGTGCACATAGTACAATTATGTTTTACATTTCCTTTTTGCTCATATTTACCCAACACGTTTCTACCTACAGCTCGGTCACTGTCATTCTCACTTCTCCAGTGAAAGAACGACCGAAGCAAAAAACGGCTTTTGTATTTTTTTTTTCGGTGATCAGAGGAAAGGACCAGTGCTCCTGGCAAAAGCATGAGCATACGTTTAAAATGTTTATGAAATAAATTTTTAAGTGCTGGCCTTGGGTTTTTGCACTTCCATTCGGCAAGGTGCACTTTAATCCCGTGAGACTCACCACAATCCCGCTCATATAAGTTATCTTAATACCTGAACATGGAATTCCCAATGAAACGTGTTACGAGTACTCGTATCTCGTACTTTCCCCTAGATAGCCGCTGGGCAGGATTTCCAGCAAAGCGCCACTCACCTGCTTCGCCTCATGATTAATTTTTCTTGCGTTGAACTCTAATGGACTAGAATTCTTAATTATCGTACTTGGTCAGAAGCAATTCGGTTTAATGAATAAAAAGGATATAAAAATAATTAGATTTGATATTTCCACTCCAACGCATCGAAAAGTGTACAGAATTGGAGAACTCAAGGGGGTCAGCTTTTATTGAATTTGAAATTTCTGACAAAAGGATTATAATGCTGTGATGCAAACACGAATTGCTTAGCATTTTATGGTTCACATCATTAGCAGTCTTATTCGAAGGCAACATGAGACCGCATTGGAAGTGAAGAAAATTCTGACGACCCGGAGCATGGAGTTGGAAAATCAACCATGTGTGAGATTTTTGAGGATACACCAAAAAAGTCGAACGGACATGTCGATGCATACACCCGTAGTGGACGGTTTGTAAAGAAAAGTGAGTTTTTTTTGTTTTAAGAGGAAAAATAACAATCCTTTATGCTTCGCGCTCATCACTCATGTCTTGATATATGGTGCTCCTGATATATAGTATAGCGCCAACTAAAGCATGATAGTCGCTCGGAAAGATGTAACCATATCTAAACAAGCCATCTCATGCCAGTCGAATAAAAATGTCAATTGTTCATTTTATACATCGAGAATTTCATATATTCTTCCTTGTAAAGATCCTCAAATAGGGACTTCAAAACTTTGACAGTTGATAGCGGCCATATTGTTCAAGGAGCATCTGTCAAATCAGCTCATTTGCCAAGTCACCATGGATAGATATCTTGTTCAATAACACGTGCAGTAATTAAATTTTGCACCGTGCTTTGGGCATGCACAAAATTAAACTGACCAAGGAGCTGAAGGTTAACGACCAAGGACAATGACGTGTGTTCGCTGAATGGGCACTGGAGCAGTTGGAAACTGACCCTAATTTTCATCGAAAAATCATCTTCAGCAATGAGGTCCATTTCTGGATGAAATGGTACGTCAAAAACAAAAATTGTAGAATTTGGGACGATACCAATCCACATGAGATCCAAGAGAATCCCGAAAAAGTCACTTTTTGGTGTGGATTTAGGACTGGCGGTGTCATCGGTCCATATATCGTTGGGAACGACTTTTGGCCTGAATTGGATTATGTCGACTCTAACAACATGTGGTTTTGACAGAATGGCGCTACGTGCCATACAACTCCCGCCGCATTGGAAATTCAGCACGAGCGATTCGAGGGCATGGTCATCTCAAGTGGAGGTGATGTGAACTGGCCACCGAGATCGTTCGCATTCTGCGACATATTTCAAAGTCCAGCAGAAAAAACAGGCTTTGGGCAAGTGAAAACTAACTTCCAAGGAACAAATCAAAAAAAACCAGAGCTAATTTGCACATCTTATTTTTTTAAGGCCAAGGAGTTCGAAATGGAATTTTTTATGCATCTATTCAGTTACCCATCTTTAATTTTCCAGAATAAATATTTTCAGAAAATTATTTTGGTTTAGGTTTCTTCATAAAAAGAAGTTCGGAACGAGGTCATTGTGGTGCATATACAACTTCCGCCTGACTCTACCCATCCTTACTAAATATAGCCTGATTTGAGCTCCACATTTCGCTTTCTATTTATGCGCTGAATCATTGAACCAGGTTCTCGGAATGGAGTTTGCAAAACCATGCATTTAGGAGGAATGTTCAAATGACATATTAGATCGATGAGTTGACCAAAGTGCCCTGACAAACAAAAGTAAAAGTACAATTAACTCCGTGGAACCTGACTGTAAAACTGTGACTTGGCTGTGTGATTTTACTTTGGAGAATAATTTGCGAAAGGCATACAAGTAAAAAGGGGAAAAGAAAAAAGTGCAACGCGGGTCGAAACGACCAGCGAAGAAAAGAAAACAAGTGCTAATGCGCATTGTTTCTTAAGTCTCTAAACTGTAATGTGTAGAAAATACCAAGAATGGGAAGCGTTCCGCATTAATTTTTTGCGGTTTCAAAGAAATACATTTGCGTTACTCGAGAAGGGAGATGAGCACAGCTAGCTTGTTCGCTTGTGCACCTTCTAGGAACAATGCGATAAAATAGGGATAGGAACGAGGCGTTACGACGGTGATGAAGCGAATCCATTGACACCGTTATACCTTTGTCTTCTATAAATTTTACTGCTCAATTTTGAACTCTATCGCGCGTGATCGGTATGATCTTTGGAGCACATGGCTAGGAATGGTTATAAATCAGTTAAGGGTGATTGCAATCTTTATATATGATAGCCAGATCACAGACGGAGTTTAATCTTGCACCGTTTCAGGAAACGCAGCCATTTGGCAGCATTTTTGAAGACATCGATTATGTATAATTCCAACTTAGGTTGTTAGCAAAACACACTCCATGGAGAAATAGTTTTGTGGAAGCATTTCGTTTTGGAGGCATCAAGTTTCACTCTATGTATTAAGTTCCATTTTAATTTTCGAATGAATATCACAACCTAAATGTAGCACTCAAGAAGTCATTTATTAAAATTAAGAAGAGAATCGTGGTCAAAATGGAGCTCTAAGACAAGCTAGCATATAAATGTTGAATTGCAGACTTGAAACCATAGTTAGTTTCTTATCTTATAAAGAAAAGTCTTGTCGATACATTTTCATGCATGCATTTTGTATAAAAGAGCCTGATGTCACTCTATCAACTGTTTTAAGGGCTAGCCCTTTACCTTCTGCAAACTTTTCACAAACTTACCTTACCTTCCTACAGATGTGTACGAGTGTACCAATTCAAAATTTAGTTATTGCCTTTTAGCTTAGGTCAGGGAAAACTTTAACTAGTAATTTTAATATCAAATAAAATGTTATTCAATTATTTATAAAACAAAAAACAAACAAATATATGTCAATTCTATTAATAACAAATTATAATACTTCATTCGCTATCAAATTTAACTTTGCAATAGTTCGAATATAAGGAACTTAAATCAATATGAAAATTTTGTTGATCCCCATCTGTCGTCAATTACTGCTTGCAGTTTACGCGGTGTTGAATCTTTAAGCTTTTCAGTCGCATTGTTAGATATGTTGGCCTATTCTGCCTCTTAGGTTTCTTCTTATTGACGTTTTTTGCGAATATCATGGTTTCGAACACTTCTTTCCAATATTGCCCAAAGATGTTCTATGGGATTGATATCTGGACTTCGCGGGGGATTTTTTAGAAAAGCTGCCACGTTGTGAAAGATTCACTTACAATTATTGTACGCAGTATGTTTGGAATCATTATCGTGTTGAAAGTAATAATGAAGTCCCAATTCTCTCGCACTTTCGGCCAAGTTTTCTTTCAGAATATTGAGCTAAATCAACTTGTTCATTATCTCCTTTATACGCACTAGGTAACCACAACCCCCGAAAGACATACAGCCTCACATCATAACTCCACCACCATCATGATTTTTTGAAAGAAACTCTTGATTGGGCTTTCTCCAAACAGACTTCCTAACAACCGAGACATTAACATTTAATTTGCTTTCGTTGGTTGTGAAAATAGCATATCTCCATTTTTATTCACATTAGCCTTTGTAAACTTTAAAGGCTTGATCTCTGAAACAGTGGATTGGCGTACAACTGTGTTGAGCGAAGTCTGTAGTTGTCGAAATCGATCCTTGGCTAGCTGAAGGTTCTTTCACTACACTTCGTTTAATAGATTTTTCCTCACTTGTTTCAATTTTGCCTACTCTACCAGTCATTGCTTTGCTCTGTGTGGAAGATCTCTCATTGAACCGCCTCTGAATACTTCCATATTTTCTGCCAAAAATCAATATCTGCGTCGAAAAATCCTTTAATTACAATTTCTTTTTCTTTATTTGAGCTCATTGAAGGATTATTTTTTCCCAAATAAACAAATAATAAGTCGTGAAGTTTAAATCAAACTGAACCAAAGTGAACCCTATGAAAAAACATTTTCTGCAGATAAGGACTTTACCTTCAAACAACACCCTCGGATTCTCTATTCAAAGCAGTTTCAGAAATTCTCTGACTGTATTTAGAATTTTGCTAAGCAAGACTTTTTAGTGAATTTACATGTTTATTTATTTGTTGTTATTAATTGAATTGAAATATGTTTGCTTTTTTATTAATAATTAAATAAACTTTTATTTGTTATATAAGTGAAGAAGTCAACATTTTTCGTGAACTCAGTTAAAAAGACAATGACTAAAAATTTAATAAGTGTATTAAAGTTTTTGCAGTTACAATACCTACATGAAATAATAATAAAATGAGGTTACTTTTTCTTTATAAGAAAATCTTCAAATAATGGCGAATAATAATGTATATAAAAAACTGCGAACTGAGTGAATGAAAAAAAACGATGCGGGATTTGATTAATCCAAGCAGTAATCGAAACCAAAACAAATTTGAGCTGCAAATCAAAATCATTACAAAATCTTTGTATCCATCTTCTCATCCTTCTGAACACTTTGGGTTGAAATCATTATAAGGTTTATCTATTTCCAGGTTCAATTTGCGCGTGATCACTTCTTACAAACGACATTGATGCCAATTTATTGACGGGAATAACTATTAAAATAAATAATAATACGTATTTTCTTAAAACGTTATCTTCCATTTCACCCTAAATTACATGGAACTCTAAAAAAAATAAGCAATCTCCATGACTGTTGAATTGTTTTATTATGGTGCAAAGAATCTACCATACTCAAAGAAGCAACATAAAAAAAAATTATGGTTTCACCCCTTTAACCATAAATTAACGCCGCACATGTCTTCTCACACCGTTAAATCCAGCGTCAATTAAAACAAAATCTGTTTCTGAGTTCAGTTAACTTTGGGTTAAATTTGCGGCTCCCACCAGTCCACTCATCAAAGAAACTGTTGCCTATCCCTTCTGTGTTCTGGTTTGTACGCTATGTCGAACAATCCTTTTGCACAGGATATATGCAAACATTGATACACATTCATGTGTACTAGTATATGTATAAACAAGAATGTATAATATTTGCTTACGCCGCGTCGTGCCCTGAGGTATCATCTCAATTGAATTTCATTTCGGAATTCCGACAAAGTTAAACAAATACCCAAAAGTTGTTTTTAATTTTCAAAATTTTATTTGTTTGTTTCTGTGTGTTGTGGAATGCGAAGAACATTTGTTTTTTTTGTTTGTTACTTTTACAAATTCAATAAATTGCATATTACAGTATAATTTTCATTATTCTAAGATAATAAATTGGATAATTTTTTAACATGAGTTGCATGGCTGATTTTCGGATCAAAATCATCGGTCACAGCAACTTCTACGCTTGTCAATATAAATTCTAAATATTTTTTATAATATTTTTTTTTTGATCACAATTCACTTTGCATCGAATTTTGTATATAACACTCTGTTCGGGTATTCATACAACATTATGTATAATACAAATACAAATATGTAAACATTAATAATAACTATTTTAACAATATTATTTTTTTCTGAGTAGAAAATAAAAAGTGTTTACTTTTTTATATCTTTCGTTTGCTTAAATTTTAATTTTACAACGACACTTATATGATTTATTTATGCTTAAGAAAACATTTATGTACATTGTATGCCCATAAACAGAATTCTTAAATAAAATTATTGTCAAACAATAAAGTCAATAGCTTTGAGAGGAAGGTTAGGAAGTAAAACTATGGGCTTATATGTAAGATACAAACAGTAAAGCAACGACATTTATTAAAACATCATTAACACATCTGACAACAGCAAAAAATCAATGAAAATTGCTTCGGTATTACAAATATTACTCGTAAGGTTAAATGTGGCCCTAAATGTACCACCCTATCGGAATATACTATAACTTTTGCAAATGGCGGCAACTGTCAATTTCGTTTTAGATTAGTTAAGCAAACAGATTTATAAGAAACGAGGAATACTCGAGACTTGTGAAATTTGGTGCAGATAACTATTCCAGCATTAAGACATAAAGCCACTAGAAAAAAACTCAAGAATATGGTCTCTGTAGGTGATCATTACTTTCGACTGGACATTGTTCCTTTGGTCCTTATACGTTCGCCTCTCAGCGTATTTCATGCAAAGGGTTTGCAGATGTTTCCTTACAAGGTGCATATAGCTACTGCCTGCTGACCATCAATCTTATCTAACCTCATCGATACATAAGAACTGATACGTGAACAAACAAAATTTGTGGGAACAGAGAATCAACGGAATATTTAACGAGAACCATTTCCCTACACTCAAATTAACTGTTGTCATCACGGCTTATTTTTATGGAACCATGACGACTATGACTGGTGATCGATACTGAAAAACGATCAAGAAGAACTTTTTGCCTCATATTGATGAAGTAGAACTTGAGGACATGTGCTTCAAACCGTACGGAACAAAAGCAGATCAGAGCTGTAAAGGTGTTTTTATTTTTGGGTAGGTAATTCTATTGATTTCATCCAGAATGATTTTAAGTCTTTTTGGTAAAAAAAGACTGCGATTTAAAAACCTAAGTAAGCATTTCTTTTAAGGAACTGGTGCTTTTAATTTTAACCATTTCATTGCAATAAGTCAAATAATTAAATTACACAACGGAATTCTCTTGGTGTTATCTGAAGTCCGCAGTGAATTCATATTAAATCAAATGAAGTCATTGAATTCAATAGAAACAGTTTGAATCTTTTTGAACAGTGGGCAATAATGTAAAGTGATTTTTTTATGGTTTGATGATGTTTTAAACATAATGACCTGAACTATGTGCAAGCCAAATCAATGCAGCTCGGACTAGCCGAGATGAATTTCTTTTGCAAGGCGAGCCAAGTGAATTCATGTGTTTCGAAATTAGTTTTCGGTGGTGTGTTACGAATTCATCTATAATCCACATGTTTCGTAAAAGCTGACCTCGCCAATGTATAGTATGTACTCCGATCATACGTACGATACGATTTGATGACCCTTTAAATACAATAAATTTAAATGTAAGGTGTACATTCAAATTGCATTGCCTTAATTCGTATGTACAAAATATAGTACGAAACTTTTGAACTAAGACCACGCGGACCAGTAGGGATACAGCATAGTGTGAAGGTTGTGATCCCCCATATCCCGAACCACACAGTGCTGACATCTTACCTTAAATGAATTAAAAACAATATTTGAATTCAAGGAAATATATGAATTCACCGCTGACTTTAAATTATCTAATATGAATTCAATTAATTTCCGAAATGATTTCAACTGTATGATGGCTAAAAATGAATGCACTTGCCACTTGCGCACATTTTTAAACTTGCGTTTACGGGTCGTCTAAAGTTTCGTTTTGAGAAATTGCACTGACTCGAAGTGACCGCTCCAGATATAATTCTTTGCAGTTTTTTAAAGCCAAGGATCTACGAGAAGGAGTCGCAGTTTCTCATATCACTCAGGGACACCAAAAGGTCAACGAAAATGATGGCACCCACTTAACCACCATTATTTTTACAGATTTATTGAAAAAAGTAATATGGCATAAAAGATGTTGAAAAACAATATCGGTGAGTATTTTTAGGCCATCCTTTTTTTCAATATGATTGTGTTTTATTGTTATATTTGTGCAAAATATCCTATCGGAATTAGGATCTGTTCATCTGTATAAAATTGTTGTATTTAAAAAATGCATCAGTTCTCGATGCATACTAAATTTTGGCTAAATGCTCTGAGCAATGAGCAATGAAAGCAATTCAAGACCAAATTCGTAAACTCAACTCACAATAGATATTTGATGTTTTCGGGTCTATTTTGTGCCAAAAACCGTAGCTTGGACAGTTTTAATGAACGAGTACTGCGGAAAATTTAATGAGCATAGGGCTTCCAATGCACAGAAAATGGATTTCTAAAATTTAATTGAGTTTGAAGAAGCTGACTTTCACTTCTATTGACTCTCAATTTGTTACAAATTAAGCAAGAAATGTCGTGTAAAGGACAGATTATTTTTTTAATTTGTTTAATTTTTAAATGACAAAACGTTGCTGGCTGTCGCCGTGACAGAAAAAAGAGGAAGGTGTAATCAAGTTCGTTCTTCTATTCGCTGACATTTCGGCGACAAACGAAAAACAGCTGGATCCCAACCGAACATTCACACGGACTTTGGATAGTTCGTAACGCTACTCCCTCCTTCGAAGAGTGACTGTCCTAGTCATAGCGAGGTCTTATAGAAAGCCAAAGGGTCCCAGTGCACCACCAGTGGACGCCTCCCTCCATCATTGACTATACGATAAAGGACTTTTCCCATTCTTCCGACTATTTCATATCGACCCTGCCAATCATTCTACAGCTTAGGACAAAAAACCCTTTCTCCTTTTGTGGGCAAACATTTAAACCTTATCTCCCTCCTTCTGACTGAACCAGTTTCGAAAACTAGATAGTAGTTCAATTAAAATTAATTTTTACCAAAAAATGGCGGGCGTTGAAACTGCAGTTTTATTGCCGATTCCGAACGGCCAGAAAAACTATATTTTAAGAGTTGTTCACTTCGGAGGAACGTTGGTGACGTAATGAATGCCAGATGCTCTTTCTTGGATTTCCAGGCTAGCACATCACACTTAACAGCCGACGCAATTCCAACTAAGCTACGAGCATAAGGGTGTTGCCGCAAGGAAAGATTAGCGTAAAGACTTAACCTATATTTGGAGGTTTTCTTTAGATGTACGGAACTGAGGTTGTCTCATGGCAAAAATTTGAGTGAACGTTGTTGAGCTATCAATTGACGCGAAGGAAGTTTACATCAGATGCAGCCATTATCTCACTCTACCGATATTCAAAGAAGGATACGCCACGCAAAAGAAAGAAAGGCGACCAAATGCGAGACCTACACTAACAGGAAGGGCTTCGTACCACCGCACATAGTTAATGTTAAGGATTGAATTGTGCTGTTTTTTGAATTGATTAATCCATTGTCCAGGCCTACTTCCTGCTTGGGTTTTGAATTTCATAATGTACTTTATGGCGGGCGACTCTTAAAAAAACGTTGATTTTTATAGGGACCACCCTTAATTTTAAGTCCTCTGTTGTTTTCTGTATTTGTTGTTGCAGACGTTACAGACGCATTCTCTAAAAATTGCAAGTGTCTACCCACTTATGGTTCAGAAGATACAGCCACGTGGCAGTCGGACGGACGGACAGCGGAAGCCTCTTTATAGAGTTCCGTTGGCACCTTTTGAGTTCGGAACACAAAAAACGATGAAGTTCTGAAAACGAATGAAATTCGATAAACGGCGAACAAGCAGATATTTTCATGTGGTACATTTTTATTTCTGGCGATGCTAAGACATAGGCGGGTCTCATTTAAAGTACATTTAACGGTTTGAGATTTTGGTGAAACAAAATTGGCATGTCTTTTTTCCGAAAACAGATATTTTTTTGAACAGAAAACTTTCTGTCGAAAATTGAGCAAAGTGAAAAAGATATACAAACAGTTCTTGTTCAAAAACAGACTGGATCCCGAACTTGCTTTCGAAATGATTATCATTTTATTTTTAGAAGTCGTAACAGTTTCTATTAGAAAAAAAAATATTTAAATAGATCTGTTATGACAATGAATTAGAACAACAGCTAGTATTAAATTCACCATACATTAAAAATAATTAAATATATTAAATAAAAGTTCAATTAACATATGTTAGTAATTAATTTGGCAGCCTCAATAAATTTTTCAAGCGGGTGTTCTAATCTACATATTCAACTAAAAATGTTTATTTTATATCAAAGGCTTTTACTTATCATTTTTGATTCGGCTTAAATTTACTATTAAACTTAAAGTTAAAATACTTATTAATAGAATAAAAAAAAATATGTGTACACTAACTGTTGTGATAAGTAAGTTCTTTTCTTTGATATGAACTTATGACAGTCGCCAAAGTAGTTGTCTTTTATAAAAAAAACTCAAATTGATTTTACTGTAAAAATCTACAAGATTCTTAACAATGATTCACTGTATTTGTTTTAACCTGGTCCCATAGTGTACAAATAAAAACTGATAAGACCCGAGATGGAACAGTGGAGATTATACTAAAAATTCTTATAAAATATTCAACACCATTTTCATTAACATTTTGTTTTATTTTTGTTTTTCTTAAATTCACATCTATAAACATTTTGGATAAAGTTGTTAAAGTTTTAAAAAAAAAAAATATGTAAATCACTTACTTAGACTATAGTTAAGGTTGCTTAGCTTTAATCTTTTGATTTTATTCAATTTAAATTAATTTGTATACGAAAACATGTTAAAATCTATAGATGAGATACAAGCTTAAAATTTATTGAACATTACAGTCATCGCCAGCGGCATTGTTAATTTGTTGCTTTGTTTTTCTTGAAGCCCTCCGAATCAGAGATCTGTAAAAAGAAATACGAAAAATGTTTTTTTTTTTTTAAATTATAAACAAATGCAAAATTTTTAAATTTATTTCAAAGATTTAAAAATTGTTTTTCTATATTTTTTAGATATTTTTTTCTATTTATATTCTGGACCTGTAAAACTGAGTTCAGATAATTTTCGTGTTATAAGTACGAGTTTCTAAGCCCTTGTAAATTTTAAGAAAACTTTTTAAAAAAGTGCAAAGTACGGTCTGTGTGATTCCTCAATAAAGGCTGTTGGCATAAGACTTAGAAAAAGTTATTAGGGAGGCGGACATTAACCAAATCCTGTAATTTTTTCAAAACTTAATCACAGCTCTATTCATTTGTGTATACCTAAAGTAAGAAGTCTTTATCATTACAAACATTTCTGATTTTGCCAAAAAAAAAAATCGCATTTGTAATTCACTGCCTGTCAATAAAGATACTAGTAAGATTGTTGACGAGCCAAATATCCGTCGAAATTCAGAAATATAGTGACAATGACTTGGTTGATAAGGGTGAGCTGTATTTACTCTTCATCAAGGTCTCTGATTGGTCCTCTTCTGTTCATGAGAATGATCTATACAAGAACACAGAACCATTTTGGAATATTGCTTAAATCAATAAAAACAAAATAAGAAAACTATAAACCTCATGAATTTGCATACGGTGGTGTCTTATATAGGTTACCCGATAAGCAAAGTTTGTTTTTGCGGAAAACCGGCTTATTTGAGTCCAAACTCCGCCAAAATAATAGCCAATGCTTTAAAGTATGTCAAAGGCCTGAATACAGAGCTGGAAAACAGCATGTCTGAATGATAGATGGATCTTGACATCGTTCAAACAAGTTCAAAACAGTTGATTGTATTAATCCTTCAGAGCTATTTTTCGAAATGAGTGACACGACAATCCGAAGAACAATCTTGAGAGCAAAATTATTAGCGCATAGGCCAAGCAAAATCATAACAATAATTAAAAAGTAGACAAGTGCGAATCGGACGCACATAGGAAAGCCTCCGTACCATGGCCTATTTTTTGACACAAAATATTGATGCGATTTTTGATAAAACTACAAATTTACGAGTTTCGGATTTTCTTGCAAGTTTCATTATTTTATGTCAACGGGAAGAACCCTATAGATTTTCATTTCCTTCCGTATCTATTGAGTTTAGACTGTGCTGATTCAGAACTTTTCATAAGTATGTTTTATAAGTAAAATTTATCTATAAATCCACACATTCCTGAGAGAAAGAATCTTGACAGATAGGCAGACAGTCAGAAGAACAACAAAGTGATTCCATTTTGAGGTACGGAACCATAAAAAAATACAATGATGATGGAATTAGTAGGGTGACACTGGTTCCCACCGAAGATGAGAGCACGAGTCCAGGATGAAAGTCGATGGGATTGTGAGCCAAAAATAAATGCAAGGAACATGATAAAAGTCCAAAAGTTACCAGAAAGACACTAGTCAAAAGGCAAACGAGTGCTTTCGATTCAATACGGTTCATATTAAAGGGGGTATATTTTATAGGTTTGGTCTTTAGAAACACTTTTTTTTGCAGATTGTCAATTTGACAGTTGAAAGTTTATTTCTGCTTAATACGTTTTGGTATTTTACGAACACTAAATCTATTTTGAAAAATTTATCGAGTGTTACGTCAAATTTACGGTCGACATTATCGTCAATCTGAGGAAGTTACTCGGAACAGGATGAATTGCTTTTACACCATGTACACTCTAGTATATCAGGTAATACGCTTATCCTTATTATGTAAGGCCACAGCTTGAGTATGCATCCAATGTGTGGTCACCGTATTACTTAACAGAAATTGACAGTATCGAGTCTGTTCAACGCAAATTTGTTCGTTTCGCACTTCGGCATTTATCATGGACTGATCCTCTGCGTCTTCCACCTTATAAGGACCGTCTTCTACTTATCGGCCTTGACTCATTACAAAAACGTCGGGAAGTCTGTGATATTGTGTTTTTCATCAGCTTATTGCTGGTAATATTGACGCACCACCAATTCTTAACCAAGTCAATTTTAGTGTAAAGTCTTTCAATTTTAGAAACTTAAACATTTTTGACATAAAATACCACCGTACGAATTACGGATGCAACGAACCTGTTACTCGGATGTCAATAGAAGCGAATGCAAACTGTCATAAGTATGTTCGATTTTGTATCCAGTAAACTGGCACTCAAACAAAAACTTTTTGGACGTGTCAATTCTTAATGTGCATGCTACGTATTTTTTCAGTACTCTTGTTTTTATTTGCATTTATTTTATAATTAACATTTGTAATTGAAATATATATTCTTTTTTTAATATTTGTTAAACTTTGTTTTTGTGTATGGTATTAGGCTTTATTTGTTTATGTCTACTAACAACTAATACCACGCTAAATGATGACTGTGACAAGATGGGTATTACTCTATGAGTAACACTGTCACTTACAATGCTTGTTTTGTAAGCAGTACTCATAGCGTTTAATACGCTTATCCAAAGTGCGAACAGAAGAAGTTATTGTCGTTGTGGCGCGCAGTGTTGATGAGAATCCGATTGAGTCAATTCGCCAGCGTGTACAGCAATTGGAGCTAAATATGTCCATCCACTTTATGGAAGATTTTACAAAACGATCTTGGCTTGACCAATATACGCGTGGGCCGGAAACATTATTCAGCTCGATCCTAATAACTAATTTTCAACGAAAAATTTTATCGAGACGTCCTTACATCCATTTAAACTCACTGTTTTGTGTGCTTTGTGGGCTGATGGCGACATGGGCCCATAGTTCTTCTTCTTTCTGATTTTTTCGCTCCTCAGTTGAATAGTATTGACATGACAGAGCTTTGGTTTCAACAAGATGGCGCAACAAGGCACACCATCAATTTATTCCAGGAAACATTTGATGAGCGCATTTAGTGTAATTGTCCTGTGAACTGGCCTTTACGATCCTTCAATCTGACAACTTTAGATTACTTTTTTTGGGGGTATGTGAAGTCAACAGTCTATGCTGACTAAATTAGAGATGTTTGACGATTTGGAGGTCAACATTCGCCGTGTTATTTCTGACATAGTGCCGCAGTTACTCGAAAATATTACTTCACGAAGAAATTATGCGGCTTAAGTTCCTGTCTCTTTTGATTGCGTTGACAAAGAAGTTTGATTTTGCTATAGCTTAAAGGTATTATAGACCTCAGTATTTGGTATGAATTTCATTTCATTTAATACCTCTACGCGTTCATGAGAAAAGTTTAAAACAATTAAAAAAAAATTTAATTATACGTTGTAACTAAAAACTTGCGGTTTTTGCAATTTTTCTTTGTCTGTGCTTTAAGACGTTGCTTCCTACTAAGTTTCAAAATTCGAGTTCACCTGAAGTACCCTATAGGTTTTGATTCCCTTGCGAGTGTCGAAAATTTGCGGAAATTCGCTTCAGCTGTACCTATTAATTGCGTTGGATTAGGTCCAATGGACAAAAGATCTGAGTATTTGCTATAAATTCCAGCTTGATACCTCAACGCGTTCCTGAGAAAAAGGGTCTTGACAGACAGACGGACGGACGGACATCAAACTGATGCTATAAGGGTGCCGTTTTTTCTTTTATTCCTTTCGAGGTACGGAACACAAAAGAAATGCCAGCTAGATTCGAGCCCAGAGCTACAAATTGCAAAAAACATGGGCAACGCATCAACCAATTACGCCAACGAACCCGAAAAATTTTAGTTGTCTTTTCCGTTTGCATTCGGTATTAGTGTGACGTACTAACATACATAGCGGTTTATTATAACGGGTCCGCCATCTAACGTTTTTTTTTCAACTAGTGCTTATATCGTGAATGGTAACACTTAGCTCATGTCTGATTTGACAGATAATTAGTTTTATCCTTCCGCTGAACGAATATGGTTGTGTATACGCTTGAACAACGCTGGGAAATATTGCGACATTACTTTGAAAATCATGGTAATGTTGCAGAATGAGTGCGAAAATTGCGTACGGATTTTGGAAGAAGAGAAGCGCCGTCAGCTCCGTATATTCGTTGTCTTGTGAAAAAAGTGAAAAAACTGGCATCCTCATCGATAAACCAAAGCGTGAAAAGCCAAAAACAGTGCGTATACCCGAGAATATTGCTGCTGTGGCAAAAAGTGTGCGTGAAGCGCCATCAACATCAATTCGCCGTTGTTCTCAACACTTGAACATTTCGGAGACATCATTGAGACGAATTTTGCATAAAGACCTTGGTATGACGCCATACAAAGTCCAATTGGTTCAGGAGTTGAAGCCAACTGACCATCCAATGCGTTTTCGCTTCGCTAAGTGGGCCTGCGATCGACTTAAAGAAGATGCCGATTTTGCCAAAAAAACCATCTTTTCAGATGAAGCTCATTTTGATCTTGGCGGGTATGTAAACAAGCAAAATTGTCATATTTGGGGCACAGAAAACCCGCACGCATACATTGAAAAGCCGATGCACCCAAAGCTGTTTGGTGCGGATTTTGGTCCAGAGGCATAATTGAGGCATCGAAAATCGACGAGGAGTGGCCGTTACAGTCAATGGCGATCGTTATCGGGCCATGTTGAACGAATTTTTGTTCACAAAAATTGAAGAGGAGGATATTGGCAACATTTGGTTTCAACAGGACGACGCTACGTGCCACACAGCCGAAGCTACACTCGATGTTTTGCGCCCTGTTTTTGAAGATCGCATTATCGCAGAGCTGATGTCGTTTGGCCACCTCGGAGCTGCGATTTGACACCGTTGGACTATTATTTGTGGGGTGCCCTCAAAGATAAGTGTTACGCCGACAAGCCAGAGACAATTGACACTTTAAAGGACAATATTCGTGAAGCCATTGGTGAAATACAGCTGCACACAATCGATAATGTGCTTAAAAATTGGACCGATCGTGTAATCTACTGCATGGCCAGCCGAGGCAGCCATTTGAATGAAATTATTTTCCATTATTAACCGGAAGGATTGTACTTTTAAATAAAAAAAGAAATTTGAGAAAATATCCAGCAGTTTTTTTTATAGCATTTTCAAAAAAAAAAAAAGTTATTTGGCGGACCCTTTATTAGGATTGATTTTTATACCTCTAAAAAAACACCCTTTATAATACTTTCGTAATCAGCGCGCCTGAGCTCAGTCTTATTGATTGCGTGCAGTTTTACACTCTGTGGTCCTTTCCTTATAACGTTGCATCTCTCAGTTCGAGGTAGAGTGCCCATACCTCTTGTACCAAACGCTTTGTAAAATGTTATCGAACATTTGAGGGAATAATTTTCAACTCTGCCTTTCTCAGGAGCATGACATGCTTTGTCATGAAGCTAAACTTCCAAAATGGAGCAGCGAGTTAAAAGCTTGTTTCAGCTTAGATGTTTTACAAAAAAAGTTTCGCCGAGTCGGATAAAATAGTAAAATAGATTCCTAGATTCCCTTTTGCTTTCGTAGCGGTGGGTTGCATCTAATTATATTTAGTTTAATTATACTCTTCAGTCCATAACTTGTGATCAAACAGAAGCCCTCGGGAGGAAAATTGCTCCTTTACCATACTTTTGGTTGAATTTATGATCACAAATGTCTTTGAATGAATGAGCAACGAGGACAATGATTGCATACCACAGATTTTTTACATTGAGGAATGCCAACATTCTTCAATGGAAAACTCTGCTTAAGAACATATGAGTATGGTGCCAATCAAGTGTAGCACTGCCCAATCACAAGCGAAATTGTCAACTGCTGATAGTTTCCTTGGGTAAACAATTTTAAAGAAAACCTATTATGCAATGTGTTCCATGCGCCAGTTTTCTCAGTATGAGTCGTATGCTTGGCTGTATCTGTACACATTCCAATTTATTTTTTTCTAAAGAGTAATCAATTTTCTATAAGTCGGGGGTTTCATGCTGATGATTGAAAATGCGAAGGAAGAATGCAAATCGTGAGTGCTGCGTGATTTAAGCACGTTTGACAGTTTTCAGTGCAGACAAGTTGAAATTAATTAAACCAATGCAAACGAACTTTGCAAATTCATTTAAACGTCGTGAAATTTATTTAAGCAAATACTCTATCGGAAGACATTTCAATTGACATTGAAGCCAAGATATTGAATCCTAGCAACGATCGATTAATTTTAACTTTTAAAACTGAAACAATTGTATATGATCATAAATGTTAGCGCACTACCACTTTGGGTTTTTTTTTTGGGGACTTGAAGAAGGCACATTGGTAAAAAGTGCATCTAACTATTGTACAATAGAATATGAGTTGTGCTAATGTTTGACATTATGAAAGTTTTAAGAATCAGCAGGAGGCGCCCTTCTTGATTTACAGTTAATCACAAAAGTAAGAACATAAGTGCACCCTATGGAAGCAATCTTATCAAATGCCCGAAAGGTAAATACGGAACCCTTATAGTATCACTCTGTTGTCTGTCCGTTTATGCCGCAAATTTTTCATACTCGCAAGGGAATCAAAAACGGGTACTTCCCGTGAACCCAGGATCTTGAAATTTGGCAAGACGACACGTCTTATAGCACATATAAAGGACAAATTCCGAAAACCTAAAATTTGTAGTAACATACCTAACATTTTTTTTTATAATAATAAACTTATTTCACTTTTCTTCATGAACGCGTAGAGATATCAATTTGAAACTCATGCGCAATGCTAAGGTCTAATTGCCTTTAAGCTGTGAAGAACAAAAACAATTTTCTAAGTCAACGCAAAAAAGCAAAGGTACAACCATTTATACAGCATATTTTGAAGCTCGCAACTGCTCGCAAGCATTATAATATTGTCAAACATATTATCATACAATATTGTATTTTGCAAGGCTGCTGGAAGGCTAGTAGGTATTTCAGTTATACAACATTAAAAAATAAATGATATGTGCTAATATAAAATAAAGGATTACTGAAACGATAAAGAGACTTTAAAAATACCATAACTATGACTCGATTGTCGTGATGGGTGAACTTTTCCTTATATACCTACAGGTTTGTACGGAACCCTCAGTGCGTGAGTCCGACATGAACTTGGCCGATTTTATTTTTTTTAATATCATGTGCTTAGTGCATATGGATAAAAGTACCTTAGTTAAGCGTAGTATGATGATGACGAAATAGTTGATGGGAATATGTGGATTCTTATTACAAAAGTAAGTTCATCGCATTCTGAGTAGAAACTATAAACAGGCAAGAAGTAAGGCGATAATTTAACGAATTTGCTTCAGGCTTGTTGTTCTGAATTTACGGCTATAAATATTCTCTGCAGTTAAGACAATTTTCCACTTATTTAATTTCATTATGGTACCACGACGAGAACATCAACTTTTAAAAGAAATGAAAGAATTAAAAAAAAAAGTTATCACAACGACAAAAAGCATCCGGGAAATCGTTAAGATTCTTGGATAAAGTCCGTTTACTGTCCGAAAGATAGTAAAAAAAACTGAAATTACTGGGGAACACAGAAAATAAGGTCCGAAGTGAACGTTCACGTTAGTTCAATGCGCAAAAAACTGGGCTTAAAGTTCGAAAAATAAAGAAATATACGAAAATAATTTCTACCAAAGTCATCCCATGTTACGGTGTCAATTTCATAAAAAAAAATTAGTTATCTGTTTTTTTTTTTTCATTTGGCAACAGGTCCAAGAAAACTGTCGGCTTATACACCAATAGCATCTAGGTGATTCAGGTACTACGGAGAGTCTAACAAAAAGCTCTGGTGTCATCGTCATGAGACTGTAGATCGCGTAACAGTCAATAACGAGCCTTTTCAGACAATAATAATTTCTTCGAAAATATGGACTTTAGTGACATGGTTCCTCAGGCATTCCACAAAAAAAAAAACTCAATCGTGAAATGAACAAGTTGATTGATGATAAATTGTGTTTGATGATAAATATTCAGGCTCTAAAAGAAAGCAGCTAACAGGTGTGAGCGGTGTTTTGAATCGAGTTCCCCTTTTCTCCATGGCAGGTGCAAAAAGATAGCTTTACAAAAGGAGCAGTAACTTCGCCATGGTCTCCGATACTTTGTGAGTCGCGACGAATTGAAACAAAGGTACTGAGTAGGATGGTTATTGTTCTGTATCAGTTGTGAAAGCAATAAACCGTGTCCGTTTGGGCATTTGGAGAATGCTCTCAACCTTGTTTGGACAGTATGCCACTGTAGGTGGGTACTATTATTTATTCGAAAGTAGGATAACCTTACGACTTGGGCAGTCAAGTAAAGTTAAGAAATGTTTTTGCCCAGAACTAGAGGATTTGGAGCAAGAATGTCCAATGCCACAAGCAGCATTTTCAAAGTTGTGCCTCTGTATATGCATCAAAAGTGCATGTATCCTCAAAAATCGACTATGTTCGCTTTCATTGCTTTTTTTCTGTAAAGAAGACCGCCAATCTGTGGATCAGTGGCTGTTTTGATTCATTGCTAGCCGCTAAAAAGGGCTGGATGGATTTTTTGTGTCATATTGTTCCCATTTCAGATTGCAAATTGTAGATAGCCTCTTATCTAGAAAAGAAGAAGGCATTTTTTCTTTATCCCCCGTTTTCAAGTTATCCATTTTTCATTCGTTGGCTTGCTGGTTTTTGCACCAAGCACATTATTTGGATGTTCTGAACGCTCAAATCTTTTCGAATTATGCGACAGTTTAGATCTAGACCGAATATGATTCGAATGATTTATACGCAGTCTTAATAACTATGTACACTGAAACAACTTCTTCCGATACACACAGTACATTTTACATGTCATAAATTTCTAAGTTTATTACAGAAAATTTTTTTAAATGGGGATTCACTTTAATTCAATGCATAACCGGTAAGAATCCGAGATGGATGGAAGACTGCGAAAAATTGTATTTTTTTTTAAATGGCGTACCTACATCTTAAACTATTCAAATCAAAAAGGCACGCGACGTATGCCCTTGCCATCAGCAAATCGGTTTGAAAATAAAACAACTTAATTATTCGCATTTTTTTACGATTCAATTTCCGTGCTTCTACAACTTTATCCGATTCAATTAATGTTCATTGAACTGATGAACATAAAATATAAAAAGAAAACAACTTGTTCCGAAGTCTAAAATTTAGTAAACATTATAGGCATTCCAAACCTTTAGCGAACAGCTGCAAAATTAAGATAATAACACACAACGTCACTCTTGAGGAATTTTCCAAGGGTCTTTCAAAGCACAAACTTAACGCTGGGTGAATTTATAAATGTCCCAGAAGCGGGACGGATGAATTTAACGACACTCGACGTTGCTTCAAGCTATGGGGCTTTTAGCTAATTCTGAAAAAAGTATTACGAAACTTGCATTGTTTGACGTTTTATAGCTACCCGTCTAACAAATTGCTGATTTCAAATGGCGATGTCAAACCTAAAATAAACGAAATTAAAGGTTTTTATGCGAGTTTTCTTTCATCTTTGGGAAGGAAAGTGAACTGAGCTTGTGAATACCATCCATCGTAGGTCTACAGAGCAGGGTATCATCATCATCGTCATCATCCTCATTTGTTCCGCCCAAAAGGAGCTATTTCTTTGCGAACCGTAACCCTTAAATTAATTTAATACGCAACCCTTTATTATGATATTAATGGGGTTGTTGACAAAATGTGTGAGTTCCTGTTTGTATATGGGGGTAATTGTTTTTCTTAAAGTTTTAAAGGTCTACGACGAAAAAAAAAACATAGAACTTATTTGAAATTTCGGTTCATAAGTATCCATTTATCCATATCCATAATTAACGTTCTTCCGAGGGATGATCCAAAAGCAATGATAATCGGATATTTCATGTGGTCTTTTGATAATTGTGCTAGCTCTTATACATGCCTATGAGTTGTGGGTGAGAGAATCATAAAATGTCACCCATTAAAGCTACATTCATTCATTGCTACGTAAGTGAGGTTCTAGAAGAGCTCACCCATCGGAAGTTTTATCGCTTCTGTACCGACAACAGGACAATCCAGAGTTAACGAGAAACACTCAACGATCCACCCACTGGAAGTGATGAGTGCATTGCGAAACTACCAATTTATGTGTTATGTTTCCTATATATAAATACTTGTCCACAAATGATTCACTTTAAATGTTTTTCTCAAGCCTGAAAAAGATGAAAGGCAGTATCGCCAAAGGAGATCGATTGGGATCGAAGATGTTTTATATTATAACATGCGACCAAGGACTGCTGGATATCTCCACCAAATACTGCATTTATGTTGATAACTCGCTAACGCATTCCCGGTCAATGCCTTCATGAGAGCAGAGATCCACACCTATCGGGTCTACAAACTAGTTAACATAAGCCAACAAAATAAGCTGCTCGGCATAAGGAGACCTCTAGGACGAGCAACCCGGGACATAAGAAAAACTTACGCTGCCACTTACTCCCGCAGTATAAGTTTCGCCCTAGTTATGAGCATTATCTCGATATCCAAGTTTGTCTTGTATTCACGATCAGGAGACTTAATCCATCTCGAGACCAATATCAGCTTTGTCTGTGACTGAACTTAAAAGCAATCGGAAAAGAAGACAGCAGAGCTCGTTTTATGGATCTTCTCAAGAAAAATTATCCGTTTCAAAACGTGCTCCTAGGGACGAATGGAGGAGAAATCACTACCGCGACTGATCGAATCCGGTATGAACAATCTGCCGAATACAATGGCTCGGTCACATTAACCCAATGTACAACAAAGCATCAGCTTAAAGTGTCTACGGATACTGTTCACCGTGTTCACAAAAACAGCAAAGATGGAATCAGTTCAAGGATCCACCGCGTTTGAGGGTTGAAAGGCAGCTTTACCTCAGATTCAGTGCTTCAATAGATCTGCATTGATATTTAGTTCAAATAATTTTCAACAGTATGCGGTTGAAAATCTGCTTCCGTTGTGAAAATGCGATAAAGTATTAAAATGTGATTGCATTTGTGAGTTTTATTTTTTATAATTTCTAATTTATAATTTATGCTTGCGAGATAAAGTTGGCATCTGAAGATCTTCTGGATTAAGACCGTAATCATTCTTTATGTAAAAAAATCCACCCCTGAAATGTGATGTCCATTTTAGTCCAATGAATACAGAAAACAAACCCCATTCTTAGTCGCAAGACTGTTATTCCAAACTAAAGAGATAGGAAGTACAATTTTAAGGGACCTGCACAGTAGAATAGCAAGTGATTTAGTTTAAGCTATACACGCTTAAATGCTAATGAAAGTGAAATAAGCGGCAAAGTCGGAATTTGATTCTCACATGAAGGGTTCCTTATCACACTACAGTATGCAATACATTATATTTCTTTAATATACATTTTCGCATAGCATCGCACCTATGTAGAAGTAAACGAATTGACGTTGTTATGCGATTCGTCGCCTGATTTTCCGAACCCTATTCGAAACAAAGTTAGATCTCGAAATCGGTTCACATGCAATTCTAATAAGAGAAATAAGAAATATGCATTTTTGTTTATGGTAAAACTGATCTGTTAAAGTACATAGTGGCAAAAAATTAATCAGAAGAATTTTTGAATTTTATACCATACAATAAAAGAATGAATGTGGATACTATCAGTCTGTTCTTAGTTATAATGGTAACTCTGGTCATAACTAATCCTGTAGTTATAGCTACTCTGTTTTCTGAATTTTACAAGCTGTGATGTTCATTGCTATTATATGCTTTACGAAAATTACCAAATTTGTGGTCATGTGAAACCTTTTAACCACTTGATGACAAGATATTGTTAAAAATAATGGGCCGATCATTTGTGAAGTTCACTTTCTGTTTTGTTCTCTGTCTGATAGGGATTTTCCTTTATCCTGGAAGATCTCATTTATAAATTCACAACTATCGTCCGATCGCGATACTAGCAGCGATGCCTAAATTGTTCGAATCTTTTTTTTGTGAATCACTATATTTTTACGTTAATTTTATAATAATCCTTAATCAACATGGTTTTTGTTGAGGTCGCTCTACATCTACTTTTTAACTGTAACTCATACAATCCTGCCTCGAGTTATTTAAAATTAAAAATCAAATAGATTGTTAAGTCACTGATTTAAGAAAATCTTTTGATATATTTTCTCGCCGCATCTTACTTTTGAAGTAAAACGAAATTGACTTCAGCACAAAGTTCTTAATTCGGCTTGAGGCAAATTTATTAAACAAGATTTTATTTTGTAATTTTTAATGATTGTACCACAAGGTAGTCAAGGTAGTCATTTGGGTTCGTTAGTGTTCAGTTGCCTTTAATGTCAAACAGTTCACAATGTCTTATTTATCATTAAGAAGACACATAAAATAGGAGACTGTCATGTTCTACAGTATGATCTTTATTTGTGGTGTACCAATAATTGATCGTTTTTAAGGGCAGACCTAATTCAAGTTTTGAAAAATTTTACATTTTTACATTTTCTAAAAGAAGAACATTTCAAAAAATTTCTCTGAAAATTTTAGACGAATCGGAATAATAAATATGAAAAGCTCTGAATGGAGCCGTCTCTAATACATTTAAGCAAGCAGGTGGCGGCACCCGTGAGCTCGGGACTTTCAGACTTTATTTGGAACATTATATCATATCAAGTGTATTAGATTCTATGTTTATATATTACCATTTAAATTATACTATAGCTACATAAGCGGAGGAATGGACATTATATGGTCCTGGAATGGACTATTCAGTGTAAGTTACAAAATACTTTTTTTTCATTTCGTTTTGTTTCCGGATGATTATATTTTTTTTTATAACCGACAATGTGAATGAAATTTTTGTCGAATAAATATTGTTACCCACAATTCACCATCCACAATTTTTTGGAAAAATATAAATTTTTCAAATCCCTTCACCCATCCGGAGCACTATGTCATTAACTTATTATCCCTTTTTGTTTTTTTGGCTTCACATGATGTAATAACGAAAAATTTCATCAGTATCTTTCGCATATTGTTTTCGACAATGTGTAATGTGAAAATTTTTCGGTTTAAGGGGTTGTGTTGTATCAGAAATTTGAGTTTAAACAACACATCAACTTAAATTTCAATAAAACAAACTTTGTTGGATCACAAGAGACTCTTCAAAATTGATGATTAAGGTTGAGATTTGTTTTATACAAGAGGATTAATCTTGTAGACTTGCCTTACCTTGAGCTCAGACGATTGTATCTATGCTTCTCCTCTTTCATAAGGGAGCTTTTTAATGGTAACATTGATTCTATGAATTTTTCAGAAATATATCTTAAACATTATTTATGTATCGCCAATAATAACAGTTTTCACATTTTAATAACATGTTTCTTATCTTAAATAAATATTCACACCTTTTTAATTGCAAGTATGTTTACATTAATACCAAATCATTTTAAAAAATTCCTCTTTAAATGTTAATAAAAGAAATAAGAAAATAAGAAATAAAACTTAAATAGTTTTCGAAAAACTTCAATGCAATTAATAAAATTCAATCTCCGAGTTTGAAGTTGTCTAAATGGGCCTATAACTCATGGCATGTAAATCCATAAGGTTCACTTCCTCCACATTAATCAAGATCCATCCATTCAAGATGTATGCATTCAAGATCCATCCATCCAAGATCCATCAAAAAAAAAAAACGTCCTCCGAAATTCAAAAATTTCTTCAATGTAAACCAAACCTTGAAAGCACCAACTTTTTTACAAAAAGGACCATGAAAATATATAGTTTCTACTATGACTTACCTTGACCTCGGTTTCAGTTTTGATTCCCCACTGGTTGCAGGATCAACAGCTTCGACGATTGTGGACTGATTGGCTTTCTTGTCGGTAGAAACGGATGGACTGGCATTGCGATTCTTATCTGTAATTAAACGTTAAAAAGTTGGTAAGCCCTCATGTACATATGTCCATTTGCTGTATGAGTTAACAAAGAATCAACGCTCAACCTCATTTCCATTACTGCAAACATCAGACACGCTCTCTAAGAGTGCACACGGATGTACGAAGTATCTCCGATAGGAAACTTAACGCCATTTTATTTGAATACGAGTAAATCGAGTATCCTTTCAAAGTATCATATTCTAGAGTTTTTGATGTTGTTAAAGGATGTGCTTTTGACACCCTTCAGAAGTTTTTATGTGTGACAATGATAATGTTGAAAAGGGATGATTTTCACACCAGCTGGGTGTGTCAGCTTCCAACGGGTATGAGGGAAAAAATTAATTGTCATCCTCAAATTAATTCCTTTAATCAAAATAAATTTACAAAACTTTAAGAAGTTATATTTTTTTTTTAAATTCTATCCAAGAGATGCACACACATTAGAAAATGTTTTCTATTTGCACTGCTTTTGTTTTTGGCCTTGTTTTCTTTTTTGGTACCGAAACTCCATTAAGTAATCCAAGATTTATGAAGCTCCGAACCCCCAGTAGGCACGCCGCCGTTTACCAGTTCGTTGGTCTCCGGTTTTCAGAATCAATATTCTGAACATGAATTAGTACTCTGGTGACGGAGTAAAGAACCGAAAAATGAAACCCTCTTATTGACTTAAATGGATTTTTTATATGATATATGTTTGCATGCCATTGATGGGGGTTGGGGTAGTAAGTGCCGAGCCAAGAAGTGATTCCCTTAATGAGTTCACTTACGAGCCATAAAATTGGGGAGTGCTTCTGTCTGCTTTGGAATTTAGGTCTTAGTGTATAAATGATGGTCTTTCTGCAGATCGCTTGCGGGACAGTATTTCGATAAAGACTTGACTTCTGTGTGGGAGGAGTTTACTAAGTGCTGCCCACAGCGTTTATTTATTACCATAAAATCATATTTAAAATCGATTAGATGAAGACTAAGAAGGCAAAGTAGCCATCATACTTGAACCGAATTTGAGTATATCCGACATCTTTCTGCTGCGATGTGCATGAAAGCGGCGTTACTTCCAAGGAAATGGCAAAGTAGATATTGGATAGTCTCATCAGTATATTAATAAGCGCAGCACCGTACGTATGGCACAACTTCATCGACCATACACATGGAATTTATTTAGCCTAAGCTTAAGCGCCGGCATAGTATTACTTTTTTAAATATGGACAGAAAAAGAGCACAATTAATAGTTAAGAGTAAAGATTTCATATGTGAATCGAAAGCTACCCATGACAATCCTACAATCCAAGAAAACGTTGTAAAATAACATTAATCTAGTGAAAGCCGATCCGAAATGCAAGAAAGAAAATCAAATCTGCAAATCAACTCCCCTCGCAAAACGCGTTGACAGACCATCCTCAGGCAGTTCAAGGCCAAGATCCATTCATATCATAACGTAGCATTATGTCTGAAATCAATTAGGAATTTGGTGTGCCTGTCTCGAGCAGACTTATAAGAAGGGGACTTAATGACGCTAAGATATTTGGACGTGTTAGCAGAAAGACAAAGTTATTGAAAAAAAAATCAAGCACTTGGGATTTGCAAAAACGTAAGATCTAAAATTTTGGAAGATAAACCTCGGGATTGAAAAGAATATAAATCGAAAGGGTCAGATGACAAAACATTTGTTCATCGTTCAAGAGATCAGGCCTATAACATCAAATACACAAAGAAAACTAAAAAGCAGGGTGGAGACAGTGTGATGGTCTGCTGTGTTTTTTTTTGGTGTGGGGTGAGACCTTTGGCAAGATACAACGGATAAATTTTCGTATCTTTATGTAAAAAAAAAAATGGAAGCATTTCCCTTCGATTCAATGACAGTCAACTGGATTTTTATGCAATGATTTAAAGCATCCGCCAAGGTGGTCCAGGATTGGTTCACCGAAGAAATTATTGAAGTATATAGTATATAGTAATAGGGACCCAGGAGCATCCAATGCATCCCGAAAAAGTTACTGTTTGGTGTGGCCAGAACTGTCGTTATCAAAGCAACGTCGAGCACTATAGGTCGATGATAACCAATTTTTTTAGCCTGAATTGGAACATAAAGACACCAACGACATGTGGTTTCAACAGGATGGCGCTACGTGCCACACAGCTCATGCCACATTACAAATTCTTCACGAGTGATTCAAGGGCATGGTAATCTCACGTCGAGGTGATGTGGATAGGCCACCGAGATCGTGTGATTTGCCACGTTTGACTTTCTTTGTGGGGTTTTCTGAAGTCGCAGGTTTATGCGAATAAGTCATTAGAGCGCCCCTCAAAGCCAAAGTAACCCATGCCATCGGTCAAATTCAGCGCCATGCGAATTATGAAAAATTGACATTTAAGATGCGCACCACACTTAAAAGCTATGGCGGACATTTGAATAATGTTTATATTGCATACATAATGGCATCGATTGGCCTTTCAAACGAATAAAATTTCAGATATCTCACACACTTTATTTTATTTTAATTTAATGATAGGAAGCGCTTAGTGAAAGACCCTCTTTAATTCACCTTTTATCTATAATTTACTCGTTCCCTTACGAATGGAAGAACTAGGAGAAGAACAAAAGATTATGTAGTGGCTTGAGAAACTCCGATATATTTGAGTTTAATTCAATTGAGTTGGTCGAGCCCACTCGCTTAATTCGTAGGATTACATTATTTTGAAGTTTGTACCTTTAAAGTTTGGAAGAGTATGCTTAGCTTTCTGCTGTCAGTTTTATGCCTTCAAATCAGAGCCATCTACATAAACTATTATTTGTGATAACACGAACTAAGAACTGTAGCCGATACAATAACCACTACAATAATGCCGATCGAGTAATAGCGCCATTATTTTAACCCAATGGCAAAGAGTGACTGGACTAAGAATTGAACCCATGATTAAAGCAATTGAAACGCACGAACTCTACCAATTGCACCATCCACCTATTGATTTTGATTTTTAATAATTGATTTTTCCATTATAAGTACATTTTTCAGAAAATTGCGCATCCCGCCTAAACGGGAGGACATAAACCCCTCCCAAACGTTTTTTTTTCTTGTCTTCACCTAACCTACTCCATCTGGAATAACAATCGTATTAGTTTTCAAAGTAATCAAATTCAAATCCATTAAAATTGGCTTCTGTATGAATACGTCAGCATATTATTCTAGGGAATTCTAGCAGACCAATTGACTGATTTTATTCGCAGGATACATTCCGAGTGTATGTGCCGTTTCTAATTACCTTATAACTGCAGGACGAAACTACAACTTCAATTAAAATTACATCAACGTTCGGTAATTTATCCCAAGATGAACAATACCATTTCACATGCAGCACATAACTTTTCACATTTGCAGGAATAAAAAAGCAAAGCTTTTTTGACACACCTACGAGTACTAATGAGTTCGTCATACCGCAGAAGTTCTACATTATCTTCCTCATAAATAGTAAGCATCACAGAGGATACGACAGGGCACATGAAACCAAATAACCTCATGCGGGATGGGGTCTTAAACCTCATAAAGGAACGCTTTCCACGTCACGACGAAACGTCATTTGTGCATACAACCTTAGATCCTTCACGTTTCCATCGTGACGCAGGCAAAATGAATCAATGCCAAGTACTGGCAAATGCAAATGTGTACATCATGGACTGGTAATTTCATTGCTCTGTAATTTGTGATGATGTAAATGTTAGATCCTTAGTCGATAGCAACCCCTCCGAGGCTAATTTCTAGAAACACGTTTCAATTCAACCCCTTCACAAATTAGTCCGAGCCACTGCTTCTGTCCCACTGCTAGACCAATCCGTTTTGCGCATCGAAAAACAAATTAATTTTATATTTAATTAAAAAACTGAGTTTCCCTCTAATAAGGAATCATTACCGGATGCTTTGGTAAAATGAATTCAATTAGATCGTGTTTCAAAAACAAACGCGGGGGTTGGCGAATTCACAGAATTTTGTGTTTGCTTTGTAAACGGAGTCATGTCAAGCCAATTATCCTGAAATGCCTTATTGGAATTGGCTAACTTTTCACAATGGTTTCCTGTTCTTATCCAGATTTATTTCTCTTCTTTGACATGTTGTTCCACCGGAAGATTGACAATAATTAAAGACGCACGTGTTCCTCGGTTGACATTAATTAAATTACGGAATTGAAAGAGCTGCTTGTTCAATGAAATATTTTAGAAAAAAGATTAGTTTTTTTACTTAATTTATTTTGTATCAATTTTTAAAGAACGTTGTATAGACCGGAACTCTGGTTTAATTTAGTGTTAAAGCACTTTGAGTATGGGTGATTTTTCGTTTTGCTTAGGACAAATTCGCCAACTCTTAAAAGACTTAAATTACATGACCGCAAGTGTATTTCTTGAGCTGATTCTCTCGCCAAATTATAATTATAATTATAAAATTTTAATATATATAATTATAATTATAAAATTTTAATATATATAATTATAATTATAAAATTATAATTATATTATAATATTATATTATAATAAATTACAATTCAGAACAGGGCAATGCTTAATGTTTTTCATAAAATGTATTCGGGACTCTCTGTTTGTCATGTAAATGTAAATTGGGAATGAACGTGGGTTGTGTTTTAGAAATATGAAAATGATTTAATTAATTTATATCGACGTGTTCAAGTGCTCAAGGGATTCGGAGTACCCTTAAAGTGATTATTTAAACAGCATGAGCATAAAGCCATGGGATAGAAAGAAGGTACCAGTGCACATTGGTTTTAAATTGTTGAAGGTTGTAGTGCGGGGGAAAAAGGGAGCGAGGTAACGCATTCCACATGCGCAGTGTTTGGTTTATAAAAGAGTCTCTAAATTTCGTAGTATATTACGTCCGAAAGTATGCTTTGGATTAAACTGGTATGCATTCGATTAAGTGCGGCTGTTGCAAGTGAATTATTGAAGGGGCGCAATGCAATTAGCTGATTCGACGGAGCATTGGTGGTAAAAGAAGCGGTAGAACAACGATAAGCAAGAAACATTGAGCATTGAGTTTGCTTTGTTATCATCGCTCAATCGCACGCGTTTGTATTCTATCTAGTAGACGCAAGGTAGTTATGGGTGCACCTGCCCAGATGTAAGCGTTGTACTTCTTTTTAGGCCGGATAAAAGCCTTATAAATTGTAGCTAAATCAGACGAGGAAAAGTATTTCTTGCAATGGTTAACGAAACCTAAGCATTGCTGCATTCTTGTCAACTTCAAATATCAGGGTAGGTTAGAAATAAGCATTGCAAGCTTTTCGGTTTCTTCGACGTAAGTGCCATTCATGGACAATGGCTGGGTGTTAGGGGTTCGCTTTAATGACTTAAGACATCATTATGTTTTGGAAGCATAAAACTCTACTATTACATACATACTATTGAATTTAATGAGTTAAGCAAACGTTGTCGCTTGATGTCCACGTCCGAAGAGTAAGGGCGTGAATCATTAAACGCATATGTGAAACTGAGGGTACTGTCATCTGCGAAGGAATATATTAGATTAATGAAAATTTAAAAGAGAGTCGGAGACAAGACTGGTATATGGTGAATTTCAGACTTGAAAACGTCTTATACAACTTGTATTGTACGACTCGAAAGGTAGTTTCTAATCCTTCGAAGAAGAGACTCACAGATCCCATATGCACGCATTTTAGGCAAAAGAGCTGGATGTTAAACTCTGTCAAATGCCTTTGAAATATCAAGTGCAACTATCTTTGATTCACCGAAATTATGAGACAGGTCATCAAATCACCTGTGCACCTGTTGCCACGGAAACCATATTGCCGAACATTAAACTGTTTCCGTGATTCAAAATATTTCATAAGCTGACTGTTAATCAGCGTTTCCATGACCTTGGAAAGAAGGGACATAAGTGTTATGGGTCTGTAATTGGAGAGAAA
Organism: Orthonevra nobilis; assembly: GCA_963555765.1. Lineage (NCBI taxonomy): Eukaryota > Metazoa > Arthropoda > Insecta > Diptera > Syrphidae > Orthonevra > Orthonevra nobilis. Next base: position 53,370,943 of record OY743226.1, read on the forward strand.
AGAAGATTCGCCTTTTAAAGGGACAGGCTAAATGCAGTCTTCCATCTACTCGGGAAGAGACCTAAAGAGTAGACAAAAAGCTGGTTTTTCCAGCGTAGAAGAACTCCAAGCCCAGAGTATTTGTGTATGTTTAAACCTTTCAGTACTCTTGCGACTGTACGAGTGCGAAAATATATTTGTCCCATTGAATGTTTAATGCCATTTCAACAACATTATATCACCACTATTCCCTAAATAGTTTATGCCCCACTCACTTTACCGGAAAAATCTAAGCAAAAGATTGGATCACATTTTCTTTTATAATCTACTTGAAGTACCTGGACTTTTGACCTTATTATTTTATATAATAACCTTACCCTCACCCGTGATGTAATTAGAATTATGATTTCGTGCAATGATCAAATGAAATGTTTCTAAAGCTCACTGAGCGCTCTTTATAATTTACAGACATTTATTAAATAAAATGTTGTGAGTGGTTCAATAGCAAGATTCGAACACACACTTTGAATAGGGATGATGCACACGCGAGATGATAGATTTAGGATGCGTGCTCTCCATGAAGTTGTTAAGATAGATATATATTTATTTCGAACAAATTACAATTATGTAGACCTGCTACCGCACACTTTATAGTACAGAGATACGATTTTTTTAAATCACCTTTCAACTGAAATATTTTTACAATTAATTTTACACTTTTCAAAATGGTAATTTACCCTATATATTTGAGTGGGAAAGTACGAGAGAAATCCACTATGTACAAAAACAAAAAATAAATAACAAAAGTATAATAATAAAAAAAAAGACATAAAAATATCACAGCTTTAAGAAATATAGAACAACAAACATATACATATAAATAAATAAGTAGATAAATCAATAAATAACTTAATAATTGAATTAATAAATAAGTTGATAAATTTAAAACTAAAATACATATTTTAACAAAAAAGATAAATAAATAAATAAATACATTAATTAATAAGTTAATAAATAACTAAATATAAACCACAATATTTTAGTAAATAAATAAACATGTTTATAAATAAATAAATAAATATAAATAAATTGATAAACGAAATATATAAATTTCCACATGAATAACATTTCGACAAGTAAATAAATAAACACCAGGTTAGTAATGAAAAAGTTGGACAAACATGAAATAAACATGATGAATTAGGTGTGCAAGTCAAGTGAAGGGTTATTCAACTGATTTATCAATGGATTATAAGGGAAATCACATCTGACCAACAAAATATCGGTAAGTTTCCGAATTCTGACAGAGATCAATTCAACATTGGCTTTATCATGAAGATCTGAAGAAGAGTGATGCCAGAGAAGATTTAACATCATTTTTAATAGTTTGTTTTGAGAAATCTAAAATTTTTTTATGTAACTTTTGGCACTGCTACCCCACATTTGACACTAAGTACACGTTAAATGTTAATCTAGAGTCCAAATATATGCCTAGATATTTGACGGAGGATTCATATTTGATTTGCGTTCTATTTAATATTAAATGGTTCTGCGGAAGAAAGCAAAGTTTACTTTTGCGAGAGAAAAAGATGGCTTGCGTCTTTTCCGCATTTATTTTAATTTTTCACTTTTTGTAATATTTTTCCACGATACTGATCGCATGATAAAGTATCGTCTCGCTATTGAGACCGATTTCATGCGATGCAAATATCGCAATATCACCAGCGTACATTGCTGATGCGCATCCTGGCAGTTTTGGGAAATCCGACGTGAACAAATTATACAGATCTGGGGAAAGAACTCCATCTTGGGACGGCCTGCCCAATTAAATTTGAGGGACTATTATTAACATACACTGAAGCAGCGATAAGACAAGAAACTTTGAACGATTTTACATAGGAACGGGGGAAAATTATTATCTATCATTTTGTGTTTGAGAGCATTGTGCCATACCGAATCGAATGCTTTTTCGATATCAAGCAGTATCATACCCGTAGATTTTCCCATCGTGAGGTTGCTTTTAACACTTTACTACTGCAAATTCTGAGAACCTGATGGGAAGTGCTATGATAACGCCTAAAGCCAAGTTGCTTATTTGGAAATATGTTTTTTTTTTCATCTTTGATCTGAATCATTTTTTGTTTAACAATTCGCTCCAGCAATTTACCTAAGCACTAAGCAAACTTACAGGTGTTAAGAGTATGAAAAATTCAGTCAACCTTGAAATAAATAAATCTAAAAGAAGATAATTCGCGTAGAAATTTAAACGGAATCTTTATATAATGTATTCAACAACATTATAACGACCTCCTCATTACCTGAAATTTGAAAGTAATCAAACATAGTTCTAATCTTAAAGAGCAACGCGTTACGTTGAAAAGTATCATCTTATCTCAATTCTGCTTTTTCTATCACAGGTTCTTGAGAACTAATGGACCACTTAAATACATATAATCTATTAACAAAAGTCAAGCTACGATAAAGAGCCCGTCATAGTTGTACGACTGCAATACTAAACGTACTAAAATCGATAATGGAAACATAATGTCTTTGGTATCAGTGGATTTTTCGAAGGCTTATGACACAGTCCCGAATGGGAAGCCTTTGAATAAATTAATTTTTTTTTAAATATCTGCCCCTGTCCAAGAGGCGGACACTGCGGTCTAAAAGAAAGGACACAAAGCATGTGAACAACCATTTCGTCGTCTTCTTAATAGAGTCGGCAATTGGTGGTCGTCCTGAGTCCTTTTTTTTATTTAAAAATTCATGTTCCTTAAATGTTAGAAAAATATGCTTAAATCTAGCTTAACTGACTTAACTATGTCTTAAACATTTTACTGGCCCTCTGCGGGAGCTCTAAGCTAAACCTAACATATTTAAATAATGTCTTTCGACTTAATACTATCTAATATATATATTCAAATAAAATTAATCAGAAAAAGAAAAAAAACTATTATTTATTATTTATTTATATAATTGAAAAACTTAGTGAATGGACGGGTTGCATTTTAATTAAACTTAACCTAAAACTAAACTTAAAACTAATTTAAAACATAAAATTTTAACCTAACTTAAAATAAGACTTAAACTAACCACTATAGAACAATAATATTATCTTACACATCACATTCGTAAGCCGGCCAAGGCTAACAGGATATGCTATCATTTTTGCCTTAACGGCACTGAGGAACTAAATTTAACAACCGACAGAGTTCAATCTCCATCCAGCCACCAATAGTGTCGGTATTGGCTTTCGACATCAGCTCTTTCGCGGTCTGACACCGCCCTTTTGAACCGAAGAGTCCCTGGTGAGCTACTTGCGACGTCTTGGTCGTAGTTGACTCACCCGTCCACAGCTTTTCGACCAACGTGGAAGATTAGCGGCACCGCCGATCTATCCTGGACCAGACCGTTGCTATCTAAATAGAGAAACGCTTCAGGGGGAATAAGGCCGTTAAGGCGCTGTCTCATGGTGCATATCATTGTGGTAATAAGCCCCGGAGATCAAGTTGTTTTTCGCAGTCATTGCTCTTGCAATGTGACTTCGAATAAGTTTTGGCCCCGTTGTACAGGACTTCATTACTTTAGAATTTTTTGTACTCAGATTCTGGAGTTCTATATAGATGGAGACAACCCCCAAGGCATCTTCTCACGAAAACCCGAATCTTTTCCATTAAGCTTGTTCCGACGTTGAACCAAACGGTACACCCATAGGCAAGGACAGGCCGAATGAGGGCCGTGTAGCAGATCACCTTTACCTTGGCATCGAGTTGACTGCTGTGAAACAGTCTCTTTGTCAAGGCAAAGGCCGCTTTGGCTCTGGCCAGAGCAGTATCTTTGTGTTTGTTAAAATATAGATATAGATCTAGCCAGATCCCAATGTATCTTACAACACTTTGATTCGCCAGTTGCTGCCCGTTTTGTCCAACGATAGAGAACATTCGCCACTTCTTTTTAGTATTACAAGAGGCCCTAGACAACGGAGTTCTGAACAGAATGGTCTCGCACTTTTGGAGATTGATCTTCAACTTCCAATCATTGCAATATCTCTGAATCTTTTCGAAGTCACGTTGCAAAAGACAAACGATGACTTTGATCGTCGGACTTGAACTGTACGCGATCAAGTCATCTGCGTATGCTATGGAGTGGTGGAGAGATCCTACAAGATCGCTTGTGAAGATCATAAATAAAATCGGCGAAATAACTACAACCTGTTGTAGACCGTTGTTTATTTCAAAAGTCCCAGCAGACGTCACACTGCCATTTTTCACAATAAACTGTCTGCTGGTGAGCATATCAAAGATTATGTACAGCAGCGGTTTGCTTATGCCGAGCTGGTCAAGCTTGAAAAAGATCCCCTGCAACCATACTGGTATCGGATATCCAATGGAACAACGGTAAGAAACAATGCACGAGTGCCTTGCTGATTGACTTGGAAAAGGCTTTTAACACCATATGGTTGCGTCCTGAGTCCTTATTTGGTTAGATGTGATCTCAAGCGGCAATGGCCTGAGTGAAAAGTCACAATCTTTCGTGATGAAGGAAATGATTAGTAATCAAGATTGTCTGAGTCCCGGTAGATTTTTCTAGTGGGCAGTGCGTAGCTTGTTTTCCCACCTATTGGTCAGACCTGTGGCCGTAGTCTAGGTTACGCCACAGAAAGGTTCTGGATCAGTGAACGAGGTTTTTCCGCAATAATTTATCCGACACCTGTTCCGCAAGACCTGTGAATAACCAAAACTCCCACCGAAAATATTTATAACGCCATCCTTCCGATATAAGTAAAAGCCAGGTATACCATAATGAATGTCATCAATGTAGGCTTTAAGCCACGTTTCACTCAAACAAATTATATCCACGCCAGTCTGGATCAATACATGTAATATATTAAACCTTGAGTCTTTGATTACACCAGGACTAAAAGCTCTATTCATAGATGTCATGAAAATAACAAATTCTTACCAAAACATTATATAATAACAGCACATTCTAGAGAAAAAGCAAATAAGACGGAAGGAAAGAGTACTTGATGACAGGAATATTGTTCCTGGAAAACAACATGATATTGAAGTTAATAGTATAGCAATAAACATTGTTGTGTCAATCTACGTAGTACTATATAAATTAAATCAGTGTATATGCTTGTATATGCAACAAGTCGACTGTGATCAGGTTACTTACCAAAAAAAAAAAAAAATACGGGAGCAGTTAAACGGAAAAAATTGACAGGAAGGATTCGCAAGAGATCTGAGACTGGTCAATGATAAACCGATTCGCAACAGCGGTACAAATAAGACCCGATTATTTGGAGTCAAGTGGAATTGAAATATTGAAATTAGTGTCCATACAGTGTGTTGAAGGCTTGGGGAATTCGCCTTCTGGCTTGCAGCTCCGCGAAAAAACCCATGTTGACATCGAAGATGTGGAAATCTCGGTTAGCTTGGGCAAAAAAGTACCAAAATTGAACAGAAATTTTTTTTAGAAAAGTCATATTCTCAGACGAGAGAAAATTAAAATGGAATCCAGTATGTGCGGCAAAGAACTGGAGAGGGCTGCACTAAAAATTGCCTTCCGCGAACGGTGAAGCATCCTGCTGCACTAAGGATACAGGGGTGTTTTTCTCACAACAGAATAGGCGATTTATGTTTTGTAAAAAAAAAGCAAAAATATTTTGAACAGTCATTTCATATCGTCATTGGAAATTCATTTCTCAGAGACCGGCGATGACTCTGTGACATCGTTCCAAAATGATAAATCACTTTTTTGTGCACTTCTGCTTTGATCAAACTCAATAAAATAATAAAAAAATTCTTTCAGAGATTAAAGAATATTTGATCGAAAAGGGATTCCCCACACTCGACTGGCAAGGTAATTAGCCGGACCTTAACCCTATTGAAAATGAAAAAATGCCTAGCTCTACCAAGATGCTCAACGATGTGCTTGAAGAAGTTAAGTACAACGAATGTCTTCACAGTCTAGTGGATTCAAAGTCAAAGCAAATTTATAACGCCACAAAAAATAAAATAAGTAAACAATTATTGCAAAATACTAATACATTTTTTTTTCATTGACAAAGTACGAAGAAACTGAAAAGAGAAATATGTTTTTTTTCGTGTAACAATTTCATTGTTCGCTTCTGTATATAACTTATCTTAATTGAACTCAAATGATTTCCGAAAATTCTACGATTGCTTCAAATTGATTGCACTAGTCATGGTTATTCTAATTCTTGAAAATTGCAGTCTTATTTGAATTAAATGCAACAATCAAAAGTTTGAAATTTTCGACTAAAATTCAACTCTGCTACAGATTTTTTCATGAATTCATTAACACCGAAAATATCAGAAGCAAGAAAAATAAAATAGTGGTCGATTTTGATACGTTCAATTTTACTAAAAACATTCTTCGAAAAGTAGCTCAAACTTACTTCTACTTGATGAAGCACTAACATAGGCTGATGATCTCCGTTTCAATCCAGTCGCACTCTCATTATTACCCACTGGCAGAAACCTCGATAACGATAACAAAGTTTTGAATAACTCCGTAGTATTATGGTCGTCCTTGGCTGAGCACTCCAAAACTTTGGCGCTGCAATTAATCAAAAAATTATTATTAAATCATTAGGGTTGAATCAAACTTATTCAAATAATTTTATGGTCAGGCAACATACAAACAAAAGATATAATCTCAATGGGTGAAACCAGGTGCTGCCTATTGCTTACGTACCAAAATAAAATTCCAAGAAAATTCCACTTCAATCAGATTAAATTACATTTTACTCAAAGAATAAGGAAATGAAGGACATTTTGCTGTATTTAAGCATGAAAAGGACTTATACTATATTTTCGCCGAGTCTACTTTTGTTTGCTACATAACATATTTGGTATAGATTGTAACTGAGGGAACAACTCATCTCATTGTTCGATGGACTCAAGATTTTAGTTAAAAAGGATTCAAGAGGCTCAGAAGGATTTCACTTTCCTTTTCTTTTTTAACTCGTTAATTTAAATGGTTTCTAATTATTCTTGTTAACTTGTTTTTTGCTGTTTAATTAATGGGAAAGGACCTTTCGAGGCCCTGAGGGGTAAACTTTTTGAAGTGTTTCAAAGAAAAAATTTTCCTAAAGAGATACATTGTTGAGATGTTTCTTGTTGTGGCAAGATTCTTTAGATGTTCTTTCAGTCTAAAATTATAAGAAGAGCGCTTGTCCTTACATTTAAATATATTGAAAACATCACTGAGTTGATTTTCGTGGAAAAAAACCATTTAGTCTCCTGGAGTTTTATTTATTTATTTATATATATGTGGGACTGTGAACGTACCCACAGATCTGAAAACCATGCAAAACCAAAAAAGAAATGAAAAACAGACCGAAAAGGAACGGAAACAGCGTGAGAGTAAAAGACGATATAAGACGATATACCACGAAGACGAAAAGACGCGAACCACGAGGCCCTTCCAAAACTATTTCTCTTTTTTTCCCATTTTTCTAACATTTAGATTTATTATTGCTTACCTTAACATTTTTCCTAAAATTAATTATAAAAATAACTGATTGAAATAAATAATTGAATTAAAACTAAAATTAAAAAGGCAGTATCTGACTTCCCCTCCCGGGATCCTACAAAATTGGGGGCTCACCGGGATCCCCGCGCAATATTCAGTGACACAAAAAAAAAAAAAAAAAGTGGTTTATTGATTGAGAGCACACAAGAGTTGCATTGTGCAGTGTCTGATCTCCCCTCCCGGGATCCTACATATATATTTAAGGTATTTATCCTCAGCTTCAATGCGCAGCAGCGTTGTCAGGTGATTTATACAATTTCTCTTTTTCGAATCGGAAAAATTCCCTTAGGGTCAAAGCAGTTACCATCAAAGAAGTCCGTTTCAAACAAAACAGCTTGAAATTGATTACAAACTTCCCATCAGGAAGTTCTTGTAATTGTTTAATCGGTCATGACGACAAAACTATCAATTTCACTTCTTAAATAAAAATCCATTTAGTTTTCCAATAAAAAAAAGTTCAAAATCGATTAAAATTTAAAAATTTAAAAATTTGAATAAATATAAACACTGCCGTCCATAAGTTTCCGGTCAAATTCAAAATCATTTTTTTTTGTTCAAGCTAAAGCATTACTCATATATTAAAAAGCGTTGCAAGCGAGATCATATCATCTGGAGATTTAGTTTTCATATCACTATTGTGGTTTCTTATCATGAACCAAAGTCTAGAGGTCTTTCCAGAAAATTATATAGAGATAAACAACCTCTCGAAAACGGCATGGAAACAGCTATCCAAATCTCCAAAGACAACTGGACTGAAAGTGATCCTCTTGAAGTCATCTATTTACCAGAAAGAAAAAGACCCTATACTGAACATTTCCCTACCTCGGAAGTCAGAGTTGGTGGCAATCTCTCGACTTAAACTATGATAGATATTTTGCATCCTTTCTAAAGGGACATAAAGAAAATCACGCTTTAGAATTCCGAGCACATTTAGATTTCATCCAAAGAAATGCAATGTTACGAATTTGATGAAATTGCATCGTACGAGATCGTTGAAATAATTTCGAAAATACATTGGACAAGGAAACAACAAATTAAAGTCTGCAACCAAAATAGAACTAAGCCCTGTCACAAATTTCTCTCATTTCAAAACTTTTTTTTACGAGAACAGCACTAGTAAAAGTAATTGTTTATAAGTGATGTTTCAGTGGTAGCAAAAGTTTCATTAAAAAGTTTTCTGAGTAAGGGTAAGTAAGTTAAGAATTTGCAGAGTTCAATCGTTATGATCCAGTTATGATTGGCGACCGAACTTTTGCTCCTTTAACTTTTAAAATATGAAAGTGGAAGGGAGAGAAAGGAGGTACCAGTGCACATTGGTTTTAAATTATTGTAGGTTGCAGTGCAAAGGAAAAAAAATAGAGCGAGGTAACGCATTCCACACGGAGGAGACCTTAAATGTTCACGGCAGTAAATGTTTATTCAATGGTAAGTATCGAAAGACGAGCCACACTTTTTAAGTTGTATAAGAACCACACGTTCTCTTGGCTAGCGAAACTAAGCTTAACAAATAAAATAAACTGTGGCACAATTATGACAATATTCTGAGTGGAGACCAACCTGCCGCCTAAGCAGGCTGTGTCGTTATCTTTATAAGAAATTCAAAACAGTGTAACGTAGTGAAGGACGGAGATTCCGAGAACTTGAAGCCTACATCATGTGTATGCACCTTCGTAGTGGTAAAAGATGTACATGTTTGCTGCACTAGGGGGAATGAACTACTGAATTAGTGGGAGGGGGGGGGGATCTACAAATGGTCGAGTAAAGACTCAATTTAAAAGCTACAAGTAGTCCGTCTTTTCCGAGCAGTGGCTCATAATTTTGGTTTATGGCACAAAACTTAAGCTGACTGATATAGATCGACGGACGGATCGTTCGTCCAAACGCACTCTTGCGAATATAGTAGTTCGCGTTGGGCACGCTTTTCTACAGCTTTGACGAGGGCAATATCCTCCAGCGCGCTCAACCTACCATGGGCGATACCATCAATCAAACTTCTGGGCCTCGGAGCGTACTTTTAAGGTTGCTTTTAGCTATCCCGATTTTGATTTAAGGTTTTCTTATTTCCAGAGAGCTTGTACAATTTTCCTGCAGATTATTGTTAGTGTATATTGGGCTTGTGTTGTTTATGACCGTTCAATAAATCTACATCTTTTTTCCTGTTAAACTTCAACGGCCGAAAAAACATTAATCTTTATTGTGCTGTAATTGTCCCTCTTGGGTAGCTATTGATTAATAAAAGTATGATCAATGCTAGCTGGCGATAATATATATGAGTAATTATGATTTACTGAAAAGTGTACTTTGTATTTATCATAAATCTCAATTTGTTATGTTTTTAAAGCTTTGGTTTTAACTTGACATAAAAGCCAAAGGACTAAAAATAGCGTTTTGCCATTTCTGCTATGAATAGTTGGTCAAGGTTAGTAATAAAATTCTATTGCACCTCGCCTTAAATCTTCAAATGAACCTTGTCGTTCATCTAACGAATTCCTAAACTGACCCATAAAGCAATAAATGTGAAAACGTGGAAAAGCCGCCATAACTAAACCACATTTAGACAAATTAGTTTTATTTCTTTGTTTTTGACAACGCAGGGCTGAATTATTATCCTCGAACACGTAAAAGACATTTTTCATATTTTCGTGCGTGGAACAAAGTACTGCTGGTGTAAGCGCAAGGAACATTCTAGGAACATTCGATAATAATCGATTTTTATTGGAAGAAATGATAAGTGTTCGATTTACAATTTTACTTTTGAGCATGATTAATGTTTGGATTAAACCTTAGGTTACTGTTAGTTATATTGAATGAAGACTACAAAAGAGAATAATGGTTCAATTGAAGTTCCAGTTGCATATTTATGATCAAAATTTCAAAAAAAAAGGCAATTGATTGCAAATAAAATACTGAGAATTGAACGAATGCAAATAAAAAGCTATAGATTTCTCCACCCCTATTTTGAAGCCACCAATAATTTCAATCCGCGGTGGATCCTTCGATCCTTCTGCTCGCAGTCTCTTAATTGACAAATTGATTATTCAAATAGTTCCGATGACGAGCGAACATGTCTCTCAAGACCACTGATTTGCAGCCTTGGCATCGCCATCGATCCTGAAAAGATTAGAAAGTTTAGTGCCTGAGTCAGAGCTATCTTCCAGTGCTGACGTTCATGACCATGCTTCCAGTTGGTTGAACCAAAATTTCTAGCAAGCGTGATTGCTTGAACCCTAAACCGGAGGTTCGATTTTTCCATTCTTCTTGAACCTGGTGGCTTCGGTTCGAAGACTCTCTTGGCTGAAGTAGTATTGTGCTTTTTTCGATGTGGCTGAGCCAGTGTAGTCCACAGATTTTGCCTTTCGGACTATATCCATCTCTTTGTACAGCTCGTGAAGTTCGCGGTTACGCCTTGTCCTCCTTTCACTCTCCTCGCAGGACCAAATATCCGACGAAGGATCCCAATATTTGCTCAACTACTTTATTTTTCGTCCAGCATTCGGCACCATAAATCAGGACTGGTAAAATCAGTGTTTAATGGAGCAGCATTCTTTTTTCGTGTCCACACCTGATTGAAGAAGTCACATAACAATGAATGTCTTTTCCCATAATTTGGGCATGTTTGGAATAGTTCGGAGGTTTCGAGTTCAAATCGCAATGTGCATCGTGTGGTTTCGATTAGTGTTTGGAGCGATTTATACTCTCACATGCGGCTTTACACTCTTTGGTCTTTTCGAGCATTTGACATAGTGTGAAAATTTGGTCTGACGTTAGCCGAGCTGGAAGCCACACTTGTACTGTCCGCTCTGTGCTTCAGATGTTCACACAGTACGCTGGATAGGATCTTGTAGGTGACATTTAGTGGGGCTAAGCCTCGGTACTTGTTGCAAGACATATGAGCGTTTTTTGTCAATGATGTCAACAGAGATCCTCCCAAACTTGGCGTATGATATGGTGACAAATCCCAACCAGAGCATCACCAACATTTAAAATGTTCACACTGCAACATGTCTGAACTCACGGCCTTTTGACAGCTGTGCCGACTTCTACTAAGGTGGGTGGGGGGACTACTTCGTTGACCAGATTTGGATTCTCTTCATAGTCTTGCTTTCTCTCCTGGTCATATCCATTTATCAGCTTTTGGAAATTCTGCTTAAATACATCTGTAATTCCCTGTGGATCAGTGATAACATTTCTATCGCTTTTTTATAAAAGTTTCTGATAAGATTTCGATTTCTAGACTCTTCTACATGTAGGACAAATGTACTAAAACATTTCAACATTTTAATTTTTTTTTTCTAGCTGTTCTTTCTTCTAACTAAATGTTCCAAATTTTAAAAATCCTCACTTATTGTTACTGCGCCGGATGACTTTGAAAAATGATGATTTCTGCAATTGTCTCCTGCGAAAAGTTATATGATATATGCACTAATCCGATACCCCCTCTGAAAGGAGCTGAAACTTTCAGACATTCTCGTCACAAATACGATTCACTTTCGTTTTAAGTTATTGATCTGTCTTAAGAGCAATTTATAGGCTATCAGTTAGCCTCTAGATATTCACAAACTACGGCTTTCATTATAAGAACTGCAACAAAGTGCTTCGATTTTCGAGCTGGTTATGTTTTTATTATAACTTAATTATTAAATTTCAAGTTTCTTTATTGATAGGCTATGTGCCAAATATTGTGCTTTTAAATCAACAAATTCCTACTACTTTTTTGATACAAGAAGTAGCAATTAGAAAAGAGCATGGTGAACTTTAGATGACGGTAAGATTCTGACTTTTGTGGTGAAAGAATAAAAGCCTAAGGTTTTGTTTAGTTAATATTTACTTACCTATCATTATTTCTTCAACTTTTTGCCAAACTGAAACGTCCTTTATTCAGAAGGTAAGGACGCTTTTAAGTCTCCGAAAACCCCTTCTGGATTTTGGAATACTTTTCGCTAACAAATGTGTGCGGGTTATGTTTTAGTCCATTGGATAAATATGAAGAAAGTAGAATACCAAATTCAAAAGCGTGAAATATGGGGTTCTAACAATCTAATTATTTCGTATGACGAAGATCTCAATTAAGGTCTGCAAACGGCCGGTTTTCACATCTTTCTCTTTTTAGTTTATAAAATCCACTTTTTCATGAAATGTGATTCATTCGGTGAAAAACGTTTTGCTTATGAGCGCTTATAAAACACTGCGAATTGAGCGAAAGAAAATATGTTAGTTGAAAACCATAGTTCGTTCATATTTGGACTGCTTGCTAACGTATATACTTATATTATTAAGAGGGAATGTTTGTTAGTTTGTATGTATGAGGTAGTGTTCGAAACTACACATTTGAATTCAAAAATTCTTCCACCAATACTTACAACGCAACTTCTGAATGAATATAAGCTATAAATTATCCTATTTAAATAAAAGGGTCTTTTCTATCGATCAATAATTTGAGTAAAGTAAACAAAGTGGCAGTTTTTTAACAACGCTGTCGTAACGGTGAGAGAGATTTATAGAAAAGTTTAGAACCGAAGAGGTTCTATAAAAAAGTCGGCGAGAGATATAAATAAATTGATAAAATAGGACTAAACAACATATTATATTTATGATAAATTTCAATCTGTCATGATAATAATAAGTAGGCAGAAATTTTTATAACATTCTTCAGACAAAGAAGACAACAAAATAGACAGAGACAAAAAGTAAACCTTTTTAAGTCCTACTACTTTTCTACGTACACGAAATCTACGCCGACGAGGTCGTAGACCACAGCTAGTACATTATAAGGGTAGTCCTGATCCCTCGAAATGAGCAAAATATAAGAAAAAAATCAGGCAAAGTGTTGCACAGATAGCTTTTTTTCGCTTTCTTTCAGTCGAGGTGTCGACATAGGGAGCGGGTCCTTATGCTGCACGAAATTATGTAAACCTCTCAAAATGCTGTTTGATTGAAATTCTGATTTTTCAGAATGCTGGCAATCCATAATTCTGTAAATTAATACAAAGTTAAGTATTCATTTTCGATTTCCGTTATTACGAAAGTTTAAAAAAGGCAAAAAAAAAATTGTTTTTATTTTAATTAAATTATTATAAAACAAATATATCAGAAACACAAATGAAACCCAACCGAAAAAACGTGTACATATTCATTAAAATTGAATTAAGTTCTTTGCTATTCTTCTAAGATAAGAATTTATTAATTTTTTTATTATTCGCTTTATTTGATTATTTTTTATGATTGTTTTTTCGGCTCCTTCTTTTTTTTCCTCATTTCGGGCCTTTACCACTTGTTCTTTCGAAAATATAAGTTTTTTCCTTATTTATTTAAATGAAGATGCCAGGCTTCCACGCTGTTTTGGAATTCATGGGAATATTACCGTTCCTTAATGGGAATTTTCGTACACACAAAAATATGGCCAACAAATTTGGCATTTTATTATATAAAAATTTCAAACCAAGCTGAAAGTTTTTTTTTAATATGGACATCATTATCAAAATAACTACGCAGACTGGTGTGATAATTATTATAGATATAGTGCCGTTCGAAAAATGTTGGTCAAACCCTTTATTACTCAGCTCAGCGAGGTCAAGAAAGACAAGCCCAGTTAAAGATCGTTGGTTGGTATTCCAAAACCGTCGGCACCGATTCAAGACTTGGGTGGATTTCAAAAACGATCCGTGTTGAGCTAAAGCAAAACTTGTTTCGTCAAAAACCCAGTACTGAAGCCGGACTTTCCAATAAGAGTCAAAGAATAACTATTGCTCTGGGCTCAACAGCTAAGATACTGGACTCAAGAAAATAAAACAATATTTGTTTTTCTGAAGAATCAACTTTTAACCTACTTGTTGGAGATGGCAGACATCTTGCGCAAACAGAACCAAAGGAAAGACTGAGCTCTGAATGCCCCCCAAAAATGAAGGTGTGATGGTGTGGGGGTGCTTCTTTGGAGATGAAAAAGGAAGATAGTCTTCCTTTAATCGGAAGTTACTGCAGAAGTTTACCAACGGATTCTGGAAAATGAATTTGAGCCCTCTTGGATATAGCTTTTTAGTGACAGTGGCAGATTCGTTCTTCAACAGTACAATGCTCCTTGCAATGAAACCAACGTTTTTTTTTAATATGAATTAAAAGAAAATAATGGCGTTGTATATAATCGGCCAACCTAGAGTCTAGATCTCAATCCAATTGAGAATATCTGATCAACAATGAAATAAAGGTTGCGAAGAAGCGTCCAGAGTCAATTAAAAATCTAAAAAAATGTACACCATACCACATGGAAAAACCTATCAGAGTCAATGTCTTGCTAATGTGCAGCTGTAAAAAAGCAATATAGATTCAACAAAGCATTAATAAGAAAGATAATATTTCTGAGAAGCAATTAAGGTGCCCAAAAAATCCATTTTTCAATATAACAACTTTTTGCTCCTGTGACCGCGTGTTTAAAATTTTAAAACTCTTAATGTATCATGAAACGAATGAAACCGCATTCACAAATAAAACCTACTTAAAAATATTTAGTTATTGCAACGTATTTGGAAAAAAAAAGTTTGACCAACATTTTCGAGCGGCACTGTATTTCATAAACTCCTTATCATTTGTACTTTAGTACACTAGTTTAAGAGAACAAAATATTTTTAAGAAACACAAATATTTTCATTCTTCAAAATTTATGTATCGTTCGTTTTGGACACTTATACAAACAATTTGGCGGAAGTGAAAATGGCATCCTCTTAAATCAATGTCAGAAAAAAAGAACTGTTGCGGCTGATATTTTCGCATACGATTCTTCGTAGATGGAAATTAATTGATTAACTGGATGCATCATTTAATAATTCTAAAAAAAAATAGCTTCTACTTTTTTTGTTGCTGATAAGACAAAACACGAGGGGAACTGTTTTGCCTTCTACTCTACCATTAATTGAAAATAGCTGCCTTATGATTGTATTTTCGATATCAAGTGTTCCATCTATAAGCAAACAATCGCCCTGGATTCATAATTTTAAAGACACTCTTGTTCCAAACGCGATTTTCCTCTGCAACCCATTTTTCTGATAGAATAAACAATTCTTTCATGGAAACTGACTTTGACTCTTCAAACACTTTAAATTGAAGTTTCAACTCTTTATGAGGTTCAACCTAATGGACTTGTGAAATTATTGTAAGTAAGGATATTGATGAAGTTCTTTTTGTTCGTAAATGATGCGAAAGCGCACAAGATCTTAATTATTGCATGTCAAGTATTCTGTTCACTACTGGACTTTTTCGCATTGCTAACAAAGCATATCCAAGAAACAACAGATATTCCTTGTTTCCATTCAATTCAGTCTCTGTTTTATTCTTTTCCACCTCCCAAGCCAATTCATGTTTTTTATTTACCAAAAGCTTCAGGTATTTTACTCCGCGTGTATCGCATAATATAACGCATCCCTCACTCTTATTTTGAAGTGGCCAAAATCCTTTACGTAATGCGAATGAGAGCTGGTGCCTTCAAAAAGTTTCCCTTTTGAAATGAACCTTGTTGAATGTTTCTCCAATATAAATGGTGAATAAACGATTCGACTTTTAAGTTGTTGAATTGTCTTTGAAAAAAGATATGAATGGAAAAACAAGGTTCGCACTCAGGAGTCCTTTCTGACACAACAACCATATAAAAATGAATGGTCGAGTGGCATTTACTCAAAGCAGCTTTGATAACGTTTTAACTTTTAACGATGTAGTTAAGTAGTAAAAGATGGTCTTTTGCTCAGAAATAAAACAATTAGCACAAGTGTTTGTTCATTTTTACACAAGGATCGACAGCTCTTTTGGGACTCAAAGCTTAGCTTCGCTTATCATAACTTGCAAGGATTGCATTGGATCTAAATGGCCCCAAAAGCTTTTTCATGAAAAAATAAACTCTGAAGATATTCAAACTCTTATTTAATTTTATGGTGGTACAAAGCAAAGATAAATATAAATATTCACAGACTTGTAACATAAATTTTTTGCTGGTGGACCAAACGAAATTTGTGTCGTCCAAAATTATTTTTTCTTATCAAACATTCGTCATCGATGACAGAATTCTCGAACT
Organism: Orthonevra nobilis; assembly: GCA_963555765.1. Classification (NCBI taxonomy): domain Eukaryota; kingdom Metazoa; phylum Arthropoda; class Insecta; order Diptera; family Syrphidae; genus Orthonevra; species Orthonevra nobilis. Next base: position 53,387,543 of record OY743226.1, read on the forward strand.
CCAATTATTGGTTGAATGCAATACTATACTTCTCATATTCGATTGAATCCTTCATTCGTAAGGAATAGAAAGAAGCTAAGAAGCTTTTCCGGCTTATAAATAAACAAAGTTGAAGGCTTTCAAACTGGCGAAGATGACACAAATTATTGGATATGCGCGACGAATGGTGAGTTGGGGTTAATTCCACACATTTCCGAAAATTTACTGTGTGACTCATTGTCATCATCTAAAGCACTGCAAGCTATGCAAGATGGTAAATAAGTCGACACTATCTGCACCGACTTTAGCAAAGCCTTTGATAAAATTTCTCATCGAACTATCTGCTATCTTTCGTCTTTCGTTGACTTGATTAAATCATGTCTTGAAAATCGTCTATACAGGATTCTTTTTCAATCGTCACAGTCCAACCCCTTTGTTGCTACGTCAGGCGTTCCACAAGGAAGCCACTTGAGTCCCATAATCTTCAAACTTACCATAAACGACGTTGAACAGATATTGGTTAACTCCGATCTGTCCATCTATGCCGATGATATGAGAAACTACAAACACCGTACAAACTACGGATAATTTGAACCAATGTCCAGAATGCTCCGCACAGCAAATTGATGTCTAGACTTCCACTTCACCAAATCTTCGCTTTCATTAATCACAAGGAGCACTCCCTTTTATCCCCATTTATTTAAGTTAGCTTCTAAAGTTTGTTAACTTATAAGTTTTGTATCCTAGTTTTTTAGTGATAAGCTTGTATAAAGCTTAAGAATGAACAAAATCATGGCGAATGCAAGCCGAACCAGATATTTATCCAATCTTCAGTCGTTAATTATTTGGTGGTAATAAAATCCCATGAATTCTGAAACTCCGTTGGATAATTGGTTACTTCGTTCAGATCAGTAACTCAATTATCTAATTTGAATGAATGTCATCGAGTACATCTCCATCTCCAATCGCTAAAAATTAATTGGAGAAAGTTCAGGGGATGGATCAATTTTCAACCTCCCAACAATGTGGCTTTTGATGCCAACAGTAATGAAGTAAGTAACGATTCACACATCGTTTAAGAAAATGCTTTGCCAATTTTCACTCTTATAATACTGTGTCCGAAAAATAAGGTGACATTGTATTTATTTTGAAAATTCTTTATTTATTCTTCCAAATCAATTTCATCCCCTTCAAAGCCAACGCCAACGGATTTTCCAATCTTTGAAACACTGGTTGTAGTCACTTTCCGGGATGGCCTTCAGTTCCGTCTTCGCTGCGGCTTAAATCGCCTCTATCGTATCAAAACGGTGTCCCCGGAGCGGTCTTTTGGGCTTGTTGAACAGCCAGAAGTCGCACGGCGACAGATGGTGAATACGGTGGTTGCGGAACGATATGGGTTGAGTTTTTGGCGAAATGATCACGAATTACGAGTGCGGTATGGGATGGTGCATTATCGTGGTGTAAAAACCAAGAATTGTCTTTCCACAATTCCGGCCTTTTTTAGGCGGATAGCGTTACGCAAACGACGCATAACGTTCAAATAATATTCCTTGTTGACCGTTTGGCCGGTTGGAAGGAATTCATAAAGCACAACACCACGATAATCGAAGAAAACAGTCAACATGACCTTGATTTTTGAGCGAATTTGGTGCGGTTTTTTTGGTCTCGGCTCTCCTTTGGCACGATATTCGCTTGATTTATCGGTTGTTTCGGGGTCGTAAGCATAGATCCAAGTCTCATCGCCAGTTATAATGCGTTTCATGACATCCTGGTAGTCGGAAAGCATTGTTTCACACACTTCAACGCGACGCCTTTTTTTCCAAAAAAATCAATGTTTTCGGTACCAGTCGAGATTTGACGCGCTTGAGGCCCAAAGCATCCTTCAAAATGGTATTGACTGAGCCTTTCGATAAGCCAACTTCATTAGCAAGGTCTCTAATCGTTAATCGATGGTTTTTTTAACACCAAATCTTTGATTTGTTGGACGTGATCTTCATCGGTTGAGGTTGATGGTCGCCCAGAACGCTCTTCGTCTTCGACACGTTCACGGCCGGCTTGGAAATCACTATACCACTTGTAAACATTTTTTTTAGACAAAGCCTCATCATCAAAGGCTTTCTGCACCATTCTCCGCAGCAGAAAATTGATTCCGCAAACAAAATTTAATGCAAATTCTTTGCTCAATAAATTTCGACAACGCAAAAAACGAAAAACTCACTTTTAGCAGCTCACAAAACGACGCGTATCTCAAACACTATGAATATATTTTGACATGAAATTTCACATAGATGTCACCGACGGTACTACTACCAGCCTAAAAAGAAAGAAAAATTTCCAAATCCTTCGACGCGCGCAGTTTAAATTCATATGTCACCTTATTTTTTGGACACAGTAGTACACTGCAAATTACAAGGATGAGGCGGATTTTCAGTCGATTTTCGATGAATAGTATGTCTGTTGGAAATTTTATTACCATATTTTCGACATTAATTCTATGAGGTGATTTTGGTTAAGCGTATTCCTGTCAACTGAATCAATCAATTGATTATATCTGGTTTTCGAATCTGGTCCAGCGCTACTACTACTGAGGCCGATAAGCGATAGTATAGAAGTCTGACTGTTTTGAGTGGCTAGTTGTTCGTGTTGTTTTACGGGAGCTCCAGGTTTATGGTTTGTTTAGATGATGCTTGTTACTGCCGCCTTTGTACCAGCCCTGCGACACCACACGGAAGGGTGCTCGACCAGCTGCGAAGACTGGCCGTGGGTTAAGGTGATAAGTATGGGAGCAACGCGATTGCCCTTCCGCAGGCTAACTTACAATAAGAACCGCGAATTAACTGTGAGGTTCGCAAAATGTCTTGATTTTCACCGCGAAATAATGCACATAACGATCGGATTTAATCAAGCTACAATTTAATTCATTGGCTTACTTAAACTTACAATTCAAAATTTGTTCTTTATATCTAAACTAACTTAAATCTATACAATTCGTTTTTCTTAAACACTACAAAAAACAAATATGAAGAAAAGAGAAAAAAAGGGGAAATCCCTGCCCGGAATTGAACCCGCGTTCTGCACACATCGCTCGTTTTTATTAGCGATAGTTTAAAAGCTCATATAAAATGAAGTGATCGGTTTCGTAACTTTTATTCTAGTTGACGCATACCTCGTGGATGGGAAATATAATTTCCTTTATAGCAGGTAAATATAAGTGGTTCCTCAATCCTTGTTTTTCTAGGAGGGCGCCGAACTAGCAATCCGCGCTTTGCTACACCGTCTCCGATGTAGGTAAAAACTCGCTTGAGCCGTTTTTAATGGGAAGGAAAACCTCCAACTGGCGACAAATCGTTCTGTTGAAGGAATAAGAATGTTAGGCACTGTTTAACCAAATCACCATATTCCAAAACTTCTTACTTTCTTGTCTTAGAAACAATTTAAAAAAAATCGGAAAGATTAAAATATTTTAATTCAATTGATTCCGGTACTGCACTGCACTTAATCCAACACTTTGGTCTTAGCTCTCTACTGGACTATCCTCGAATGATGTTTTCACCAGATTCGTAACTAGCCTGAACCTCCTCTGTACTGTCCTTGTATATAATGCTGAATCGCGTGATCCTCATGGCCTGATTCGGATCCTACATATATATAGCATGTGTTTCTCTCCTCTCAATATCCTCTCTCACTCCGCTAGGCCAAACTGGTAAAAAAGAAGAACTACTACACCACCGACCGGGCTTGAACCTTAGTACCCCACCTCTGAGTCTGAGATATTGAAAATATTAACAAAAACAAAACATTTTTTTTTTAAACAAGAAAACAAGTTTTTATAAGAACACGAAAAAACTTTTAATAAATTAAATTAAAACATAAAAAAAATAAATCAAACATTTAATAACGCTTTCAAGTTCATTAATTAAAAACTGTTTTTGATTTTGTTTTAAACTCTTTTGCGTTTACAACTAATTAAAGTTTATTGTTAAAAATATCTTAAATTTTTTGTTTTAGAATTTATGATAAAACATAACCAGTAAAATAATATCTGTCTAATTCACATATGTATATATGACGAAAATGACTTTACTTCAATACATATAAAAAGTAATCTATCAACTTTATTATGAGATTCTAAGACCAGAATACTTTTCAAGGCGAGTCGTTTTATTAAAGAGTATCCATAGCCGATTTCCGACCCTGGATATTATCTAGGACCAGAGTCTTTGTCAAGATCAATCATATTGAGTACTCTTATGAAACATTTGAAAATGTCAAACGGGTTGAAGAGAAAATGAAATCCGCCATCTTGAAGATGCGGCCATTTCGGAAAGACGTTAATCATTTCAACATTTCCTCTTTGTTTTGATACCCATATAAACATGTTTGACAAAAATTTCACCATTCACCATATTTTGGCGGAGTCCATTTTTTTTTAAATATTACATTATAAAGTATATTATGAAGTCACCAAAACTAATGGTGTTTGCAAAACTTCAGGAAAATCGGTTTGGACACAATGGTTCAAAATTCAGTTAAAAGATTTAATCACTGACTAACAGACACAGGAATAGGTGAAACTAAATAAGAAGGAAGAGAGAAGGGTTGAAAAAGGACTCAGTACTTTCTGTGGATCCTCGGAAGAGTCTGTATCCTTCTCATTACCGGACGAATGCAGTGTTTTTCAAACGAATGTATATGCAACCAAAAAATTAGCTAAAGTCAAATCGCGCGTGGAATCAAGCATTGCATAAAAATGCCGAAATATCAGAACAAAATTTCTTGTATTTAGAAAAAGCAATATCCAAGCCAGAAAAGAAGCACTTAAGCCCCAAATTTCAAATCTGTTTGCAGTACACTACAGCCTTGATAAATTCTCATTCGTATACTCGCTGAAGTAATTATGTTGCGCTTTTCTACGCTCCGCAAATTGCAACCATCTGCAGAAGTTGCGTTAATTAATAAGACGAAGAGGCCAATCAGGATTTGCTTCTTCAATCCCAAAAGGGGTATAAATCTTTCACAAAGTAGAATATTCCCATAATAAAATTTTGCAGTAGAATTGAAGACCAAAATAATTTGTCCAAAGGACTCAGTTTTCATTTCTACCATTTAGAAGTGTGTATTTAATGCTATTTGGAGCTTTAATCAAGTCCTTCACGTTGAGTACATTATTGAATCTTTTTACGCTTTCGTTGAATTGTTGATGACTAATTAATGAGGGTTGACCCTCTTCTTCGGGTTTTAATTATGATTTTATTTCCTTGAATTTGAATGCCTGTGTTGTCAATTTCAAACTTAAACAAGAACTTCCTGAGGGGAAGTTAATAATGCTGTCTCTAATTTGAGATTTATGTTCTTAACAACACTTTTGTGACGGTTTCCGAAAAAAGAGTGATAACCAAAATGTATTTATTTAATTATGTTAACTTGAATTTGACAAGTAGAAAGAACATTCGGGATAATTCGAGAAACATAAATAAGCTAAAAAAAAGTGGTTTGTATTTAATGCAATATAGGGGAATTAAACTTTGCCGTCAACATTAAGTCGGTGTTAGTTCCCAGAGTGCTTAGATCTTTAAATTGGGTAGCTTTAAAACCTGACCAGCAAACCATGATATTGTGATGAAATGAAGGCAAAAAAAACGTATGCGTAGCAAAATATAATAAGATAACTTCAATTTGGCAATTTGACTCGTATAGGTCGCAATACCAAAATGACCTTCGACAGAATTAGTATGCTTCGTAACTTGGTGCAAGTCTTTTATCATGGCACCATTCTTCTTCGTTTTCCAGTGCTAATGAAAAGTAAATTAGTTTCAGTTATTACTTCTCGACCTGTTTAACAAGCATATTTCGTTAAAAAATTTTGTTGAGGTTCACAACTCAATAAAAATAAAACACAAATTTTACTCGAAATGGAGGGTTAGTCCAATAGCTCTGAACTGGAAACTATATTGTGGGACCCGAAATCGCTCATTCGCTATTACCCGGAAGGATAAGCAAAGATCTTTTTTCTTCAAGTTAAGCTCAAATCTGCAACCTTAGAAAGCTTTGGAATAACTTGCGGTCGAATTGAGTAAGTAAAAATATAAATTCATGCAGTCAACAAGACATTTCTGGCAACTGGAGGAGTTGGCACAGCCTTTTTGTCCAATCCTGGTATTGCTCCGGAGTCCTGAAATACAATTAAATTTAAGGTTGTTACCGAAATAGAAGTCTTAGATTGTATTCGTTCTCTCACGTCTAATACTGCTGGTGAGGATGGAATTCCAGTTCATTTCAACAGACTTACTTTTCCCTACCAAATTGGTCCTTTTAAACATATTATATATACTCTACATTTCCTGATAACCATATTCGTAATTTGCATCTGACTGTCGTCAAATAATCATTCTACCCTGCCTATGCAAGGTATAGAAAAAACTCTTGCCAAGCAAATTTCAAGTCATATTTACTTACTTAAGGTGGCGCTACAATCTGGGATGGACCTGGGCCTCAACCAACAAGCGTCTCCAGCCAGCTCGATCTTTAGCTAGCTGCCTCCAGTTTCGCACGCATAGTTGGGGTGAGGTCACTTTCCACTTGCATGTGCCACCTGAGTCGCTGTCGCCCTCTGCTGAACCATCCCTCGGGGGTGTATTGGAATACTTTCCGGCCATCTTTATGATTATGTTTTATTGTCTCCCCTGCAGTCTTAAGGCTGTTCTGTGAGTAGTGATCTTATACTTAACCCTAGTAAATCACAGGCGATCGTAATTTCTAAAACGCTGTATGACACGTTTTTAGTTCTTAGAGCACTGAAGAGAAGCCCTGGTAGCTACTAGCTTTTAAGTATTGTTTTGTACATTTATGTATAATTTAATAAATAATAATAATAATAATAATAATAGTTCTTAGAGCACGTACGTCTCTAGTATAAAGTATTTTTTTTTTCTTCACAATATAATGGATTTTAAATTTTAATTTTATTGTGCTGTTTTTAACTTTATTAAATAATGCATAATATATATCAGAAATGTTTTTACTATTAGTTGTTCACAGTAGTTATAAGCTTTAAGCGATTTCTATGTACTACAAAAGACATAAGTTTAAATTGTTTTAAGTGCTGAATTGTTTCATCCTCATCCATGTATCGCAGCATCTGCATCGAAGTGCAATTCAATTTGCAGTAGATAGTCAGAATCGCCTAACGCACGATGCTTACTTCAGTGAAGACTGAAGCTACATGTGGAATATTTATCCGAGGGGGCAAAGGATGGCTTTTTTGCATTTATTAGAGGACCTGAAGTATTTCTTTGAACAAATTCGAAACTGAAGGCTTAAGTGGAATGTATGCTTCTAAAACTTCTATTTGCGTGTATTTGCTCGTGATACTACATAAGTGATAAGTGTTGACGAAGCTGCTTAATATAAATTTTGATTATTAAATTGAAAAAAACGAATTTTTTAATGAAATTTTAAATTGTTAAATTTTAGTTTCTCAGTCAAGTTTATCGTAAACCTACTTTCAAGTCGGACTATAAAGGCTTTATAAAAAATTATAAGGATAAGCAATATATGAATAAAGATCACCTTAGAAGAATGACTTGTGCAGAAATCAATGCTATATTGAAACCGATCGATCTTGGCGGCAGCAACATAGCAGCCATGATCAAGGACACTCAGAATTTAAGCTGCAGGCATACAGATAAATCCCTTTTAATTTATCTCAATGAAAGACAAACGGAGTACACCCAGTCCGGATGTTGATGTTCATACCCATACGCCTACCGCATTTTCCAAAAACAAATTGTTTTTTGAAAATGCATGACCGGAGATGTCTCCATGAATCTGGGTGTCATTTACAGCTGCAAAAAAAAAACGACGAATGCAACGAAGTGATCTAAAACGTATCGATCTACAAATATCTTAAATAGAGTTATCACATAGAGGCGATCACAAGGAAATTGCGCCAATCAGCATATGCTCTGCACCACCTGAGCAACTTTTGTCCAGCTCAGTCATTCATCAATGTTATCTCGTTCTGGTTGAAGCCAATTTGATATATGGTATCCTTTTGTGGAGTAATGTATCGCAAATGGCTCAACTAGTCAACACTAAAAATGATTCACAAGATAATATATAGGGCGCAGCATTGACCAGCAAAAACAGGCTCGAAATGATTTAAAGTTGCTGAGCGTGTTTATTCTTCACAAGCTTGAGGTTCTCTCCAGCTTCTGAAAAGATAGCAGCTGTAAAACTCATACGCAACAGATATTCAATACGCGATGAAGATAGCAGGGGAGCTATAATATTCCAAGATCCTAGAACGAGTATGGCCGAAAAAGCTACAATGTTGTGATTCGAACGACCTTCAACGAGCTTCCAACTAGTTTCAGCAGCATGTTGAAAGTAGTTATTTTAAATGCTTAAGAATTTTATTGCAGTTCTGCGTAATTTCTGCACTTTGTGAATTCATGTTCTCTTTTTTTCAACTATTTTCATCTTCCTTACACATTCTGTTTTAAATAATTGTCTATACTTTAATTGCTAAAACTCTACACACATTGTTACTCACTTGTAAAAATTAATGTGTTCCTTATGTTATCAGTCTTTTACAGGAAAGCCGTAAAGGATTTGCAGATCCCTTTATACTATTTGTATATTACATTTAATAAATAAAATGAATTAAATCTGAATTTGAATTTAATAAGAAATTTCAAAATAATCAAGGGAGCTTTTTTTAAGGTTTGGTTTTTAAATTGGCGGCACTGCTTCTACAGATTGTCAATTTGACAGTTGAAAATTGATTTGTGATTTTTACGTTTTGCAATTTTACGGTGAATAGATAAACGCGAGAACAATACGTGCAAATATTGCAAACATATTTGGAAAACCATGGTTCCATTCGCCAAACTTATCGCATGATACGTTATTCGGAACTCGATGAATCGTTTTCGCACCACGTAAACTCTACAAAATGGATAAAATGCAAACAAACAGTGCGAACAGAAGTAGTTATAGCATTTGCAGAGCGCAGTATTTAGGAGAATCCGACTTAGTCAATTCCCCATCAATTGGAGCTATGCCCGTCCATTCGTGACCCTTAGACGCGTAGAATGGTCGAAGGTGAATGGGCCGAAAACATGATTCAGCTTTATCCTAGTTTCCATTGCTAAATTTTCACCAATTAAGCCGAATTTTGATTAAATAGATATGTACGGGTAAATAAGCAAAATTGCCGAATTTGAAGTGTAGATGGAAATAGTTGACGGCATCATTGGAATCATGTTACCGTTAATGTTGAGCGTTATAGAAACATAATATCTGACTTCTTCGTTTCTCAGTCGAATTGCGTCTCATCGCATAATTTCGCATAATGGACCTGGGAACTGGCCTCCAGGATCTTGTGATTTAACACCTTCTAGTACTTACTTTCTTTGGGGGTATGTAAAGTCTATGCCGATTATATAAAGACGTTGGACGATTTTAAAGTCAATATTTGCCGTGTAATTTCTGATAAACGGCCCCAGTTGCTCGATAAAACTGTCGAAAATTGGGCTTGGGCTTCATTCGAGCTAGAAGTGGCGCGCACATGCCCGAAATCATTTTTGAACACTAATGACTTAAAACTATCTTCTAAATAAAGCTATCATAGACATTTATAAAAGCTTTTAGTGTTTAATTTCACATTGAATTTGTATAACTTTAAAAAAAAAACTCATTTAAAAATCTGGAAGAAAAATTCAGATGATTATGCAAGGCGGTTTTCGGAACAGGAGTTGGAGTGCGAAAAAATTTTGGTTAACTACTTTTTGAGAAGAGTTCCTTAAGGCTGAAAACACAGCAACTGCGAGCGACTAAAGCGTTCGCTGTCGGAAATAGCATTACTATCTACAAGACGACATAATTTCACGAAAGAATTCTTCGATACGAGATGGATAATTTTTTGAAAAATCAATCAATGTAAAGATATATAGTAGCTTCCAAGACGTTATCTTAGAAAAATTCGAAATAAACTTAAACAACGCGACGATCAAACGAAGAATAAACTATATATATGTATCTGGCCAAATACTGTCTCTATGTAAAACATGAGTAATAAAATCGTAACTTAGACATCCAAATTGTCTTATCATTCGTGCTTTACGGCGCTGAAACAGGGAACTCTTGGTAGCTTTGATGAAAAAACTCTGTATGATTGTTGGTTCTCTTATCGTCGACGGAGTATGAAGCTGAATGCTGAACGAAGAGGCTTTGACATGTAAGCATCAACATTTTGGCTCAAAATATCTGCAAACCACCAGAGGAACAGCGCTGACTTACTCGCTGTCTGGATAAGTAATAATGGTGCTGAAATATTAAGCTTTTACCATTTATCTCTAAGAACTGGTGTTCTCAATCTTTCAGTTTTCCATTTCAAAATTAACACTGTCATAACTGGATTGGAACATAATTCTTTTAATCTAAGGCAAGACACTCCATTTTTTTAAAAAGAGATCCGTTGTGAAAGTCATTTGCAACCATAGAGGTACAAATTGGGTCATTGAATTAAGTCTCTTTTTTCTGTGATAAATAAATTGTCTTTTGAAAGTTAAGTCCTTTTATTTGACTCCTCGAAAAGACATTGCAATGAACAAATTTAAATTTGATCAGGAAGAAATTAGGACAAGGCTACCCATCATTTATTTTACACACTCCAAAAGTCTTATCTTGGGTCTGGTTACAAAAAGGAAACAGCTACCGGATATCAAAATGTTTTACAAGAGCTATTAACGCGTTTCAGACAAGTAATATGCTGAGCGCCAAGAGGATACAAACTACAGTGACTTTTTTCGACATGCACAACAAAAAAAAAAACATTTAATTCGATTGTGGGGATACATTTTGCTGACATTAAATATTGCTGCTCGTAATGTGACTACCGGCAGCAAATAACACACGAAAATGTCATTTTTCAAATCGATGTGAGCACGAAAATTCCTTCCGGTTACATTTGTGGATGCGAGAAGCTGAATAAATTACATTCAATATCAGTCACATTGACTTTGACATCAACGACGATACTCTCGCATATGAAATTATGTATACACGTATGTTTGCATTATTTTACCCAAAATTAGAGAATAAAAAAAACATATGGATCCAATCTTCAGGTAAGCAAAAGAGTATTTTTGGAGTTGTCCTTAAAGGGCGAGTATCATATTTCCTATAAAAAGGTGCCTTCATCGATAATATTTATCTTTTGACTGAAGCTTAAGTAAAATAAATTTGAGTAGCTTTAGCATTTGGGTTTAGATTTTCGTATCAATTGAGGGTTCAAATTATTTTTGACTATTTTGTTGAGGATATTTAACTGATCTAAACCTAAAACACGCTCAGAAACTCGGACACTGAACCACGGATTCAGATGACATGAGTTCATTTAATAAGAAGAGCTGAAGTAGGATACGAACAATATTTTTTTCGAATATTTATGACAGAAGTACTTACCGTTCAAGGACACTTTAGTCATTGCATTCGTTTATGCCGGATTGGATTACAATCGACGAAAAACAAAAAGCTAAAATCAGTCGGCATTCAATTTGCCTGCAGCCTACTTTTGCGATAAGTTTTTAGTGTTTGGGTTAAAAATCTCGAAACACTTGAGCATATTATGTGGTTTGCGGAAAAAAACATTTTCTATGTGAATTCAGGATATTTTGTGCTAATCCTTCAGAGGATGATATTCATAATCTGCGGCAAAAGGCTCGAGCAAGTAAGTTATGTCAAAGCAAAAAAAAATGTATGGGATGGGGTCGAGCCTGCCTCCTCTCGATAGGCGGAAGAGGCAATTTTCCGACAATTTGGCTTAAAATCGAAAAAAAGAATGTCAAAACTTAGCAAGAGAACATTCCATAGTATAATAAAGCTTTTTCAAAGATCGAGATCCCATCCTCAAATTAAATTTTTGATTCAAGCTTTTCTAGTTGATGTTTCCCGAGGACCAAAATCGATACAAAACTTTGAAACTTTGAAAAAAAAAAATTATTAAATACATTTTCTTCAAATTGAACTTTTACAGAACTCTGCATTATTAAGCACAACTTTGTTTTTCACTGTGGTTTAATTGAAAGCATTTTTTATTGGGTCATTAGAACTAAAATACTTATGTTAAACACTAGACAAAATGCTTAAACTAGCTTATATAAATTTACTTTTACTTAACTAACTTGCTGGCCCTTTGCAGACTCTCTAAGCTAAACATAGTTCTAAAGTGTTCTTTGTCCTTGGACTTAAACAAAACAGATAACTTACTGACTTTATAAATACCCAAATAAATAAATAAATAAAAAGAAAAATAACCTAATAACTAAATAAATCAAAAATAAATTTAAAGATAATAAAGTATCGAGAAAAGTATATTCAAATAGTTTTTACACTACCAAACAAATTTAATAGTTCCATTTACATTAATATATGCATTGATAAAATTTATCAACGTTGGATTATTTAATAACGTAAACTTATACATTCTTCATGTTTTACGGATTATCCATTTCGTTATAAGAGAGTCTGGAGAATCACGTCTGATAAGAAATGTGTCCTTGAGTTTTCGTATTATGTGGGCAATCAATTTAACATTGGCGTATATGGATGACTCGCCACCCTGATAGTTTTTGAAGTTCAGAGAAAGCACTGCTCTATATCAGATCCGAGAATTTAAACGAATCATTTTATTCAACATACCATTTAGTCACGCAGTATCGAAAAACAAATTTAAATTTAATTATAACAAACCTTTTTTATTGGTTTGCAATTACAAGAAGGCAGGTAATATTTTTTCTTATTTTATTCTAAGAAAAGAAGCAACATAGATTTAATCCAAAATATCTTTTAATCAGCTAATTAATTAATTACCCTAAAATTCCAAGCAAAGAAAAACTATAGAGTGTGTGACAAAACTAGCGCAACTTTTATTATTCTATTTGGCTTTCCACTTTGTATGAGCACAAAAATTTATATGAAAAAGTAATAACTTAAAATTTTAAAACATAGAGACGCTTTGAATTTTGTTTCTAAAAAAGGACATTATTTTTTCTAATTTTTAAGTATTTTTTTTTATGAAATTCAACGAAAACAAAGCCATCTTTTTATTAGGCATTTTTATTAGACTATATTTATTATTATTTTGTTGGATATCCGTTATTTTGAAGAACTGCTTGACATCGGCGGGGCATGGATTCAATTTAATTGTTTACTGTTTCCATTGGGACTTTCCACCATTCTTCTTTTGTAGCTGCAAAAAGAGAGGCCATGTAAGAGTAATTTCGAGTTCGAATTTTCCGAACCTTCAATTTCGCATAGATTCTCTATGGGATTGAGATCGGGTGATTGCGCTGGGCATTGCAGAACTCACAATCCGGCGGCATTTAACCACTCAGTGACTCAGCGCGAGGGCATGCTGTCATCCGTGTATGGATCCATAATGTCCTTCAGTAAATCGTTATACTCTTGACTATTTAAAATACCCGTAATTTGGTAGACAGGTCCCATTCCCTGGCCGGAGAAAAAGCCCAAAACCATAACATTGCCCCCACAATGTTTTACTGTGCTCTAGCAATACTTTGGATCTAAGCGTTTACCTTTCGGTCTTCTTACGTGCGCTCTTCTGTCTGATCGCTTGATGTAATATTTGGATTCATCTGACCATAGCACTGTTCGCCATTTCTGTAAGTTAAGACACTCGTTCGCAAACTTTATGCGCGCTAACCTTATTATCTTCGATACAAATGCTTTCTTGGCAGCCTAAAGACACTTAATACCCACCACCTCACACCTTCCGCTTGCAGTTCTTGTATAAATATTGAGCTCCAAGTTATTCACATCTTTCTGTGAATAAGTTATAGGATCTTTTTTGAACTCTCGTACTATGATACCATATGATCTTGTAGTGCTTTTCGGGACCTTTCTGTTCCTTTCTGTTGATATCGTTTTATTAAACGAGACACAACCGATTTCTCACTGGAATATTTAAAGCAAATATATAAATATTTGTTTTTTTTTTCATTAAGAAAATCTGCAATTATTATATTTTTAAGTTCATTTCCAGATTAGTTTCTGGCAAGTTGCTTTAGTTTTGTCAATGTCACATTTCGGGATTTGTTAGTAAATAAAATTCCAAGTGTTTTTATGATGAATAGTTAATTAAAGGGGAACGTTTTCGACGTTTTTCGCTTAGTTTAAAAACGAATTGCGCTCTATTACATATAACGCTCTGAACATACCTTGCATGGTTTTTTAATTTATCAGAAATTTAGACACTTTTTGGCACCAGTTTGTTTTTTTCAATTTGAGTAGCAATCAATAAGGGCATTGAATTTTCGTAAATAAGTAACAATGATAATTCAAAATTTTGTAAAAATTCAATTTGAAGATCAAAATATGTACAAATATTTTCCTTTCCAAAATTTTGACTTTGGAATTTTATACGTAGAATATCGTTTACCTAAACCACTTGAGTCAGAGACTTAGTTAACAGTCTTTGGCTTTAGAAGACACTATACTATATATTGATTTTTTTATTTCTTTTTTTTCTGGAAATTGCACATCCCGCCTAAACGGGCCTCACCCCCATACGATTTCGTTGCATCGTATACAAATCACCCCCGTACACATGGAGTGTTTGTATTTCCTCGAAAGAAGTAGCCAAGTTTTCATATATGTCAGCATCATACTTTCAAAACCTTTTTTCACATAATATTTGTCATACGTCACTACAACATTTATGACCAAAGAGTTATTAACATTTCGTGTAAATTGGCCATAATAAGAGGAAAACCATCTTCCATGCAAACAACACTTACGTACAAATTAAGAGTTACGCACATCACGTCCGAATGCTTTGTATTCTCAGGCTCGAAAACTCCCGCAATATGTGTCTCTTTCGTGAGTTTGTGCTATGAGTTCAAGTTTTTTTTAATGTTTTCTTTATTGATTCAATATTGGCTTTACTTGCATAACTTATTGGGTTCCATCTTGGGTACATTTGTGACTCTTTGGAACATCGTTTTATCGTCCAATGAAATATTTTTTTCAAGTTCATAAAACTGAGCTCTGGATTGTAAAAACGTGACTTTAAGAAATGCTAGAATTACAGAAATATTAATAGTTTTTTCAAAGCATACTTCTACCCGCTGAGAGGTATGGAGCTCCTCGAGCAAGATACGTTAAAAATTATCATATAAAAGAATCGAAATGAAACGATCTGTTTGTTACAGAGTTGTATCTTCTGAACCGTAATATGTAGATACTTACACAGAATATGTACTACTACAACAACCAATAATCAAATCAAGTTTTATTTAAATCGTACCTCTTTTTCACGCCAAGAACTAAAACAAGAACTAGAACTATGAGAAATGTTTATTTAAAAAAAAATGCTTAACATCTGCGGAGCCCTTCGTGTGCGTGTCTGACTCTTTCTCTACCACCACACAGACAACTGTTTCTCTGTTGTCTTCTTATTAAGAAGCAACTGTGAACACCTCAAACTCTGTCTTTTCGATTCACAAAATTTGCGAAAATTCATGCGGCAAGATCTCTGAATAAATTGATTGATTAGGCAAAGCTTCGTGGCGGAACAAAATTATATCAAATAACTCCGGTCAACCCGCTTGTACCAAAAAGTCAGATGGCATATGTTAAGAATGTAAACAGCAATCTGTGGAATAATCGAATGGGACCCACGTGCCTTCCTAGAAAAAAGTAATTCAGTATGAAAAGCCACCTCATCACTGAAGTTGCACCTAACATACTTACCAAGTATATAGTATTTCGAAACAATGGAATCCGAGCTGGTTAGTTCGGCTACGCCGGCCAACTTTAGCATGTCGCCGCATCGAGTGGGCAAGAAAGATCGGAAGCCTCGTGGATAAATTTTTTTCAGAAAATCAATAAAAAGTAGTCGCTCATGTGGATCATTTTCGATCATTGATAAACATTGATAAATGATAAACAGTTTTCCATTATCCGAGCAGGAAGTATCAAAATATTTACACGTCAAGGGAGCGGATGTGATCTCCTCGAAGGCAGAACTGCTACCATTAACGAGAAAGAACAAGTTTCCAAGGTGCAGACTTCCATGGTGCGAGAGCACGACTAGCAACCTCCAGGGTGAGCCCACATATCTTGTTATCACCTTGCCTCCAAACTTGAAATTACATATACTACTGTGTCCAAAAAATAAGGTGACATATGAATTTAAACTGCGCGCGTCGAAGGATTTGAAAATGTTTCTTTCTTTTTAGGTTGGTAGTACTGTCAGTGACATCTATGTGAAATTTCATGTCAAAATATATTTATAGTGTTTGAGATACGCGTCGTTTTGTGAGCTGCTAAAAGTGAGTTTTTCGTTTTTTGCAATGTCGAAATTTATTGAGCAAAGAATTTGCATTAAATTTTGTTTGCGGAATCAATTGAGGATGGTGCAGAAAGCCTTTGATGATGAGGCTATGTCTAAAAAAAATGTTTACAAGTATAGTGATTTCCAAGCCGGCCGTGAACGTGTCGAAGACGAAGAGCGTTCTGGGCGACCATCAACCTCAACCGATGAAGCTCACGTCCAACAAATCAAAGATTTGGTGTTGAAAAACCATCGATTAATGATTAGAGACCTTGCTGATGAAGTTGGTTTATCGAAAGGCTCAGTCAATACCATTTTGAAGGATGCTTTGGGCCTCAAGCGCGTCAAATCTCGACTGATACCGAAAACATTGAATTTTTTGGAAAAAAGGCGTCGCGTTGAAGTGTGTGAAACAATGCTTTCCGACTACCAGGATGTCATGAAACGCATTATAACTGGCGATAAGACCTGGGTCTATGCTCACGACTCCGAAACAACCGATCAATCGAGCGAATATCGTGCCAAAGGAGAGCCGAGACCAAAAAAACCGCGCCAAAGTCGCTCAAAAATCAAGGTCATGTTGACTGTTTTCTTCGATTATCGTGGTGTTGTGCTTTATGCATTCCTTCCAACCGGCCAAAAAGTCAGCAAGGAATATTATTTGAACGTTAAGCGTCGTTTGCGTAACGCTATCCGCCTAAAAAGGCCGGAATTGTGGAAAGACAATTCTTGGTTTTTACACCACGATAATGCACCATCCCATACCCCACTCGTAATTCGTGATCATTTCGCCAAAAACTCAACCCATATCGTTCCGCAACGACCGTATTCATCTGATCTGGCGCCGTGCGACTTCTGGCTGTTCAACAAGCTCAAAAGATCGCTCCGGGGACACCGTTTTGATACGATAGAGGGGATTCAAGCCGCAGCGAAGACGGAACTGAAGGCCATCCCGGAAAGTGACTACAACCAGTTTTTCAAAGATTGGAAAATCCGTTGGCATAAGTGCATTGCATCGGGAGGGGATTACTTTGAAGGGGATGAAATTGATTTGGAAGAATAAATAAAGAATTTTCAAAATAAATACAATGTCACCTTATTATTTGGACACAGTAATATGTATGCATAATATGAGCAAGTTAAACGAGGATAGAAAAACCACTCAATATTATTTACGAACTTTCGGGAAAGCATGGGGTAAGAGTCCTACGAACTTATAGTCACGAAGTGTTCTTTAGGCTAAAGTCTATGATACTAAAGAGCGTAGTTAAACAGAAAAGTAATCTTCCCTCCTTGAAGAGTACTATTCTAGTAGGGAATCAAGTTATATAACGAACTGGTGAGGAGACGCGGACCTAGGCAGATTATATTTTCTGATAAAACGTTTTCCGTATTGTAAGGTTTTGAGACCATAGCTATTTCAACTTTTAATAAAATGCAATCACTTTATTTGCGCGGGAAATGTTAAGACATAAAACGTTTTATAGAAAGAATGGGCCAGGAGCGGTGGCCAATTTTAATGTTATTCTGAATTTGATGTCTTCATATTTGTGGTCTTGCCACACAAATAAACTTTAACCTGTGTGAAGACAAGGCTTTTCGCAAAAATAGAAACGAGACTGATACATTTTCACCTTAACTGTTTCTTAACAACACTCGGATTGAATTCGTTAAAAAGACTAATATTTTTTTTCTAAAAAAACAATGAGTTGACCTTGTTAGTTGACCAAAGTTGGTAAGACATGCGGAGTTCTTCGTCGTCTCCACTCAATTGCACGCTTTTTCCAACTGATGCAAGTTGGTGAAAGCTTATATTCTGACCATTATATTGTATGGCTTTAAACTGTTTTGAAATTTGAACATTAAATCTGTAAGAAAACTTAATGTAGTATATATTTAACCTGAGAAGATATGATCATTTATCTGCATATGCAAAACAACTAAGTCCTCTGTTGAATTTCCGTTCTGTCCTAGCTCTTTCTCGAGCTGTGAGGATCAAAGCACAGACTACACTGTGCGCTAATTGTGTGGAAGAATAGTACAAATTTCGTGCTTAAACCCTTCTTGCACTCAAACTTTGCCATTTTGCATGGAAGCATCATTTATTGTTTTATGTTGTTTCGTTATTTAATTAAGCTTTTTTTGAAACCGTCATTAATTTTTAATTTCGGGCCGCACTTCACGAGGCCTTAAATCCTTTAGCTACAAACTTCGAACAACTTTTTTCGTTTTATCTGCAAAACCAAATAAAGCAAAAAATTTAGTGTTATTTCCCGAAATACAATGAAATAAGTCCAAATATTTGATTTTTGGACTTATAAGTTCGGCCTTATTTCACATCAACTTCTAACCTACTGAGGCCAAATGTTATTTACAATTGCCAACTAAAAGAGTATATAAAGAACAAGTTCCTATACGAGTTTATTAAAAAAAACATGACCTCAAGAAAATAATAGAATATTTAACTGGAGAAGCGTTGGAGTTCTATTGCCATATAATCTCATGAAAAGCTACTGATGATGTTCCAGAATAATAAATAGAAATATTAAATTATATTTTGTAAATAACCATTTTTTTTATAAAATAATACAAAAAACTGAAATGGGTATTTACTTTGTAATTGAGTTTAGGAACAGTAAAAGTACACAGACTTATTTTCTTAATATTCCTTAATATTCCTTTTAATATTAAGTTTGTAAAACTTATTGTTCAAGAACATATTTGAAAATCATTGTACAGAAAAATATATAAGTGAAATAGGTTTTTCAGTTTCTCCCAAAAGTTTTATTTTGTACATGTACTATTCTGCCACTCACCGATTCAATTAATTCCTCCACGTCATAAAGATTTGTCAAGTTCTCGTTGTGCCATCTTGCGTATGGAATTAAGTGTTCGAGTCTGAATAACTTTGATTATTTTTAACAAAGACTTTTCAAACATTTTGAGTAGTTTGATTGATTTTTCCAAAGCTATTTATTCACTTAGTTATATGTAATCATCTATCTAGCCATATATTTACTTATTCATATATATACGCATAAAATTCTTCATTTACAATTTCAATTAAAATTGAATTTTTACTTTTAATATCTAATTAACATTCTATTAAACTTAGGGTTTTTTTTTAAACTTACTTATACAGAGATACGTATTAAATAAATAAGTAAATAATCAAAAGTTTACAAATTCGTTGAGATCAGCGACTAAAGGGTTTTCCAATAGGGACTCGACAACTTAGAAATTAAATTTTTAACGCACTCTTTCACTAATCAATAAACTGTCGTTGTCAATTTATTCAGTAAACTCAACATTTTTATCATGGTAAAGTACACGAACGGCAACGTTTGCAAATTATAAAAAATTTCTACCAAAATTCGGAGTCGGTAACCGCAACTAAGAAATGGCCCTAATGGACAGGCAAAAATTTGAGACTACATATTCATTGCGTGATGTTGCCGTATAAGTGCGATAATGGGTTGCTCGAAATATCGAAAATATCGCTGACTTTCAGGCGTCCATAGCATACGATCCAAATCAGTCAATTCCACGGCGTTCTCAGGAATTGGGCATCGCTCAGACCACATTATGGCGTATTTTGTGTAATGAAATTGGTTTACACCCATACAAGAACAAGCTGACTCAAAAATTGAAGCCAATGGACCATTTGAAGCGTCTTACGATCTCCGATTGGGCTCTAGAGAAGATGTCCCAAGCTGATGAATTTCATTGCAAATCATCTTCAGTGACGAAGCTCATTTTTGGCTAAATGGGGTCATCAATAAGCAAATTATGAGTTATTGATCGTGTGAAAATTCACATTTGCTTGATGTATCACCACTTCATCCACAAAAAGTTACTTTTTGGTGCGGTTTGCATGCCGACGGCGTTATTGGGCCTAATTTTTTCGATAACGATCGTCACGTTACTGTGAATGGCCAGTGTTATCGCGGCATGATTACCGATTATTTTTGAAAGACATGGACTTGAACGACATTTGGTTTCAACTTAGTGCCACCAGCCACACAGCACACCTTACTATCGATTTATTGAAGAGTAAGTTTGATGAACGTGTTAACTCAAGAAATGGGGCAGTAGAATGGCCGCCTCGTTCGTGCGATCTAACTCCTCTAGATTATTTTCTTTGGGGCATTGGTTTATGTCAAAAAGCCGAGCCAACATTGAATGTAAAATAGCGGCCTTTTCGGCCGAAATGTGTGGCCAAATCATCGAAAATGGGGTCCAACGAATCGACCGCTGCAAACGTGCCCGCAGTGGCCAAATAAACGAAGTCGAATCCCATTCACAAATGTTTTGATTCTACTTCAAGCCGATAATATAAGTTTTTTTAATATCTCAAATGGTTTGCGTTTTAATTAAAAAAAAATGTCATGTCCTTATTGGAAACCCCTTTTATTTACAAACTAACTCGTTGATGTGAGTGGTTTCAGATACCTTTGAATGTTGGGACTGCTAAAAGATCTAACATTCTCCGAGTGGCATTGATATGAGTACTCACCGCCCACTTTTCTGTGCGAACGTCAATATTAATTTACCATTATCAAATCGCACCCAAACTATTAATTTCAGTACGCTTATAAATTTGTTCAGGCACTTTCTTTTTTCTCCTTGTTGCTATTTTTTAAGGATCATATAAGGCTCATATCCAACATTTTTTCCTCATTAGAGAGAGCAAGCTGCCTTGGACATCTGTGGACCGCACAAAAAACCTATGCGAAGTAGGCGAAAAGGACAACGATGGAAAACCATTAAACATCCCCCGAGCTACTCAAAAATCGATAGCTGTCCTGAAATTTGCAAATTTTTTCTTATAATAAGATCAAGTTGTAAAGCAACTTGCATTTGGAATTGAATGTTTCCATGGTTTCAATTTATTGGCAACGCAGACAATACACTCCCATCAAATTTTAAGGACTATTTTGCGCTTTATTATCTGGTATAGAGGTCGATAACATATCACAAAGAAAATGGGTTTTTAATGACTTTAAATCCTTTCGTAAAACTCAATGTACATGTAGGCATATTAAGTCTTAAATAAGAAGCAATGTGAATAGAAAAAGCACACATATATGTACAAACTCGGAAATACCACACGGACCTTAATGTAGAAGGATGATTTATTCGAATGGAAAGTACACTAAACGACCCAACCAACTTTCAAAGGATGCAAATAAAAATTCTTTTAAATGCTTAGCAGCATTTTTTTTTTAAATACAAGTCCTGTGAATCATGAAATATGCTTAATGAATACAAAGCACGCAATTTGGTTCTTATGAGCTACAATATCAGCAATTGAAACTTCCTTGGCCCGTTCACTGCAAATTAGTATGCCTTTCGTTGAACTCGTATACACTTGCACAATCTATACTTAATATATAAAAAAGGAGCATTTATGCATGTTGGTTTTGAAAAATGGAACTTTTTAGGATTATTCGTTGTTTTCTGGCTGTTGGTCAAGAGCATTTGCTCAGGAATGCGTGGAGTTACCAAGTTAAAAACTCTAAGAATAGTAATTTAAAACGCCTCAAGCATTTGATGACTATTCCATGTTTTAGGAAAATTAAGAAGAAAAAGCAAATCTTTTTGTTGGTTAAAAAAACATCGTTACAATGTCAGATTTAAAAAATAAAAGAAAACTGAAATACTTATTTCAGTTGAAAATACTGGGAATCCAAAAAAGGAATGGAGTGTTGTTAACGACATTTCAAACAGAAATTATACAACATCCGATATTATTATAAATAATAATAACTCAACTGTGTCTGACTCTTAAGAAGTTGCTAATTTAATTAACGGATTCTTTTTTAACATCTACTATGAGTCTCCAAAAATGGATAGATCGAAACATGATGTTTTAAAGTAAGATAAATTGCAATCAGAAAGCTTCTGCTTCGAACAGTTTATGGCACTCGAAATACACAAAATCATAACAACACTTAAAATATCCAAATCTTATTCTCTTCATAGAATTCAATTTTGAGAGAATTTCCGGCTCAGTCTTGAAAAATATTTATTTTCAAATTCCTGATGTCTAATATATCATTTTCAATCTTTGCGTACATCTGTGTATTTTTCCATAATCACTGAAAACAGCCACTACGGCATTGAAAAATTATCGTCCTTTTTCTCTTCTATCAGTTTTTTTCGAAAGTTTTTGAAAGAGGGATAAAATCTAGAATTTTATCTTTTTTAGATAGGTCCGAGTTTTTTAGTCCCTCTCAGTTTAGATTTACAAGCAAGAAATCTACAGAATGTGCTTTGCTATAATTGATTGGTGAATTATGTGATAGTTTGAATAAATCTGAAACTCCTGCCACTCTTTTCATAGATATAACTAAGGCGTTCGATATGGTGGACTACACTTTTCTATTGAATAAATTTAACAGTGCAGGCTTCAAAGGCTTTATTAATGATTAGTTTACCTCATACTTAAAAAGAAGGTAATATTTACTAACTGTCCTAGTTCGCAGAACCTCTTTAATGTTGGTGTTCCGCAAAGTTATTTTTAGGGCCCATTCTGTTGTTAATATGTGTGAATTCTTTGTTCATCCAACAGTTTAAAGGCAAAATCACAGCATTTGCTGATGATACAGCTCTCTCATATTCTTAAAGCTGTTATTTTAATTTATATGCGGACGTTAATCAAGACTTACAATTAGACATATTACGAAAATGGTTCAAGCAGCATAAATTACTACCTACTAACAAAACGAAGTTTATGGTCTTCAATATCATGGGCTCAGTTTGCGATAGCTTTTCTCTTCAAAATCATTCAGCGAACTGCTTACGATTTTGTTGAACAGAGGCTCACCAGGATCCTTTTACCTTTAATAATAATGTTAGCTGCAGTGAGGGCTGCTTTGAAATTGAGTGTGTCGACAATTTTAGGTAATTGTGTTTTATATTGGACCATAAACTCGATTGGAAAGATGAATATCTAAATAGAGTTGTGAGGCAACTTCATCTTCTAAATCTCTACCGTAGTCTGCCTTTTATAAAGTTAGTGCACAATAGATTATTGAAATTAAAATTGCAGTATGGATTATTTTGTTAGGGTAGTATTTACTACTATAATATTGAAACTCTATTTATTAAATAATAACATGCAATTAGAATTATGTATAAAGTGAATCATTTAACACCCAGTTTGAGTTATTCAAAGATCTTGTGATTCTTCCTTTAAGGCATCTATATTGTTACAAAGTCTAAAAAATACTTTTTGAATATTTCGGTTACTTTCTTGCTAGACTTTCTGAAAACTAAAATTTACGTGTCAACGCCAGAAACTCTGTAAATTTACCATCATTTTATTAAACACACTTTTCACGATTTTTGTCACTGTTCTTACGCAGTTTGCGTAGTAATCTTTGGAAAGAGAGAAACATCATCGCTGATACCGTAAAGTAAGCGTTCGCGAAATTCGTATTCGTTCTACCGATTCGTCGACATTATTGAAAATAAATGAGTAGTTTTGAAGATCAGATACTTCATACATGCAAACTTGCTAACTTCTCTTTTTACAATATTATACATATATAGAAGAAGGTATAATAGAAAAATTGTCTATAAAAGATCATGTACTGTCCTCATTGTGACTAAGCAAAACTTGTTAGTATAGATAACTTTGTAATTATTTCAAATGAAGTCGTCAGACCTTTTAAGTTTTATTTACAATTTTTCTCATCGTGAAACAAAACTATTTAATGATAATGAGCCATTATCTCCGATAAAATTCACCCAAGCAAATGTACGTTTATTTAAAATTATCAATTTTAATTTTGCCAAGTACAATTATAGTAAATCCAAATTTTTTGTCTACCAAAGTACCTATGTAGTTGCAAAAATTAGTGAATATAGAAACCATCGGCGAACTTCAAATTCATCAAAATAGTTTTGGCAGTTAAGGCGTGAAAACTTATCAGAGACGGAGTTGCTTTCGCTTTTATTAAATAAGCATGGAGATATGAATAAACGCAAAGAGCGACGATCAAATTTAATGTAATAAGACTATACGTCAATAAATTGAGCGTAGAACTGTTTGACCAAACCGTCGCATTTTTCTTACGCTTAGAATTTTTATACCTGTCATTACATTTAAACGAAAGGTCTAATTTAATTATTTGAAAGAGAAATTTACATGAACAATACTAACCTTAAAAATTTAGCCAGAAATGGATTAATATCATGATTGACTTATTCGAATATTGAATACAGTTATTGTGACTTAACTGTAATAATTAGACTTTTTTTTTTTAGCAACGATGAGTACTAAATATATGAAGTCCGGTATTTTAATATATGTATCATTAGCAATTCTCGCAGCGCCCATCAAATTATGAGAATTATAGGCAAATTTTTAATACATTGGGCTAAAATTATCGTCATATTATAGCTAGTTTATACAAAATTTTAACTTTCTCATGAATCACTTTGTCTATTGGCGGAAACTATATGAGAATCAATTTGGTAGGTTTTGAGTTTATCGCGTTCAAACAGACAGATAGACAATTAGGCAGATGAACTTTGCTTTATAATACTATATATAGGGATAGTTATTGATTGACTCTTTTAAGACACACTGTATTCTCTTAGCGAGATACATTATAATAATAATCCCACGCGAACAAATTCGTCGCTCGTCATTATTCTGCATACTCACCGCATTCCGTCACGTAGTATGTGCACAGTCGTTTGGTTCCCGATGAAGAAATCCTTATCTGTCTTTAGTTTTCTAATAAACTCTCAACGCGTTCGTTTGAATTTCTATATACAATTTAACTAGCATCCACTAGCATAAAGCGAGCGGCTGTCAGAGTTTGCAACGCCCTTAGCGGTGCATTACTCGAAAGCCAAATACTTACTTGGCGATAAAAAACTTATCTAAATGTTTTAAACAAAAATTGGGGAAGTTTCGTAGAGCGTAGCCAACAGCGTACCAGGTACCGGTTCAAATCAGTTTGTTACGAAGCACCCATAGTCGTGTCCTTTAGCAAAACGGCCTTAGGAAATATCGCACGGATAAACACTTTGAGAAGGTATCACCAATCCTCAAAATTACTCGACCGTGATATTTTTCTTGCTCTTTGAATCCAAAACGGGCCTTGCTGTTTGAGGTTTGGCACCATCTTCTTGAAACCACATATCTGCCATATCCATATTTTGGATTTGAGGCCAAAAAAAAATATATATATTATGATAAAGCTTCGGCGATGAGAATTTACGATTACGTTTACTCCTCATTGTTTAGGCAATATGGACCAGTCACACAACCAGACTAAATTGCACACAATACAGACATTTTTTAAGTATGCAATGGTCTGCATTTGGATTTTCATACTCTTATATCCCACAAAATCGTTTGTCAATGTCTCTCAGCCTCACCACTGACGAAAGTCTGTGAGAAAATCGGTTATCCGTAACCATTCCGTTACCGGCTTGATCTAATATCTGATTGAGTTGAACTTTACGAGGGCGTGTATCTAGAAATCTTAAAGTCGATAGATGTGGATTTCGTTCAATAAACTTTTGAATCGCAGCAGGTTTATCGATTTTTAAACGCTCCATATTGTAAAAATAAGCCGATTGCATGTACGCCTAATTCAGAGTAAGCTATGTCATAAGCCAATTGCTTTTAAAATGACATCCCTTGGTTTCCCTTTATTTTTCGTGGAGTGGGTATGCTCGTATATTGACGGGAGAACGTATAAGGTTGTTTAGGAGATCAACCTCTAAAACAATAAACGAAACCTCAGGTGTGCCTCAAGGTTGCCACCTTGGTACTCTTTTATTCATTCTAGCCATAAACGATATTGTAAGTGTGCTCAAGAACTCAAACGTTCTAATTTATGCCGACGTTTTAAAAATATTTAAATGTATCCGCAATCTATCCCACTGCAGCGCTTTATATGATGACCTTAGTTCTTAGTAAAATGGTGCTTCAATAATTGTTTATCATTGAACATCATCATCTCAATGTTTTAGCATGTCCTTTTCGTGAAGCCTTAATCCTCTCGCTTCTGTGTACTCCATTAAAAGCTCTGCACAGGAAGTCTGTGACACACCACCACTTCTTAACCAAGTAAAATTTATCGTTAAGTCTTTCGATTTTAGAAACTCAAACATTTTTAACATAAAATACCAGCGTACAAATTACGGATGCAACGAACCTGTTACTCGGATGTAAATGATGACTGTGACATGAGTTATACTGTCTCTTACAATTCTTATTTTATACGCAGTACTGATAGCGTTTAGAAAATTGCAAACCTTAAACGAAAGAGAGTACATGGAAAAGCAACATGGACAAGTTGAATACCCACAAGAATCAAATGTACTATTTCAGCATCCAAATTTTCTCTGGTCTTTCCACTGATAGATATCAGAAGCTCGAAAAGGAACTGATCCTTTTGTCTTGTCCCATGTGAATCGCAATGGAATGCAATGAATACTCGCAAATCGTTGAGTGGCTGGAAAATAAAACATAACCAATTAGCAAAGGGGGACAATTCCAGTTGAAGTAATTTAAGCATCCTAGTTTTAATCCTCCTTTCGTTACACGGATCAGTTATTTATTTTGCTATTTCGTGTACAGCTTGTGTATCAATGAATGGGAAAATACAAGTTTTCCGGCTATTCGTGCTACTGTTAAATTACTTTCCATGAATAGCACATCCCAAGTGCAAATGCAGAACGGTTTGGTCTCTGAATTGTATCGTATCCTTCGTCCGATGAACTTCCAACGCAACAGCATGTGCAGCTACTTGTCCTTTGAGTTCTGGTCCCGGGAAACTGTGTACGAAGCAAATTGCACTTATTTATATAAAACCCATTTATATTCATTGTGTTTCCTTTTATTTTGTTTTTTTTTTTTTATTTTGTGGCAGAGTCCATTTACACAAATTGATGTGGTTTCCCTTTATCGTCCTTTTTTGTGTGCTTGTGCCATGGCAATGAATTTTCTCACCTCAGACACACAATATTTATTAACTTA
The DNA here is from genome assembly GCA_963555765.1 of Orthonevra nobilis. NCBI lineage: Eukaryota > Metazoa > Arthropoda > Insecta > Diptera > Syrphidae > Orthonevra > Orthonevra nobilis. The sequence continues at coordinate 53,414,890 of OY743226.1, forward strand.
AAGCAAATAAGGGCACTCCGGCTAGAGAGTGTTCTCGATGACTTCGAATATTTATTTTAACATAAAAGCAAACCAATTTTCATACAAGGTAGGAGCATGCTAGCGATTTAAATTTTAAGTTATGATTATGGAGCTTGTGAGAATTTACACATACTTCGTATGCTAACAAGTTTTCTCTGTGAAGTGTTTATTATAATGCTCTGGAATTCCAATTAAGGTTATGGATAGATAGATTACAAAGTCGATAAAATGTTTGAACTTAGATTGTTTGTGGTGAATCGAACACCGACACATTTCTTAAATGCTTGAATAATAATCAATATTGCAGTCAGGATTAAGTCGTTTCAACATTTAATTCTGCAGATTGGGATAGAATTCGTTATCCGTACTTAAGACATTGCCAAAGATCGGAATAAAAAAGTTTTCAGTGAACTTTTAATAGATGTTTTATGTTAGCCTAATTTTATTTAGCAAACATTGTACCAATACCAAAACCACATTGAAATCAATTTGAATTTAAAAAATTACATTTTTGTTTGTTTTGTTGTGGCAAAAGTTATTTGACATAGTACGAGTTTGTTTTAAGAAATTGCTATACAAGTTCTTCATCCTAAAGTTCCCAACTAAACTCAACCAAATAATTTGATTCTTCTTGACAAAAGAAGATTAAAACTTTTTCTAAATGCGTGTCTCTTTGACTCCTTTCAAATAACTGATGAAGTACCACAAGGTGCTTTGCTTTCGGCAACTCTATTCAATATTTACACACTTGAATTTTTTCATCTAATTAAATGTTGTCATGCAATATTTGTAGGGGATTTCTTATGCAACAATTTATTTTTCCATCGGATGGGATATTGAAACCAATATTTATTATTTTTGGAAATTCAGAAAAAAATATGTTTGTCCTCGATAAACTCCGAAACTACTGAACCGATCTTGACGATATTTAACTCATTATATGTAATTGGATCTAAGTTGAGAGATAGGATCGATTTTAATACAGTTTTTTTTCTTGGACGTACCAGAAAATTGCATTCTCAGGCTGCTTCTTGAATGAACAATCATAACATCATAAGCTGGGATGAATGTTCTATGGCTCATAAGCAAATTTCAAAGGCAACAATTAACTCTTTGGTTGTATGGTCTGGTAATCGGAAATTACCGGTCATTCTTATGTAAGCAAGTAGTACATAATGGACACAGAACACCAAACACACAGAACACATCAAATTCGCAGAAAATTTCGGCACTATTATTCAAACAAAATTTCGGCACTATTGTTCAAACAAAAATAAACTAATCCCGAATATATTGAAAAATGACTTGGATCATAATTGACTCACAATCAGTAGTAGTGGTATTTTTGCAGTCAAAAATGTTGATGCTAACAAAATTAACATACAGATACAACAGTTATTGTTGTCAGGTGATATGATGTCTTTCAAACCAATCGACACTTTTGAATTTTTAAATTTTCTGGATAAACCAGGAATGGCACAACACAATCTTCGGTTATATAGTATATTGATCAGAAAAGGATCAACGGAAATGATTTTGAAGCAAAAATTTTGACTGCAAAGTTTAAGGGAGACATTGTCCTGTGACGACGTATTTCAATGTTGCCGTCAGAATCTCCAATACCATTCAAAAATTCGGTAAGGCCTCGCAAAGACCATTAATAAGTCTTTAGGCCAAAAAATGTCCATTTGCGGCCCGGACTTGGCAAATGCGTGTTTCTCCTATGGGCAACTATGTATGTGTTTACAGGGTGGTGCATAAGAAACGTATAGATTTCTTTCTGCTTTTGTGTAGCCTTGGCATTTATTAATATTTAAGTTTTAAGATAATATATCTCAAATGGTGCCCAGTGCTTTCACCTGACGTGCTCTTTCTGGAGTATTTTCCATTACTTTTCTTAGAAATTCAGGTCCCAGCGCCCTCACTTCTTCTCGGGAATTGGCATTAAGCTGTTTTATGGTTCTTGGCTTATTTGCATACACCTTACTTTTTAGGTTATCCCAAAGAAACAAATCTGGACCCGTTAAATCAGGCGAACACGGTTGCCAGTTAAAGTCAGAAAAATGTGATATTATCCTATCACCAAAAATTTGGCTCCATCTTGTTGGAATCACAATGCTGAATTATTCTCTATTTCTGGTCTTTAACAATTTTCAATCATTTTCCGGTATTGAAAGCTTTCCACAGTCATCGTAACTTTTTCGTCGGTGTCGAAAAAATATGGTCCAATGGTTCTTTGTGATTTCATTCCACACCATACTGTGCATCTGAAAGCGTATTTGTGGATCTTTTGTTTTCCACTCATAACCCAATTGAACCTCAATTGAAAAAAGGTGTGACTGCCTTAAAATTCTTTGCAAAGACCGCCTTGACATCACCAAATGCTGAGAGCAACGTCGCTGGTGGAAGTTTTTAGGGCTTTCCACAATACTTGCTTTTACCCGAGCAATCTTTTCGAACTGTACGAGGTCTTCCAGCCTACGAAATTTCACAGACAGCTGTCTGTCTAGTCGTGAAAAAAAAATTGGACTACTTTGGCTCCTTGTTCTGGGCTTAATCTTTCTATCATTAAATTCGCAAGTTTTTCAAAGTTAACTCTGAAAAAAAAAATTCCTAGACAAAAAAGTATTCAATAATTAAATCCTGCTTACTGTTAGGCAAGCCATCAAATCTATTTGTGTTTGCAAAAGACAGGTTAATCAAATATTGTGTATAAATTAGCACTTAAATAAAATTAAAATCATAATTTGTAATTATTTAAAACATTGTTTGAAAATATTTTAAAATAAACGTTTTCTACCTCATTTAATATATGTAATAAATTTTTAATATGTTTTCAATTAGGTACTTTATAAATTACTCATTTGTTGCAAACTTAAGTCGAATATGAAATGAATTAAATGTAGATTTCTAAAAATTATATTGGTTTGTTAAGTCACAAATTTTTTTGAGTCATGTCATGTGTCAATTCAATCGGTTTAACTCAGTGAATATCACCCAAAGTCAGCAAGAGGCATAATAAATCATTGTACTGCGCTTTTCTGTCCAGCATGTGGGGTTCGTCGATTCTGCAGCAAGTATAATTAGGAAAAAATAAAGATCGTGAGCGAGGCAACTTGCGAAATACTAAACAAATAAGAAATTTAGACAACAATATTCACATGTGAATTTTACCCTCCATATCATGCCCCTAATGTGGGTCATAGTTCAAAAGTTTTGCTTTCTATTTTTAACTTATTTATCTCAGTCCAATTCAATTGTATTTCAGCTTAAATATGCATACAAGTCCGATCTACATTTATTTGGCTTGCATTGAATTGAATTGAATGCACCAATTACTGAGTTCAAAAGAATGACGACTGACTGCGATGCGAGTGAATGGAGGAGAAAGGTTCGCGCTGTACAAAGGTATGAACTTCAAGGGCTCGGCACAATTTAGCTTATGGGCAGAAACGGTCCAGCTAAAAGTGTCTTCGAATCCCAGCCACTAGGTTCACAAGAAAATGGAAGACCGAACCTACGGTTTTATGATAAAGAAATTGCGTATGAAAAGAAGCTTGGTCAAACCAACTGGTAGACAATAAATTAAGCTGACGATAAGATCCTCCCAGGAACGATGAACTAATGACTGACTAAACAATGTAACGTACTCGGAAACTAACTGCAGCTGCGGTACCAAAAATTTGTAAGCCCTTCGGCAGTACATGTTAGCAGTAAATGTTTCATGCCATATAAAGAAATAATGGACGAGCATTTATCCTGAAGAATGTTCACACATGACAATGAGGGCGTTCCTAGTAGCCATTTTCGACAGTCAATTGCATTTTTTTTTTGTCGCTGGTGCTGATCGCAAAAATACCGGCATGGTTCATTGAATTTTCATTTCTTTTTCAAAATTATGTTCCTTGTTGCAGGCCGCAACTTTCCTTTTTGATATATGCGATTTGGGCATAATTTTGCGCAGTATTGTTTGCTTTGCAGGTAAACTTTTGTACCTACAGTAATATAATTTGCATGTTCATCTCATCACTTACTCGTCGAATATTGAAGTAACAAAAAAAAGAAGCCAAGTGAGAGTTGACTCTCACACAAATGGTTCCGCGCATATGCAACACATTTTTTTTTTAATTTTAGATTTCTTAGCGCATCGCCACACAAAAGTTCAAAAACGATCACAAGATTAAACGATTATTTGATGCAGACTTACTGTAGAAATGTTTGAATCTATGATTTTGACTTTTTTTTGGCAAATTTTTGCAAAGAATTCATTGAAAGCCGAGTGAAAATTTATTCGGAATTCATTGATGAACCGCAAATTGTAGTGGCAATATTGCGAACTCAAATTTCGTAGCAAAAAGCATATCTAAATAATAATGAAACAGAAGTGTAACATCTGATTTTGGAGCGTGTTTAAGTAACAGTTATCAACGTATTAAAGAAATTGCTCTAAAGCAGGGATTGAAAAACAAAGCAAAAATGTATCTAAACATCGAATATCTTTGTGTGCCTTAAATACGTAATCAACACACACAACGTCTTTCAATGTTAACATTTTTCTTCATTTGGCAACCCTCTGTTTTCGGTGATTTATTGAAATGCTGGGAAAATCATTTCTCAAAAACACATCAAATTCACATGAAATACTCTTTTTTAATAATTTATTTTTAAAAAGTTACAGCGCAATTATTTTTTTCGAATTGAGAAAAATGCCGCCACGGAAGCAAAAAAAAAGTATATATGGATGTGAATCTTCGATCCACAAATTGCAAAATGTTTTTTGTTTTCTTATTGGAATTCGAGCTTTTACATTGTGTTTTTTTTTTATTTGTGGCATTAAATGTACAATATACAATATTTTCAGATATAATTGTGTGTTTACAGAGATATGGTCTCTTACTACCTTACTACTGCAATATTAGCTTATTTTAACTTAATTAATATCACAGATTTATCTTAAACTTGAAGGAAAAGCCACAGTGAAACCTTCATTAAATAAATGACCCAGATTGGATAAGGGGGAAGAGAGAAGAGGGGATTTCAGATTTTCGACTAATTAAGTCTCTACGACCCAACAATGAAAAGCAGATATTACAAAAGAATAATAAATTATAAATAATAAATAATAAAAAATAAAAAATAAATAATAAATAATAAATAATAAATAATAAATAATAAATAATAAATAATAAATAATAAATAATAAATAATAAATAATAAATAATAAATAATAAAAAATAAATAATAAATAATAAATAATAAATAATAAATAATAAATAATAAATAATAAATAATAAATAATAAATAATAAATAATAAATAATAAATAATAAATAATAAATAATAAATAATAAATAATAAATAATAAATAATAAATAATAAATAATAAATAATAAATAATAAATAATAAATAATAAATAATAAATAATAAATAATAAATAATAAATAATAAATAATAAATAATAAATAATAAATAATAAATAATAAATAATAAATAATAAATAATAAATAATAAATAATAAATAATAAATAATAAATAATAAATAATAAATAATAAATAATAAATAATAAATAATAAATAATAAGCAATAAATAATAAATAATAAATAATAAATAATAAATAATAAATAATAAATAATAAATAATAAATAATAAATAATAAATAATAAATAATAAATAATAAATAATAAATAATAAATAATAAATAATAAATAATAAATAATAAATAATAAATAATAAATAATAAATAATAAATAATAAATAATAAATAATAAATAATAAATAATAAATAATAAATAATAAACAATAAATAATAAATAATAAATAATAAATAATAAATAATAAATAATAAATAATAAATAATAAATAATAAATAATAAATAATAAATAATAAATAATAAATAATAAATAATAAATAATAAATAATAAATAATAAATAATAAATAATAAATAATAAATAATAAATAATAAATAATAAATAATAAATAATAAATAATAAATAATAAATAATAAATAATAAATAATAAATAATAAATAATAAATAATAAATAATAAATAATAAATAATAAATAATAAATAATAAATAATAAATAATAAATAATACATAATAAATAATAAATAATAAATAATAAATAATAAATAATAAATAATAAATAATAAATAATAAATAATAAATAATAAATAATAAATAATAAATAATAAATAATAAATAATAAATAATAAATAATAAATAATAAATAATAAATAATAAATAATAAATAATAAATAATAAATAATAAATAATAAATAATAAATAATAAATAATAAATAATAAATAATAAATAATAAATAATAAATAATAAATAATAAATAATAAATAATAAATAATAAATAATAAATAATAAATAATAAATAATAAATAATAAATAATAAATAATATATTATAAATAAATAATAATAATTTTTTTTTTTTTATATAGGTTACATTAGTATGTATGTTAAATAGAATGTAAGTATAGTTAGTATAAAGATAGTGATGATAATTTATTTTGAAATAAGTTAGTTCTTTTCATATAAGATTATAAAGGTTTGAAATCAAATAGTTGTCAGGTAGTAAACACGAGTTTTTGTATCTGGAGCAAAGTTTAGCAATGCGTTCCGATACCAATATCAATTTCGGTAAGTGTATGGAGTTCGGCTGTCGAAAAGAACCATGGTAGATTCATCATCATTTTTAGAGTTTTATTTTGAATTATTTGAAGTCTACGCATATGGATTTTTGCACATTTTGCCCATACAGGCGAACCGTAAAACAGGATAGCCTGGAAAATAGCTTTGAATATCAATATTTTGTTCTCCTTGCTTAGTTTTGATTTTCTGCATATGAAAGGGTAAAGAACCCTAGTTGTAACGTTTACCTTATTTATTATTTCCTGGACATGAATATTGAATGTTAAACTTTTGTCCAAGTGCACCCCGAGATACTTAGCTCTTGACTTCCACTCGATCTGGACGTTGTTGAGTGATAAGTTGTTGCTGGGAAGAACACAAGCTCGTCTTTTACACGTGAAAAAGACGGCTTGAGTCTTGGAAGCATTAATTTTAATTTTCCAGTTTTTGTAATATTCTTGGACGGAAATTAGTTTCTATAACGGAACCAATCACACCTGAAGTGTAAATACATGTATCGTCCGCGAACTGAGCAAAGTTACAATTTTCCAGTTGAGGGAAGTCAGAGGTGTAAATATTATATGGGATGGGACTAATTACTGCTCCCTGTGGAGCTCCTTCATTGACATGTTGGATAACAGAAAAGACATTATTAAGGGACACCTTAAAACTTCGAGAACATAGAAAAGACTGTACTATTTTTACTAAGTAGAGTGGGAAGCTAAAGCTTATCATTTTATGAAGCAACCCATAGTGCCACATTGTGTCAAACGCTTTCTCTACATCAAGTAGTACAAGTCCGGTGCTTTGACCTAACACAAGATCGTTCTTTATGTCGGCAGTAATACAGTGTACTTGGTGGACTGCGCTATGACATGTCCTAAAACCAAATTGTTCATTAGGGAGAACGTTATTGTCATCAATGAACACCAAAAGTCTTTTTTTTATTATTTTTTCCAAGCATTTGCTTATCGATCCTAATAGGCTGATTGGTCTATAACTTGTAGGTAAAGAAGCATCTTTGCCAGGTTTCAGAATTGGAATAATTTTAGCTTCTTTCCATACAGTGGGAAAGTAACCTAACTTCAAACAGTTATTAAATAGCTTCAGTAGATAATATATACCTTCAATATATACCTACATTGTGTTGGATGGACGGGATCATTGCCTAGTTTTCAAAGTTGTTAAGTTGCTCCATGAAACTCTTAGTCTAAATTGAGGTGTAAGGAGCGATTTCATGAAACGCTTTTTTTGTATGGTGATCCCCATTTATTTTTAACTTTATGTCACTTTTAATTTTTGTTGTCGTAGCGGCAATAGGTGTCCACATTTCCACATGTGAAAACGAAATGAAAATAGCAAGTGTCTCCCTGTAACGGCTTAAGAGATACAGCTCTGTGACAGACGGATGAACGGACGGACAGCGGAGGCTTTGTAAAAGGTTTTTGTTTGATAATTTTGGAACGGAACCCTTAAAATGAATATTGCTCAACCACGAACATACGTTCCACAAAAATGAATGGACTTTGTTCGTTTTTTCAATTTCTGCTACCGGGTGTAGAAATGTCGCGATCAAGGATGTAAGGATATATTGACTCTAAGACTGTAAACTTACTGTTTGCCAAATGTGCCTTGACACGAATTTCCAAGGCTTAAATGACCTATATCAGCGCAAAATGCACGCATTTACATACACACGAGCATGTTAAATGAAGAGTGCTTTAAATTTTTCCACAAAAGTAATTAATATTATTTTCGTCAGTCTTCCACTTCCGAATTCTATACGTCATTTGTTGAATAATTAGTTTTAATCAAAACAATAGGCATTGTCCTATTTAATTGAACGTTAATATTAAATAGCCTGTCATTAAAAATTTAATTAAACACACGGACTCATGCAGCTCAATTTCTCTGAACAATATTTCAACAATATCCTGATGCGAGGGATAATATCTCTCCAAATTAAAGTGCCATTACCAATGAGAATGCAATGTATGAACCAAATAAGGACATGTGCTATATGAGGTTGAACAAAACCAAAAACCAAAAAAAAAAAAATCTGATTTAATGTAAATACTTACCGCAATTTTGGGAGTTCGCAGTACACCCAGTCAGTAACGTCATCCAGACTGACCTCTCGATGTGATGGGGCCAAATCCGATTTATTGCCAGCCAGCACAATCGGAATATCCTGAGGATAAAACATTTATATGAATCGTGTCAGCATCCAATTCAAATTGCAATTACGAAATACTAGATCTATCTAAGGATATACAAACACGCTACGTTTGGACAGTGCCGGTGAGCAAATTGATACTGATGCACTGATTCGGTTGTGGGGAGCATGCGATACTTACTTGAAAATCGGCTCTCTGTTCACGGATCTCCTCGAAACACTGCTTCACACAGAGGAAACTGGGGGCGGAGGTTGTTGCATATACGAGCAGGAATGCATGTGCTGTTGCTATGGACAGTCGTCGCATTGCAGGGAACTGCATATCTCCAGAAGTGTCCAGTATGTCCACCTGTTTAGATAGATTGAAAATTGGTTTCATTCTGTTCATTGGTGCGTACAATGGAATTTTCGATAGAGTTCAATGCATTAATGAATCGTTTGATATAAAACTCTCGTATGAGTATGTATCTAACAAGCGTGGCAATTTTAATTAGTAATATTTTTATCGAGAATTATTTGTCAACTCGATTATGGAAAGCAATTGCTTCTTAAATGTTTCTCAAATGACAGTGATTTTTGAAAAAAAAAATTCTATTGGATGCGTTTCGGGCTGTTTACTATAGGGACAGAAAAGTCGCGGAAAATTTTAATTCGTTCATTCGTTTGCAAGCTACAGTCATTTGAGTGACGCTACTTTTGCCGTAGTTAATATAATAGAAAAACAGGAGTATCGCATCGTGATCAAACATTGTTTTTGTTAGGGAAAACTTCCAAACAATCATTGAAATGTTTACAGAAATGTTTTCCCTTATCTGCAATTTCGAGGACAACAATTTATCGGTGGTGAATTTAAAATTGAGGCGTACAAGCATCGAAGACGCACGTCGCTCATAAAGGCCACAAGAGGATACGAATGCGGAAATCGTCATCGAATTGATTCGTTTTGTGTCATCGAGAAGTGGCGTCTCAAAAGAATGGGCGAGAAACATTTTGCGCGATGTCTTTGAGACGCATGCCGCGAATGCAAACCGTCGAACAAAAACAGCAGCGAGTTTATGATTCAACTACCAGTTAAGCGTTATTGTAGTATAATCAAGCGAACTTTTTTCAAAGTTGAGTGACGATGGATGAAACGTGGGTCCACCGTCGGTCTACAGAGCGGCCACCATAGCCGATCATGACGCAAAAGCTCGACCGGAAAGATTTTGCCCTCCGGATTTTTGGATTCATAGATTATCTGCATTGGACAAATTGCACGACGAAATCAAGAAAAAATCGGCGTCATATAAGGAAGAAAAAAGGTCTGTAATATCATGATAACGCACCGGCACAAACGTCTTTGAAAGGGGTGGCCAAATTGGACCACGAACGATTCGAGTGACTCCTAGAGGGAAAGAGATTCAAATCGAATGAGGGGTAATTGCGGAAACCGAGTCGTTATTCGAAGGTTGGGACGTTTCGAACTACAGAAAGAGTCTAGATATAGAGAATCTCTTAAACTGCATGGGTGACTGCAGACATCTTTAGAGAATGGTTGACTATTATTTTTTTCCTCAGGTTCAAATGATAACGCATTCTAAATTTAAAACACTTTCGCAGAGTATTTTTTTGTTCTTATTGGTCTTTAGGTTCGAGAGTTGTTGCAACAAAGCGGCTTGCTCACCAAAGTTATTCTATTGCTTGCCAACCAATGTTAGAACCTTACTTCAACCGTAGGAACAAAATGTGGATTGCACAATTAAGTTAAATAACAAAGCACATGTGTTGTTTTCAGCTGTAAGGAAAGATTACATCAGTTATTAAAAACTTTGAGTTTAAAAGATGATGTGTCATGTTAAATGCTTTCTTGGAATTAGCTACAGTTCCGATGAGCCAGAGCCAAATCAAAGCTTTGATGAAGACGATGATGTTCCTTTTGTGACTTTCCTTCCTATAGAGTTTTCAGCAAGTTCCTATTTTGTTGTTACTTTGTTTATTTTAGGAAACCTTAACCAACATCGAAATTGAAAAATGGTAGGCAAACCGAACCGCCATGAACTTCAAGAGTAAATGTGATTTCGGAAGTCGTAGACTCAGTGCAGAGGGTTTAAGTCCTGCTTTTAGGCTAAGATAGGGTGCCATTCAGGATTTATTCTTTCTGGTGAAGTGCAGCAGCTCTATGGTTAGAAATTGGAAGACAAGAGTGAAGAGTGAAGCTTTAAAGACACTTTGCAAGAGTTGAGATGAAGATATATATAGACCTAGCTGGATATTATTTAAAAAAACGAATCCTTCAAATACATTGCAGAACTTGATACGCGAGAGGTGTTTCTTCAATGCTAAGGGACTTTCACTCAATTTACTATTTTCTACTGTCGGGATCACCGGAAAATTTACAATTTACGTTTGGACCAATACTGGCAAAAATTGGGCAGTATAATAAACACTTATAAACTTGAGCAATCATTGCATTCGGGCAAGACACAACACGTATGGCAGCAAGCTGCAAGCTGGATTGTTGAAACCACCTGAACAGGCAAGGGTATTTCACGCTGTGACATAATCAGCGTTAACTGATCCATAACCTTTTTGTGGCATAAGCTACGGCCACAGGTCTGACCAATTATTGGGAAAGCTAGCTACGCATTACCCACTGGAGGACTCAGACAATCTAAATTACTAATCAATTCCTTCTCTTACAGGGAAATCCTTCAACTTAACAAGGGAACATTAGTAAGCTCGTGAGCTTCCTCTCAGGCCATTGCCGCTTGAGATCACATAAAACCACATAAGGACTCAGTACAACCAACGTATACTTACTCTGTTTATAAGACGACGAAATGGCGGAACATATTCTATGTGAATGTCCAGCTCTAAGTTGAAGAAGGCGTATTTTCCTCGAAGAGAAATGCTCCTAAATACATTTTGACTATCATCAAAGGGTTGGAGTGTCTGTTAGCCTAAACCAACTCCCATTTCTACTCTTCCGGACCCCAGTGTCCGCCATTTGGGCTGGGGTTGATAAATTAAAAAAAAAAAAAAACTTTATGCTATGTTATGCAGGTTTTATGTGTTCTCGAATATGGGAGAGTTGAGAAGTTCCAGAGGTATCTTTCAAAATTATATTTTACCTTCCCTAACTACCCGGAACTAGCTGCAAAATTGTTCATAGCCAATTTAAAACTCCAAGCTGCCAAACTGGTAAGCTATCCGCATACGCGACAAACGAAGAAGAATGAGAGATTAGAGGATGACGAAACGGCTTTACATTGGTAAGACTTATCTAGAATGCAGCTTACAACAAAAGCAAAAGGAATCATCGAGTAGAATACTGTACTCTCAAATATGATAGATTTAAGTTTTTGCAAAATATTTATTGCCGGAACTCTTTAAGCTGAAGGGAAATAAATCTCTAATATTTTCAAATAAAAACAAAGCCTAAACGATTGTATTCAGCATACACATATTCCGGAACAAAATTTATCTTCCATGAACCTACACCGCAGTGGAGATCCGACGGAGACTTAACCCAGGCAAGTGTTGCTTTTTCGGTTCGTTGAATCATCTAGGGTATAAACTCTGACTGAGTTTGGCAGTCCTTCTTTATGGAGCGGAATGCTGGACGAGAAGCATAGTAGCTGAGTAAATAATTGTATCCTTTGAAAAAAATACCCTTTTTCGGATATATAAATCGAGAAGAAGACAAAACCGCGAGCTCCACGAGCTGAAAAAAGCTGTAGATATTGTCTGGAAAGCAAAAATCCGTCTACTTCAGTGACTCGGCCACATCGAGAGAAAGGACAATAATGCTGCAGCCAAAAAAGTCTTCGAATCCAACTTCATAGGTTCAAGAGGAACGGAATCTAGCAAGCATTGGAAGGCATTTCTAACTCGGACTCTGATCCTTCCACGATTGTTGGTTGGATAAGTAAATAAATAAGCGGACTTTGCACCCCTTGTTTCTTCGAATGGAAAGAAGACTGCTTTCACTTTCTGAGTGTCTGTCCAATACTTTAGGAAAAAAAAAAGTTGGTAGAAACGGTTTAAATATTCAAAGGAGTAAATTGGAATCACCTCTCAAAACTATATAAATAAAGGATGTTTAATACACAGGTTATTTTTTGCCGTTAATATGTCAGCAGATTTGGCTCTAGTTCTTATGATCTTGGAGTCTCTTATAAATATATAAAATTACTAGAATTTCAATTCGGCTCTGCAAAACACGAGTTATTAATAAAATGTTTAGTTTTGAGATGAAATTCGTTATCTGTGCATTTATTTCGCCCAACGTACATCACATGAAACATTTCCTTGGTTGAGTATAAAAGAGTTATAAGCCAGAATATGGAAAGTGGTCCTCAAATTTGAACCGAATGAAAAATTGTACCAAAATGATGACTGATTCTGAAGGTTTTGTTTTGGTGGGAGAACTGGTAGAGAACTTTTTAGGTCACTTAAAAAAAAGGAATTACTAACATATAAAAAAATGTGCAAAAATAATGACAAGTCGCAAAATGCGTCTCTCTTCCTCCAAAAATGTTCAGCTAATTTAGTTGAACATAATTACGGTACAATGGTTATAGGTTGAAAAAATTACAATTATAATAAAAACGACAATCTTTATAAATGTGCGGTATAAATTTGAAAATTCCAATTTTCTCTCATGGCCAGCTCTAATTTGCTTGCGAATTTTTCGAGTCAGAAAACCATTTGCACTATTTGTTTGCACGAGCGATAGTGCAAATCCAAGAATGATGTAAATCAAAAACCATTGCAATAATTTCTTTTTGAATGCAAGCAAAAAAAAGATTACTGGATAATCTGGAAAATAATTGTGGTGAACAGGGAGAGTGATTCTACAAGGACTTTAAGGCGTCTTTATTGTTTTTTGTATAACAACATTTATAATTTTCTCTTTATTATCTTAAGTGAATATTTAAAATTTAACAAGTGAATTTATTATCCCTTATATGTAGAAATTGAAAAAAGGAATAAAATTGAAGTTGAGTAAAATTAAGTAAGGTAATCGAGTATGATATTTAAAGCAACATAATAATGTACAAATATTGTTTCCAATATTTACCTGCTAGGTGCCGAAAGAGAGTATAATCGAAGCCATTCGTGTTATAGAGTGTTATAGAGCCGTAAACTGAGAGGGAGAAAATTCCAGAGGTGTAGGGCATGAATGAACTATTGTCGTTCACAAACTTAACATTTAACAAGCGGCAAAATTAAACTTAACGAACGGTTTGATTGTGAGAAGCTCAAATTTTAGTATAAGAGTTGGGTTGTTTGCTGGTTATGATTTTGTGCAGATACTTGAGAGTGCACTAGTCGTACACGTAGCGGGCAATGTTATTAAAGGTAACATTAAGCTTGCGCCTTGTGAGTGCAACCGTATGTTAGCAATGGAATGAGCAAAGAGCCCACCAGCACCACCCTTATGTTAACTGGATTGAAGCTTTGAGTCAGAGAGGGGTTCCTGAACCAGCCATACATTTTCCCGATGAAAGAACGCACATGGTCATCACAGCGCAAGCTCGTGTTGAACCAAACTCAAAGGTTTTTAGCTTAATCCAGAAAATCAATAGGGGTATTACCAAGTTAGATTGTGGGGAAGCTGTTTGTGTCAATACCATTTCTATTTTCTCGAGCCCAGACATAAATCTTTTGTGGGTCTTCGTTAAATTTGACTGCTGCATCTTCAATTTGTTCAAGGACGAAACTCAAGTACATTTGAACATCGTCCCCAAACATGTGAAACTTGGAATATTATATTGCCTTTGATAGGTCTTTATAAAAATTGTAAAGAGCAAGGGACCCAAAATGCATCCTTGAGGAACACCTGGTGAAGTTTCAATAAATTCACAGGTATGAATAAATAAAATTTTCAGCTGATAAAGAGAAGTTGAACAAATTTGAAAACTTAGGGATAAGTAGCTTATGATTAACCATATCAAAGGCCTTGGAAAAGTCTAAAAGTGTCAGGAGAGTAATTAAATTATTTTCCATTGTAGATTGTACGTCATCTGTTACTTAAAGCAATGACAAAGTGCAGCTGCTGTTATGGAGACAAAGTAATATGCTAAATCGGACCGTCACATGATGATAGATAACCGCTGGTCCTAGAAAAAAAAATTGGTCACAAAAAAATTATAGAAATTTTAGAAAAGGTTATATAAGGTGTTGCTCTGAAGTGTAACACAAGAGTTACATTTTGTGCTCTCTTCATACTTCTATGTACATGAACTTGATATTAAATAATATACTAGTTATTTTTTTTGCAAAATAACAAGCAAATAGAGATTTAAAAACTTCATATCAATGGCAGCAAAACGCAGGTAAATATAGCCCTTAATGAGCCGTAAGCTGCTTTTGCTTTAAAATTCACAATTAGTTGTAGATTTTGAATTTGTTATTGATAAGTAAAAAAAAAACCCTTTTAAAATCTTCCAAATTAAATTGACAAAAGTCAGCCTCCTGCGATCCACTACGCTTTCTTATGAAAGTTTTACAGGAAAATCCTTGTGGAGGAATCATTCTCAGAGAATGGGATCAAATTAATTACTTGATGTTTCATCCGCGTCACCGATGCATCTGAAAGTCCCCCCTAAGTGGAATTATTCGAAAAACCTTTCACAGGACCAGATAAATATATCCTTATATGTACACCTAGAGGTTATGCAATTTCAAATGAACTTAACGCGCAAACTTTTTTGAATTGAAAACCTATCAGATCTATTTGTCTTCGAACACTGGAATAGAGTGATGAAATATAGGCTGTAGTAAAAGAGGAAAAGAAGCATGTAAGAACCACCTCCAGAGGTGCTCGTTAAGCCACAGATATAAAATGTAACGACATTGCAAATCCTTTACGAAAACCAATTTGTTTCTTCGAGGTATTGACAATAAATACGAGTATAGGCACAATTTGCGGTAAATGTTGGCAATTGAAGGATATCAAGGACATGTGTTGCTTACTTGAAGACACGAAAAGGATTGCACAGATGTAAGAAACTCTTTTTATTGGGATTGTACAAATTTTGTGAATTCATGTTATGCACACGTTTATACTAAATTTGCGGCTTTAGGACTTGTTCCATGTTTTATATTGGCAGCCGTGGATTTTTGAACATCTTATTGGTAATGTGCAATATAAATTTCAGTAATTTATGGGACTTACTGAGTTCTGATTTCGCATGTGATTTTAAAATCGACGAACCTTCTGGCTATAACCATTTATGTGGGCATTTGTAACGAATGATTGCTCGCGTAAAAGGTCTCTTGGTTATTTACTAACCATAAAATATGTATGACTGGACTGAATGGGGACAGCTGAATGTGAGTTTTGACTTAATTCTATGAGGGAACTTTTGCCGCTTAGTAACAGTCTCAGCTTTCGCGAGAATTTTGTAGTCTTCCGTAGAGTGAAGTTGTCATGAAGAAAAACCTCTTGGGACCATTCATACTTGGCAATAAAGTCTGAAAAAACTAAATATCTATAAGATCTGCCAAAAATTTGTTTGTCTAATGTTCTGACTTAATTATCTTAAGCAATCTTATCTCAGAAATCATAGCTCTTACGTCCCTAAAAAAACAGTTCATGTTCGTAACAATGTTTGTCCATGGAACACATCTGAAGTTGTCGATGTAATTTAATGTAGAAACTAACTTAACAGTAAGTGGAAACGCAACCCAACACCTTTAAATTGGAATATTTACAAGAAGGTAATTTTTCAACTATAAAAATTCGCACTGCAAAACGTAACTACTTCTCTTCCAAATTCAACGCTGCCTTGTCACAAAAAAAAACTTTGGCAGAATCTAGGGCAAATCGGAATCAGTTCGAAGGAAAGTAGTACATGTAAAATAGATCCCAACGCCTTAAAGCGAATCCTTATTTCAAAAACAACCGTAAGTTCTACAAACTTCTGATTTCAGCGAAACTCATGAAGCGTCAGCATTGGAAAACGAACTTAGCTTTCAGTTTGTAACTGAGAATGACGTCACTCTATGTATTGCTGAGATCAAATCAAATGCTCTTGGAGAAGACGGAGTATCACTTCGATTTTTTAAATTGTTACTATCTTTTTTCGTCAGACATCTTACTCACATTATCAGTAGTTGCATAATGACATCTTCATTTCCACAGAGTTGGAAACTTGCAAAAGTTGTACCAATTTCAAAAGGACCGAATGCGACTGAAACGAGTGACTATAGACCCATTAGCATATTGCCATGCTTGTCTAAGGTCTTCGAGAAAATTATTGCTAAGCAAATCCAAATCCACTTGAATTCTAACTCACTGTTATATCGTTTTCAATCCGGGTTTAGACCGGGTCATAGATGGACATAAGACGTAAATTTGATAAAAGATTTCTTACGCTACTCTGGCTGCTGGATTTCTCGAAGGCCTTTGATAAGATCAATCACGACATTCTCTGCTGGAAGCTGAGAAATCGTTTCTCTCTTTCTCCAAGCGCGGTAAAGCTTATCAGAAGTTTCCTTTCAGACAGGTCCCAAACAGTAGTAGGCGAAAACAATTCTGATTTTATGCTCATTCATGAGGGTGTACCTCAGGGATCAATTCTGGGACCAATTCTGTTTTGCATCTTTATTAATGATCTGCCATCTGTATATAAATATGATAACTACTTAACCCATCAAAGTTCAAAATTATACCTATTGTTAAAAAATAGCTTCACTTCAATCATATTCCTGATGAATGGCTGACGGACAACAAAACCACCCTAGGCTGTGTTTTGAACACGAAACTTACATGTACTCAGCTAATTAATTATATAATTGGCAGGAAATATGGATGTCTTCGTAAGTTATGGATTTTGGCATCTATAACCCCAGTTACCACCAGAATGAAGCTTGTTAGAAAGTTCTTGCACTATAATATGCTGAAGTTGTCTACTGCAAACTAGACTATGAGTTCTTGCATAAGCTTCAGATAGCATTTAACGATGCTGTTCGATATGTTTATAGCTTGCCAAGGTACGTGCATATTTCCGGGTATTCGAAAACCGTTCTAGTATTGTCTGTGCAGGATTTCTTTGACGCGAGATGTTGTTTATTTCTTTACAATTTATTTTAAACTAAATCCCCATCTTATCTGTACAATAGATTGCAATTTTCCAAATCCGGCAGGACACTCCATCTTACGTCGTTTAAATATAGATACTTGGAATCCGCTCGCC